>OY728132.1:105152369-106402369 GCA_963277665.1 Viscum album | reverse complement strand
ACCTGGTTGTTTTGGTCCTGATATAAGCATAGATAACATGATGTATTTTCGGTTCATGCATAACCACAGTGGTAAGTTATAATTTACCAACATAACCGGCCATGTACTGTGACTGTTTCTTTGAAAACCAAAAGGATTCACTCCATCTATAGATAATGAAAGACGAAGGTTTCTCGACCCGTTTCCAAATTCATGATACTCATGATCTATTCTCTTCCACCGAGGAGAGTCTTCCAGGTGATGTAGTATCCCATATTTAATTCATGTATCTTCATGCCATGTCAATTGTCTTGTAGTCTCCTCAATTCCATATAGGCGCTTAATCCTTGGAATGATTGGAAAGTACCATACAAATTTAGTAGGACTGGATTCATCTTTCTTATATTGAGAAGCACCACACTTTGGTCATTATTTAAGTGATTTTTGGTCCTCGAGAAATAATATACAGTCATTCGGGCAGGCATGTATTCTTTTAGAGATCATACCCATCGAGCGTAGCGTTCGTTTGGCATCGTATGTTCGGCTCGTGATCTCATTATCTTCTGGGAGCATGTCATTCAGGAGAGAAAGTAGTTCCATAAAATTGGCATAACTCCAACCGTTTTCTACTTTCAAATTATACAACTTCAGTACAGATGACAGTGCTGTATATTTAGTGCAACCGTCATATAATGTCATCTTTTCACAACTTTTTAACTTTTCAAACAATTCTGGGAAATCTTGAAGTTCATCTTCGAAGTTCCTTTTCATTTACTCAATATGATATTTATCATCATTCACATCTATAATCACATCCTACATACGGTCATCTTCATTGTTCATACTTGTAATCATATCAGATGATCTATAAAATGCAGTGTTATCCCAGCCACTTCGTACATTCGTTGTTTCCCCGTGTTTATTCCAACATGTATAACTATGATATATTCCGTGACATATCAAGTGTTCTTCCAACTCCTCTAGACTAATTTGTTTTTAATAACAACATTTTAAACATAGATAAAGGATTTGATAAGGGTCAAATGAATGATCTTTTGGAAACTTGATAAACTCATTCACGCCTTCTTCATACTCATTTTTCAACCAATTGGCATTCGTCCATTCTTTATTTATGTTCATCCTATTTGAAATCCAAAGGATGGGTATATAGGTTAGGGGAGAAGAAATATGAGTATAATTTAGATAAAAATCTAGATACTTCAAAAATGGTGGGGGTGTTCTCATTAATAGAAAATCTTGGGTGGTTCTTGGGATTCATTCATTCTCTTCCTCTCTTTGACCCCCCTGAGGAGGGGTGGTTCTTGGGAGTTTTTTATAGTGAGTTAGTGAGTTATTCCCTCATACATCCTCCATTACTATTATCCTTTATTTCCCTTTGATTAGGGATGATTTTAACTAGGATTTGTGTGATGATTTCACTATATCATCTTTAAATCAATTCAGATGATGTAGATTTTGTTTATATTGGCTAGAGGTTATCCTCGTATGATGAATGCACCTTGTTTCATGTGGTTTAGGTGGTGTTGTGTTTCCTAGTGAGTTTTTAAAAGATTATTCCTAATTATATTAAGGTGAATAATTAATTATAAGTTTCTATAATTAATTATTTGGGAATTATGCGTTGAGATTGGGTCTCAATCATTGATACAAGATTAGATAAGGCACGTATAGTCTTGGTTGAGGATGAGTTGATATTGGTGAGGGGGTTACTCCATTTTTTGAGGTAGGTGGACCCTATAATAAAAATCAATGTTCCAATTTATGCATGATTGTGCATTCATGAATGAGTATATGTGTTCCAGTGAAAGGGATAAAAATCAATAGCAACCTAGGTAAATAAATAAGGGTTTTTTGATCCACTAAGAGATAGAGTGAGGGTTCTATTGAATGTTTGTGATTTTGTGATCATCAAGAGATTATGTCTCCATGGAGGTGAGGTTTCTAGTTGTGTTTATGAGAGGATAGGGTTTGTTATGAGATTTTTATAGCCTAGTTAGGTTTTCTAAGGCTATTTGAGTAGGTATTAGTTTCTTAGGCCTAAAAAGATGGATAATATAGTTTTATATCTCACTTATGATGGAGAACACCCTCTTAAGGATATATAAGAGTCATGGTGTGTGTGATGAGTAGGATATTCCATATAGGGATTGGTGATGCGTGACATAGAGGATTTTCTCCATATAATTGGATTAAGAGATCTCCAAGGGGAGATATGATATGGTAGCTAAGGGAGGGTCAAGGTAATATTCTGGATGACTTAGCATAGGGTATCCAAGGCTCTTTGTGTGAGATTCTTAAGATGGTCATTATTTAGTTTTAATGAGTTTTAATGTGGGAATTAGAAGATGATATAGACTAGACTATCGTGGCCTAGATGAAGTATAACATGTGGGTTGTGACATTACCACGTAGAGATGAGTGTGTGTTGGTATCAATGAGTAGAGATGGGTTTGGTCTGTAGGACCCAGTAGATTCTCTTATAGGAGGAATTAGAATGTTGATAGGTTGGGAATAATTTTTATGTATAACCAAGATGGTTTTAAGGAGATTATTATGAAAGGCTAAATGGATGGTGACTTTTATCATTTATGGTCAGACCGTCTAAGAGATTGGGACGTCATATGACTTTCACCTAGTTGACGTATGATCATCCATGAAGCCCACCTATTGATGATGTGGTTTAGCTAGTACAAGAGGTTGGCTATCTAGATACCCTCCTTAGATTACAATTTAAATGTTTTGTGGTATGAGACAAGATGTATGACCTTTATTTAAGTGATAAGGTGTTGGTAGGACCGTACTTTGAGTGAGAAGGCATTGGTCAAAGGGGATTGGTGTGTGACTTCCATGGGATCCACCTATTGATGGTGCATTTTTACTTCTGATAGTGGTTGGATATTGTGATTCCCTCCTTAGATCATTTTTTGTTTGATAATATGATGTGAGATATAGAAATGGGGATCACTTAGTATTTATTTGGAGTAGTTTTGTGAGAGGTTGTCTATAGGGATTATCTCCTCAAATTGTTTTTTATGTGATGTGATGGTGAGACCCACCGTACGTGAGAGGGAAGCAACTACTATGTTGTCGAATTAGAGGATATGTGAATCACACACAAAGTGAGAGGTCAGTGGCACTGTTATGTGATAAGGAAGGATGTGATATTTAAATTTGTATATGACCCAACCCAGAGAGAGTGGGAAGTGGGCGGGAATTGGTAGAAACCCTATTAAGGTTCGTTTTTTGAGAACCCGAGGAGAATATTATACAATATAGTATACAATATAGAACATACTAAACATATGTATCATCCCATTGGCATGCCTCACCTGATGAAATGAATTCACCAAAACGGACGGTTCAAACCCTACCTGGCCAAACTATAGGGTAGTATCCAAAATTAGAAAAAGATCCATACTAAGGGGCACTAGACAGAGTCATGGTTGTCAAAGGTGGCTGCCTCAGCGGGCCTTGGCGTGAGGCACGGCGAGGCGCACCTGGTGCCCGTCGCCCCCGGTTAGGTGGGGCGACCTCACTGAGGCACGCCAAAGGCGCGTGCCTTGCGCACCATCCTAAGAGGCACTACATCAAAAGGCACAGTAAAGGAACACATGGCTGCTGAAATCGGGAGGAAAAATAGGGAAATCGTGGACTGAGAAATTTCTCGAGACTGCAAACGTAAACCATACCCTAGAAATATTAATTCTACGGAAATCGAGGGGAACAGAGTAGAGAAAATGTCAGAACATGGCATCAGGAATCGAGGGTGAGTCACAACCAGATTGAAATCAAGGGGCGGCAGAAATCGAGTGCGAGTCGTGATCGGGGTGCAGTGAAGCAGTGATGTGATCGCAGAAATCATGGAAATTTTGGATATAGGAAATCAGGGGTGTAGTGCAGGTGATTGCGGGGTGCAGTGCAGTGTAGTTGATCACGGGGTGCAGTGCGGCTATAGAAACCCATAGGGAATTTTATGAAAATTGAGCTAGTATAGTGTTAAATATAACATAACATTTAATTTTTATTATTTTAGTTCGATAAGTTTTTTTTTAATTTAAAATATTCTAGAAAACTGTAATTATTTATTGAATTGTGAATGAGCCTAATTTGTACCTCACGCTGCACCTCGTGCTGTGTCCCCATGTGGCCTTTGCGCCTTATTGCGCCGTGTGCCTTTGACAACACTGGACGGAGTGAAATCCTAATCTAGTGTAACAACATTTCACAAAAAATACTCTCTCTATTCAGGTTTCTATCACAAGGCTATAGTGGGGAGATCTAATCAAGATCAAAAAAGTATCCAACCACATATACATGGTCCACACACACAAGCATCACACACAAGAATCACTCCAAATCATAATTAATATCAATATTGAAAATAAATTAAAACATAATTAATTCATGAAAATTCAATTTTACTCATATTAAGGAGGAGGACCCAGTGACAGAGGTGGAGGAGGTGTCGATAGCGGAGTCAATAGAGTCAGCTCGAAGGTAGCTTGGAGGTAGCAGAGGCAACTCGGAGGGAGCAGAGGCAGTAGAGTAGGCAGTGGAGGAGGAGGAAGAGGAGGAGGAGCCATGGCAAAGGAGGAGGAGGAGGAGGAGGAGCTGTAGTGGAGAAGGAGGAGGAGGAGGAGCCGTGACAAGAGGAATAGGAGGAGGAGGAGACGCCAGAGGAGGAGAATGAGTCGACGACCATGACAGAGGAGGGGGAGAAGGAGGCATCATCGGAGGCGCAATGTAGGGATTCTATAGGAGCATGAAAAGGTGAGGGGAGGAGGAGCCACGACAAGAGGAGGAGGAGGAGAAGTTGGCGCAGGAGGAGGAGAATGAGGCGGCGACCACGACAGAGGAGGAAAAGAAGGAGGCAACAGAGGAGGCACATGTTAGGGCTTCCACGAGAGATTGACAGGGTGCGAGGAGGAGGAGGAGGACCCGGTGGCATTAATAAATCCCATGGGGACCTTTATCAGCCCTAATAAAAAGCACTGAAAAAGGGAGTATTTATCAGCGCTAAAATGAAAAGCACTGATAAAGACCCCCTTTATCAGTGTTTTCGTAGCGTTGATAAAGGTTAGACATTATCATCAATTTTGTAGCACTGATAAAGGATGTCTTTATCACCTCTTTTCATTTTAGTGCTGATAAAGACCCACTTTATTAGCACTTTTTTAGGGCTGATAAATCCATACTTTATCTGTGATAATAAAAGCACTGATAAATGTATAAATTTAATAATTTTTTTATTATATATTTATTTAAATCTCTGATAAATTTAACCTTTATCAGTTCTAAGAAAAGCACTGATAAACGGATAATTAAAGCACTGATAAATGTAACCTTTATCAGCACTAAGAAAATAGCTAATAAAGGGATAATTAAAGCGCTAATAAATGTATCATTTATCAAAATTAAAAAAATCACTGATAAAGGATACACCTTTATCAGCGCTTTGATCCAGTGCTGATCAAGGCATACCCCTTTATGAGCACTTTTCTGTTAGCGCTGATAAAGGCCGGAACCTTCCTTTCCCGGTTCTGTGGTAGTGATAGTTGGTATCAAAGGAAGTTTAGTAGGACACATGGAAACTAGATTAGAAAATTTAGATTAGGGAAAAAATTCCTAAGGTTTTATTTCAGGACAATCATACAAGAATGACCATGAATCTTGATAAGGAATAGATTATGTGAATCTTTCTAGAAAATACATCCTTGTCTGGATAAAAACTGGTCGTGGTGGCTCTAGAACTGATATTCCTAGGAGTGAAAACTCTAAAATGGAGTTTCAGGCTTGAACTGAGGTATCATTGTACACAACAATAGGCCTTGATGCCCTCTAGAGATTGACACTCCTGGTCGATATGTTTAGGATAATTCACATTTTATTTACCCACCATTATGAATGATTTATGCCCCCAAACAACAAAATTATATGGTTTTAGTATTTATGAGGCATAAATTTTTTTCTATGTTTTATACCATGTTTAGGGTCAGAGAGAGTTCATAATGATACTAGATAATATATAATATAGAATAGAATAGAAATGGTGCCTAAAAGAAGAAATGAAAAGTTCACAAATGTACGAGATGTGAAGAGTAAGAAGGTTCATATCTCTAATGGACTTAAGACGTAATTTCAAAAGAAGATTGTCTCCTTAGTATCTAAATCATATGAGGAAATAGTATCATGTGTTGATAAGGTATGTAAAGACTTATATGAGTCCTATGGATTTGAAGGGAAGAAAAAGAATAAGAGGAGAGTAGGAAAAAATGGATAATGGGAAGAAGAGAACGATGTATTTTCCCACATGTGATAATTGTGGAAGGAAACACCTTGGTATTTTCTTGAGAGGAAAATGAGTTTTCTTCAAGTGTGGTGAAAAAACCACCATGATCATGATTTCAAGATAGGTATAAAATTTCATGATATTCAATGCTTCAACTGCAAGGACATGGGACACTATGTGAATAAATGTCGCAATATTGAAAGGAATTTACCCCAAATAATTATTTTGGATAATGATCATGTTTTGATGCTACCGTAGATGAAGTATAATTATTAATATTCCAAGTTAAGAATCATGTCATTTGAATATTTTTTTAGTAATGTACTAGTTGTAAGAATTATGAGTTATATAAGGATTGCACTAATGTACTATTTAATTAAGGATTTGAGGTTGTATGATGAATGGTACAAAAGAAAAGTGATTCAGTAGAAAGATAATTTTTTTAATAAAAACATGATTGATGAAAATAAAACCCTTAATATATATCAGATGTTGAGACACTGATGTAGAAATGATTGTTTCAGATAAGTATTGACTACCTTGGAACTGATTATTAACTTGTTGAGAAGTGGCCTATGCTATCATAGATGGAGTTTACAATACTTTTGGATTTGAGGAATATATCAAATAATATTTATTTTACTTAAAGAATACAAAATATTTCATGTTTTGAATATAGTATTGAGATTTATTCTAGTTATTACCATATTTCAAGAGGATAAATAATGAAGTTATTCACATGTCAGTAATGTGAAATTTAGAGATTCTTCCTGTTGAATAAGGGTTAATGATAAATTAATCTTGGAAATTTAGAGGGCTTCATTATAATGTGTTGAATCATTATATTTTGGAATTTTTAACCATTTATGAAATGGTTTATGTTTATCGCTGTATGAGCTTTTAGAAGTTAATGTGTTGCTTCACCAAATGGATTAACCCATGATAAGTAATGAGGAATAGATAGTTTAAGTGCAATAAAAGTATGATTTTGTAAGTAGAAATGTATATTTATACTCTTATAGAGGGGAAAAATTCCTCGTCACAAGGAAAATAGTCTTAAATAATTTTTTCCTATTATCATAATCATTGATAATATCAATGATTTTTTATTTTATAATTTTTTAGTAATCAAAACTAATCTGAACATATCCCCTATCATGATCAATCAGAACTTTATAGTTTGATTTTTATTCTTTGTCCAGGTTTTTACTTCCAACTAATGTCACCTCATTCAAAAGCATAATTTTTGGGATGACCACCTCATCTCCCTTGACCCTTTTTTAGAAGGATATTTTATTATCCCTATTTCCAATATGGGTTTCCATAATGTAATTTTTAGGTATCAACCATTAACTTTCGATATCCAATTTCAAATTTTGAGAACGAAATTTTAGTAAGGAAGGGAAAATGTAACACCCCAAGAATTTACAAATAGATTTATTATAGAATGCATGGATCACTGAGTCTCTACAAAGACCATTTTTTAATAACATATCCATGTAAACATTAGTTTTTCACTTATGTGATGTGAATTTAGAAAATCTGACATATAAGGTTGCGATTAGTAAGTTATTTGGAGTCCGATAAGAAAATCTTAATTTTTTGGTGAATATTAACCATCCCTTACGAATAGTAACATACCCTTATGTATAGTGATATACCCTAATGAATAATAACATTACCTATGATAGTATATATAAATAATATTCAAGTGGAAGTACAATATACCTATGTTTTGGAATAAGTAAATAAATATTTTAAAGCTATTTTTTAGAAGAAATTATGATTTTAATTAAATATTAAATTAATCATATTTAGAAAATTATTTTCGAAAAATGGAATTAATTTTTGGATTCTACACGTTAAAAAATGGTTAGCATTATTTTTTTCATATTTTTCATAAATACCTGAATTTTTGATTAATAATAAAATATGGTAAAATATCGTATATACAAATTTTCAGTTAAATACACTATTTATTATAGCATAAGTGATGTAATCCCACTTTGTTCGAACTCATATGCATTTATTATTATTATTGATCATGGAATCATCACTATTTTTGGCCTTGGGGGAAATTAATAAACTAATGATTAAAAAATTATGGAAACCCTCTTGTCCTCCCCTATAAACCCCCCCTCACTCCCTCTTCTATTCACTATAATCCTTGAATATACTCAATGTTATGCCCAAATACCCTTCCGTAGTCACTCCCCACGTCAAAAAATCTTTTGATCTTGCCAAAATACCAAAATCCCTTCCCTTATGGAGGTTTTAAAAGAGGATATTTCAAGAGGGTAAACTCCTTTCTTTTTCATTTAGTTTCATTTCAATTTATCTTTTTTTTTCACCCTATCCTCACCTCATCTATCCAAATGAACATGATATATCTAGTATCATCTATATAATAGAATTATATCATGTTAATTGAATAACCATCATCTACATCCTGTCTCTCTCTCTCTCTCTCTCTCTCTCTCTCTTTTATTTTGAAAAGGATATCAACGTACATGAGGTTCCAATTTATAACCTTTGCGGATGACGAAGATTAATTCTTCAATTTCTCATTAATTAATGGTCAATAAACCATTTTTATGGTTGAAACAGACTTTAATATATGTATTATAACCTAATTTATGTTCAGGAACTAGAACACATAAATATTATAAAATCATATGACCAAACTAGTTCATAATAATCAAAATACCGCTAAAATAATCTAAGTGAATGTCCTAAATATTTCATATGATGATTCATCCAATTTACATGTAACCAAATGATATAAATTAAAATTAACACTTATTTATTTTCATAAATAATATGTAATTTCAATTCTGGAGATTTACATCCATTCCACATGAACTTCATTATTTATGAACAAGTGAACCGATTATGAAATAAAGAAAACCACACTCTAAAATGACAAAATTCAATATAATAACTTATCAATAATAGAATAAATGAAATAAAAAATTATGAGAAACTAAATAAATGTCTAATTGTTTCTTAAATGATTTATTAATAAGTATAATTTCATATTCCATGAGCTTAAGTTCAAGAGAGGAACACATTCAGACTTAATGTAAGGGGTTTCTTCATCCCACTTTCATCTTTGTGAGATATTTCAAATTCACTACTATTACTTATGTATAGTGTATGTATACCTACCATTGATAATTTATATCATTAATATATTTATTATCATGGTATTGAATTTATCATTTTATGATTATTAATTTTTGTGCATTCGAATCGATTGATTACAATGTGATGAGGGTTTTCCACCCAGACCTCCATTTTCATTGTAGTTACTTTTATTGTCTAATCACCTCAAAAAAATTATTATGTATTATTTTTGTAATCCTCATAAATTATGTGTGAGTTTTCTATATATGTTTACCAACCAGAATAATTCCTTATTTTATGGGGAGTTACACATTTTAAAATGAACTTTCAAAATTATTTCTGAAATACAAACCCAATTCAAGGGATCTTTTCAAATTCTTACCTGTTTTCAAGTGTAGAATAGAATATGATTTAATCCACCATTACTTATATAAAAAAACTAATTTTATCATGAAAAATTATCTTGGATCATTTCTTGAATTAAGAGAACAAACATGTCTTTCCACTTTAAAATTATCTTTAATACTTTCCTTAAAATGCCCTAAAATGATTTATTTCTAAGAAATCTTAAGAACTATTTTTAAATTATTTCACTTCCGTAGGAAATCATTTGTGCCTAAAATATAATTTAAATGTATTAGTATTTTATTTTCTTAGATATTCATGTTTACAAACTGATTTAATGTCTAATATAAATGATTTTCCAAAAGAACTCTTCTTTCAAATGTAAAAAGGATTTTTCTCATCTCACATGAACTTTTATGAGATATATGCCTTGTTCACCACTTATTTCTTTCCTGTGGTGTTTTTACTTCCATTTGGTATATCATATTGACAATATCCTTTTTCTTTATATAATCTAAGGGATTATTATTTTAATTTTTCAAGGTTGTATGAGACACTTTGGAATGTTTTAGGATTATTTCCTTAAGAATTTTTCAATGGTATCATTTAAAAGTATCCTCATCTATGTCAAAATAATTTGTTAAATCTTTTAATACATTGAGGTTTATATCCTATGATACCATACAGTATTTTTATTGAATTTCTTAATATTAGTTTGACTGTTGATGTTCTATCTAGAAACCATTCAACATATTACTCTAAATAGTTAGTGTTTACGATTAATGATTGGGGAAAGTTATTTACATTTCATATGTCAATTTCAATATGAATTTTTATGTTGTTTATTTATATCCTCTTTCATAAGAGGAATTCATTGGACCGAGTAAGTGTCTGGTTAGGACCCATATAGCCCCACGGGGCATCGATATGTCTCATGAGACAAACTATGGTCTTGGCAGAAGGCCTTGAAAAAATGATTATTTATAGTCTTGGAATGGGGCCTTGACAACATTGTGATGATGTCCCGCATTGTGAATTACCTCACAATGAAACTATTAATTGAATGTTCATGTGGTTATTAGACTTCTAGAATAACCATTATTATGTTTTATTATGACATTATTTATTCATCTCATATTCTTTCCATAATGTGTTCAAGTTTATTATTTGTAGAGGCTTGTGTTTTCAATTATTCACCATGCCTAATTTTTATTTTAAGATATCTTCTATTGTGCAACTTACCCTTAATGAGAATTTTAGCTCACCCCTTTATAATGTTTCATTTTCTTAGGGCATGAAGAAGTTTTTTTATGTTTGACTTACAAGGATAATCTTAGAGTGTTGGATGTTCCAAATAAAACTTATATGTTTTTTTTCAGGTTGTAATGTTCAACTTATGTATGTATCTAGTTTTCTCAAACTAATTAAATACTCAGTCCATAGGGATGTATATTCTTTGTTTATATGAAAATTTAATAAAATAAGGTACCATCTCTGGCTAATTTGGGTTTGGTCTTTATAGTTGGTATTAAAGGAAGTTTAGTAGAAAACTTGGAAACTAGATTAGAAAATTTAGATTAGGGAACAAATACCCAAGGTAGTATTTGAGAACAAACATACAAGAAAATCATGGAATCATGGTAAGTAATAGATTATGTGGATATTTCTAGAAAATACATCCCTGTCTAGATAAAAATAGGTTGCAGTGGCTTTCACAAAGATGCAACTAGGTGTGAAAACTCCGACAAGGAGTTTTAGGCTTCACCTGGGGTATCCTGGTACATGACAATGAGCGTTGCTGCACTCTTGGTTTTGACCCTCTTGGGGGATATTATTCAGATAATTCACATTTAATTTAACCACCTTTATGAATGATTTATTCCCCCAAAGTAACCAAAGTATATGGTTTTAGTATTTACTATGAATAAATTTATGCTATGTGCTATACCATGTTTAGGGTCACCGACTATTCATAATGTTACTAGCTAATATATAATATATAATTGATTAGAAATTTCACCTAGAATATGAAAGGAGAACTTCACCAATGAATGAGATGTGAAGAGTAAGAAGGATCATATCTCTAATGGTCTTAATCCATCATTTCAAAGGAATATTCTCTCCCAAGTATCCTCATCATAAGAAGAAATAATATCATGTGTTGACAAGGTATAAGGCCCCAGCCTTAAACCTTACTTAATATTGAATTAAATGAATAATTCACATTGAGGATCTTTTCAGGTTTAGAGTTTTAGAGAATTAGGACATAACTATTACATATCCAAAGATTACAAAGTAGTCACTTCTACTAAATTTCCATAAAATAAAAAAACTCCTAAAAAGAAACATGTCTAGTTCCATGCTTTAGGTAGCATGACTTTCCCTTGTTCCCATCCTTGACCCTATTCCATGTTAAGTCCTGTGAATTTTTTTTCAAAAACTTAGGATGAGCATAAAAAGCTCAGTAAGGGATACACAAAGAATAAAAACTGTTAGTTTTTCAAAACAACAAGTAAACCATGTATACTTTATCAAATTAATACTTTTCACCTTTTCGAAGTAGTAAAAACTCTTCACTGAATAAAAGTTCATTACTTACCCTTATGTAACCAGAAGATTACCATAAAACCCATATAAAGATCACATAACATATAAGGTAACTTGGGACATAAACATACTTAAGTGGAATATCCATAAGGTCGACTTCCACACATATCAATTAATGGAATAGCCATTCAGCCAACTTCCATACATACATAATGGAATAGCCATACGGCCGACTTCCATACTCAATGCATTGGAGGTTATAACGTAACCACCCGTCCTGGTATTCACGGCACCACCCGTCATAATGTCCGAGTACCATTATAAAATCATAAGACTTAAAACAAATTTAATGGAAAGAAAACATTTCCAAACATTGATCACAATATATTACTTAAATATATTGACATAACAAATCCATTATAAAAACCATTTTCAATACCAAAATACATAAAAGAGTATATGGTATTTATTTTATTTTAAAAACATTACGGCTTGTTGAGTAAGCCAAAGATCAAATAATACTCGCGGCGGCGGAAAAGGTCATTGTCACCGTGTACGTTAAAAGAAACATTCCTTTTTGTCGTTTAGTAAAATGCTTCGTAGAAATAGATTCCTTTTGTATAAAAGTAAATTTCAAAGGGGTTTATACACCGTATAAAAGAAAGTTGTGTATAAAACAAAATATGCCTCAATGAAAGGAGATTGAGATGAAGTCCCTTACAAAGACGGTATCCTTGGTTTAAGGATAAATCAATTACATAATTATATGTGACAAACGAATACAAAAAATATAAGTGGATGTTAAGTCTAACACAATCAGAGGTTATTCAAACATATTCATAGAACGACATATTCAAGGAGTATAAGTTTATCCCAAAGAATCAAATTTGGGTTAAGAAGTTCCCTTGCGAAAATTTGACAGCCTAATGGCGTGACTACAAAATTCAGAAAATGAGTTGATGAGAGATAAAAAGGGTATCTCATCAAATGGAAATAAAATTTAAATCAAAAAGGATATAGAAGAACATATCCCAAAATAATTTTATGTGAATTAAAAGAAATAACAAAATAAGTCTTTTAAAAAGAGGAGGGTGAAAGGTTCCCTTACCGACATGGGTATCTTTCGAAACATACACCCTGTGAAAGAAGGACAATACAACATTGATGTAAATACTCATAAATGAAAGTATATTACACAATGAGAAAAATAATGGGCAGTACATACACCACTCAAAGGAAATTGTGGAAAATCTAGCATAAATCTCATGGTAATAAAAGTGAGATGAAAAATCCCTTACGAAAACTCAGTTGCCTAACGGCGCCACATAAAACTTTCAAAAATGGATTTATGAGATAAAATAGGGTATCTCATCATATTAAAATAAAGTTTATAGAAAGAGGAATATAAAAGAAAATCCCCCAACATAACAAAGAGGAGCTGAAAAAGAAGTGACATAAAGGAGATTACATAAAAAGAAAGAGAGAGGTTAGATCTCTTACGAAAATTCGGCAGCCTAACAGCGCCACTCAAAACATCCAAAATAGATTGATGAGAGAGAATAGGGTCTCTCATCATATGAACATAAAAATTACAGTAAGAGTAATATAAAATAACATCCCAATAACAAGAAATATGATCTTTAAAAGGAATGACATAAAAGAGAGTATTTAAAAAGAAAGAGAGGAGTAAGATCCCTTACCTCGGGTCCGACATGACTTGATCGTTCTTTAATCTCCTGAATAATAAACTTGAGTTAATTTTTACTTCCTTAAGAACCTTTTTCAAGTTCATTATTCCTTTTATATCAATTATTGACATGTTATAAACCTTATGTAATCATTTAAGTTAATAATGTTTGTTTTGTCGATATTTGGTTCTTAAGTCAAAAGTGGACTTCTTACAATTACATGTTGTTCGTGTGGTCAAAGGTTCCTTATATCCAGAATGACATTCCTGATTTGATTTTCATATATATAATATATATCCAGCATATACATGTATTTATAATATTACATAATCATCTAGAGGTAAGAAATGAAATGCACCGTTAATGGAGACGGTAAGCCGTACGTACGCATGAACGCTACTTTCATTTCTATGTCATATTAATGGAATTAAAACTAAATGATAGATGTGTGTATTTTTAATTCCAGAATTATATTCATCCTTTAGATGTATCATACATCATATATATCCATTATATGTACTTATAATAGTACATTACATTTGAGGATAAGAAATGAAATGCACCGTTCATGGAGACGGTAAGCCGTACGTACGCATGAACGCTACTTTCATTTATATCTCATAATTTAATGGAAAGAAAACAATAATTATATAAAGGAATATTATAATTCCAGTATAACATCATATATAATAACTTTAAATCCATCCTTTATACATTCCACATATGGAATTAACGAATCGAATCACTTTGAGGGGGCGGTAGTCCACACTTCCTAAAATGAAGATATCGCGTATACCCATAATGGAATCCATAAAGGTATTCCACAAATGAAAAATACATAAGCTTAAGTAAAACATAAAAATATTATATATCATATATAAACATATTGACATCTTAATGGCCACCTTTGAAGGTGTTATATGAGTGTTGAACAATCATCGTTTCGTGAGGCAGAAATTCGCCATCCAAAGAAACTGTATGTTCTTTAACCATTAGATGAAGGTGTGTGTAAGTTTATCTCTAATACTTATTATAAAAACATCCTAGTATATTGAGGATAATGAATTTGTTACAAAATAAATTAATAAAAATAGTTTAGGGGGTTGGAGAAGCAAAATAAAACAAAAGAGCACAAGTGAAGACGTTACCTTAAAATTGGGTAACTCCCTTTGGTTTGAACCAAAAGGGTTTCTTGAAGAGATTACTGCCTAAGTTAAGGATTCTAGTATGAGGAGAGGGATGTGGAGATACAAAATGATCAGAGCTTGGCCGAACCAAAGGTTTGAGAGGTGTGAGTAAGGTGGTAGAGGTGGGGGCCTTTTATAAGAGGAGAGGAGGGGCACTCTTGGTAAAGTATAAAATGTTACTTTATTTTCAAATGGTTTTCGGATTTTAATGGTCACACATTGATATAATTGGAGGATAAGGTGATAAGGGTTCTAAATCCACCCATACAATAGGTTTTGGACATGTGTAGGTCCTAGATTTTGCATTATCTTTAGATTTTATTTAAATCATTAAATAATGAGGTCATCGCTTCATCATCATGATGTCACAAAGAATTTAATATATTTAATGACTAAAAATTATAAGACAAATACTATGATGTTTAAAATCTTTTTAGCTTTCCAATTACTATTTATAGTCAAAATTATGACTTGCATAACCACATATAAAAATTGTTTTAGTAAAACAAATCATGTTTGTGACATTTTTATTTTAACTTTAAATACAAGGCATAAATGTCATTATCAAACCCAAGTGGCTCCATGGGGTACCAAAAATAGACCCATGGGTTTTATTGGTTGGCCATAACTCATAAAATAGGGTTAGGACAAGTGTCAATATATTTTCATTTTATTATAATATCATTTTTACCTTAAATAACACTAATTACCTTTAATCGCGATTAATAAAACTTAAAAGTTACTTTTCATCAAAAATTATTCTCATCTCATTGAACCGCATTTTACTTTACAATTAAAATCATTTAAATTGTATTTTTTAAATTCAAATCACAGAAGTGGTAAAGTCCCATTTAAATGAAAAAAAATCAAATTTTGTAACCACCACTTTGTTGTTTCACTATTCATCAAAAATTGATGTTTTTCAGAAAAATACAAAAAATTCACCCTAAGCTATATTTGATATTACGAATTCAAAAATGTTGTCTATTTTACAAAATTCATAACATAGAAGTTGCATTAATTAATTTTATAATTAAATCCCGCTGCTAAAACAAATAGCGTGTTTTTATGAAACAATATCTTTCAAAAGATTGACACTCGTTTATATCCAATCATAAAGTGATATTAATTACAATGACCACCATTGGATTAAATGGTAAAAATATATTATATTTACACTTTAAAACAAATTAAAAAGATAATCTAATCATATAAATAAATTAGATTAAAAATAGGTTTTGAATTAAAATACAACATTTTTCACTATTCATTAAAAATTGAACTTTTTCGGAAAAATACCAAAAATTCGCAAAAATTAAATTTTGATGTCCCGATTATAAAGAAGAATTTTATTTTGTCAAATATAACACATAGAATTGTCAAAAATTGTATTTAAAAGAGGTTCCCCATCAAAAGGCAGTTAATCGACCTTTTAAAGAATATTAGACTATCTACGCTTAAAATTGGATTCATTCACTTTTTTAATTCTCTAACATTTATTGTAAAGAGTAAAAATATTTGACAAACATATATAATCATTTTGTAGTTAGTTCTGTTCATTTCTACCATTACAACGGCTAGGCATTAACTACCATTTAAAATAATATTATTTTATTATTAGAGTGCAACGTAAGATTCCCAAGAAACTCGTTGATGCGTATTGGGTACGCCATCGAGCATAACATCCCATTTAAAGTAATATTAATATTTTATTCACAAATATGGATAAATATAAAAATTTCATACTCTTTATTTACATGGGGTGTTACATCCTTCCCCCCTTTTGGGAATTGCGTCCTCGCAATTTTAAAATTGGGCTTGGAAACATCTTTGAAAGTCCCACATCAGAAGAAGGGTTGGTAAAACCATCACTTTAAAATAAAGGGAGAGAAGTACAGAGGTCACCCGAGTTAACCCATACTATGATTCCAAGTAGGAAAATATGGATATGGAAGAAAAAACAAAGGGTCATGTTCTGATGGAGAGTGATAGTAAACATGTCTAGTAGAAAGTTAACCATAAGAAAATCACAAACTTGTGATGGGTTATACAGTATTCGATTCCCCAGTAGGAAAAGTTAATAGACAAAATTTTTGTTTTAAGTTACTTTTTATTGAGGAATTTATTCGTAAGGAAACATAATAACTTATCATGTTGACTTTCAACTTTTACTATATTTCTTACACGAACTCATATTTTCTCCAAAAGACGAGTATTTAGGAAGACTTGTTAACATTAAGAGTACTATAATAAACTTATAGAGAACCACCTAATCCACAAAAGATAACTATATATTTCTTATGTCTTTAGACTTTAACTAAAACCAAAACAAAAACGGTTAGTACCAGATCAGATAATCCAAAAAAGGATAACCCTTTATAAAAAGAAATTCTATTCTTAATCTCCAAAATTTTCCCAACAAAACCCAAAGTTCAACGAGGACCATTCGATAAACAATTTGTCCATAAAATTCTTCAAAGTAAAGAAAACTAAGATTGAACCCCGAATATTTGAAGGATTTAGTCACATAGTCTTCCAAGTTAAATCATAACATTTATCTCCAAAAAAAACATCAGTTGCTCCTAAAGTCTCGCATTGAAAAGTAATTAACCTAATCACATATCCTCCATGATAAGTTAATCATTTTCATAAAAACCCAAAATCAACTTACTATTAATTCATAAAATCATCTAACTAAAAAGAATCATTCAAACTAACCAGGGACTTCACGTAGTCCAATGGTAGGCGATAAATACCAGTCACATTTTGGTTGTGGGTTCGATTCCAGCAGCTTTGTCCGACGCGACGGGTTGTCACACGGTCTGCGTGTTGTCCTTTTTCCAAAACTATATAATTCTTAAAATATTCCCCAAAACTAGATGAAATCTTCAAAAATAATCATAACATATTTTAACCTCAAGTTTATCTCATGCCTTTCATTTTCCATCATATCACATAATAACCCATAATTACCTCAAAAGTAAGGATCATATAAACTCTAATGGTTGCCTTTATAATTATTACCTGAACTTCCACATCGATTGGTCATCTCATACATGATGCATTATAGAACATACCATGGTTCAAGTGGTTGATCATGACTCCTTGATAGTTGGTTTAGAACAACCACGAGTTTCCTCATTGAATCCCCCATTTTATCTAGTATCTTCATCAGAGAACCACCACAGTTTCCTTCAAACCTGTTGACTCTTTGGTTCCTGCTAGATCCATCCATTCACTAAAAACAGAAATGTCAGTGTGAGTATATCAACAAAACCATAATGTACTAATGAAGAAGGTAAACACTAATATATACTTACTCATTCACTTTATCTAAAACTTGGACTCCTTCTGAAATCCTAACCATTATGGTACTGTCACTTATGCTTAGAGAATACCCTAACCTCTAATGTTATCTAAACCGACCTATGAAACCAACTATAAGGCCCTATCCTTAAACCCTACTTAATATTGAATTAAATTAATAATTCACATTGAGGATATTTTCAGGTATAGAGTTTTAGAGAATTAGGACATAACTATTACATCTTAAAAGATTACAAAGTAATCACTTCTACTAAATTTCCATAAAATAAAAAAACTCTTAAAAAGAAACATGTCTAGTTCCATGCTTTAGGTAGCATGACTTTCCCTTGATCCCATCCTTGACCCTATTCCACGTTATGTCCTGTGAAAAACATTTCAAAAACTTGGGATGAGCATAAAAAGCTCAGTAAGGGATACACAAAGAATGAAAACTGTTAGTTTTTCAAAACAACAAGTAAACCATGTATAATTTATCAAAGTAATACTTTTCACCTTTTCGAAGTAGTAAAAACTCTTCACTGAATAAAAGTTCATTACATACCCTTCTTTAAAAAAAAGATTACCATAAAACCCATATAATGATCACACAACATATAAGGTAACTTGGGACATAAACATACTTAAGTGGAATAACCATAAGGTCGAATTGCACACATATCACTTAATGGAATAGCCATTCAGACAACTTCCATACATACTTAATGGAATAGCCATACGACCGACTTCCATACCCAATGCATTGGAGGTTATAACGTAACCACCCGTCCTGGTATTCATGGAACCACCCGTCATAATGTCCAAGTACCATTATAAAATCATAAGACATAAAAAAAATATAATGGAAAGAAAACATTTCCACACATTGATCACAATATATCACTTAAATATATTGACATAAAAAATCCATTATAAAAACCATTTTCAATACCAAAACACATAAAAGAGTATATGGTATTTATTTTATTTTAAAAACATTACGGATTATTGGGGAAGCCAAAGATCAAATAATACTTGCGGCGGCGGAAAAGGTTGTTGTCACCACGTACGTTAAAAGAAACATTCCTTTTTGTCGTTTAGAAAAATGCTTCGTAGAAAAAGATTCCTTTTGTATAAAAGTAAAAGTCAAAGGGGTTTATATACCGTATGAAAGAAATTTGTGTATAAAACGAAATATGCCTCAATGAAAGGAGATTGAGACGAAGTCCCTTACAAAGACGGTATCCTTGGTTTAATGATAAATCAATTACATAATTATGTGTGACAAACGAATAAACCAAATATAAGTGGATATTAAGTGTAAAACAATAAGAGTTTATTCACACATATTCATAGAACAACATATTCAAGGAGTATAAGTTTATCCCAAAGAATCAAATTTGGGTTAAGAAGTTTCCTTGAAAAAATTTGACAGCCTAAAGGCGTCACTACAAAATTCAGAAAATGAGTTGATTAGAGATAAAAAGGGTATCTCATCACATGGAAATAAAATTTAAATCAATAAGGATATAGAAGAACATATCCCAACATTGTTTTATGTGAATTAAAAGACATAACAAAATAATTCTTTTAAAAAGAGGAGGGTGAAAGTTTCCCATACCGACATGGGTATCTTTCGAAACATACACCCCGTGAAAGAGGGACAATACAACATTGATGTAAATACTCAAAAATGAAAGTATATTACACAATGAGTAAACTAATGGGCAGTACATACACCACTCAAAGTAAATTGTGGCAAATATAGCATAAATCTCACGGGAATAAAAGTGAGATGAAAAATCCCTTACGAAAACTCGGCGGCCTAACGGCACGACATAAAACTTACAAAAATGGATTGATGAGATCAAATAGGGTATCTCATCATATTAACATAATGTTTATAGAAACAGGAATATAAAAGAACATCCCCCAACATAACAAAGAGGAGCTAAAAAAGAAGTGACATAAAGGAGAGTACTTAAAAAGAAAGAGAGAGGTTAGATCTCTTACGAAAATTCGGCAGCCTAACGGCGCCACTCAAAACTTCCAAAATGGATTGATGAGAGAGAATAGGGTCTCTCATCATATGAACATAAAAATTACAGTAAGAGTAATATAAAATAACATCCCAATAACAAGAAAGATGATCTTTAAAAGGAATGAAAAAAAAGTGCGTATTTAAAATGAAAGGGAAGAGTAGGATCCCTTACCTCGGGTCCAACTTGACTCGATCATTCTTTAATCTCCTGAATAATAAACTTGAGTTAATTTCTACTTTCATAAGAACCTTTTTCAAGTTAATTCTTACTTTTATATCAATTATTGACATGTTATAAACATTATGTAATCATTTAAGTTAATAATGTTTGTTTTGTCGATATTTGGTTCTTAAGTCAAAAGTGGACTTCTTACAATTACATGTTGTTCATGTGATCAAAAGTTCTTTATATCCAGAATGACATTCTGATTTGGATATCATATATATCATATATATCCAGCATATACATGTATTTATAATATTACATAATCATCTAGAGGTAAGAAATGAAATTCACCGTTCATGGAGACAGTAAGCCGTACGTATGCATGAACGCTACTTTCATTTCTATGTCATATTAATGGAATTAAAACTAAATGAGAGATGTGTGTATTTTTAATTCCAGAATTATATTCATCCTTCAGATGTATCATACATCATATATATCCATTATATGTTCTTATAATAGTACATTAAATTTGAGGATAAGAAATGAAATGCACCGTTCATGGAGACGGTAAGCCGTACGTACGCATGAACACTACTTTCATTTCAATATCATACTTTAATGGAAAGAAAACAATAATGATATAAAGGTATATTATAATTCCAGTATAACATCATATAGAATAACTTTAAATCCATCCTTTATACATCCCACATATGGCATTAACGAATCAAATCACTTTGAGGGGGCGGTAGTCCGCACTTCCTAAAATGAAGATATCGCATATACCCATAATGGAAGCCATAAAGGTATGCCACAAATGAAAAATACAGAAGCTTAGGTAAAACATAAAAATATTATATATCATATATAAACATATTTAAATCTTAATGGGAACCTTTTAAGGTGTTATATGAGTGTTGAACAATCATCGTTTCGTGAGGTAGAAATTCGCCATCCACAGAAACTGTATGTTCTTTAACCATTAGATGAATGTGTGTGTAAGTGTAGCTCGAATACTTATTATAACAACATCCTAGTATATTTAATATAACGTAGTTTTTACAAATAAAATGAATAAAAAGAGTTTACGGGGTTGGAGAAGAAAAATAAAACAAAAGAGCACAAGTGAAGACGTTACCTTAAAATTGGGTAACTCCCTTTGGTTTGAACCAAAAGGGTTTCTTGAAGAGATTCCTGCCAAAGTTAAGGCTTATAGGATTAGTATAGGGATGTGGAGAGACAAAATGATCATAGATTGGCCGAACCAATGGTTTTAGAGGTGTGAGTAAGGTGGTAGAGGTGGGGGCCTTTTATAAGAGGAGAGGAGGGGCACTCTTGGTAAAGTATAAAATGTTACTTTATTTTCAAATGGTTTTCGGATTTTAATTGTCCCACATTGATATAATTCGAGCCTAAGGTGATAAAGGTTCTAAATCCACCCATACAATAGGTTTTGGACATGTTTAGGTCCTAGAGTTTGCATTATCTTTCCATTTTATTCAAATCATTAAATAATGAGGTCATCGTTGCATCCTCATGATGTCATAATGAATTTAAGTTATTTAATGTCTAAAAATTAGAAAAAAAATACTATGATGTAGGAAATATTTTTAGATTTCCAATTACTATTTATAGTCAAAATTATGACTTGAATTACTACATATAAAAATTGTTTTAGTAAAACAAATCATGTTTGTGACATTTTTATTTTAACTTTAAATAAAAGGCATAAATATCATTATCAAACCCAAGTGGCTCCATGGGGTTCCAAAAATCGACCCATGGGTTTTATTGTTCGGTCATAACTAATCCAATAGGGTTAGGACAAGTTTCAATATATTTTCATTTTATTATAATATCATTTTTACCTTAAATCACACTAATTACCTTTAATCGTGATTAATAAAACTTAAAAGTTACTTTTCATCAAAAATTATTTTCATCCCATTGAACCAAATTTTACTTAACAATTAAAATCATTTAAATTGGATTTTTGAAATTCAAATCACAGAAGTGGTAAAGTCCCATTTAAACAAAAAAAAGCAAATTTTGTAACCACCACTTTGTTGTTTCACTATTCATCAAAAATTAATGTTTTTCTATAAAATACCAATAATTCACCCTAAGATATATTTGATATTCCGAATTCAAAAATGATGTCTATTTTACCAAATCCATAAAATAGAATTTGCATTAATTAATTTTATAATTAAATCCCATTGTTAAAACAAATAGCGTGTTTTTATGAAATAATATCTTTCAAAAGATTGACACTCGTTTATGTCCAATCATAAGGTGATATTAATTACAATGACCACCATTGGATTAAATGGTAAAAATATATTCTATTTACACTTTAAAACCAATTAAAAAGATAATCTAATAATATAAATAAGTTAGATTAAAAAGTTGTTTTGAATTAAAATACAACATTTTTCACTATTCATTAAAAATTGAACTTTTTCGGAAAAATACCAAAAATTCACACAAAGTAAATTTTGATGTCCCGATTATAAAGAAGAATTTTATTTTTTCAAATATAACACATAAAATTTTCAAAAAGTGTATTTAAAAGAGGTTCGCCATTAAAAGGCGATTAATCATCCTTTTAAAGAATATTAGACTGTCTACGCTTAAAATTGGAATCATTCGCATTTTTAATCCTCTAACATTTTGTAGAGTAAAAATATTTTACAAACATATATAATAATTTTGTTGTTAGTTCTGTTCATTTCCGCCGTTACAACGGCTTGGCATTAACTACCATTTAAAATAATATTATTTTATTATTAGAGTGCAACGTAAGATTCCCAAGAAACTCGTTGTTGCGTATTGGGTACGCCATCGAGCATAGTATCCCTTTTAAAGTAATATTAATATTTTATTAAAAAATATGGATAAATATAAAAATTTCATATTATTTATTTACCTAGGGTGTTACACAAGGTTTGTAAAGAATTCTCTGAGTACTATTGCATTGAATGGAAGAAAAATAAGAAGAGGATAGAAAGGAAAAAAATGGATAAAGGTAAGAAGAGAAAGATGTATTTTCCCACATGTGACAATTGTGGAAGGAAACACCTTGGTATATGATTTAGGAGAAAAATAGTTTTCTACAAGTATGGAGAAAAAGGCCACCATTCTCATAATTGCAAGAAAATGAAAGAATTTCCTTATATTCAATGCTTCAATTGTAAGGAGATGGGACACTAGGTGAATCAATGTCCCAAGCTTCCAATGAATATACCCAAAATAATGATTTTTGATAATGATCAATTTTATGCTACCACAAATGAAGTATAATGATTAATATGCCTAGTCAATAATCACGTCATTTGAATACTTTTCAATAATGTACTAGTTGTAATAATTATGAGGTATATAAGGATTGTATTTCAGTACTATTTCATTAAGGAATTAAGGTTGTATGATGAATGTTACAAAGTAAAAGTGATTCAGTATAAAGATAAACATTTTAGAAAAAACATGATTGATAGAAATACAACCCATAATATATATCTAATGTTGAGATACTAATAAAGAAATGATTGATTCAGATAAGTACCGACTACCTTGGAACTGATTATTTACTTTTCAGGAAGTGGATTATGCTATCATCAATGGAGTTTAAATTAATTTTGGGTTTAATGAATACATCCATTAACATTTATCTTAGTTAAAGAATACAATGGAATGTATGTTAACAATATGGTGTTTACGGTAATTCATTTTAATGACATATTTCAAGAGGCTACATGTTGAAGTTATTCACATGTTTGGAATATGAAATTTAGAGCAGCTTCATGTTGATTAAGGGTTAAGAATAATTTCATCTTGGAAATTTATAGACTTCATTATAATGTGTTGAATCATTATATTTTGGTATTTTTAACCATTTATGAAATGGTTTAAGTTGATCATTATATGAGAGTTTAGAGGTTAATGAATTTCTTCACAAAATGGCGTAACCAATTCTACGTGATGAGGTATAGTTAGTTCATGTGCAATAAAAAATGATTTTGTAAGTAGAAATGTATATTTATACTCTTATAGAGTGAAATAATTCCTCGCCTCAAGGAAAATAGTCTTAAATAAAATGTTTTCTTATTATCATAATGATTGATAATATCAATTATTTTTTTAGTTATAGTCATGTAGTAATCAACATTCATCTGAACATATCCGGTATTATGTTCCATCAAAACTTCACAGTTAGATTTTTCTTCCATGTCCAGGTTTTTACGTCCAAATAATGTCACCTCACTCGAAAGCATAATTTTTGGGGTGACCACCTCATCTCCCTTAAAACTTTTTTAGGATTATATTTTATTAACCCTATTTTCAATGTGGTTTTCCATAAGGGAATTTTCAAGTACCATCCATTATCATTCGAAGTTCAATTTCAAATTTCGAGGAAGAAATTTTTGTAAGGAGGGGAAAATGTAACACCCCAAGAATTTAAAAATAGATTTATTATTGAATTCGTGGATACTGAGTCTCTAAAAACACAACTTTGTTATAACCTAGCCATGTAAACACAATTTTTTCACTTCTATGATGTGAATTTCGAAAATTTGACATACATAGTTGCGATCTGTAAGTTATTTGGAGTCTGATAAGGAAAACTTATTTTTTGGTGAATAGTAACCTACCCTTATGAATAGTAACATACCCGTATGAATAGTGATATACCATAATGAATAGTGATATAACCAAATGAATATTAACCTTACCTATGATAATACATATAAATAATATTCAACTAGAAGTATGATATACCTATGTTTTGGAATAAGAAAATAAATATTTTAAAACTATTTTTTTTTAAAATAAATTATGATTTTAATTAAATATAAAATTAATCATATTTAGAAAATTATTTTTGAAAAATGGAATTCATTTTTGAATTCTACCCGTTGAAAAATGTTTAGGGTGAATTTTTCGTATTTTTCTGAAATACTCAAAATTTTGATGAATAGTGAAATATGGTAAAATACCGCATATACAAATTTTCTGTTAAATACACTATTTTACGACATCAGAAGTGATGTAAGCCCACTTGGTTAGAACTTGCATAAATTTATTACTATTCATGATCATTGAATCAACACTGTTTCAGGTCTTGAGGAAAATAAATAAACTAATGATTAATTTTTTTTTGAAAACCCTCCTCTACTCCACTATAAACCCCCCTCTCAATCCCTCTTATTTTCACTCATTTAAGCTTTTAAGATCCTAAACCTTCTACCCAAATACCCTTCCTTAGTCAATTCCCACATCAAAAAAGCTCTTGGTATATCAAAAATACCAAAATCCTTTCCCTTAAGGAGGTTCTCAAGGAGGTTATTTCAAGAGGTAAAGAACCTTTCTTTTTCATTTAGTTTCATTTCAATTTATCTTCTTCTGTTATCTTATCCTCACATATTCTATCCAATTAATAATGATATATCTAATATCATCTATATACTGGAATTATACCATTTTAATGGAAGATTCATCATGAATATGTTTACTCTCTCTCTCTGTCTCTTTTATTTTATAAATGAAAGCAACGTCCAGGTGGTTCCATTTTATAACCTTCATGGACGATGAAGTTTCATTTTTAAAGTTATCCTTAATTATTGGTTGTGAAACCATTTTCATTGTTTAAACATACATTAATATATGTATTATAAAAAAGTTAATATTCAATAACTAGAATATGTACATATTATTAAATCGTATGACCAAACTATTTCCAAACAATCAAAATACCTCTAAAATAATCTATGTGAATGTCATAAATATTTCATCTTATGATTCATACTATTTTGATGTAACCAAATGATATAAATTAACATTAAAAATTCTATATGTTCATAAATAATATTTAATTCAGTTATGTAGATTTACATCCATCCCACACGAACTCGATTACTTAAGAACAAGTGAACCGATTATGAAAATACAGAAAACGAACACTCTGAAATGACAAAATTAAATATAATAACTTATAAGTAAGGGAATAAATGAATTAAACAGAATTATGATAAAATAAATACATGTATAATAGGTTCTGAAATAAGTTATTAATGAGTTTAATGTTATATTCCAAGACCTTAAGTTCAAGAGTAGAACTCATTCGGACTTAATGTAAGGGATTTATTTATCCCACTTCCATCTTTTTGAAATATTTCGTATTCACTACTATTTCTTATGTATGATGTATATATAATTCCCATTTATAATTTATATCATTAATCTATTTATTTTAATATTATTCAATTTATCATTTTATGATTGTTAATTTTCGGGAATTCGAATCAATTGATTACAAAGTGATGAGGGTTTTCCACCCGAACCTCCATTTTCATTCGAGTTACTTTTACTGTCTAACTACCTCAATGAAATTATTATTTATTATTTTTTACTCCACATAAATTCTGTATGATTTTTCTATATATGTTTACAAACAATAATCATTCCTTATTTTATGGGTATTTACTCATTTTAAAAGGAACTTTCAAAATTCTTCCTGGAATACAAACCCGATTCAAGGGATCTTTTCAAATTCTAAACTTTTTTCAAGTGTACACCCGAATATGTTTTAAGCCACCATTATTTTTATAAAAACACTCATTTTATCAGGAAAATTGATCTTGGATAATTTCTTGATTTAAGAGAACAAACATGTCTTTCCACTTTAAAATTCTTTGTAATACTTTCCTTAAAATGCTCTAAAATGAATAATTTCTAAAGAATCTTAAGAAATCCTTTTAAATTATTTCACTTAAGTGGGACATAATTTATGCCTAAAATATAATTTCAATGTCCTAGTATTTTATTTTCTTGTTATTCATGTTACAAACTGATTTCATGGCAAATATAAATGATATTTCAAAATAACTCTTCTTTCAAAAGTAAAAAGGATTTTCTCATCTCACATTATCTTTTATGAGATAAATTCATTGTTCACAAATTTTTTCTTTATTATGGTGTATGTAATTCCATTTTTTGTATCATATCGAGAGTATTGTTATTATCATGATATTATAAGGGATTATTATTTGAATGTTTCAAGGTTATATGGAACACTTTGGAATGTTTAAGGATTATTTCCTTAAGGATTTTCAATGGTCTAATATAAAAGTATCCTTATCAATGTCAACATACTTTGTTAAATATTTTTACTCATTGAGGTTTATCACCTATGATATCATCCAATATTTTTTATTGAATAGTTTATGATTAGTTTGACTATGGATGTGCTATCTTGAAACGATTCACCATATTAATCTGAATGGTTAGTGTTTATAATTAATGATTGGGGAAAGTTATTTACATTTCATATGTTAGTTTCAATATGAAAGTGTATGTTTTTTATGTTTATCCTTGTTCAAAAGATATATTAATTGGAAAAATTAAGTGTTGGGTGGGGCCAGCTATAGACCCTTGGTAATCAATAGGTCTCATGAGACAAACTATGGTCTCGGCACAAGGCCCTGACAAAGTGATTCTTTATAGTCTTGGAATGAGGCCTTGACATCATGGTGATGATATCCCTAATTATGAATTCCCTCTTTATGAAACTAGTAATTGAGTATTCATGTGGTTATTTGACAAGTAGAATACCCATGGTTATGTTTTATTATGAAATTATTTACTCAGCTCATATTCCTTCCATAACGTGTTCATCTTTATTATTTGTAAAGGCACATGTTTTCAATTATTCACGATGCATAATGTTTATGTTATGATATATTCTATTTTATCTCTTACCCTTACTGAGTGTTTGAGCTCACCCCTTTTTTATGTTTCATTTTCTTAGGACATGAATGAGTTTTTTTGGTGCTTTACCTACAAGGATAATATTAGAGCTGTGGATGTTCCGAATAAAACTTATATGTTTTTCTTCATTTCAAGTTGTAATGTTCAACTTATGTGTGTATCTAGTTTTCCAAAACTACTAGACTACTTGGTTCTTTGGGATGCATATTTCTTGTTTATATGCCAATGAAATATAATGAGGAACCATCTCCACGAAATTGGTATTGGGTCGTTATATATGTAATAAATAAATTTTATTTTTATCATTATTACCTACCATTAAAGAAGGTAATGAAAAAAAAGGACATCAATTCGCGAGGCTATGGTCTGGCGTACACACAAATTAGGATTTCATAACCCATTTGATGTAATTTGGTGTGGTTGTTTTTCATACACATAATATAAAAGAATATAAGTATATTTAAGATAATTAGGTTATTATATAAGCATGATATAAAAATAATTTAAGGATTTGAGGAATAATTGAAATAAAAACGTTCGTTGATGAACGTTGCCTCTTCTTTGGGTATCTACACTTGGTTTTCATGAAATAAATTTCTTGGTTATATTTCTACCCAAAGTGAGGTTTCTAAGATGAGGGGTGGGGGTGGGGATTTTGGAATTCATTTTGGTAGGGTTTGGTTGATGGAAATTATTTGAGAGGTGTGAAGAAGTTGAGGGACTGAGTGCCTTTTTATAGTTGAGGTGGAGTGACATTATTGTAAATACTCATAAGTATTCAATATTAGGAGGTCATAATTACCTAAAATTTATCCATAACTGATCATTAAAGGTTTTTATGGATTATATGGTCGATCTAAACATTCAAAAAACATTTATACACATGTTTTAAACATCTGGTTCCTTAATAATTATGATTCCTTATTTTACTATGTTTTTTTCATTATGGTAATTAATATTATAACCTAGGTAATTTATCCATTATAATTAAATAAAATGTATTTTTATCTAAATTTGGATTAAAATATTCTAAAATATGATATTTAATTTCGAAAATAAAAACTCAGTATGTGTTGGAAATTAACTTTAACACAAGTGCATGAAACACACAAAAACACCGCTAAAACCTTAAGAGTGCTATCTAAGTTTGTACTATTTAACATTCAATATAGTTATTGTTATAAATTTTTCTATTAATGGAAAATATTTGATATTTATTAATATTTAAAAATCACTAGATAGAATATATTTTTTAGTAATTTTAAATAAATTAATTAAATATCATTTACTATAAAATAGTAGTAATGAGAATTTTGACATCATTCATTTAACTGAATTTTAAAAAGATAAAAAGAATGATGGAGTAAAAATATATTTTTTTAAAAACTTATAAATAGGGTATATTCATCTAAAATAATAATATAACATAAAAATTATTTCAATTTACTTCACTTTTAATGATTATATTATCATTTAATTTATTTCATTAATAACTAAAATATTCATGCATTGGCGTTTCTTAAGAAATTAATTAAATTATATCATTTAAAAAATATTAAAATAAATTATCATGATAAAAAATAATCATTTATCTTAAAAAATAATATCTATAACCAATACTGTGTAGTTTTTCCTTATAAAAAATATTTATATAAATTAAAAGGATGAAAGGTCCATTTTTTTGTCTTTTTCTTTACATAACTTATTATATGGTTCAATTTCTTGGAAAGGTGTCCAAAAAAGACATATAATTATATAATAAGGTGACAATGATAGAAATATTTCTAGATAAGGGGTTTCGGGTAAGTTTTGGGTCATTTTGACACCTTATATTCTATGTTTCACTATAAGTAATATTATTTTCACCTTAATCATTGTAATTAATTTTATCTTACAAGACTAATAAATTTGGTAAAAAATTATGTTGGAATTATTATAAATTATAAATTATTATGAATCCTAATAAGGAATTTATTTTTCACAATTAAATTTACATAAATTATAGAAATTAATTTAAAATTCATGTTGGGGATGTATCAAGAAAGAAGGGATTCAAAGCGAAAAAGGTCAAACGTTTACAATGTTTTTATACTAAAATTCAATATAAAATTGATTCCAATGACCTAAACTAAATTAATAGATTTATAATTGATCAAATTATATTTTCAAACCAATTTAAAATATAATTTATCTATATAAATAATTTAACCTGAAAGGATGTTCTCAATTAAAATTCAATAATTTTCATTATTCATAAAAAATGAATCTTTTCTGAAAAACACCAGTAAATCAAACTATGATTATTATGACATTAATATTTCAAAAATATATTTTATTTTGTAAAAATATAATTTATAAATGTTTCTAAAATTAGCTCTAAAATAAGTTTTCCATTAAATAGTGGTAAATCTATATTTTAGAAAAATACTTATTTTTATGAGTAAAATTGTATTTATTTTTATATATTCCCTTGAAGGCATATAAGAAGAATGTTGCATAGTTTATTGAATATATATATATATATTTCATTAAATATATCCTTCAAAATTATTTTGTTTAATTTATTGAGATAAAATATGTTTGTGACTAAGGGAATAATTTTTTGCAAATTCAATTTCATTATTCGGAAATAGTAATTACATACATTTATATTTAATTTATTATCAAAGAATTAATTTTATAGACATTAATAAACTAAATCTTCATAATTTAGTTAATCCTTTTTATACATTCCATTGCAACTACTTATAGATAACTATAATAATATTATAATAATATGTCATGTTTTATTTAAACTCTGTGTTGCGTGTAACACATGGTAAGATCAGTGTTGCATTTAACACAATCTAAATTTGATATTTAATGTAAAATAATAAAAATTTAGTGTTGTATATACCATATTATAAACTTGGTGTTGTTTACATTTAAATCCTTCAGATAATTTTAATTTATTGAAAATAATTATAATTCATAAAAAATCGGGGTGTTATAAGATGCGTTCTCATATAAGGGGATAACATGGTGGAATATATCAAACATGATCTAGATATGATGATGGTTTTTCATTAAATTAATAGTTAGAGATATTAAATTTTTATTGAATGGTCCATGGTGTATTCAACCATAAAATCCTGAGTTATATTTCATCCTAGTATCATTTAAATAGAAGGAATCTGAGATTGGTATTATTTATTCATATTTTTTATTTTAGTTATCTGATACACCCTATAAAAGTAATGTGTTAATGGATTAATTAAGTATTATGACACATGAAATGAATAAATTAAAGAATCATAAGAAGTTAATGGGTTTGATGGTAAATTTTCATTAATAATCCCATCAAGAGGGGATCCAAATGGTGTTATATCTGATCAATTCCACTTATATTCTTTTGGTTTAAGTAAAGGAGGAAAAAATTAATGATATTGAATATCTAAAAAAATTAAAATTTTTAAATAGTGTGGAGATCATTTAAATTTAATCTCCAGTTGCTGGATCAATGATCTCTTTTTCAGAGAGAGTGGAAAAACCCTTTATCATGAATGAGGATGTTATGAATGAGTTTCATAACTATAGTTAAGAATTTTAATTTTTAATGATGAATATTTATTGTGACATTAGATGTAAGTTATTGTGGGTAGGGGTGAAGAGAGATATTTCTTATTATATCTATCAATGTTTAACTCATCAATATGTGAAGGAGAGAAATCAATGTGCTAATGGACTATTTAACCTTTTCCTATAGAGCATTTTAGGTGTGAGGGTATTATGATGGATATCTTGGTCAATATTCATATAACCAATGGTAAATTTTTTATCTAGGTTATCATGGATTGAATAATGATGTAATCTCACTTATTAACAATCCAGATGAATTTCTTAGAATATGAGCTAAGTAAGATTTTGGTAGAAGAAGTGGTTAGGTTTCCTGGGGTTTCATCACCTATGATGTCCGATATAGATACAATATTTACTTTGAGATTTTGGAAAGGGTTGTATTGAAAGTTGAGTGATAAACTACATATGAGTATTTCATATAATTCTTTGGAAGAATGGAATTATTAATAGACCAAAAAACCTTATAGGGGATACTTTATGCTTTTGTGATGAATTTTTGGAGATCATGGAAAAAGTAGTTCACTTTTTTAGAGTTTTCTACAACAATTGATATCAAGTATTTATTTAGATGTCTCTATTTTGAGGATTTTATAGAATACTACATTGATCTCTATTATGTTGTGGGTAAATGTAGAAAAGTTCAATCATTGGACCTAGTTTAGTAAAAAATATAATAGACCATATTTAGGTAATTTAGATAAGATATATAAAAAATCATACTCAATGTAGGTTTTATTATGACATTCAATGATGACCATTAGAGTTTGTAGTTAGAGATTTAGTAGTTTTTTTAGTGCATTCAGTAATGTGATATCATAAACATAGGAAGCCATGAAATTTTAAACCTTTGAATGTGGGTCCATTTGTGATTATTGTAAATATGGGACATTTGTCTTATCATTTGGAATTAACAATGTAGTATGTTTCAGGGAATGATGTGCTTCATGTATTTTATCTAGAAAAGTAACAAAAAATATATTTAATGATATTTTATCTTATACACTATATTTTTGGAATTTTAGGCTGCCATTAATGAAAGGTCATTGAATATTATTGACATTTAGGGGAATACCTTGAGAGGATGGAGTATTACTTTGGTCAGAGTGTAACAGAAGCATGAACCGATACAAGAAGATGATTACAAGAGAGTGGGAGGGAATAAATATGAAAATAGTTAATTGAGTTATTTATATAAAATGTATTCCACTAAATTCTTGGAAATTAAAATTCTTATAGTGTGGAAGATCATGGAACCCTGGACCTAAAAAGAAAGTTTCATTTTTTAATTTTGTTTTCTTGGACTAAATTATTTATTTTTATAGAGGAATTAATTACATAGTAAGGTACTTTAATTATTATAACAATAGGATAGGTGTTATAGTTAAACAATTTGGTAGAGATACATACAAATTCTTAGAGATAGTACAAACTAACTATGCATTTGGGGAGTTTTGGTAAGGAGACTTGAATAGTTAGACACATGATATTCAATATATTGTGAATTAAAAATTAATGTCAAGAAAATTTACATGACATAAAATTCCCTACGAAACCATAATTAACTCCATATTATAGATTTAAATGGACCTACTAAAAATTAGGAGGTATTTTTGGTATTCTCCACTGATGAAAAATATAATTCCTTCTAGGATTAATGTGGGTTTATTCTAATAAAATTCAATTTTATAGAGGTATCATTAGTTATTAGATAAATTAATTTCAATCTATTTTTCTTCCACTCTCTTAAGATTAATCTTTCTTGTTGTATTAGATCTAAATTGCTGTAATTAAAGATTTTAAATCATTAATGAAGTAAACATGATTTGAAGCTCTTATTTATCGATTTCAATGGGTAATATCTGGTCTATTAACTTTATATTTGATATTTTATGGATATATTTATATTCTCAGACTAAGTTAAATAACCTATATTCATTACTTTATGGATTATTTTTTTATATATTTGATCCACTTTTAGAAAAAAAAATTTGGATTAGATGAGGGTATTGGGTAAGTATTTTGGATGTGGGGTTCTATTCTGTGTGAAATATATAGGAATGGAAATATATTTTGGGAAAAAATTAAGTGACTGGTGAATGATAGTGGGAATATGCTATGATCATAAGCATTTATTTTTTTGATAATTAATTCATATTTCTCATTTCTATGGGATTTTTTCTGAAATATTCCATAATGATTTGAGGGAGCATGAATGAGTTACAATTTTTTAGAAAAACATCAGTGTGAGTATTTTTTAGATGTTGCAATGATTTTATCTATATTTATATGATAATTTTTTTTTATTTGAAATATATTAATTTTTTTGATAAAATTATTTAACTGTTTTGAAATAGATATTTTCTATGAATTAAACGGTTTCATTTGGGAAATTATTACTATATATTTGACTTCCTCACCCAACTTATATGGCATATTTTCCATACATATGATTTTTTTTCATGATTCTGGGAAGGGAATGGATTTGGTGTTTATTAGTGAATGTATTTTGGTAGCTATATTAATGATAATCATGGCAATGCTCGACTATTTGTTATGGGATGTGTTTGATTATACATGATAGATAAATATCGTTTCTTAGTTGTTTGTGTCATGTCAGACATGCTGGTTCTTATTTCTTATAAATCTTTTAGATTTCATTTTGTTTAAAATAATTTATTATTTAAGTTTTGGATTTATAGTTTTCAAGGAAAATTTATATTCATCTCATAAATTTGGTAATTAATCTTATAATTCAGTCAATAACATAGTATAAAAAGTAATAAATATATAAAATTGTTCATATTTTTTTGATGATTTAGAATGGAAATACTACATCTATATATTAAAATGTAAAAATGCTTATTATTTTAAATAATCTCTTTAAAAAATTTCTCTCTATACTAATTACATATTATTTTAAAAAATAACAGGTGATTTGATTTTGAATTTATTTTTTGGAAATATATAAATGAAAAATAAGATTTATTTTCTTTGTATAGAAATGTATTAGTATAATGGAATAATATATTTTTGGGAGAATAAGTTTTTGAGAGAATGGTGGGATTTTAAAGTGATATATGAGATGTTAAATTTCTAAAAAAATAAATTATTAGAGAATTTTTTTTCTCTTAACATTTTATTTTAGTCTAATCCAAAGTCTCTTTTTATGTCCTACATTCTTAAGATGAATTTTGGATTTATATTTATAAAGTGAATAACTTTATTTAAGAATTAAATTGTTTCTTATGACTAATGAACTCAAAAAATGATTTTATTTTAATATTTTTTGAAATGTTCTATATGTTATTATTTTTAAATAATATAATGTAAAATACATCAAAATTCTAGATACTTTTAAGTAATTATTTTTGAAACAAGGTTAGTGTTTTAAATATAAGGATTAATGTAAAAACTTCTATTTATAATGTATGATAATTTTCTACATTATTGATGTTTTTATTTTTAAAATTTTAGTTTTTTTAGAAAAATTGGAGGATCATGGTTAGGCCCAGGATTAGGCTAACCATGCCTGGGGAAAATAAATCTAATAGTGTCAAATTGCTTAAATTCATGGTTAATATAACCATATGAACTGACCATACATCCTTGAATGAATGATCATAAATTATAACATGGTTATATGAACATTTATCTTAACCTTTCATGCTATATATACTTTTCATAGGAAATGATTTAGTTTTTTCTTTTAAAATGATTTTTATCCCCAAAACTCCATTTAAAATTTCCATTTAGACCTGGATAATTTTTTTGATTCTTAAAAGTGGAATTATAGAGTATCCATTTATTGAAAAAAATTATATTTAAGATTAATATAATTGAAATCAATTCAAAGTTTGGATTTGATTAATTATTTAGTTTTTAAATCTATACTTTTCTCTCTCTAACAGTCTAATGATATTTCATTGAATTAGACCTAGTGTCTCTAATTCATGTACATTAAGATTGAGATTGAGGATATTTATTCATATTTAGTATGGATTTGATGGATTATTTTCTATTATTTTTTCTTTGATTATGTAATTAGAAACTTTTCAAAAAGTGATGCATTAAAGTAGTTGATTTTGATCCCCTTAATGAGATTAAAAAATTTATTTTACTTTATTGATTCATTATAATTGTTTAAGTACTAAAAATTCATAACCGTTTTGAATTATGGATTTGGAGAAAAATTTTTTTTGATAAAAAAATATATAAATGAATTTCTTTATATTTATTGCTATTTTGAATTGAAAATTTAGTTTTTAGTGTGTTTTATATAATTATTGATTAATAGATATTTGAAATATTTAATTATTATTATTTTTATAGTTGTGTGGATTCTCATTATTTCTTGGATTTAATTCATGGTGTTTAAGCTTGAATAAAATCTATTTTTGGATTTTTTTTAATCCGGTATCTCATCCATAAGGGGATTGTGGATTATAGAGAAAGTTTTAATGGGATAAACAATTTGTATGATCAGGTATAAATGTATCATTCTCTATAGTGTTAGTTTCACTTGTATAAATAAGTAATATTAATTTTTTGAAGCTATAAATTGTTATATTTATTGGATAAAGGGAAATTTGTATTATACATTATCATGTATGACTTAACATGGGGAATGCTTTGGGGTTTTTTTATTTTCCATCATATTTATGGAAATTAGTTATTTTACATAAGATATTGAGAAATCAGTATTTTCAATTATTATCTATGGAAAATTGTTATTTTATATTTTTATTTTTGTAAATAGGTGTTCCATTGGGGTTTTTAGAAAAATCAATAAGAATCGTAAGTGGTGTTTTTTTAGGAAAACTTGTTTTATCGATTATGGAATTAATATTTTTTATTTGGGTGGTTTGATAGAAAAATTTATGATTGTGATTTGAAATGAAATTGTTTGTTATATATTTTTATAAAAAAAATATAATTTTTATGTTTTAATATGTTTTTGAATTATCATTTTTTTGGAATTACATTTTGAAATTACTCTGTTCTAGATGTTTATTAGAGTCATTGGGAAAATTCTACCGAGTTTGTACTCACCCCATACATATGAGATTCAGTTGAAATGTATACATGATTTCACATGATATAGGTAAATAGAATACATAATTATTCATTAGTAGATATCAATAGTTCCATGTTTGAGTTATAGCTAAAGATATGGTGGATCATGGGTTGAGATGTTCTATTTAATGTCTACATGTGTTACATGCTCCCTTGAAATTTTGTATTTTATAAATAGGTTTAGTTCTACAGAATATTTTTTTTTCAAATAATAAAATTTATTATATTTTTTCCATACTCATAATTTTTTTTTTGAGTAAATCAATTTCCCAAAAATATTTATTTTTTCTCTATTCTCTTTTTGATATCCTATAGTGATTAGGGGAGGTTCTTAAGGCCATGTATAATCCCAACATGGGTATTAGTATTTTGGATTCTGTGTTGGAATGTAATAAAATGGTATCTAATAATATTTTTTATTTTTTTTAGGAAATATAGTATTCAAAGATAATAATATCATTTATACTTGAATTATTCCCAAAAAAAGTCACATAAACCTTTTTTATTGAAAATGTTATGTTATTGAGAAGTTCACGCCATAATGTGGTTGGTAGAATCCTTTTAGGATTGTTATTTGTGTTAGGTTAACCCGTTAAGGGTTTAAATATGTTATAATTTTGGAATTATGGTAATTATGGTTTTTGAATTTATCACATAACATGGTTTTTAATGAAGTATATATATATTTTTCATGATATTTTTTTTCCAATGACTTATTGATTTTGGTTGTTTAACGATTTTTCAAAAGTAAAAATGTTAAGAAACTTCATTGAAACTAGGGTGAAAAATGGATGATAATGAAATTGTTATAATACATTATGTGTATCCTTGATAAATTATATAATATGATTTTTTAATGATGAAAAATATCATGACCATGCTTGGAAAACCCGTTAAATTAGGCTCCGAACCATACCATGATAAGACTTGATGGGAATTCCTGATCCCAACTAGTTGGAGACTATAATCCAAATCTAATAAAAACTATTGGGAGTGGTTTTATCAACCTAAAAAAACAACATGACATAAATTTATAGAAATATAAAAACAATGTAAGTATTCCACAGCAATGAACCAACATCTGAAGTAATACAAACAAGGAAACAATCCTAAGCAAAGGTACATATATAAGAACAAACCACAAATAACCCAAACTATTGAAAACTAATCTATGTGATACTTGGAAAATATCCCACTATATCCACACTATATAACCATGCCTAGTTGATAAGAAACCCCATCACCGCGCCATTATTCCTTTACCTTTCCTTTATCTGACCGAATAGGAACTATACACCCCTAAGGGAGTATGTGGGGTGAGAGAAAAACAAGACCATTAAGATCCCACCCAAGAGTTCCATATAAAGGCACTTTAAATTAATCCCAATACACTCAATATATGAAAACAACATAATGATAAAATACTTTTCACATTCATATCAAATTCATGGTAAAAACATTCCCCTTTTTAGATTTATAAAATAGATTCTATATAACACATGTTAGTTCACATTTCCAAATAAACCATTTCAAATCATGCATCTTTATTCACATCAAGGGTATAATAAACTAAAGTCAAAAAAGGAAAATAAAAATGGATATCACCACTATATAATATAGAGTTATGATAGCTATGTCTCTCATACATCAGTTATCAATTGAAGATGTAGTTCCCTAAAAAACACTACCTTGGGAATAGAGAAAAACACAATGAGTAAACCCCCTATGGTGTTATTGAATCAAGTCCTAAGAATAACAGTGCCTAGGGAATATAGAAACACCCCATGAGAGAACCCCCACCATGGAAACAAGGACATGGCCCTATACTAAAATCCCCTCTTATGTACCCAAGGCTCTCTATTACTGCATATGTAAAAACATTTCAAAAGTATTATCACCTTTTATATACCAATTTCTAAAAGAACAACTTTTATAGAAATCCATTTACACATGCATATCAAGAATATGAAGGACATTCCAAATCATCATTTTTAAAAAAGTCAAAAAAACTATGGTATATTTAGTTAATTAGGAAAATACTAGATATAAAACCACCAACATTAAACTTAGGCTCACATGAAAAAAAGGGATCCATCCCCAAAATGGAAAGGTAACACACATAAGAAGTAAAAAAGGAACTCTGGAAATAAATTCCAATATTTAAGAAGCTAGTTTCCAGAAGAAAAAGGTTATAGGAGAAGATGAGAGATCAAATACCTCATATAACACATGATCCACAACCATCCAAACATGATCTGGCCTCCAAGAAACAACACACAACTATATTCATGGGATCCAGATTGACCAAGGTTGTCAACTGAAATCATAACCTATACCAAAATATATTCCTAAAATCACCTAATTCAAAACCCTAGAACTATAATTAATAAGGAAGGATTAATACAGGACAAAACTAATTCCAAAACCATTATAACCCCCTCATAAAAATCCAATTGTTTTTCCTCAATAGTTTTAATGCCATACTACAAAATTGGTGTCTTATTCGGTCATTTTAAATTCCAAAATAGATGACACGCAGATGGGGTGGAGACCCATCATGCTAGGGGTGGTTTTAGTATCACATTTAAAAGAAGACCAACATTCTCAAAAAACATTCTATTTTTATAAAACCCAATGTATTTGGTCTGTCCAAGGACTCCCCCACACCATGTGTATTCTTAGTTAGCCATGCACATAGTAAGACCACCAAATAAATAATCATTTCAATGGTCATGGTGGATCGACCTATGGTGAAAAAGTGTTACTGAGGAGATAAAAATACTTAAACTACGGTGTAGTATTTCCGGTTTTACATTGGGAAATTCACAACACCATTTTAAAACCCACTTATACTAAATAACACATCCCAAAACCATAAATAAATATCCAAAATATTTGAAAAGAATATTCCCTAAGCTAGGATATAACAACTTCCCTACCATAGAAATTTTTATCCCTAGAAATTGACATTTAATAAGGAAGATCCAAAAAAATATAAGACTATTTCTCTCTCATCAGTGATTCCTACACCCAAGTCCCATGATAAGATGATCCATGTTTCTATATCACGTTTACCAATAGAACAAGCTTCCCACATTGAACATTAATTTGAGAGTCCATGATCTCCACTTGCTGCTATAAAAATGAAACATATGGCTTCAACACAACTTAATATGGGAACCTGGGAAGGATAAGGATGATAATTATTGAGATGAAGTAAATAGAAAACATCATGAATACCTATTAACTGAGCCTAGAATTTCAATCGATAATATACATTCCCAATCCACCCATAGATCTCGAATGGTCTAATAATTCTCATATCCAACTTCTCCCACTTCCCTATCTGATAGTGATTTCATTGAAAGAAAACATACAAAAAGACATGGAAAGCAATAGAAAACTCCAAAGGAGGGCATAGATGATCCATATAATATTTCTCAGGACTATGATCTATAACCAAGAATCAATATATATAATTAATTCTCAATATGGTTTATAAAATTGTACTTGGTCCCATGAGAGCAGCCTCAACCACCTTTGAAAAATAAATAGATTACCTTCATTGATGAACATAAAAATCATTAAAAGGATACGTTATAATTGAATAAAGGTTACTATTGTTATCATAAAACTCAATTAATCCTAGATAGATATCCCAATATCCTATGAAATATAGGACATATGTATTGAGAATATATTTAAAAATTTGAATAGCATGCTCTATCTAGCCTTATGTTTCTGTATTGTAAGTCTTAATCAACCTAGATTGAGACTATATCCCCTATTTGAGACCTTTCTCAAACTAGAAAGTAAAACTGGGTTCTATTTAAAATATTATGGTATAAGTAACCCCATAAAACCTCACAATTTTGTAAATGTACAACTTACTGAAATATTTAAACTTTTTTGTGTCACTAATTGGAATAAAATGAATTAATTTTATCAACCTACCAATCATCGACCACATAGAATTACTTTATAGGGGATTACATGGTAATAAAACTATGAATTCTATGAATACCTCATCTTATTTCCATGACAACACCAAAAGAGGTTAAAGAAAACCCAAAGGTTTTAGGTTCACTACCTTAATCTGCTGGCAGTTGTAACGGTGTGACACATAATCTAGAATGTCATAATTCATACCCAACCACCAGAAACATAGTTTCATATCATAATATATCATCTTTTTTGTAGTATGAAAAACCCATGAGGAACTAGGATAATCATGTATCTTGGAATCTTTTACATAAAAAGTTATGAAAAAATGATTCCAAAAGAAAATAATTCTATCAAAGGGAAGAGACCAAATAGAAATGGTCTCCTCATCATATAAGTATTATTTAATTCATATAATCTAAAAACACTACTAGTTTTCCTACAAAATAAACTTATAGATAGATGATGACAACTAAACACTAGTATGGGCCATACCTGAATCCTCCTCCTATTCATTGAGATGAAATTGATCAAAAAACCTCATAACATTCCACTTATCTTCCTATTTTTATATAAACTGAGAAGGATTTTCCCCAATGAGAGCATCAATAACAATATTCTACTTCCCAGGGGTGTAGGTGATGTTAAATTAATTATAGTTATTGGTATTATAACTTCAATAATTCCGTTACAAAACATTGATCATACTCAACTAATTCTAGGAAGCTTCATATCATGATGATATTCCATGGTTCCTTCCATGAATGTATTTCCTTTAAATTTTCAAGATAAACAGAGGGTCTACTTTATTAAATCACAATCCCCAAGAACATCACGAATTTAATCTAGAGTTATTATTTCAATATATTCTCATATAGGTAGTGGCTCCTCAAGATTCCCAAAATTGAATTTACATGGTACTCAATCTCTTTATCCATTCTTCAGTGGACTAGTATATCATACAAAGATACCATAAAAATATATCTAAATACTTTTTTAATATCTTGTTTATAAAATACATAAACATTGTGGTATTTTTATTTAATTCAAAAAATCACAGGATATTCATAGTTCCCATACATTCTCCTAAAAATTCTCTCTGGGATATCAGAATCAATAAATCTGAGCTAAGATAACCCATCATATGTTCAAAATTTAGAGACCAATTTTATTTTTTAACTAGTAAACCATGTCACAAACTTGGGGAAAAGGATACTTATTCTTAATTGTTAAATGATTTTTCCTATGATGATCTATATAGAGATTAAGAGAACTGTAAACCTTTTTAGAAAAAAGAATTGGGAAAGCCTATAAATAAACCCTTGGTTGAATAATTTACTATTTTAATTGGTATTATAACTATATAATAAACTCTTTCAGATCAATAGGTTCCATAGAATAAGAGGTTATAGAAATAAACTGAATATTAAGAATGATATCAATGAAGAAATCTACCTCTCATTTTAGTGGATGACTAGAGAATTTGTTTAGGAAAACATGAGAAAAATAATAAAAAACCAAGGAGAGATTAGAGAAATATGATAAATCATTAATCTCAAACTGATCAATAAATAGTAGGATCAGAAGATTTATGTGAAGAGTTCTTGCACAACTAGACCTCATATCATAATCTCCATCAAACACATAGAAGATCCCATTAGACAAAAAGAATGAAACATGCAGATGATAATAATAAATATTGGGAAGGTGAGAAACCATCCAATAAATTAAAATGACATCATCGAGAATTAATATAATAATAACCATAAATTACTAGACTAAATCAAAATTATCCATCAAAATATATCTTAAAAAAGAATAAGACCCTTTCTCCTTTCTCTTTCCAAAATTCATCGCCAACTTCATAACATTTGTCATGTGATCCGTCAAATGATTAAAAACATTTATGAAATTTTTGGATATAAAATAAATCAATTATACTATATCAAATAAATTATTTACTATAATAGATACAAAAAAATATCACCACTCACAATTGCTAGTCCCACATCAAATTGCACCAGCAGCTTTCTACTATGTGAAATTTCTTCACTCTAGATTTCTATAACTAGATTAGTAATGAATTTTGTGACTCTAAATATTCTGTAGTTTCCATTACAATTTATGTTACAAATTGTTTTCATGTAATAGAAATATTATTTCAAAATCTCTATAAATGACCTCAGCAACCACATGCACTATTGGCAATCAAAGGTGTGGGTAATGATTATCGGGGGTGTCGTACCTTGCCACACTAATAAAAAGTCAAGGGTATAATTATAGATACTAATGATGTATTATAAAGGGATAATTTATAATTGATACCTATTACACCTTTTAAATTATCATGCCACTTACCCTTATTCCCATGGGTTCTTTTGAAATTTAAACTGGGTGAAAGGGGAAATCCGAACAAGATTTCGTTTCTCATCAAATTAATATCTTCTATCAGGACTCTGTCATTCATTTCTGAAAGGGCGATGAGATTAAATGCATACACCCATGATAATATTTCTATCCACAATCCTTGATTTTTTTGATCCTTCAGCTTATCATTTATCACCACTATAGGAGAAAAAAATTCTAACTCATAAAAACAACTGATGTACTTTGTCACCGAAAGATCTTTTTGCTAAAAGGAAAGAAACACATTATACATTTCCATAATCAAAGATTATAGATAGAAATAGTAAAATAAAATGATCTTTAATTACTTTAAATTTAATACCATGTTCCAATTTTACTAAACCAAGAAGTGCCATCACTTCTTGTTAGGACCCTCGAGCTTAATAGTCAAACCCCACATCCTAACAGATTCAAGATTCTATAGGAAGTCAAAGAGTTGATCTTTTTTTTTTCCAGCTAATCCTCGAACTCATTTGGTTAATTAGTAACCTATAATGATGGGGTTAATAATTTATTAACTCATGTAATCTATCATTGTCCCCTACAACTCATGGTTGCATCTCTTTGGCTTTGTCCCGAACAAGCAGCACATTACAATCCAGGACATGAATTTACCATGTGACAGCCTCAATGAGATTATAATTTATAATTGTATTACCTTGGTGGGAATTTAATGATTAACTTTCCTATAGAATCCCATTAAAATATCTTATAGGCACACAACCCAACACCCTGTGGTGACTTAAGGATCATTAAATTTTATTATGGTCATGAACTGGCTCACGATAAACACAATAACTCTCAAAAATATTATCTATGATCTACAAAAAAATCAAATAAAAGAAAAATTGAGGATAAACAAACCACTAATACCCAACTATCATAATCTAACCTAGAAAAAACAGCAAACTATGCTCCAAAATGGATTGTGATAAGACTCTCAGGGTGATCCCTATCCCTACAGGTTAGAATCTATCTACCAAGTATCCATTAACTACTAGAGGTAATAATTTCTCTAATCTAAAAATAACAATGAATACATATATATAATGATAATAAGAAGTAAAATATTAGAAAACTAGGAAAAAACAATTGTAGTGATACAACTATAGAGACAATACAAAACTAAGGTACATGTCCCTAAACAAACTAAAGTTAACCAAAAATACCAAAAAATACTATGTGTGATACATGAGAAACATCACACTATCTAACTCCTAGCTACCCATGCATAGATAATAGGGAATCCATTTGGATCCCTGTAGCCCCTTTCCCTATCCCACATTAGACAAAAACAACGTCTACACACCCTCGTGGGACTGTAAAAGGTGTGAAAAAAATATTCCCAGAAGGATCCCACTCTAGTGTTTTATATAAATACTCCTTTAAATAAACCCAATATTTCCAATGTATAAAAAACATTTCATGATTTTTTTTCACATTTATATCAAAATCCTGGAAAAAATCCACCTTTACACATTTTTGAAACAAATTCCATATAATATTGATCAAATAAAATTTACATATAAACCATTTATTAAAGAATATAACATTTTTCATATCAAGGGTTTAATAAAAGAAAAATAGAAATAAGAAAAAATAGAGATAAATTCTAGGATAATATAGTTTCAAACAATCTAGGTATCTAATACATCAATAATCAAGTCAGGACTTATTTCACTAAATAATTTTCTAGAGAAAAAAACCCTATGAAATTGGGGAAAACCATATGAGAGGAGCCCCTATGGTGCGAGAGAATATACTCTTATGAAAAAAGGCATAGAGAAAAATGTAACACCCAATAAATGAACCTCTATGTAAAAAAACATAAGGCCCAATAATAAAACCCCCTTTCGAGGTACCCAAGGATCAATTGTACGTCATATGTCAAAAAAATTTAAAGGGCTTGTCGCATTTCTATGTTTAAAAAACACTTTTTCCACCACTATAGTTGTTTAGAATATTTTTTTGAAACCATTTCATTATGATTTCAAAACCGTTTTCTTTTATCAAAAAGGGTAAATGATAATTTATCAAACACAATTTATACACACATATAAAGAATATCAAGAATAATTCAAACATTCATTTAGAAAACAAGTAAGAAAATAAGATCATATGTTTTTCTCTAAGTAAGTAATAGACATGGAACCACCTACCATACACTTGGGTTCACATGAAGACAATAACTAGATCCACACACAAGAAGAAAAGTTAACCCAAAAAAGAAGAAAGAGGATTCCAAAAACATCAATTTATAGATTTTAGAATTGAGTTTTCTAAAGGACAAGGTTAGAGGAGAAGATGAGAGATCACACACCACATAGAATACAATATCCACACCCATGAAAATAAGATCCGAACTCTACAAACCAATAAATAATCGGATTAAAGGGAACTATATTATCTAATATAGTTTTCTAAAATTATAAAAAATTCCCAATGATCATTACAAAATAACAATATTGAAAATATTAGGGATAGAATGAATGTGGAAGGATTAATGGAGAAGAAAACTGAGTTTGTTTTCATTAACCCTCCACTCATAACGATCCTTAGAGTTTACCTCAATAGGAAATATTCCTTTATAAAAAAAGAAGACAATTTGGATATTTTAAACTTCAAAATAGAAAACCCCATGACATGGTGGAGGATCACCACACTCATGCTGGTCTCTATCACACCTCTACAATAATACTCACATACCCACTAAAAAGGTTCTGGTCCTATAAGACTGTCCATTTTGGTCAGGAATCATTCATCTCTATGATGTGGTGGATTTATTTTTTATAGAACATAGGGAGACAACCAACTCACCATGACTTATACCATGCCCTACACTGGGGATGACCTCTCTATTCATGGTGCAAAAATTATACCTTAGATGAAAATAAATAAGTAAATGGAATGTTTAATTCCATTTTATATTTAAAAATTCCAAACACCTTCTTAAATTCATTGATTACTAAAAAATACGTCTCAAACTCAGAAACAATTATCCAAAAGATCAAAAAAGAACATTTTTATTGCTATAATGTGATAGAAAATGAAAATATCTTCTAATTTTAATGTTATATTTTATATAATATATAATATATTTAGTATGAGAGATCCAATTGGAAAAGGATGTCGGTGATAATAGGTATAATATGCCTTTTAGTCCCTTATGTGGTGATAGTTATTTTGAAAGATGTCTTACGGATTGATAGGGATTTAAATTACTATAGACCATGGAAGGTGGATGAGATGTTGAAATTTATGAATACAAATTCTCCATAATTTATCAGTAATACTAGGTTAGATTATGAGATTTAGTGTTTATAGAATTTTAATCATATCTTTTAGTTTTTATAGATGTCACAGTACTCAAAGTTTGAGTCTAGGTGTTATTTATAGTATGTGTTGGCTAGGAAGTGGTGGAAATTGACGGAGGAATTTAGGAAGCAATGAATATTTACTAGAATAAATTATAGGAAATATTCAATGATAAAAAAATTCCATGCATTTGGAAGTTGGATAAATCTTGAGAGTTATTAGGCTTTTAAAAAATATAACTTATTTTTAATGGAGTATGTATTGAAATTTCTTGAATCACCCCAGACCCACATTCTTAGAACTATTGGTAATACAAAACCTTACATACTATATTTGATACCAAAAAATGTGACCCATGTTTAATAATTCATATTTAAATTTATTAAATAAAATATTGTGTCACAAACATACAAAAAACCTTTTATGTTTATAGTTTTAAATAGTATGTAATATTCTAATAATAAGAAAACACTTACCTTTCTCATCTAGTGTGAATATTTCATATTATATCCAGACAGTATTATTCTATAATATATCTTCAATATCTCCAAAACATTCTCCACTCATAATACTCTTCTTGAAGTATCATAAGTATTTCTCATCTTCATATCCTAGGGAAATGTAAAACAAATAAGGGGTGAGCTGAGATGCTCAGTATGAGAAACCGTACAGTGGAAGCTATAATAGATTAAACAAGGCACGATCAATGTGGTAGAATTAAGTAATAATCAGGTGTTTCATTTAACTTTTAATATGATCTATCATTATTTTCATGGATAACATAACAACATAAATAATGACATGAAAAATAATAACTCACTTCTTAATAATTGAATTTATAATTCCAAACATTATAATATTACCTTAAAAGATTTGTGATAGAAAAAATAATCATACCGTCATAGCCTCATGCCAAGAAATAATAAATATTGGGGTATTAATAAAACAAATATCCCAGATATTTTGTCTCATGAGACCTACTGATGCGTCTAGGAACTATATAATATCAGGTATCATCCATTAATTTCTAAGTCTAATGTATTATTCATATGAAATAAATTAACAACAATTAAATACATAACCAACATGCCATAGTAATAAAAATTTAAATTTGAAAATTAGAATACAAAATGTTAACATTTCATAAGTACATATTAAAATTTTCACAGTAGTCAATAATCATCTATATATAAATAAAAACTATTCAGATAGTCAATGTTCCCCTTGTGAATAAAATAATGTCTTACTAATAACCTTTCAATTGATAATATATTTTAAATTTTTATATTGGAAATACAATATATAATTATCATAAATGATACTGAATATATCAATGATACTTAAAATATGAACACAAAGGAGTAAAATAATTTCCAATAATAATATAGAGTGATAGAGAACATGATCATGAGAAAGTGAATGATCATAAAATAATGTATAATCCTTAAAACATTAATGGATGATAGATGAAAATAAATTCATCAGAAATGAAGGCTCGAATTAAAATAAAGTATTTTTGAAATTTTAGATGGGAATCAAAACATTTAGAAAAAACTTTCTCAAAAAAATTATAAATTTGTATAAAAATGAAGTTATAAATAGTTTACAGAATTCTTTTCACCATTTTAGAAAATAATTTAATTTTATTTTGATATAAAAAACTAAAAAATTCATAAGATCTTGGAAATCTTGTTTATTTTAAAAACCGAAATAACATAGAGGAAGATAAATAGTGAATAACTTCCTTGAATGTGAGAAAATATGGTCACAATTTATATGTTAAAAAGAACACACCTTTCAAACTTTTGTAAAAAGTAAAAAATTTGTTATTTAGAAATATTCACAATGATTCCATTTAATAATTAATAAATAATATTAAATATTATATTAAAACACCTTTATCAATCTTTTAAAAGTATATATAAAATTTTATAAAACAATTTTTGATGAACATGGACATGGAAAAGCAATATTCCCAACCAAAAAAGTAAAGTAAGGATTGTTTTTCATTAAAAAATCATTCCAATATTTTTTAAACCCAATGATAAAGAAAATATAAAGAATAATTAAAAAACCTAGAAATAAAAAGTTAATAAAAAGTAAATTTGTTTTAAGATGGAAATGTTATATAATTCCCCCAATATAAACTCAAACATAAAAAATTTATAATAAGAATAAGATTGTGAAATAAACCCTTATAGATTTGTTAAATTTTAAATAAAAATCCAAAAAATGATAGAGCATGATAATTTTTTATAAATATAATGAACTAAATGAAATAATATTACAAAATATGTTCATGGTTCATTAAGTAGACCATATAAAATAAAACATGATTCACAACACAAATCAATTCCCAAGGAACTGAAATTGAGACCAAGAATCCTTGTGGTTTTTATAAAACATTAATAAAAATACTATTTAAATAGATAAATTGAAATGTAAATATATTTTCCATGATTAAGGAGTTTTTTATGACATACTATTTCAAAAATTCATTATATTCACCACATAATCAAAATTTTGTGTATAATACAAAATATGTCTCAAGGAAGGAAATCGGAGATGCGACCCTTACCTTGGATTCCAGATTGATTGGAATTGCTACAAACTCATATATAGTAAATTTAAATTTATTAATCATCAATATAAGATATATATACATATCCATTTTCTTTATATCATATATTCATGACTTTTTTTCCCATTTTCATATAATTCATTGTTAAAATCAATTATTTAAGTGTTTACTCTTCTTTTTATTATACATGATTTGATATGGAAATCCCACTCTTTAGGACTTTTTAATAGATTAATCATATGAAGGGTCTTAAATATTTTATATTTATCATGTTTATATATTCAATATATCATTTTAACCATAATTTTAAGGTGGTCATGGAAAATGAATCACATCACTTCATGGTGACAGTAGTCCACACAAACTCATGAGCGATGTTATCATTTTCCAACTAATGGGAGGGTAAGAAGGTAGATGATATTTTATCTTTAAAAACTAAAAATTATCTCATAAATTTCATATATAACCAATAAATCAATCTTTATAATCATTTTTGAGAGGTTTTAATGAAATAAAAAATATATCGTTTCCAATAGATGGTAGTCCATACATACACATGTCCGACATTTTCATTTTCCATTCGACGGAAATGAGATAGAAAATGCTTGTAACATTAATATAATTACATTTTTATTATTTTAATGGTACTTATTTAATTTTGAAAAATGGATATATAATTTTTAAAGGAGGTGGAGGAATGAATAATGTTGAAATTGATTCCTAAAGACAATTACCACTTCTTCAGGAATACTCCTTTATATTGAACTTAAAGCCCTTGGAATAGAGGTTTATGGCCGTAATAGAGGATAGGGAAAGTCATATAAGAAGTGTGAAGATGTATTTGGGAATAATTTTTAGATAAAACTGAACCCATATGTTTATTTTTATGGGTTATATTAAGTTCTTTTTCTAGGAATAAAATCAATGATGTTTTCATAAATATTAATTCTTTAGTGTAAAAATGCAATTTAAAAATTTAAAATCATTAAATAATGGGAAATAGGTTATTCTTGACCAGTTCTATATATAGTTTAATCATTTTGGGATTATTTTGATTTTTAATTCACTTTATAAAATTTTAAAAATATTAAATATCTCTAATGTAATTTTTAAAACTATTCAAATAATTTTTTTAAATAAATAGAGATAAAAATATAGTTTGAATTTTAATATTTAAAAAAATTAATACATTTAATTTTGATCTATATAAATCAATAAAGAATCCAAATTATCTATACTAAATCACTTTAATTTTTTTTAAAATATTGACTATTATTTTTAACTCTATTTCCCAAGTATTGTATCATTGATTTATAAGTTTTTTAGGTGATTATTCCATCCCCAGACATTAAATAAAAATTATTATCAAAATGATAATTTTTTCATATTCAGAACAACCATTCAAAAAATATTTTTTATTCCTAATACAACATATTTAAGATATTAAAAGTGTAAAATTTTGAACTTATTCTATATTTAAAATAATTTAAAAGTCATTATTTAAGGATAATGGCACCAAATTGACATATTTTTACTAAAAGTACAAGTTTAGTCCAAAAAATGATATAATGAATCAAAGGAATGCTTTTAAGATATATGAATCCTTATGACATTTTTAAAATAATTTCAACCCTTTTTAACCTTTACCATGATGATAAAATTTTATTATGGATACTATTCATTATGAAAAAATGGTATTGAGATTATAAATATATTTAGAAATTATTTTTCCAAATATTGGGACTATTTTATATTATTAAACATCTATATTTAGTGAGCATTGCATTTAATATAAGTTCACAAAACCCAATGAAAACCATTTGGTTAAAAATTCCATTTCATAGTATTAAAATGATCTTATACCAAAAGAAGTCTTATATTAATTTAAAACCAAACAAAAACTGAAATTAACCCTATGAAAACATGATTAAAAGAGAAGTGCGGAATTTTTTTAATAAAATAGAAACATTACAAGGATTTCCAAAATGTTAAGCCTAGATATCAATATACAACATTACTGTTTAAAATTAATTATGTTACATATTAGATATATAATTGGTAGATAAATATTCTTTAATAGACCAATAATTCATTCTTATATCATGATAATATCAGAAAAGTGACATTATTTGTGAAATCATTATTTTCACTATTCACCCATAATTCAACTATTTTTGAAAAATCTAAAAAAATATCCTTTATTACTATTTAATATGATGAAACAAAAAATGAGTTTTTATCAAATTATTTTTGTTTAGATATTTAGCTTTTATATGAAAATAGAAAATACACATCAAAGCTTATTTCATGGAAAATAATAGTGGTAAAAGTTTTACCATTCTAAACTGTATATGATTTCATTATCATCATTAGAATTTTAATTCTTATTTCTTAAATGATTATAAATATTTTTTTATTATGAAAACTTTTCTAGTTATATTTCAAAATATGGTTACTCCAATTGATTCCCAAAAATCCTATGAGTTTGTTATAATGGTCATTTTTAAATAATAATATTTCTATAATATATCACTCTTCATTTAATCTTTTTTATCGTGAGTGGTACACGTTATCAAACATAATATTCATTTAAAGGATAATTAAATACTGATATATTAGGGTATTAAAATTTATAATCTTATGAATCATGTAAAAATTGGTAATGAATAGGAACCTCATGGAATGGTGGTTGGAGATATGGTTTTAATTATGATGTCTTGGACCTAGTTCACTGAACTGCAACAAAAAATGGTTGGCCACATGGCCTCAAAAACACCTCCCCATATAACAGAGGATGCTGACTTTCATCTAGGTACTATGGAAGAATAGTGGGAAGACTATACCCTCATAATTAGAGTGTAACATAATGGTATAATCATATCAATAAATAATATAAGAACATGAAATAACTAAGTAGTAAAAGAATAAATATCTGTCATTTAAATAACCAAGTAATCTCATCCAACAGTGTGATATACAATTGATGATCATGGAATTCTATAAAAAATTCTAGTAATACATGTAAACAAGAGACTAGTATAATAAATGTATCAAAAGTTCAAAGGACCAAAAGAAACCATCATAGATGGCATGATGATCCATTACACAGTTATGTGGTTCTCTCCTCCAATGCAACAATCAATGAATAATTAAGAAGATAAAACTTTTTACTTCCTCTAACCACATCCATGAAGTTTATCCAGGTACCTAACGATATCCCACACAAGGTGTGAGAAAACACTTAGTTGGCCACCACAAACGGTGTTTATAAAAAGTTCCCTTTGTGCATATAAATTGGTGTAGTGTATAAATATAATAGGTGTACAAACAATCAAAATATAAGTGATTATATACAGTCTATCAATTATCACTTTGATTTTGTAACTAAATAATATGGGCCACTTTAAATCATAGAAAACATCATCAAATTCATATTCCACGTAATGATGTGTCAGGCCTACATGGGCCAATTTCCAAGGAGAAGAAATTTCCAAAGAAAATGAATAATTTATGTAATACAAGTATACGTAATACAAGTAGTAAAAATGTCCAAGTCATCCTAAAGGGTTGGATCTAAGGAGTATAAATTTCCAATGCATCCTAGCATGTGAATCTTAATAGTTAAATTAGTTGTTGGAGTAGAAATGTCCAAGGAATCTATTTAATACAAATAATGAGTATGCAAGGAGTAGAAATGTTCCAGGAATCCAAATATGTCATGTAACTTGGATCTAAGGAGTAGATATTTCCAAGACATCCAATTGGTTTGTCATATCTAAGGAGTTGAAATGTCCAAGGCATATTAACACATCAAGTATAATAAGTAATCAAATCCAAAGAGTGGAAATATCTAGGGCATCCAATCCTATTAGTTTAATAAGATCCAAGGAGTAGAAATACCTAAACATCCTAACCAATTCATTCATCATTTCATAAAAACCTTCATAATCATATACAAGTTAAGGGATTCAAAAATTTATACCTTCAATATATGAATGAAAAGGTGCTTACAAACTTTAACAATTCACTTAAATACCCCATTCAATTCTCAATTATACTAGGGGAGATCATCATACACCATGGGTTGAATAATACTAATAAAATGGTATAACCCACCCCTTGGGTGGTTTTGGTCGAGGTTTAAAACCTCCAACATTGAATAAATGTGTCACAATATGTCTCAAACATGTTTTATTCGTTTAACTCAATGTTCAATTAATTTACTATGCATCATCTAGAAACATAAATAATGGACTAGACCACCCGAAAATGTTTATCCAAACCATCAAGAATGGGTCACTCAATTTATAATAACTACGAATCCAAACCACCACATCCAAAAACAAATGATTTGGTCTCATACGAAGCCCCAAACACCCTTGTTTCATCCATATCCTCACTAGAAAGTAACAATAGTTCAAAATTGAGGAAATTAACAAAAACAAAAACATTCTTCCCCTCATAGAACATTTGACATATTACAATATTTTCCCCTTAAACCAATTCATTCCTAAATTTCCCTAATAAGGGTGGTAAAGCATAAACTGAGAATTAATCCATTGATAAGGCATATATATTAGAATCTTTCTCCCTAGTCCTATTTTATACATGAATATGATACTATAACACTCATAACAAAAGAACTAACCATTCTCGGGTAACCTTGATACCATGATCAAAAATACAAATAGGTTCCTCCTCAAAGGACGCATGTACCTCCAACATAACATCCATGAGTTGGAGAAAATGTGACAGATCATAATGATATTAGTGAATTTTTTATTTGTTAAAGATGTCATATATGTCCCTGTACCTCTGAGGTAATTACATCTCATAGGCCACCAACCTTACTCTCTCGATAATCTCAAAGGGACTAACATAGCGAGGTGATTGATTCAATTGTTTTCGAATCCATCTATGACCTAGTCTAGGTGAAACTCATAAGGAAACCTGACTCCCCACCTTGAACTCTAGCAGTCGATGACAAAAATCAATGTATGAATTTAGTTTAGATTGATTTGTAGACATCCTATTCCTGATAAGGTGAACCTACTATAAAGACTCTTAAAAGAGGAGAGGACAATCACTCACTACCTCTCCCACCTATAACTAGCATAGGGGTGAAGAACATGTCCTACCATATAGGGCCTCATAAGGATGCATCTGTACAACCACATGGAAGCTATTATTATAAAAATACTTAATGAGAGGTATGTTTTTCTACAAACAACCTCCAAAATGAAGGATTAATTCATAGGTCATGTTCTCTAAAATTGTTATCATATGATTAGACTGACCATCGGTCTATGGGAGATATAATTTACTCAATAGTACCAATGAACCAAATTCACTCAAAAAACCTTTCTAGAATAAGAACGTCAAATGAGGACCTCTATCTGATATGATAAAATATTTAACCCCATGGAGGCATATGATATTGCAAATGTATAACATCCCAAGATCATATACTATAGGAGTATCCTGAATTGGGACATGATGTATGACCTTTTTCAACCTATCTATGATCACCAATATGGTATCACCTCCCCAAGGTGATCTTGGTTGTCCTATAATGAAATATATGGTAATGTCACCCGATTTAAACATAGGAATAGGTAATGATTATAATAGGCAGGATGGTCATTGGTGTTCCAACTTCACCAACTGATAGGTATCACACCACAAAACAAACCCAACTATCACTCGCTTCATCCTTGAATACTAGTGTTAATACCGCAAGTCCAAATACATCTTGGTAAGATCAGGATGTAATTCCCATATAGAGTATTGGGACTCTCACATCAACTCTTCTCATTTGTATTTTGGAACCTAGAAAAATATATGTATTCACAAGACCCATACTCATTAATGATTGAACCATGTGCTTGGTCATCACCTGCAACACTCTCTCATAGGTTTGAGCCCTCATAATTTTATAACTACATCATCTTCACTATCTTAATAAGTCAAGAGCTAACTGAAAATGATGAAAGTATAGAATTTTTATGATAGTCTTGAACTTCCATGTGAATCTCAGAAAATAATTCCATAAGATACCACTTTCAACTGGCCTCTTGAAAGGATATCTCATAGTATTACAATAATAAAAACTTCACACACATATTTTTAAATCCCTTAAGTGGTTTTGTTAAGCATGATACGTCCTATATGAAGTGACAATAATAACAATCTAGCCCTAAGTAGCTCTAATAATCAATATTTTTATGGATTCTCCTAGGTAACTATACCAATCACCTTTTTTGGGTCCACTGATACTTATATCTATGAGATAATTTGACCTAATATGTGAATCTTATCTATCTAGAATGAGAAATTTGTAAGTGTAGAATATAAATTTTTATCACTCAGTGTATCCAATAAGATCTAATGATTTTTGGAATGGTCGTGTTGAGTGTTATAATACACCAAGATATCATTCAGGACAACCATCACAAAAGAATCAAGATATAGATGAAATAATCAGGTCATCAGTTCATTTAAAACTACTGATGTGTTTGTGAGACCTAACAAAATTATAAAATACTCATACTGACCATACCAGCTATGATAATCTGTATGAGGTATGTCTGAAGGTCGAATATTCACTTGATGATAACCCAATTTCATATCAATCTTTGAGAACAACTAATCTCATTGGAGGTGTCTGAAGAGATCATATATAGATTGTAGTAGATACCAGTTCTAAACCGTCAACTATTTATATTTTTGGTAATCCACATGAAGCCTAATGCTACAATCTTCCTTCTTGGAAAAAGGACTGGTGAACCCCTTGATAAATAATTGAGTCATATAAATTCCTTATCTTTCAAATCCTATAGCTTATTATTGAGCTCATGAAATTTATTATTTTCCATCCTTTAAGGAAGAGAAGATATTGATTCATTTCCAAGTACTAACTTGATGGAAAATATATCACTCTCTTAGGAGGTACTCTGGAAAAGTAATCCAAGAAAATTACCCTAAAATAACCTACCACTGAAGGGAAGATACCCCAATTCATTCCCTTATCCTCTAGATATACAATTTTAATCTGTGATATCATCTTACCCATTCTACGATTCTTGGATCCAGTTCGACTTTCCTAGATATCCGATTGACCCCGGAAAAATAAAAAACCTGGCCTCTAGTGATGTGAAAGTCACCCTCCCATGATATATTTCAAGGAAATCATGATAGGGAACCAATCAGTCGATCCCAGGAATGATGTCAAACCCTATAATCTCGAGGAAAAATAGGTCCCATACGAATCAAATCCCACCTATCAGAAAGGTTCACTCCCTACACTAGTGTACACTCTCTAATCATATCCATAATAGAGTATCAAGTATCATCATACCGTATGAGAGTTTAACATAAATCCCAAGGATCCTGATAATTGGTACACATATGAAATTATGTGAAGAACCAATATTGAAAATAGACTATACTAATATTTAGGAAAATATAATATTATTTCTCACTGTATAAGTTCAAAAACTCTTCTCCTTAGGTATCGGTTGAAAAAGATACATTCAGCATGAACTATGGCCCTAAGATATAGGTTGACGACAATGAACATGTATACTCTACGATCACTGAGAATATAGTGTATTTCTACCCTGGGAATGACCATCACTTCATATTGATCATCCTTTTAATATCCATCTCCCTTCCTTACAAGAAGCTACTGACCGCACTTCTAAACATGGAGTCAGTGAATACCTGCTCTCACTGGGTACTGTATGAAAGGTCCTAGAAAAATGTTGCTGACGGGACACAATTTTTAGGATTGGAATTTGACTGGGTCTCTATCACACTGACTCCTCATATGTCCGTTCCTACCACAATAATGATAGGGAACAAAAATACTAGTATTTAGTCTTTGGCTAGTATTACCCTGATGATAGACCTCAAAGTGTCTCTTCCCGCCACCTAAAACAGAGCCTCTATGTTGAGAAGTTGATCTTCTCTACTATATGCCCTTAATTTCCCTCAGGTTTCATTCTATAATTAATGTTTGATTTATTATTTCAGATAAGGTAGTAAGAAAAAAAATCACCAATGATTAGAAGTCATACCACAGACCATATTCAAATAAACTAGATTTAGATAACTATTCACATAAAAAATTGGTTTGAAATAGCCTATCTCTGTAAAATGGGCATAATAGTCCATGACCGATAAAACTCCCTACTTCAGATGCATAAACTCTCTAGCTTTATCAGACCTCAATTTATTGGAATAAAAATAACCATAGAAGGATATATGTAAATCCCTCCATGATATATCTCGATGATAATCCATCCGATAAATAACATCCCACCATCTCTTTGTGGAATCCTAAAACTTATACGTAGTGAGCTTCACTATTCTCTCAAGAGGTGTCTCGAGATACTCGAACATTGATAGAATGGGCTCCAACCATTACTCTATAGCTTGTGGTCTATTGTCCCCAAAAATGTGTGTAGATGCAGCTACTGTAACTCACACATGTCCTCTGTTGCATGGTCATCGACACCCTCCAGGTGCACAACTAGAGGCCCTCATGGTGATATGTCTCTACAAATACAAAGAAGACACCTCACTTAAGTTTTGGTATCATCAGTATCCAATAAATATAGATAGGACAAACATAATCCATCCTTAACATTAGCCACACCCCTTTTCCTACTCTTAAATATGTGTCTGGATGACATTCATGTCATAAGAATGCATGAGATACTCATTAATGCCTACTACTAAAGTCATGATAGGGTCAAGTTATTTGCTATAAGTCATTGGATCTAGTATATAGTTTTTTAATTGGTAGTTATACAGGAACATACCCTTTAAATTTCAATTGAAAACCCTATTTAATAGTGATATTTATTTTGGAGTTCAAATTGTTTTAAATTAATTATCATTTATATAGAGATTATTTTTTAAATTTTGAACTATATTGGTCACCACTTATAATTTATTAAGGTCCATGCACTTTATAAATTGAATTATGGAATCCATTTAATCCCAAAAAGATATTTATCAAGTCTCTTTAGGAAATATTAGCACAATTTCATGGAATAGAAATAAAGAAACAAAACATGATGTAATAAATGCACACATTCATGTAAACATGTCCTAGAATAATGTGTGACATATAAATCCTGAGGTCTATAGAATTATGTATGATCAAATACTTATTTTCCATAATGGGGCAGGGGTAAAAATTTGTAATCATAAGAAACATCAAACATCAAGTGCATCACCCAACAATGAAATCAATTGAACTATAATAATCATAATCCAGAACAACATGTCCTATCCTATTGAATTTTGTGTTTTCCTCTACATGGTTTAGCTACTCCCAGAAACATCTCATTTCAAAATTGAGACGCATTCTTAATATCCTATCTAATGTTCCCAATCACTAATACAAAAGAAAATAAATTTTCACTGATACCACTTTTAAAATATTGGACCCATTTCGCTCAATAGTAACCAAATCCAGTTTTCCACATGGCCTCCAGTGTTCCTCCACATATTCCATAGGCTACCGATTAGTGGGGAGGGTCTATAGTTGAATAGTGGGGAGACTATACCCTCATGATTAGAGTGTGACACATTAGTATAATCATAGAAATCAATAGTATAAGAACATTAAATAAATAATAAGCATAAGAATAAAGTGCCATCATATAAATAACTAAGTCATCTAATCCAAAAAATTTCATATAAAAACGATGATCATGACATGCTATAAAAAAGATTGATAATACCTGGAAACATTAAACTAGTAAAATACATTTATATAATCTACAAAAGACCAATAGAAACTATCCCAGATAGAATCAAGATCTATAGCCTAGTCTTGTTCTCCACTGATCCTATGTAGTAATCGATCAAGAATTGGTAAGAGAACAATTTCCCCTTTCCCTACCTGTAACTGTGAAGTCTATTCGAGTACCCAACCAAGGCCTGAATAACATGTCAGACAAGACTCAGTAGGCCATCACCAATGATATCTACAAAAATTACAATATGTTCATATAATTAGAAGTAGGGTCCAAATATATTAGGTGTAAAAGTAATAATATTATATGTTATGCTATCTAATCTATCAAGTCTCACCGTGATAACGAATCTAAATCATAGCAACTATGTGTAAACAATAAGAAATAATATCAAATATGTCTAGTAACAAGGATCCAAGGATTGGAGATGTCCAAAACATCATATAGGTTTATCACATCCATGTTGTAAAATTGTCCAAGGAATCATAACATATAAATTAAAATAAGTAACTAGATTAACATAGTAGAAATGTCTACAGAATCCAAGCATATTAGTTTAACATGATCTAAGTAGAAGAAATTTCTAAGGCATCTTAACCAATAAATTAAGCATTTAATTAATCCCTTTGCAATCATATAAAATCCTTGTGATTCCAAAATTTATACATTCTATATACAAATGAAAAGGTGATACATGGTGCTTGTAACCTTTAACAATCCATTTAAATAACCCTTTTAATTCTCAATTATACAAGGAAAGATCATCACACCATAATGGTGGTGTAATCATGATAAAAATGGGAGAACCCAAACATGAGAGGTTCAGGTTGAGGTTAGAAACCTCAAACCTTGAATAAATGTGTGAGGACATGTCTCAAACACGTTTTATCATTTAACTCAAGGTTCAATTAATTTAGTATGAATCTCCCAGAAAGTCTGGTGTGCGGTACAATAGTAACAAGCAATAAAAAATGAGAAATTAAGGGAAACGTTATAGAACTCCTTTATTAATCCAATAAATGAACACTCATCCACTATTAGCCTTTGAATTGACATAGATTAGAAAAAAATGAAATAACAAATGAATGCCCAAAAAATAGGTCATAAGATCCTACACCAAAATAACTCCATCAAGAGGAAGAAAAATGGGAAAAATGAGAAACATGAATAGATAAATCACTGATACACATCCAACAGTACCAACAACAAGTGATTTGGAGTCTATTTTGGGGATATATGGAAAATCCTAAGTTAGTCTTCCATAGGATATCTCAATCTGATAAAGGGGGGGACACCATTGGAGAAACAAGAAGAGGAGGAGAGGGATACACAATCAATGTAATAAAGAAAAAATTTACTTTTTACCAAACTATAGGGGGTCATATGGTTTGGTCCAAACATGAGCAAACCATGTGCCTAACAATACCTAAAGATACCCTTTACGTGGTCATGGAACACAGTTAGGAAAACCGTGCACCGACTGTATGTTTTCCCACTTTAAAATCTATAGTGTCCTTACATAGGCATGAGTCCCTTATTCTATAGTTTCATCAAATCGATCGTTCCTAGAATGTGGGCTGGACCACTAATTATAGTTAATCCAAATTATGCGGCCTCGGCCACATGGTTTCTACTAACCTTACATCGCATTTACATCTTCTAAAAATTCAGGCTGTGAGGTAAAACCAAGCTCTGAACACCCCTATTTTCTCTATAGACTCACTAGGAATTCACATTAAGTTAATGCTGAGATTTAAAAAAACAATAAAAATCATTCATACCATATAGAAAAGATGAGACATTATGCTAACTAAAGATATATTTGAGGATAATTTTACTAAAAATAACTAATTATATGTAAAGTTTTAGTTAAATTATTTTTAATGTAGATATTATTTATATTCAGAAAAAAATTTATTTTCTTCCATATGAAGGTGGATGGAAGAATTTTCATAGTGGAAAGAATAAAAAATCATAAATAATTGTTGGGGAAATATACTAATATGTATTTCTATATTTTTTAGGGAGAGGGATGATAGAGTGTTTTTAGTGTTGTAAAGTGGGTCACCCAATGCTGAAGTATTTTAACCATCCTGTAACATGTCATCAATACATTATGTTAGGACATGGAAGGATGTTTTATAGTCGATTCTAAACGGTCAGTAGTAGTAGAGTATTCAACAATGTGTTGGGATCGAATATATGTGTCATTTAATAGGGGATAAATGAGTCAATAAATTTTCAAAGAGTGGGTAGGCATCTTTATGAGGGTAAGTTAAAACCAATAAATCTTATAGGAAAATATTTTCTATCAAGCATGAATATGAAGAGGTCGATGTTAATTTAGGGATATCAATGGAGAAAAGTCCTATTTGTATAGCATCCTCAATCATTTTTGTAATACTTGATACTAGAGTAGTATAATTATTTATCTCTTCATGTTTATTTAATGAATTGGGGATTTATGTTGAGTTAATTTCATATTCAATGAGATTATATACTCTAATGGGAGAAGGAACCAAATAGGAATTTAAGTGTTTTTCCTCCTAAATCATAATTGGAAACATGGAAATATCAAGGTTTTTTTTGTTATTGAGATAAAAATATATGATTTAATCCTACATATGAATTTATTTATTATGTTAAAATTTAAAATATATAGTTACATTTAATACTATATCTTTGTAGTGTCGAGTGAGACTATCCAAACCTTTAAGGGGAATTAGGATATTTATAGAAGTTGAAAGGGTTTGTTGGTAGGGGATGTGGGATCTTTGTCTTGTGAGTTGGAGGGTTTAATGCTTAGATTTATTTTAGTAGAGAGTCATCTTATACTATATAGGATAAAGAAATGGTATGTTAATATTTTCCTAGAGGATTTTAATAGATTACCATCGAAGTGAGATAAGGAATTTTTTTCCCAATTTGGTTCCCAGTACAAATTCAATTTCATTACCATCATATTATATGGTGTCTACAGAGTTATAAGAGTTGAAGTTGTAGTTAGATGAGCTTTAGTAGAATAGTATCATTCAAATATTTTCATATTCTTTTGTAGAATTAGTTTTATATTGTAATATAGATTAAGGGGGATTGAGATTATGAGTTGAATATGAGAAGTATAACCAGGTGATGAGGAATAATAAATATATCTTATCCCAAAATTATGAAATTTTTGGCCAACTATAGAGATCTCATTAGTTTCCAATATCAAACTTTGGTCGGACTATCATCTTTTAAGGTTAAGAGAATAGGTTTTTATCATCCCATGTCTTCATAAGAATGATTTATCTATAAAACCTATATGTTTCATAGTTATATTTATTCTTTAAAATACAATATTATATTATCAGTTATCACCAAGTAATCGTATAAAGAACAATTTATTTTATAACATTACATTACAAGTGAAGGATGGATACATTCCATTAGACCAATATTAGTATAATGGATAAGAAAAACAAATTAAGAGCATTAATAAAATTTAAAAATCTAATGGTTTGTGGTATCCTTGAAATACCAATGTTATGAACACCACTATTAAAATATAGCAAAACTTTAGAAATAAGATTTATATTCAAAAAATGAAGTATATTTATCTTTGAGATAAAATTTACAGAATTGAGAATAAGGGATATAAAAGGTATTTATAGAAAGTATACGTATTATATTACTATTGGAATAGTGTCTATATTATTGGAATAATAACCTAAACATTAGAATAATAACTTGAATGTTGTAATAGTAACCTAAACACTAAAGTAGTAAAAGATCTGATAAATAAGTTTTTGATACATGATCCTATACTATCCTTTTTTATGTTTATAAAAGTTTCTACTTCATTTTTAATGTTAATTTTGTTTTTTAATTTTTTTATCGGATTTTTTTAAGGGATAATCTTACATTATATTGGGATTTATTATATGATGGTGTGAATAGATCATGCATTGGAAGCCTACATTTATTTTGATCCAAAATGTTGTGTGTTGAGTGGAAACATTAAAAGTAATTGTATTAATTGGTGTTAAGATAGTATATTATTGGAAATACATGGTTTTACATTTTTTTGAATTATTTTCTGGGATGACATTAAATATGTACTTACCATTTTGGTTCTGTAGATCTAGTTTAGTGTTTTTCATTTTTTAGATAGATTAAAATTATATTCTGATCAAGTGTTTTTTTATTTGAGCGTAGATGATAAAGAATCACTTAGAAAGTGAAAATTTAGAATTCAATACCTTCTATATAAATTTACTATGACTATATAAACCCAATTCATGAATCATTTATATCTTGGGAGACAAATAAGATGACATTAAAAGTATAAAATATTCTCAGGTGCTAATGTAGAAGAGTGTATCCACAAATATAGTAAAAATAAGGGCATACATGTTATAGTTCTTAACAATGTAATATTAAGGTGTAGGAAAATATTATATTATCACATGAGTATTCCATGGATAAATTTTGTGGGGAAACATTTTCAATTCAATGTGATTTTTAGATCACTAATTCCTAGATTTTTTAAGTGTCAACATATTTTCGAGGATCACCATGAGACTACATCAACTGAAGAATGAAGTACTATCAATTGGATGAAGACTATATTGAAAATAAAATGTAATGTCACATACTAATTCATTGTTAATTTATTACTAATATATTATTATGTTTTTATATATGACTTTATTAATGCGTTAATGTATTATTAGTCCACTATGTGGGATGGGAATGTTTCAATGACCACTGAATTATTTGGAAACCATGATGGATTGAACCATTGACACAATAAAACAGAAACACCATAGATTTAGTGATATAACTATTATATAAATTCATCTCAAAATAGATATTTAAGGGAATGAAATAATTAATGTGTTATAAATTTTGATTACTAATGTTACTATACAAAAGAAACTCACTACTACAACATTCTGAACTAGCATTTGTATGGTCTTGATACTATATTTATTTTAGTTTCTCTATTGCAATATAATTTCCAAAAGTTTTATGTTATATTTTATTATTTAATTAATTTTTTTTAATTTATAAGTGGATTCTGATTTTCCCAAAAAATTAAGGGTTTTATTAGTTATAACTCTATAAAAGGTAAATCTTTGTATCTCACAAAGCTACATGAAAAAAAGGTAGGGTTTGAATTTATTTAACCTTCCTTAGAAAAGATAATTTTTAATTGGAGTTTGAATATTAAATAAAATCTATGTTATAGTTTGATCCAGACCCATCAATGAGTAAAAGGGACATGAGGAGTAGATATAAGTTTAATTTTTTTTATCTGAACTACTATAAAACACTATGATTACTTTATCTTTAATTTTTTATGATTTTAATTTTTAATGTTTTCAATTAACCCCACTCTTGAATTCAGAAAATAAAATCATCTGGGAAAATAATTGGATAAGATAATTATCTATTTTGTATATATACACTTGTCACTACTAATAATATCATAAAATCTAAATGGTTGATAAGAATTACATTTACTTATGGTTTTTATAGAAAAAATATTGGATTGATTTCACAGAATTTACCATTATTTGAGGGAAATAACTATAGACAATATAAGACTATAATGGAAGCATATTTTAATAATCTAAGAATTCATAACTAGACATAAACAGAAAATCCTTACAAATTACTTGAATTATATTTAGATATACTCATTGGTAATGATGTAGATAATAATTTTATGAATTTTAAAATCATTGATATTATTCATTTTTATTTGTTATAATGTTTTTATTAATGAAACTACTTGTAAATATTCCCATGAAATTTGGAGAATCTTGTAAGTTACAAACGATATAAACTAAAAATTCAAGTGAAAAAAGATTTGGATGCTTTATGCTAAGTACCGGAACATAAAAGTGGAAGAAGATGATAATTTACCTAAATGTTTCACATATTCACAATCATTCTAAATGGTATGTATTGTTTGTAATAAAATTTTAAAATTTGGTTGTTTCAAAACCATCAGTTTCAGAAGACATGATTTAGAAATCTTAAAATTGTGAATAATATTTTAGAACCTCTAAATCAAATGACACTTGGTGTCAGAAACCAAAATCTAGAGATAAGATCTATAATATCTACACCTAATCACATAAAATAACCGTATAATAAATTTTTAAGTAAAAAAACAAGAATAAAAAAATCAAGAAACATAAAAACTAAATAAAATTTACTTGGTTTTGAATTAGTCCTTCTCTATAATAAGAATAATGTAATTTTTGATTAACAGAGAAAACCTCTATGTTATTAGAGAGTTAAATATATGAACTATAACATAATAAATTATAAGATTAATTCTTAATAAAGCTTCAGTATAAGTGGTACCATCCATCTATTTATAAAAAATCTAACATGTAATGGCTAATCCACCACCAACTAATCCTTTCAGAAAATCACCACATGATCAATGAAACAATTAGTGACTATAAATTTTCAACATAACAACCCAATGTTTTATCAATGGAAATTAATTTCATATAAATATGTCATATAATCAAATGAAATCACAACACAACAAACTAATGAGTGCTATGCTCCCTTTAGACATAAGTTTGTCACTTCTGTGATTTGAATTTTGGAAATCTGACATACACAGTTGTGATCAATAAGTTATTTGGAGTCTAATATAACCAACAAAATTTTTGGTGAATAGTAACACATCCTTATGAATAGTTACATTCCCAAATAAATTTTAACCTTACCCATGATAGTATATAAATTAGAATCAAGTGGATGTATGATATACCTATATCCGAGAATAGGAAAATAAATGTTATAAAATATCTATTTTTCATGTAAATTATGATTTTAATTAATAATTACATCATATTTAGAAAATTATTGTGAAAAATAGATTTAATTTTTGGATTATACCCATTGAAAAATGGTTTGGGTGATGTCTTAGGATTTTTCTGAAATACTTGAATTTTTTGTGAATAGTAAAATGCATCAATTTACTGTATAAATACATTTTAGTTTAAATACACTATTATTAAAAAAATAAGTGATGTAATCACCGAAATAACTGACTCGCATGAATGTATTACTTTTTTATGTCATTTAATACTCACTATTTCTTGTCTTGGTAAGAAATAATGAATTATTGATTATAATATTATGAAAACTATCCTCCCCTCTGCTATAAATACCACCTTTACTTACCTCTCTTATTCACTCATCTCAAGACTTGTGCCTTTCCTATATTATGACCAAATATCTTCCCAATATCCTTCCCCACGTCCAAAATCCCCTAGTCTATTCAATATACCAAATCGTCTCCCCTTAAAAGGCTCTCAAAGGAGGTAAACTCAAGAGGTAAATTTCTCATTCTAATTATTTTATTTCTTTTAAGTTTTTTTTATTTTATTATTTCTTTTGTCACCTCCATTCACCCAAATGGTATGATAACTACAATAACATAAATTTACTAGAATTATATTATGATAATGGAAAATTTATTATCTTCTCTCCTTTTCCCATATTTTTTTTGAAATAAATGTAAACACCATTTGAGATGTGTTAATTTAGCACAATCAAAGAAGACAAGTTATCAATTTCCATTACCGTATTAAATTATGGTCATTAAACCATTTTCATGGTGGATAAACAAATATATATATATTATTTCTCATATATGATTTTTTAATTTTTTTTCACACATGTTTTTGACTTTTAAAACATAACATGTTCATTGTGGCCAAAAAACCTCCAATTAAGACAAAATGTTATCACTAAAGTTTTATATATTTATTAAACTTAACTTAAAGTAACAAAATTAATTTTTCAACCATGTAACCTTCTGTATTTTCGACAATAAAATATAACTTCAAATCTATAAAACAATCTTCATCATACATGTCTTTCTGAATAAGAACCGATCATTAAAACCAAGCAAGTAAACAGACCTGAACAATGAAATTGAACCTCATAACCAATAAAAATGGATATAAATGAACTTAAAAATATTATGATATATATTAGATATATAACAGATTATTTAGTTTTTAATTAATGAACCTAATTTTATTTTATCAGTTCATTAAATTCAATAAAATATCATCATCAGTCTTAAGGTATGTGATCCCATCCATTTAAAATTTATTCAAGAATGTACTATATGTTATTCAATTTTATTTATAATACCTAATTATGGGGTATAATTTATCCCATCCCCCATACTTCTCTAATGATTTATAAGTGATGAGAAACCCATTTCACTCTCATGAATTCCTTTTAAGTACTCCCAATACCATGCTGATAACCCATATGGAATTCTACCCGAACTACCTTTATTCCTTAAGGTTGACCTATATTTATTTTTACCCAAAGGAAGTTGTCTTTTATATTTATGTACAACTTATACATGAATTATATATATTCCAAAATCATTTTTCAAGAACCATATCTCATCTTCTTTCGGGGATACACATGATTTTAAGTGAGTCCCTCCTCGATACTTCCAAATAAGGAAACTCATTTTAAGGTAGCTTTCCAAAATTTTACCCAATTGCTAGTGCCATAAACCCTCTATTTTATGACACCATTGTATTTATAAAATCATAATTTTTATAGGGAAACCATCTTGGTTCACTTCTGGATTTATATTACACATTGACCCCTCTTCTATTTTGATAGCATTATATGTTTTAATCTCTGTTAGACATCACTTACCATGATATATGACTATTTACCATATGAACATCCATTTATGTTCTAATTCTATTATTTCATGCGCACTTTCATGATACTCCCATTGGTTATTATTTATGTTGTGATTGTGGTATCCAATTCTTTCCATGGGTAAACCTTATGTTAAAGTAATATTGATTTTGTATGATTATTTATGTGGAAAAAATATTCATGAAAAAAAATATGTCTGTGCCCAGATATCACTCCAATGCATTGGGTAAATTTGAGTTCCATGAGACGTTATGTGCAATGGTATTGGATGTTATCCTTGGATTATGCTTCTATGTGCAATGGTCTTAGAGGTTAGCCTTGAATTGAACTAAATTCATGTTTTATCTTTCCTCCACGTTTCTTTGATTCCATGTTTAATTTATCCCTTGTTTATATGGTATGATTACATATTTTACAAGACTTTTTATATCATCATGTCACACCCTCTATCCCACGTGTTAATGCTTTGTTCTTATGGTTATTACCTTACTTGGCTTTTAGCTCATCCCTTTGTTTATGTTATCCCCTGGTTATCCTATGAAGATGTATGAGTACAATGGAAGATAAGAGCTCATTATTGAGTTTAAATAAAAAGTTGTTTTTATAATGTTTGATAATGTACCTAGTCTTCCAAGACACTATAATTCATGATCCCAGGCTTGTAAATTGATATATAATTATGCTTATTATTTTATAATGTTATATATAAAAGGATAAGGTAGCTATATTAAATCCCTCAACTTGATGCACCCGATAAATAGTATTTAATTAAAAAACTTATCCCTGATCTTTTTCAACTTTTCTGTAACTTTATTCTCAATGTTATTGGTTCTAAACATTGTCTCCCCTATTATACAATTACATTTATCATATTCAACAAGATTGTTTTAGATTCAATGCTTCTGGAAATAGTTTTACTTAACAAGAATATAATTTTTACATGGAAAATCATAATAATATCCCACACGAAGAAAATTTTTAAGGATTCACTACTACGTCCTCTTGGACTCTCTATTATGTTCTCTGTTCTTTCCTTCATGCGATAATACAATGGGCATCCACCATGTTTCTTGATAGGCACGCAAAACTGAGGCACATCACCACCCAAGAACTTCCCCTACTAGGATATTAATCAACCTATCCATTAGATTAATACATCCATAAAATTTCTTATCCCCAACAATCCATCCTCTAATTACTTCTAGATGTAGTGTTACTTCGGATATATATGTTTTTTTCTAGGTGTAAATCATTATATTCTTCACATGATAAGTTATACTATGAATATCATAAAAAAAATATGATTTTATATGACCTTATTTTAAAATCCTTTATTATTCTTATCAATAAAACCAAGTTATTACTAATTTCTATGATTTATATATACTAGAGTTCTATTTGGGGAAACAGAACTACTTGTTGAGGTCGGGAAATCAAACTCACTATTTTTCATCTGAAATTAAACATACAATTTATGATACTTCTCTATATTTTTACATATTCATCTAATCCTAAAAATGAAAATCATTAAAAGAGATCATTTATTCTAAAATAAAGTGAAATATTTTCAGAAACATTGAGATACCAAAGTATCCACATCAAAAATTCACAGTGGTCCATTCATTGATTAGACCTAAACCTACCAACAAATACTAAAATTTTTAAAATGTAACAATATATATGAAATATAATATATAAATATTGAAACCAATAATTTGTATTGAAATCATGTCATTTATTGAACCTCATCTTCAGTTTTAGGTTCCTTATCTTTGGATAACTTAAAATATCCCACAAGTGAGGTGGTTATACGATTTGATTAACTCAATTTGAATTTTTTAACCACTTTATGATTATAATCTGAATTATATTGGAACAAAATTTTGGAAATTAACTCCCTTAAAATCCTCATTCTGAAAATCATCTTTAAATAACTAACATCTTTAATATAAAACTTTTTGGAAAATCCACCTTTGATTTCCTCAATCTAATCTATAATTGGATATTCAAGAAGAATATAATACAATAAAATAAGAAGTATGATGAATATCCCATAACCAAATAATGTTTAGTTATATAAATTTTCATAATTCATATAGAATATTTCATTCCCCACCATAAAGTAATTAATCTTCTAGTTTGAATTATTTATTGATAGTTTCAGCACATAAAAGTCCCATTCGAGTTGAAAAACCAATAAATTTATTCCACTTTCCACAAAATGTTTCTATTAGTACATGTATATTTATTAAGAAAAACATACCATTAATTAATTATATCTTCAAATATAGTTTATCATGATACATACCATCTATAGAAACCATTCTGAGCACTGTATGAATTATTGAATTCTTAAAAATGAGTGTTTTTTTTCATGAAAACCAAATATTTTATTTATCAAAAAATCTTTTAAAAAATCATTATATTATTCTATTTTTACCATCCTAATATTAGTTTTAACCATTATACCAACTTTCTATTTATTTATTTTTCCACATCAATTATAGAGGTTAGATATAATGTCCTAAACAAATGAAAACAATCTATTTCCTATAACATTATTAACTCCCACTATCTAAATTCAACAATACTTTTAAATATTCATGTCCCTTGGGTTCTCTACCATACAAATTATGAAATAAGGGCATGTCACTTCCAAACCAATGCATTGGGTTCCAAGCTCTAGTAGACCTCTTGAACTGAATCTATGGATCTTCTTCTTCGAGAACCCATAATAAAAGAAGGAAATTCAACTTCCAAAAATCTTCCCCAATATTTGGAAATCCTCAATCATTCTAGTACATCTAGCCTTAAATATATCAATATAATTTTACTTCCATAAAAAATCCTCTAGATAGTCTAGTATCTTTTGAACTACTATACTCTTTGAACTAACAAGAAGTTTTAGAATTCCATCCAGATGAAATTTTCAGGTAAATATTCTTTATTCTTCACCACATCTTCTACTAATTTTAGATCCTTCCATAGTATCCTCTCATTTAATAGAAAATATTGGCCTCTGATGACCTTATATAATTCGTTATCCTTGAATAAAATCCCATATTCTTCATTTTCACAACCTTAAAAAATAGTCTTGATAAATATGAGATATTTTGAAATATTTTCAAGTGGTATATACTAGTTTTTTCCAGACCATAGTTCTTCTAAAATTATTGACCCCAATAGAGTGGAAGGACTCTAATTCAAAAGATATTATCCACAAATCATAGAATCTTCCCAATATTCCTTGGTGAATCTGGTGTGGAACCACATTATTCTAGAAAGCTCATTCAATGTTAGATTCATCCTATCTATGAAAAAAAAATTATTCGATGTTCCTGGTACATTTTCTTATATTTTTTGCTTTTTTTTTTCCAAAAAACCTATACACTCCCTACTTTCATAATCTCTCGAAATTTTAAATTAGAATACTTTTTTCATACTTAAAAATATATTTTTTCACAATACCTCTTCACCTGATGATGATTTAGTAAATATTATACCAATACCAAAGAAATAACACCATCAAATTATTTGTTAAATTCTTGATAAAGTTTTACTAAGGGGATTTCAGTCAAGCTACCCCAATAAATAATTCCACCCTCTAAAAATGTATCATAGTGGTTTCTATAAGGTTTTCCCAAATGGAGGTTGTAGACTAAGTTTTTAATGCGTCACTTTTTTAATTTATTTCGTAAAATTTAGTGTTAAAAATGGTGATTTTAAATGTGTTAAAAGAATTTAAATAACAAAATATCAGATTAAGTAAATAATTAAACATTATATATTTGAAATCATATGAAAGACGGACTGAATAATGAATTCTTAAGATTTCAAAAATAGACTTGTATTGGTCATTAAACACCCCTTTTATCATTGTTAAAAATTGATTTCAAACTGAATTATCTAATTTAGACCTAAATTACTCATGGTTTATTGACAAAATATCATATAGAGACCTCAAATATGGGTTTTTATCCATTTATGAAATTGTTTTGATAACCCAAAGACTCTTGAGTAATGAAAAATAATTAACCTTAATGATCTCAATAGGGAGACCTCACAAAAATAAATATAATGAAAAATACTATTTTATATTAATAAGTTGATAAATGATGTAGAGAAAAAGTAGAATAAATTTAAAATAATAACAAAATATTCCTCCTTCAATCATGAAAACAATCTCTAGGATAATTCAAAAGAAAACAATTTATGGTTAAAAGTGAATACTCAATAGGGAAACTTTTTTGAATCTTCACTGCCCACCACCAATTGGATTTTAGCCCTAAATAGAGTAATTAATTCATGTAATACTCATAAACTCTAGAATTTATTCTCTATCATATCCCAATAATTCAATCTTACCATCCATTGAAATGAATTAATGATGGAAATCTAAAGAAGAGGATGGGTGTAAAATGAACTATCCAGTTTCAGTATCCCAAAAGTTTTTGCTGTTTTAGACCTTCTAATGGCTGAATATTTAAGACATGTCTTAATAAATGTTTTTAAAACTCATATAATATTTTTACCCAAAAAATTATAACTATGTTTTTACATATGGTGAAAAAAATAAAATTTGATTTACTGAAAAGAATTTACTAGTCGAAGTGAATCTTCTACTTGATCCACTTTCAATTTCCTACTAACCATATCAATTTCTAAATTTAGTCTTTATATTAAATTTATATATTTTTATTAGAATAATATTTCATTACAAAATTTAATAACCTTAATAAGACACTTATAGGCTATGTTATTTCTCATTTACTTAAGGAGAATCAATTTTATCTAAAAACTTATTTTCAAATTTGATGATTTTTTGCACCTCCAAATGAACAATTCAACACACTTCCCAATTAAAATATTTAAATAAGAAAATAATAGGGTTCCTAAATAAATAATTTTTACAATTAAATTAGTATTAAAAAAATTATTCCCAAAAAACCAAAGTCATAAAAATAATTAAAATTCAAGAATAAAGGTTTTTTTACAATATTTCTCAAAAGTCAAAAAAATTAAAAAAATGATGCAATTTACTATAAATTATAAATTGGTGGGGATTATATCATTTTAATAAATGTAAAGAATATTTAAAATATTATTCCGATAAATTCCAACACATTTGAAGCTTCAACTCTTGGAGAAGTGAGAATTAAAAATAAATGGCCAATGAAATTTAAAAACATATGTCAATGAAATTCACCAATTCAAAATCAAGCAAAAGAACTTATCATGCCACTAGAAAAGAATAAATTCTAAATTATTCATTATATCAATTCCCTCCATTCCCATGAATTTTTTTTCACTCAAGCACAAGGATACATAGTTCACTTTTTTTTCTCTCTTATATCATGATTTTGATTTTAAACAAAGACTTCATCATCTAAATAAATGAAAGTGTCTACATATTATTAACCTATATCTAAATCCCCATCCAATTGAGTTAAATAATTTTATCCATAATGAGGACTTAGAATGATTTATTGTGAGGTTTAAGGGTTGGTGGGTCAAAAATGTCTATACTTTTGAGATAGAGAGAGCTGTATTAGATCTTTCTTTAAGAAAGATTGAATTATTATAAATTTCAATAAAGTTTGGTCTCCTTATATTTCTTCATGTCATAAAAGCAGCTCAAATATAACTTAAAATTTTCATTCCAAGATAGAAAAAAACATTCCTAATTAAAAAAATATGGGACAAAAGTTTCTTCCCAAAATTTTGGAATATTTTTAAAGCTCTAAAATATATAAATTTATTTTTTCATTAGATGAACCAAAAAGTAACAACGCGCTTTTCCGTTAATTCTTAAGAAATGAAAAAATTTATATTTCTACAATTTTATCTCCATCCATAAATTTTTTTCCACCCAAAGTAGCACATCATTGTTTACTATGTCATAAAGAATCTCCCCCATGATTAAGCTTTACTAAAATCCTGAATTGTAATTCAAGATTATATTCGATTGGAAAAGTGGACCATAATGATTTCAGTTCATATATAATAAGGTCTCAAATGAGTAAAAAGTAAAATTTAACTTTAATAAATATAGTTTTGTTTTAAAATAGTGGTTTTAATTATAAAATATTTTCCTTAATTATTTTGAACAGAACAACCATAAAGCTCAAGGGTTTGGAAATAAAAATGGAATGTTCTAGTAATTATAATTTCTCTCTCTAGAAGAGGAATTATTATTAAGATAAAAAATGTTTTTTAATCATTATGAGAAAGTTATTTTTATCTTTGGATAGTATTCATGGCATGGAATTCAGAATTCAATGGCCTTTTCCTCAAGTTACACAATTTTGAATCATGAACACAACACATTTCATAAATCATTTAAGTTTAGTTATATGAATAAAGTTGGATCTTTCTCTTGATTTTTTTTCCAATTTATAAATTATATAAATTTGAATAACATGATTAGAAAACAAAAAATTTGAATGAAAACCAAAACCTTAAAAAAAACATTTGTTTTGAAAGGAAATCTAAAAACCAAGATTTGAAAGGAAAAATTTTAAATCTAACCAAGGATTTTTTTTCCAACACTTATTTTTTTTCAATTTTTTCATTTTACATCAGTTAATATGATAATTAAAAATCAAGAAGATTAAACATGACAAAATAAGTGAAATGGAAAGTCACACTCTGGTTTTTATTAACCAGCATCATCCTTTTTCTATCCTTCTCAAAACTATAACTTAGAAACCAACATGAAAGAAAATAAATCTTTATAATTTTATCAAAATAAAGGAAATAAAAATAAAAATAATAAAAAGGTAAAAGATACTTGGTATTAAACCCCATGTTGGTTAGAGGGTTCAAATTCCCCTAGTTAGATCATTCTAGAAGATCATCCCTAATTTGAAGGTGGGTAATGTTTTTTCTTTATAAACCACCAAAATAAAATTTCACCAATGTTTTTCAATTCCTAATAGTCGTATAATCTCCAAAAAAATATTTATTCATGTTTTTAATCTTTTAATTTACTTTTATAATGATGTAGTGGAACATAGAAAAATATAGAATCCACTTCCCAAGAATTTATCCTTACAAGTTACCTCCCTTAGTTGTTGAAATTTAGTTCCAGGATTTTGTTCATCATCAATTTCATCTTGAAAAATGGATTCTTTTGTGAAAAAAGATTAGTAACACCATCCTAATGTGTACTAGTGTACACAAATGGGCAAACCATTCTTTATTCTATTTTATCATTGACAAAATATTCAACTAAAAAATCAATCCACTTAGATATTATGAAAATTGGATTTGAATGGAGAAAAACATTTAACAAGTTCTTATCCAAATAATCTAGAATAAGTGGATCAAAATTTAATACTTCTCCCAGTATATTCTCTAGTTCAATCTCTATTTGGGAGTGGATAATAATCATATTTAAAGTTGATAGTAGATCAGGTTTATGTATATTCTCTTAAAAAGTGAATGGATCAAGTTTCTCTTCCTATTTTTCCAAAGAATCATACAATGGGTTTGAATTTTAAATTTATAAACAAGGCATTTATTGAGGAATTTTATTTTTAATACAGCTAGCTCAATAATTTTCAAAAATGTTTTGATTTCTTAAATACAAATTAGTTGGTATATCATTAATAATCTCTAGATTCCAATTTTAAAAGGTGATTCTAATTCATTTTTTGAATCACCCATAAAATATTCCTCAACATAAATAGTGAGATAGAAAATATTTTCCATTTATTGAAAAAATGTTTTAGCATGAAATTCTTTAAATTATTTTAAATAGTTGGAAAGAATTTCTATTTCTTTTTATTTTTTGAATATTTTGTTGAATTACCAAATTCCTTTGTTGGATTGTGAAATTTTTTTGGGAGTTAAAATATGAAAACAATATTCATGAATTGGATCATAATATTATAATTAATCATACCAATCATTTGATTATTCACTGTGAAAATCCATTGTTTTATTATTTTTGAATACAATAAATCAGAGGTGAAATTCATAAAAATTCACAAGAAAATTATAAAAAATAGGAAACCTCTGAAGAAATTACTCCGAATTGACTGTGAGTATTTTAGTTATGTTTCCATAATAAATAATATCCCCTTAAAAATGTCTCATAATGGTGACCACAGGGTTGTTTTCAAGGAGGTTGCAGAATAAGTTATCAAATTGTCACTTTATTAATTCATTTTTGTTAAATTTAGTGTTGAAAATGGGGTTTTAAATAATTTAAAAAATTTAAAATGAAATAAAATAAAATTATGATAAGAAATATACATTATATATTAGATATTATAAGAAAACTAGATTGGAAAAATAAATGCTAAATACAACAGCAGTTGGCAATCTTTAATCCTCAAACAATCCTTTTATAACATATATATACCTCAAATATGTGTGTATATTTGATTATAAAAGTGATTATTTTTACAAAATATGCCCAAGAAATCGAAAAAATTCACCTTGTTATGCTCAATGGGGGAGAACTCACCCAATGAAATTTAAAAAACAAGAAAAATATTTTATTGTCCAAATTTTATAAATTATTAAAACAAGAAATATAATAAAATTAATAAAATAAAATAAGTTAAATCCTTCAATCAATCAAACAATATTTAGGATAATTCAAAAGAAAATAATTTATATTTAAAATCACAATCTCAAAAGAAAAACTCCTTCGCTTGTTTGTTGAATACAACCATTTTTTGTTGAGACATTAATGTTTTGGTTACTTCATGAAATACTATTATCCCCCATCATATATTATCTAGAACATCCCACTACTTTAGTCTATCATTCCATTGAAATGATGTGAAGTTGAAAATATAAAGAAGAGAATGGGTAGAAAATGTTTTGTCCAGTTTCTGTATCTTAAAAATTTTATCTATTTTGGAAATCCAAACAGATGAATATTTCTAAGGTCTCTTCATTATTTTTTTTCAAACATGTCTTATCTTTTCACTCACAAATTTCATCTCCCTTTGACTTATGGTGTGAAATTTATATCCGAATTACTAAAAAACCTTAATATTAAATGGATCATCAAATTAGTCCCCTTTCACACACCAACTAACCATATGAATGTAAAAAATTTAATCTCTATATTTAATAAGGAGATTATAATTATAATATTATATATTTTATAGGTATAATAAACTCAATTGGATTCATTGATGTTGGGTAATTCTTTATTTACTGAAGGAGTATCAACTCTATCTTAAAAATGATAATCCCAATTGGGTGATTTTTTCGGGTATCTAAACAATCGATTAAATACGTTTCCATATTAAAAAAGTTTAATAACATAATATAAGGGTTTATAAGAAAATAATTTTGACAATTTGATCAATATTAAATATTTTAATCCAAAAATACCAAATAGATAAAAAACTATTAAAATTCTAGAATTTTGGAATTTTCACAATTTTGCTCAAAACTCATCAAAATTTTAAAAATGATGAAATTTCACTTAAAATGAAAAGTTGGTGGGTATTATATTAATTAAATAAAAAAGAAAAATATTTAAAATATTATCTCTATAAATGGTTCTATTTTATAGTGAGTCACAATGAGAATTAACTAAGGATGGTCGTAATATATCTATATGAACTAGTTCTACTTATTATTTCTTTAGTGTCATACCTTTTATGTTGAAGATCATTTTTCATTACCTAAATTGGATTTGATTTTAACTTTTTATATACTTTTTTAACCCATGTTTCAATATATATTTCATAGCCCAAAAAATCACCCACTTGTCAACCATTTGATTGAGATGATCATTCTACAACTAAAAATATCTAGATATTGTTTCTCTGGTATGATTTACTCATAATTTCTTGGTTAGATAAAATATTTCTTTCTCCATTGTTTTTTCTATAACCATGATATCACTTTTTTAAATCACACATACCGTACCCAAACATAGTATGGAAACACGCATCGATTCGCTGATCTACTCAGATTATTTTCTTCCAAATCCCTAGTATATGTCACATGCCTTAAAAATATTCCAAAATATATTGTAATTTTAGAAGGTCATATCACCCTTTCCCATCTCTAATCTCTCATTTATCCATATCTTGAAAAAATATGTGTCTTATAGTGACCCGATATATGGTTTTGATGGATAATTGATGGTGCTTATCTTGGATAATGGCTTGTGAGGATTAGATCTCTTTGTTTTCCATAACCCGTTTCAAACAAGGCAAGTTATCTCCATTAGTGAGGTACGTGTCTTTATCTTATAGTCTATCCCATAAAAATATTGTGTTCTTATGATTATCTCCTTTGGTTTTGATTTGTGAAATTTAATGTTTGATATTCATTAGTTATGTTCTTGATCTTTTTCGGAAATGAAATGTGTTTTCAAAAATGTGTTTTCTTTGAAAACTAGATTTTATGCACATGATATGTATGATAAAATTCCAAAAATATGGTTTTGTAATGGAAATGGGTTTCTAACCATGGAAATTAGATGAATATGCATTCAATATTTTGGTGGAGAATTGGATGATCAACTATACTTGGTTGAATTAATTTATAAATTTTTTTTCTAGGGTTCTATTCAGAAGACACATTTTAAGGGTATTTATGGAAGACCATATGTTGGTATGATGTATGTGTGATAATTTGTGTGGGGGAAATCATGGTTAAATTTACCTCTAAGATTGTCAAATTGATCCAAAATAATATTTCCACCACTCATAGTAGACAATGGTCATATGATGATAGGAGGATAATACCTTGGGATTTTATTATGGGTGACTGAGTTTTCTTATAGCTGACTCCTCATCTAAGGAATCCATGATCGCTGAATCAAGGGAAGAAAATGCCATGAATATTTAGACAATTTGGGATTAATGAATATATCAGATATTTGGAATTCCATTTGGATCTTCCTTTATGTTACCGAGGTATGCACAATGTATTCCATATGTCTTATCTTTGGAGGTATATGAACGATATTGTTCATGTGATTTACTAAGAGGATATTGAGCTAGATCATGAAGCATCATTCATGGAACACCTTGTAAGAATCATATATTGTAGTGAGAATGTAATTTAAGTGAATATAGTGCCACTTGTTCATATCTTGGGGTATTTTTTATGAATATAAGAGGAATAATAAGAGTGTTAATTAGTTATATTGTCATAGTAGACTAATTTTTTGGAGAACGAAGACTAGGGATGTTTCTCTAGAATAATAAGCCTTTAAAGGGGAGAATATAAAATCCCCATATTTTTAGGTGCGTTATGAGTAAATTTCATAGTGTATTCATGTTTTTTTGAACATTTAATTGACTATACTGAGTTCCATGTTAATATTTTTGATTTTGGAGAGTTTTAGAGGAATTTTAATGGGTGATTTTTTTAGAAGACTTAGGGGAAGCTATGTGGTTGTCCCCTGGAGAAAGTGCAGTTTTTTATAGAAGGATAATGGGTGTAGCACATTTATGACACATTTTGAGAAAAATATGTGATATTACCTAGAAAATATATATATTACTACATAATAGAATAGTATGATTGGTGCATAGTTTAACAACCCATGTTACCAAAATGTGAAGGTGCTCAGAATAGGTAGAAATATTTTCACAGTTTGTTTATATTTTGGATAACTCGGTGACCAAACCATGTGAACATGAATTGTTGAAAAAAACTCCTCTTTAATAGACAAAAATCAACTAAATTGATTGATTATTATTCCTAATTCCATCCCTATCAAACCTAGAGACTCCAAAATCTCTCTTTATCAATGTCTTTTCTTCATGAGATTTATTATAATAGATCTAAGCATGTTTGTGATCAGGGAATTAAGGTATGTGATCTATAAACCTCCATTAATATGGTGTCTTCTCAAATTAACCTTTTTAACTTTAAAATAATCAAAGATATAACATGTCTTGGATAGTTCTATGGATTACAATCCTATCTAACAATGAATTCCTAGATTTTTGATAGATCAGTGATAGGTCTAGTGCATTGGAGGCCTTCCTCTGATTAATACTAGATCTAACGATGTTGGGAGATTCCAAGAGGTATTTTGTTGTAGATCCAATCTATTAGAATTTGAATATACATGAATATAATTATATAACACCCTATATAATTGATTTGAGATTAGTTCTAGGGGTCCTTAGTGTATGAGATTGATCCTATTAGTGCACAAGTGTAACTTGGATACCGTATCTGAGTGGGTCTTGGATATTTTCATCCACAAGTTAATGTTAGGAAGTACTTACCATATAGGTCATTTATCTTGTGTTTATTTCTATTTTATATTGTATTTGTGTTCATCTATTTATGTGACTTATGTTATATAACACGTTTTCTCATGTATAGACAAGTCATAGAGAGCTATTATGTGATATGGTATGCATGTGTGTGTGTTTATAGCTCATGAGACCCATATATGTTGTGGTATGACTTTGGATATATGTGCATGATATAATTAATATATTTATATGTGATTTATTTCTTATACTTTATATCATTATTGCTCTATGTATGGTACCAAATTGACAGGTGGATCTGTTGTGGTTCGATGGCCTGAGAGGGAAAGTGTGTTCAAACACTTAATGTGAAATTATGATATGATGGAGTCATATAATGGAGAATTATGTCCTTATATTTCTTTAACAAGGGTATTGATAGTATTTAGTGACCTAAAATAATAGGCAGTAGTAAATATAGGGCATAACAGCCTTATGTGGACTGACTTATAGCTATAGGCCTAGAGATGGGACATGATAGTCTTATATGGATTAACCCATGTCCTCAAGAACATAATTATATAGAGTATATTTGTGAATATCTCTTCCACTTATTAATTTCCCAATACCATTTGTATAATCACCTGGTATGGATCCCAAGTCAGTACGGTCAGGGTTCATGGAGGCTTTGTTAGCACATCGACACTCATTATCGTATTTTTTTCGTGTGTGTGAATTTATTTTATTTCCAATAATTAAAAATATATGTGCATGTGCACTTATTTTAAGGATACATTGGTGGTTTCCTATAGGGTAATAATCACAACCTATATGAGTATGTTGATGTGTGTATATATTTCATGATAAGGATCTAGGGATGGGAAAAGGCCCTTCAAAACATGAGTTTTTTTTGAACCTTTTTTTCTTTTGAATTAATTAATTTTCTCTGATTTCCGGTGTTGCGTACTACACCTAGTAAACCATTCATTATACAAGACACCAATATAATCTTGTGCTACACACAACACTAACTTTTCTTACATTACACACAACATCGAGTTTTTATAAAGCAACATTTTATTGTTATAATTATTTAAACAATATAGTTATAACCTAGCTATTAAACATAGTAATATGAATATGAATAAATAATTTTTAAATATGATTTATAATGGTTTTATATAAATACAACATATTTTTAATTAAATAAGTATTATTGATAAAGTCTTTATTTGTTTATAAATACTATTTTCTTAAATGAACTACTTTTTATGTCCTTCTGTAAATAATAATAAGATTTATTTTGGACATTATTTGAAATTTATTTTTAAAAAATAAACATAATTTTTGAATTAATAATGTCAAAAATATCTTTAGGTGATTTTTTTTGTGATTTTTCTAAGAAAATTCATTTTTGGGTGAATACTAAAAAAATATTGAATTTTATTTCAGAACTACTATTCATATAATTTATTTATATAATTATAAAATATATTAAGTCAGTTTTGAAGTAAATATAGATCAATTATACATTTAGTATTCCAATTTTGTTCATTTTAACCATTTTTATATTGAATTTAGATATAAAATATTAATGAACCTTTGAACATTCTCACTTAAAAAACCTTCTTTTTCACCACATCTACATGATTAACATTGAACATGATTTTTCCACCTATATGAATTGAATTTTTAAAAGTGGAAAAAAGTTTCTGTAATAAGTATAATATTTATATTATAATAACATAAACTTAATTTTTGACCAAAAATATTGGTGTAGGTGATAAAAATTAATTAGAAAAATTAAGGTAAAATTAAACTTAATAAGGGACATAACCCTAAACATAAGAACCTAAATGACCTATAAACTTTTAAAAAAACCATTGTATCGATTTATCTAATCTGTAAAACTTATATTATATGGTTTGGTTGGATTTTTATGACTTATTGGGTAGAAACGTGGGCACACTGAAATTGTTTTAAAAAATGCCAAGTGTGTCATCTCCCTCCCTTATAAAAGGCCACCACCTCTACCCATTATTCACACATCTCAAACCACTTATATTCATAAAATATATACCCAATTAGATTCCAAAAACCACTCCCTTAATCCGTTAATCCTACATTTTGTAAGAAATCAAGCCATGGAATACCTTTAGCGCAAACCAAAAGGAGTTTCCTAAAGATGTGGTAATATCATTTCTCAAGCTCCTTTCCATTATTTTCTTTCTCCAATAACTCAATTATTCATATTAAAAAATATATATAATATCCTTATTTTGATAAATATATTGATATTCTTTTATTATAGTGTTTAAACTTTCACTTACACACACTTACATCTAATGGATAACGAACTTACCTTTTTTTTGAACGGTAAACTACCTCCACACAAAATGATGTTGTTCGTTTTTTCTTTACCAACTATCATGGTTGAGAATTATGATGGAAAATATATTTATATATCATATATATATGTTATATTTTTTATGAATTTATTCTTCTGTAGTTATTATATAAAACATACATTCATGATTTCTATTTTTTGTAAGTATGATAATTTTGTTTGGGGAAGTGGACTACAACCTCCTTAAAGAGATATGATTCATTAAAACTCTATAAAAAATCTATTAAGGATGAGTTTAGTAAATTTATATGATATATATGAAATAATAATTCTACTATAATTTTATATATATATAATTATATGTCATTTACTTACCCTCTTTTAATACGATAAGAAAACGAGAACAATTTTCATTTGTACGTACGACCTACTATCTCCAGAAATAGTGTATTTCTATTTATATTATAATCCTTAATATAATGTTATAAATAATTATATAATTAATATAAAATATAATCATGTCATATTTTACATTTTTTAAATCATGATATACATATGATGACCAAATATATAAAAAATTAAGATACATGCGAAAGAAAAACCAAATATTACATTAAACCAAACCTTAACTTGGAATTATTTTTAAGAAAGTAAATATAAATTTATAATAAAACCACATTTAGTGTTATATATAACAATATTTTTATTTAAAATATTTGTAATAAACATTAATTAATAATACATTATGTTTTTACAAGTACGACGAGAGTCAAGTCATAAGGTAAGGGGATTTTGAGTCTTACTTTTATTTCTGTTAAAATTATTATTCATTCATATCTCATTTATTTTGTGTGGTTTATATAATATCCATTAATATATTCAATCCTTATTGTCCTTAAATATATGGGTATTTACTTATCCATTTATGATATCTTTTTCATGGGGTTTAGGTTTCAAAAGATACCAAAATTTGTAACGTAGTTTTATCTCAATTCACCTTCTTTGAGACACATGCCATGAATTTCAAAAACCATGATTTCAAAAATGTTTTCAAAAATATTTTGAATGATAAAATTTTAAGATAATTTTCAAGGGAAAATGATTTTATCCTTTTTATGGTTTCCAAATAATCCTTTATATGTTTTCAAATCTTTTTTAAAGAAAATGTTTTTCCAAATATTTCATGTGTTAAAAATATTTTTTCAAATAAGAAAGTATATTTTCCTCTATAAATATTTTTAAAAAATATATAAAAAAATATTTTCCATTCAATATAACATCTATTGGTGTTACTTAGTCCTTTATAGGGAAATTATCCCATAGTTCCATTCATATTTTTTCTTGTAATGGTCTAATTTTTTGATGGCATGATGTTTATGGAACACATTTTTTCTTTCACGGGTTACATGTTTATGAAATAAGTTTCTTCTTAATTGGTTATATATTTATGAAAACCAATTACATTAATGTGTAATTATTTTGATGAAATTTTAATGAAACCTATCTCATTTTCCATAGTTTAGGATATTATTACATGTTTATGACACCCATTTCATTTCATGGGTTATGATACGATTGTTGAGGAATTTGTGGAACATGTATGTATGATTACTTTATGAGATGGTTGGGATCAATATCTCCATCCAATGAATTGGGTAAAGATTTATATCTATTGATATAATGATGGTAATCAAGTTGATGAGATTAATCCAGTATGTGAAGATTGGGAAACCCGATCCACTATGGAAAGACCGAGAAATTTTATCCACTATGGGAAGATGGGGAAATATAATACACTATGGGAAGATAGGGATACCCAATAAACTATGAGAAGATAGGGATACCTGATCTACCATGGGAAGATGGAAAAATACAATCCCCTATGAAAAGATGAGGAAAACTGATCGCTTACAAGTAAAGGATTGGGACAAGGGATGGTGGTGTGTGCAACCCAGTAGGTGTAGTCCCCATGAAGTTACCAGACAAGTTTTATAAATTTTTCTTGACTTTTATGGAACAATATTACATTTTTATGTGGATGCCACAAATTCTATATCTTACTCTCATTTTATGATTTCATGGATTATTATCTTTGTCTCCTTATGTTTAATGTCTTATTAACCACATATATTTATTCTATGATTCTTGTTTATTATCTTTGATGCTCAGGGTATGATCTTATAATTTCATGATAATGTTATAATACCCTTATGCTAATGTTTATGCCTACAGATCTTCTTTGTTTACCCTTAATTGTCATATGAGACCACTACTTTTTATGTTCACATTCCCTTGGTTATGTAGGTATGTATTATGTATGATGTGTTTAAGAAGGTGGATATTCATGAAGAACCTATTGGGAGATAATAAAAATAACCCATGTTCTAGTGTTCATGATTCCATTTTTCCAAATACACTAGACTAATATGGTCTTTTGGTGCATGTTTTTGTAATATTTTAAGTATTCTATAAAAATTATGTAATGCTAATGTGTGAAAAGTGAGGGTCTCTATTTTCAGTATCAAGTAAAAACATTATCTACCATTTAGAAACTAGGATGAGAAATCCTTAGTTATAAATCAAGGGATATAAATAAGGATAAACCTAATGATAAGAATAATTATAGGAAAATGTCCTGGAATTTTGGGAAGTGATAGAGTGAGTGGTTTACTAACCGTAAATCCCTATATGAATACTACAAGTGGACATGGTTCTAGAATATATTCACCTATGAGTAACTTATCTACAAAGGTTCATCGGGCTTGACTCGAGTATAACTTTGTACATGACAATGGGACTTACTGTGCTCCTAGTTTAACACTCTCAGGGGATATGGTTTCAGAATTCAAAAACTATTCACAAACCATAATGAAGGATTTAAAAATATATGTCTATGAATAACCAAGGATAAACATTGGGTTTTATAGATTATTAAAGGTGTCATAATTTATACATAATATAATTTGTTTTTCATGATTATGTGGTTCCATTGAAAAATATTTCTTACCCTTTGATTTTTTTGGTTTTAGTCAATGGTTGGAACCTAAAGAAATAATGTTAATGGTGACTGCGATGAACAATGAAACAATTTTTCTTTGAATAATCTGAATTCTATGGGATATCAAATGAAAAATCTCATTGTAATTATCACAAAGCTTTCTCAAGCTTTGAATAATGATAAGTTTTAAAATGAGAAAAAGAGGGAACAATTTTCTATTGATTCCTTTATGAGGAAATGTACACCTTCATTCAGTGGGTATTTTGATACAATTATTACTGAAAACTGGATTAGTACCACTGAAAATATATTCTTTGTTCTATAGTGTTTAGATCATGAGAAATCCATTCTGGATATTTATTGGTTAGAAGGTGAAGCAGACTAGTGGTGGACTCTAATCAAGAATACAAGGAATAAAGATTAAATTGAATCCATGTATTTAGAAAATTTCAAGAACATTTTCGTTTGTAAGTACTTCTACATATTAATTTTATGAAGATGGAAAGATTGTTACTTGGGTTGAAAAAAATGTTGATGAATCTTTCGGTACCTACGAGGCTAAATTCACAAGATTTGTGAGGTATGCTACTTGAATTATCATCCAACATGAATGTAAAGTTGTTAAATTATTCTTTTTATTAAATACAAGTATCAAAAGGGAATTGTCCATACGATACATTAGTGGATATGTATACATTTTGCATTACGAAATGAATGTTAAAATAGAGGTTTGAGTCATGTATCAATCTGATGGTTTTAATATGAAAATGAATATGGAGTTTAAATGAAAATCAAAATACTATTAAGAGAAGAAAATGATCCTTTATTTATGCTCAAATTGTGGAAAATCTTGGTACAAATTTTATTATGAGGTCTAATAATAGTTTTAAGTGCGATAGGGATGACCATCGAGAAAGTGATCTCAATACTAATGGGAAGAAGTTTTCCAATAATTAAAATAGAATAAATGATACATAGAATTCACCTATTACACTTTAGTGGTTCAAGTGTAAGTAGGATGGGAATTATGCTAACCAGTACCCAAACCCAAATATCAGTGATGATGATCAAAATCAGAAACTTCTTAAACTGAGGGACAAGTTTAAATCTCATGTGATCACTATTTATGATAAGGTGTGTGGTAATGACATGGTAAAATGTACAGTTAACATTCAAAATATAATTTATAATAAATTATTTAATTCTATATCTACTAACTCTTTCACATATAGATGATTTTATAAGTGTATTTAGATTCCACCCAAATGATTAGATATACAATTATAAGTATAAAACCTTAATGGTATGATGATATCATACCAAGTCTATGATTCCTCACAGACTGATTTTTGTGGGAATATAATTCCTATAAATCTTTTCATTACTCCCATGGTTAAATTTGATGTCATCTTGGGAATTTATTTAATTTCTATCCATAAACCAGAGATAAATTTATAAGGAAAGGAAGTGACGTTTGACATTTAAAACCAACATATGATCTTTAATCAATGTGATTACAAGTATGAAATTCCTATGGATATTACATTCAGTTTATGGGTCGTAATTTCCATTCAGTAGTTGTGTTGGTCCCAAATGATTTTGTAGAAACTCAAAATCATTGATATATGTATTTTTGGGACTTTTTGGATGTCATTATAGAATATTTTCCTATACATCCAACAATATTTGAAGTTGATTTCTTGATGGAGTTCATACCTAGTTCCACAAAAATTTCAAAGACTCCCTATAGAATGAACCCAAATGATTTACAAGAATTGAAGAAGAAAATACAATAAAACCTTGATAATGGATTCATTAAGCCTTGTGTTTCACCTTTGGGTTTACCTATTATTTTCAGGAAAAAGAAAGATTTATCAATGTGAATCTACATTTATTTTAAGGATTTGAACAAGATCATGATCAAGAAAAAGTATCATATTCACCATATTGATTTTTTGTTTGATTGAAGACATGGATATAAATATATTTCTATGATTTACCTTCATTCTGGATATCATTAATTGAGGGTCAAAAAATAAGATATACCCAAGAAAACTTTTTTTAAAAGGTACGGAGAATATGAATATATATTTATCCCTTTTATTCTAACATATTACCCTTCTATATTCATGGATTTTATGAATATAGTCTTTAGATATTACATCAATCATTGTGTGGTAGTATTTATAGATGATATTTTTATCTATTTTGAGAGAAATGAAGAGCATGAAAACTGATTGATAATTGTACTGAAGACCCTGAGGAAGGAGAAAATGTATAATTTTTTTGTCAAATTGTGACTTTTTTCTACTAAAGGATTCATTTTTGGGTCAAATAATCTCAATATAAGGAATAATACTAGATTTTTCATAGATGAAGGCTATTAATTGCTGGCCTAGACAAACCATGGTGATTAAGATTTGTATTTTTTTTGTTTAGATTGATATTATCGATGGTTTGTGGGGTAATTTATCATTTATAACTAATATTTGAACCATGTTAACTTGAAAAGGTGCTATGTTCCTCTAGGCAGATGAATGTGATAAAAAATTCAAGGAACAATAGAGAATTTTATTCAGTTCACCTATTATTACATTACCATGTATTGAGGATGGGTTTTTAATCAATAATATTATATTCAAGAATAGATTGGGATGTGTTCTTAGGTTGAATAACCTGGTTATTTCTTATTTCCTGTGATAGTTTAAGATTCATGAGAAAAATTAACCATGTCTTGATTTGGAGTTAGTAGAGGAAAATTTTGAATTAAAGATAAGATGGAATTGTCTTTATGGAAAAAAGTGTGATTAATAAACTAATCATAAAATTCTGAAATATATATTCACATTTAAGGAGTTGAACATGCGCCAAAGAATATGGTTATAGATGATAACGAATTATGACTGATCTATACAATACCACCATAGGAAAGCAAAAAAGGTGGCTACTGATTTAAGTTGAAAGGATCATGCTAGCTTATCCATGATGAGGATTGTAGAAGATTTAATATTTTTGGATTTGGAAAGGTTGTATTTGTAAAAACTTATGAAAACAGAAAATATTATCTTTCCAAATTAAATGTTTAACCCTCTATCCAAGTGAATATAAAAAAGGTGCTGAAGGAATATTTAGAGCTACAGAATAATGTAAAAAATGTCCCAAAGTTTAACCTTGATCATGATGAAATGATAAGTTTTAAGAACCTTATATATGTTCCTTCTATAACAGATTTGAAGAAGGATCTGTAATATCAATCTCATTGTTCATCATTCTCTATTCATCCTATAATTATGAAGATGTGTAGATATTTTATGTAATACGTATGGAGGGATGGAATGGAGAGGGATATGACAGAGTATGTATCCCAGTGGTTATTATTCTAGAAAGTTAGGGAAGAAATAAAAAATTCAAAGGGAATGTTTCATCTATTACTGATGCTCAAATAGAAATAGAGAAGATCGCTATGGATTCTCTTGTTGGACTCCCCAGAAACTCTAAAGGATTTAACGCTATATGGGTGCTAGTAGAACACCATACTATGTTAGTACACTTCATCAATATCAGATAAGACATCTCTCTTGATCATCTTGTCAGGATATATATTAAAGAAGTGGTAAGGTTATACCGAGAACCACATTTTATTTTATATGATCAAGATCTAAGGTTTATGTCAAAGTTTTAGATAATTATTCAGAAATAACTTGATATAGAATTGAGTTTCAACACTTACTATCATCCTCAAACTGATGGTCAATATAAAAGAACAATTCAAACCCTATAGGATATGTTTATATCTTGTTGGTTAGATTTCAAAGGTGGATGGGATCAACAAATTCCTCTAGTTGAGTTTTCTTATAATAATATATTTCACTCAAACATTCAGATAACTCCTTAGGAAACCCTTTATGGGAAGAAAAGTAGAGCTCCAACCTTATTGTAGGAAGTTAGAGAATGAAATCTATTAAGACCTAATATAGCTGAAGAAATGGAATATAAGGTTAAAATAATTTAGTAGCATATCAAGACAGCTCAAAGTTGGAATTTTTTGGCTAGTAACTATCAACATGACCTTTAATTTGAAGTTCATGAGAAGGGGTTTCTATGAATTTATCCACATAAGAAGGTTATGAGGTCCAAAAATAAAGGGAATCTAATCCCTTGGTATATTTTTCCCTTTGAGATTATTGATCGTATTGGAATGGTAGCCTATTACTTGGAAATACCTCAAAATATCTCTCAATTCCAAAAATGTGTTCCATATACCTCTCATGAGAACATACATAATTGAACATTCACTTGTCCTGAACTCATAGGTTATGTCACTAGAGCATGATCTTTCTTATGAGGAACAACTAGTTCAAATACTTGATTGTATAGATAAAGTCAGAAAAAACCTGACCACTCACATGGTCAATGTTTTTTGGAGAAATCACTAGTTAGATAAATCTATGTGGGAACTTGAGGATATGATGAGGTAGAAGATTCCCTATTTTTGGTATCATAATGATGAATTTCGAGGTAGAAATTCATTTTAAGGGGTCTAGAATGTAACACGCCAAGTTTTTGTGAAACTTTTTATTCTTTTGAATAAATAAAATTTCTTTGATGATTGGAATTGTATTCTATCCTAAATAAAAAAAATTTATTTGAAAAATTGAGATAATATTGCGATACATGCAACACTAACTTGGTTTGCGCTACATACAACACCGAGTTTCAACAAAACTTCATTTTTTTTGTTAATTTCTTTTAAACGAGATAGTTATAACCTAATTGTTAAACTTATTAAAATGAATATAAATAACTATTTTTTAAATATTATATATATATATATATATATATATAAACATATTGAAAGTAAAGAAGGTAATATTTGTAAAGTCTTTATAAGTTTAAAATATTATTTTCTTAAAAGAACAACTTTTTTATGTTATCATGGGAGGAATAAAAAATTAATTTTAGAGACACTTATAAATTTAATTTAGTAAAATAAACTTCATTTTTGAATTTATAATGTCAAAATTATATGTGGCTGATTTTTTGGGATTTTTCTAAGAATCATCATTTTTGGGTGAATAGTAAAAAAATGAAGAAAATAAATTCAAAACATCATTTTCATCAAAATTATATATATAGTTAAATTATATTTTAAGTTGGTTTTAAAGTGAAAATAGATCAATAATACATTTACTAATAAAATTATATAATTGGTATCATTTTTATATTGAATTTAGATATAAAGGCTTAATGAACTTCTGAACATTCTCACTTAAAAAATCTACTTCCTCACCATGTTTGCAGTATTAACATTAAACACAATTTTTTTTGATTCTATTAATTTAATTTTTAAATATATATATTCATGGTTTTAATCACTATAATATTTATATTCTAATATGATCAGCTTAATTTTTGATCAAAATAAATTATCAAAGTGATTAAAATTAATTTCAATAATTAGGGTAAAAATAAGATTAACAAGGGACTAAACCATAAACTTTAGGTCTAAAATGACATATCCTCTTGTCCAACATCCATTTTATGTTTCTATTTTTCCATAAACCATCTATTCTTTATTTTGGTTGGTTTTTTATTTCATTTTCATAGTAAAAACATGGGTATATATAACTTTACTGGAAAACAGATTATTTATGAAGGGGTATTTGTGATGGGGTCCTATCAAAAATATCCTATAACACCCTAAGATTCCATAGTACGTTTCTCTTAGAATAATGTTGTAGGTTGCATTGTATGCAACTTGGAGTTTTAACACACCACGACCAATCAAAAAAGCCATTATGAATAGTAATACCCACTTTTTAAAATTTTATAAATTTTATTTTTCAAAATGGACTTCGTTATTGAATTTATAATATCGAAATTAGCTTAGGGTGAATTTTTGGTATTTTTATGAACACTTTCAATTTTTGATGAATAGTGAAAAACATTGCGTTATTGTTTAAAACCGATTTTTTGTTTAAGTAATTAGTTATTTTATTTTAATTTATTTTAGGTCAAAATAGATACATTATACCTATATATATTCAATGTAATTCATTTGAGTCATTTTATAATAAGGTTAGAAATTTAAAATTTTATCGAACTTTTTATCGTCTCTTACCAACCTTCTAGGATCATTTGAAAATTTGCATAAAAAATAATTTTACCTCTTTCGTGATTTGAAATTAAAATATCCAAGAGACCCAATTGATATCAGTAATTCAAATTTGGTTCAATAAGATGAAAATAATTTTTGGTAAATATTAACTTTTTACTTTTATTTACACAGTTAAAAGTAAATAGAGTAATTAAGAGTAAAAATGATATTGTAATTACCCTAACACATGTCCTAATTATATTGGATAAGTGTAATTCGACCAAAAACAAACTTAGGAATAAAATATGATCCCCTTTTATTCACTTGGATTAGATTAGGACATTTATTATTATTTTATTTAAAGAAGAGTCAAAAGAGTCAAATTCAAAGTTTAATAACTAAATCATTTTTAATATAGGGTTACACACAATATAAATTATAATACAAATATTAATTTGAAATATAAAGTTATATTCTACATAATTGTATTTTATTTACAATTTTTAGATAATAAATAATTTAATTTATTTATGACACAATGATGTTGCAGTAATTACCTTAATAATGAAATATTAAAATAATTGATATTATAAATTTCAAAATAAATTTAAATTGTGACTTATAATGAATTGAGATTTTTTTTATATGTTAACATGACATGTTAGAGTTGATTAAATATTTTTTTAAAGTGATAATGTGTTTATTGCTTAAAAAAATCAAATACTAAATAGTGTCAAAATTGACATAATTGAGTTTTTAAAACAAATACTATACTATAAATTGATATAATATTTCAAAAAATATAATGTTTGGAAAAAGGACTTAGATAAGGTTATATATATTAATAATTAACCACTTGGGGTTCTTTTGTCTTGTTATAGTATGTTCATTAACCATATAATATAAAAATACAATGAGACATGGTAAATGTCAAACTATTTAATTAAGAGTTAAATCTAAAAGATAAGGTTAATATGGTAACTTAAACCAATATAAATCCTATTGGTTGAGATGTTTTCAACCCATTAACACCATATCCTATAAATATTTCATTTTTTAGACATTATAAATTGAAAACTATTTTTTTATAAAATAATATTTCAAGATTTTAATATAAGTGACCCTCACCTCTCTTATAAAAGGGTACTTACCCTTCTCCTAATTTCACACCTCCAAAGACATTTGGCTCGGGAAAACCCTGCCGAAATATCATCTCAACTATCCTCCCTTCAACCAAGAGGCCTTACTTTGATCATAAATCCAACCTAAGGATCCATTTTGATCAACTCAAAAGTATACACCCCAAGAAGATGTAATAATTTCACCACCCTCTTTCAAGTTCTTTTCTTCTTCTACTTCCTCTTTGATTGATGTTTCCATTCCAAGATAATAACTTCAATGCCTTATACATACTTTTTTGTTATTATAAATATGTTACTACCATATTTGTTATTATATCCGTCCTATAAATGACAAAGTCACCATATGTGCATACGTTCGACTTACCGTCTCCACATCGTGGTGCAATTTTTTTATTCAAACACTTCATTATTTGGGTGGGTATAATAATGAGTATAACTGATGAAAATAATAAATATAACATTTTAATGATTTTTTATATATGATATACCATCTAATTACTTACGATTTCACCATCAATATAATGATATTGTCACTTGTGCGTACGTACGGATTACCATCTCCATGAACGCGATGAGATTTATTTTCCATTGTAACCATTCAAAAATAATTTCCATTTTATGATCAAAAATAATGTTTATTAACATAATATCATTTTGTATATGAATCAAATACATCCTACCCATAATAAACATGGCTTACGTAACCAATCGTATAAAGGAAAATGAATCTGTTAACACCCGAAATGAGGATACTACTATAATATTATTAACAAAGCAATATCAGAAGATCATATATGATATCATATTTATGTATATTATTCTTGTAAAATTTAATAAAAATTATTTAACTATTATACAATAGTTTAACGTAACCTCGACCAAGGAAAAGTACAAGGTAAGGGTTAATACTACAATCTCTTCATTATCTGAGGTTGTTAATACCTACGTATATACTAGGACCTCTTTATCACCCACATCCATGTTCTCTTAAGAAATATAATTAAAAACATTTTTACTATTTACTAGAATATGTTTTAAATTTATTTATAACCCTATTTTACCTTATATGTTTTGAAAGGAATCTTTTCGTTGTTTTCCAGACAAGGTACTTTATGAGCTTTTCGACAAAATTAAGGCAAGAATGTCTTTTTAACTTGTATGGTGGTTAAAAATATTTTTCACCATTATAACATCATAGAAGCTTCCCATAAAATATTATAGAAATGTTTTCTAAATAATTTTTTTTTATTTTAATTACATGACTTCTAAATGATTTCAAAATAGAAAGAGATATTTCTCACAAAAAGTTTTGATTTCATCTATGTCAACATATTTTGATGCATTTTAAACATGTTTGAAGTTGAGATATTATAATACAAGTCTTATTTATTGTATTTAAGGTTTTGTGATATATTTTACTATGGATGTGTTATTTTTATACCATTCATGTTTTATGGATAAAGTATTGACTTATTGTATGCTAGTTTTAATACAAATGTTTATTTTATGTTTAAACCTTTTCGTATGAGGAGTGAATTAGACTTATTAAGTGGTGGGTGGAGCCTGCTATAGATCCTCGATGAATCGGTAGGTCTCATGGGACAAACTACTGTCTTGGCACAAGGTCTTGAAAAAATCTTATTTATAGTCTTATAACAAGGCCACGACTATGTGGTTATGAAGTCTGACATTATGCATTAAAACATTATGTAGTTGGCTATTGATATTACATGTGATTATTAAACTATCATAATATCCATGTGAATTAGTAAATGGAATTATTTGATTTTTATTTTCCATATTATGATGAAGTTAATGTTTTAAATTCTTGTGTTTTAGTCTTATACATTTCTTTAAATGTTTATGCTTATTCTTGAAAGTTTCCGCTATATTTTTATCCTTTCTGAGCATCTGAGATCACCACTTTCAATGTTTTATTTTTCCTAGGATGCCAAGAAGTATATTATCACTGACCTACAATGGTAATATATGGGATGAATGTGGTCATTGGAGACAATGTTGTTGTTTTTTATTTTATAATGTAATGTAAAACTTATGAATGTATCTAGTACTTCCAAGGATACTCAACTGATCGGTATTTTGGGATTTTTATTACTTGTGATCATGCCAATGTTATGTAATAATGCACAGACTCTGGGTAAATGGTGTTGGGGAATTACAGTTGGTGTCAAAGAAAGTTTAGTACAACCCTTGGAAACTATATTTAGAAAAACTTTGATTAGATAACATTACCTTAATATAGACTTTGAGGATTAGTATTGAAGAAATTCCTAGAATTTTGGTAATGTAGTGATTTGGTTTGTTTTCCAAGAAATAGAACCCTTTCTAGATACGATCAGGTAGAGGGGGATCTAGAATAGATGTACATAGGAGTGAAAACTCCAATAAGGAGTTTCAGGCTTGACCCGGGGTATCCTTGTACAGGACAACGAGCCTTTCTGCACTCTTGGTTATGACACTCCCGAGGGAAATTTTTAGGATAATTCACATTTTATTTACAAACCATTATGAAGGATTTATGAGTATATATATCTTTAAAGAATGTTTTTTACGATTATGGATTATATCCATAAATTGATCAATTTTTGATAAGTGTTTTACAAGTTTGGAATTACGTCTTGTGATTCATAAACTAATCTAGTGTATGCCATTGTTTAGAAATGGCGCCTAGTGGAAGGAATGGAAACCATATCAATGCACGTAATCCATGTAAGGATTGACCTCTAACTCAAGATAAATATAGTGGAGCTAGTGATGCAACTGGTGATGACCGACTTATCACCATAAAGGGAAAAATCACTCAGGTTATGAATAATAGTCTTATCTGTATGGAGCACCCAAATCCACAACACAGAGGATCAATGTTAGAACTCTTCATGAATCAATAACCACCAATATTCAATGGGAGTGAAAATCAATTAGTATCTGAGAAATTGATAATTTCCTCAGAGAAAATATTTAATGATTTGGGGAGTAGCGAAAGGAAAAAAGTTTTCATGACAGTTTATCACCTCATGGGAGATACAGATCAATGGTGGTCCTTAATCTAATCCAAAAAGGAAGATGAAGAAGCATCGAACATGGAATGTAGGGAAATTAAAGATATTTTCCTAGAATAATACTTTCCTTGTGACCATAGAGCAGATATAGAAAATCAATTTCTAAGTCAGAGGGAAAAGGAGGAATATAATATCACAAAGTATGTGGATAACTTTAATAGGATAACAAGGCATGCAATAGATTATATATGTAACCCAAGGAGTAAAATTGATCGATTATTTTATGGGTTAAAACCATTTCTTCATTGGACATTAGTGTCACAATCGTACGAAGATATTGTCTCATGTGCTATCAAGACAGAAAAGGAATTCTCTATGTCTTATGATTTCAAATCCAAGAAAGAGAAGAAGAGATCTTCAGATCACTCTAGAAATAAAAATACGTAGAATAAGGGAAAATTTGAATATGCATCCTGTGGTAAATGTGGGAAGAAACACCCCAGTACTTTCCTGAAGGGAATGAGAGTCTATTACAAGTGTGGTGAAAAATTCCACCAAGCTCATGATTGCAAGGGAAAGAAAGAGGTTGTCAATGTTGAATGCTACAGTTGTGGATAAGCGTTAAATTATGTAAATGAATGTCCTAAGAGCCATGAGAACATATGTCAGAAAAAGACAAGGGAGCAAGGCTAAGCTTATACGATCACTAATGCTGAGGTTGATGCTCTGAAAGACATGGTGGCAGGTAATTTAATGGTTTCCTCATGTTTAGAAAATTCTTTATTTGATTCTGGATCATCGCATTATTTTATATCTTCCCAGTTTTCTATGAAAATTTTATATTTTCAATTTGAATTAACAAGGGAGGTGTAAGTAAAAACTTCTAAGGGAAGTATCATCGCAACACAATTTTGTGAATCAATTCCCATTAGGTCATATAAATTTTCTTTATCTTCTAATATTATCTTCATAACCATAATTTAATTTGATATAATCCTTGGAATGGATTGGATTTCATAGAATGATGTGAAAATTTATTATAACAAGAAGGAGGTTACAATTATCGATGATGATAAGGGGTACTTTACCATTATAGAAAACACGTAAGAACCTAATTCTTATATAAATTCACCCCTTGTAGCTTTACTAAATCCAATTATTAAGGAGGAAGAGAACGAAATAACTACGGGTGAGTCAAGAAATGTGAGAATAGCATATGTACCTATTGTGAAAGAATATGTTGATGTGTTTCCAGAGTATTTACATAGACATCCACCCGAACATGAAATTGAGTTTTCCATTGACTTAATTCCTGGTTCAAGGCCTATATCGAAGACCCCATATAGAATAGTCATTGTTGAATTAGTGGAATTAATGAAACAACTATTTGAATTGAGTAATAAGGTATTTATTCACCCTAGTGTTTCTCCATGGGGAGTCCATATCATTTTTGTTAAGAAGAAATACAGATCTCTGAGGTTGTTCATTGACTATAGGGAGATCAATGCTATAACAATAAAGAAGAAGTATCCCCTACCTTATGTTGATGATTTATTCGACCAAATTCATGGAGCTCAATATTTTTCAAAGATTGAACTTCAATATGGATATCATTAGTTATGTGTGAAGAAGTAAGATATTCCGATAACATAATTTCAAACCAGGTACGGTCATTACGAGTTTATAGTACTGCTTTTTGGATTGACTAATGCACCCTTTGTCTTTATGGATTTAATGAATATAGTTTTCAAGGAATATCTTGATGAATTTTTAGTGGTATTTATTGATGAAATCTTGGTATACTAAAAAAACACAAAGATCATGAAAATCACTTGCGCACTATTCTGAAAACCCTCAAAAGAATTGAATTATATGGGATGTTTGACAAGTGTGAATTCTGGCTTCAAGATATTTGTTTTCTTGGATGTATTCTCTCTAAGGGTGGAATCTCTGTTGATCCTTAAAAGGCCAAAGAAATCCAATAATATCCAGAACTGATGAGTATAACTAAGGTATGTAGTTTTATTGGTTTAGTAGGTTATTATTAATGTTTCATCCAGAATTTTGCCCGGTTGGATAACCCATTAACGAAGCTCACACGTAAAAGCGTTAAATTTGTTTGTACAAAAAAGTGCGAGGAATGTTTTGAAGAACTGAATAGATTATTAGTCTATGATCATATCTTGACTCTACCACCAGGGAATGATGGGTTTGTTATTTATAGTGATGCTTCAAAGAAAGGACTTGGTTGTGTCTTATGCATAATGATAGATTTATTGCCTATGCATCATGACAACTAAAAATTCAAGAGCAAAACTATCCCACTCATGATATTGAGTTAGAAGCTATAATATTTTCTCTAAAGATATGTAGACACTATCTCTATGGAGGAAAATGTGAGATTTATAATGATCACAAGTGTTTGAAGTATATTTTCTCACAAAAAGGACTCCACATGAGGCAAAAGAGATCTCTTGAACTACTCAAGGATTATGATTGCACAATACACTACCACCAGGGGAAGGAAAATAAGGTGGAAGATGCTTTGAGAATAATGGATCATGGAGTTTTAAACAAGGTGAGGGTTGAAAGGGGTCCTATTTTCATGGATCGAATAAATATAGATATGGGAATAACCATGGAAGGTGAAATATCAACACTTTTTCAAATGGTTTCTAGACCATCTTTAATAGAAAGGATTAAAAGTTCTCAGACTAATGATGAGGAGTTTCAAAAGAAGATTAAAGATGTAAATGATGGGAGATTGAGTGACTTCGTATATGAAGATGGAAATTTGAAATTTGGGAAGAGACTTTGTCTTCCCGATATACTTAATCTAAAAAGGTAATTGTTGGATGATGCTCATAGCTCAAATTTCTCTATACACTAAAGGAGAACCAAGATTTATTGTGATTTGAAGAAACATTTTTTGTGGGACAACATGAAGAGGGAGATTGATGATTTTGTGTCAATATGTATGGTTTTTCAACAAGTGAAAGATGGAAGGAAACAACCTGGAAGAGTCATAAAACCCCTTCCCATACCTGAGTAGAAATGAGATAATATTATAATGGACTTTGTCATGGGGATACCAAAGACTACTAAAAGAAATAATCCAATATGGGTCATTATTGATCATATTACCATGTAAGAAAATTTTCTTTCTATAAGAGAAGATTTACCACTTGAAAGTCTAGCAAGGCAATATATTAAGGAAGTTGAAAGACTCCATTGTATACCCCTATCGATTGTTTTTTATGGCGATCGCTATTTTACATCAAGATTTTGGAAAAGTCTTGAGAAGGCCTTAGATAATGAACTTTATTTGAGCACTGCCTACCACCCTCAAACTAATGGACAATCAGAATAGACTATTAAAACCTCAGAAGACATGTTGAGATCTTGATCACTTGACTTTCATGAAATGTGGGATCAATATTTACCTCTGGTAGCATTTTCCAATAACAATAGCTTCAATTTAAGTATTCAGATGGTACCATATAAAGCATTGTATAGAAAGATATTTTGCACACCATCTTTTTGGGATGATATTGGTGAAAGAAAACTCATAGGCCCAGATATTGTTGAGTAAACAATGGAAAAGGTGGAGGTTAACCAAACCCATATCAATGCAACTCAAATTAGGGAAAAGAGCTATGCTGATAATCGGAGGAAAGATTTGAAATTTCAAATAGGAGACCATGTTTTCTTGAAGGTATCTCCATGGAAGGGTGTTATAAGATTCGGTAAGAAGGGTAAATTGAGTTCCAGGTACCTTAGACATTTTCAAATTCTATAATGAATTAGAGTTGTGTCTTATCATTCTGCAATGATTCCAAGTCTCTCCAAATTTCATGTTGTGTTCCACGTATCATTGTTGAGAAAATATATGCTTGACCAATGCATGTACTCACCTAAAAAGAATTAGAATTGGAACCTGATCTAACTTATTGTGAAAGACCAATCAGAATTATTAATACCAGTGATCAAGTGTTAAGAAACCGAACGACTCATCTGGTGAAAGTTATATGGAGAAATCATAAGATGAAAGAGACATGGTAAATGACAACTATTTAACTAAGAGTTAAATCTAAAATATAAGTTTAGTATGGTGACCTAAACATTTCTAAAACCTATTGGTTGAGAGGTTTTTTACCCATCCCCACCTTAGCCTTGAAATAAATCATTTTGGATATATTAGAAACCGAAAATGATTTTATTGTAAAATAATATTTCAAACTTTTCCTAAAGTGACCCTCACCTCTCTTATAAAAGGATACTTTCCTTCTCTTAATTTCACACCTCCAAAGAAATTTGGCTCGGACAAAACCTTCCCAAATATCATCTCAAATATACTACCTTAAACATACAGGACTTACTTTGATTAGAAATATAACCTAAGGATCCTTTTTGTTCAACTCAACAGGAAACACCCGAATAAGAGGTAATTATTTCACCACCCTCTTCCAAGTTCTTTTCTACTTCTACTTCCTCTTTATTTTTTTTCCGTACCAAACTAATAAATCCGGTAACTTCTACATACTGTGATGTTATTATAAATATAGTACAACCATATTCATTATTCTATCCATCCTGAAAATGAAAAAGTCACCATACATGCGTACGTATGGCTTACCATCTCCACATTGAGGTGTAGTTTTTTATTCAAACAATTCAATATTTGGACGGGTATATTAATGTGTATAACTGATGTAAATAATAAATATAACATGTTAATGATTCTGTATATATGATATACTATCCAATTACATACGATTTCACCATCAGTATAACGATATTATCGCTCGAGCGTACGTACAGATTACCGTCTCCACAAATGTGATGGGATTAATTCCCCATCGTAATCATTCAGCAATAATTTTCATTTCACGATTAAAAATAATGTTTATGAACATAATTTTATTCTATATATGAATCAAATACATCCTATCCATTAAAAATATGGCTTACATAACCAATCATATAAAGGAAAATGAATCAGTTAACACCCGAAATGATGATACTACAAAAATATTATTAACCAACCAATATTAGAAGATCATATTTGATATCATATTCTGTATATGATTCTAGTACTATTTAATAAAAATTATTTAACTATTATATTGAATGTTATGTTACCCTAGACCTAGGAAAAGTACAAGGTAAGGGTTAAATCTACAATCTCTTCATTATCCAAGGTTCTTAATACGTACGTATCTATTGGGACCTCTTTATCACCCACATCCGTTTTCTCTTAAGAAATGTATTTCAAAACATTTTTACTATTTACTAGAATATGGGTTAAAGGTATTTATACCCTTATTTGACCTTATATGTTTTTGAAGGAATCTTTCCGTCATTTTCTAAACAAGGTACTTTATTACATTTTCGACAAAATTAAGGTAATAATGTCTTTTTTTAACTTATACAACAGGTGTGGCTATTTTGCAAATTTATAACATCGTCCAAGTTTCTCATACAAGCTTATAAGAATATTTTAAAAATAAATATTTTATTTTTTAATTACAAGACTTATATATGATTTCAATATATAAAGAGATATTTCTCTAAAAAAGTTTTGATTTCATATAGGTCAACATCTTTTGATGGATTTTAAACTTGTTTGAAGTTGAGTTATTATGATATAATTATTCCATACTATATTGATGGGTTTGTTATATATTTGAATGTGGATGTGTTATTTTTATACCCTAAAAGGATTATGGATAAAGTATTGACATTTCTTATGCTAGTTTTAATACGAATGTTTATGTTATGTTTAAACCTTTTCATATGGGGAATGCATTGGACTTAGTAAGAGAAAAGTGGAGCCCACTATAGCTCATCGATGCATCGGTAGGTCTCATGAGGCAAACTACTATATTGGGAAAAGGCTTTGACAAAATCTTATTTGTAGTCTTGGAACAAGGCCTTGACATTGTGGTTATGATGTCTGGCATTATGCATTCCAACATTATGAAATTGTTGACTGATATTACATGTGATTATTCAACTATTAGAATATCCATGTGAATAAGTAAATGATATTATTTGATTTATCATTTCCATATTATGATGAAATTTAATTTTAAAAGGCATGTGTTTTAGTCTTATACATTTCTTTAAATGTTTATCCTTATTCTTGAATGTTTCCGCTATATTGTTGTACTTACTGAGCATCTCAGCTCACACATTTCTATAATTTATTTTTCCCAGGATGCGAAGAAGTATATTATGACTGACCTGGAGGGATATTATAAGGGATTAATGTGGAAAAATGAGACAATGTTGTTTTTTTGTTCATTTTATAATGTAATGTAAAACTTATGAATGTATCTAGTACTTCCAAGACTACTAAACTGATCGGCCTTTCAAGATTTTGATCCCTTGTGATCATGCCAATGTTATGTAATAACACACCGACTCTGGGTAACTGGGGTTGGGGGGTCAAATAGTCAGTCACCAAAAAGGACATCACAAAAGACATTTTTAGTGACACTTTATCATAAAAACTATCTTTTACAACCGGAAAGCCACCCGTCGTAAATAGTTTTTTCGACAGGTAACTATTTATGACCGGTGACATACCTATCCAACATATGTTTAAAATAAATATATATATATGAAAAAATATAAAAAATATAAAGAAATATAAAAATAATAAACATATAAATATATAAAAAATATTAAAAAATATAAAAAATATAAATAATAATAATAAAATATAAAAGTTAAAAAACTTAAAAATTTTCCAAACAAATTTACTAATTATAAATATATAAAACATTAACATATTAAAAGAAACAAACAAATAAATAAAATATAAAAAATATAAAAATATAAGAAATAAAAAATAAAAAAATATATTTATTGAGAAATATAAAAATTTTAAAAATAAAAAAATACAAAAATATCAAACTAATTTTACAAATTATAAACATCTAAAAAATAAAAATATTACGTAAAAGGGTTTCATTTAAATTTAAACAAAAAAATATGTTCATAATGTCTTCATCACTATAGAAGGCGAGGATGATGATCATCTGGAAGAAGAGTGGGTAAGAACTCTAACCCTAAACCCTGAACAAGACACCACATGTACTCATCGTGATGCTCTTGGCATCATCACATATCCTCCTAATATTGTTGTTGCTATAGAAAGAGCTCATCCTACTCCCTATACGTGGTCTCAGTAATACCTTTATGATCTCAAAACTACTCCTCAAACCATTGGACTAATGATAATGAATCTTCATGAGCCCCGTCGAGCTGGACATCGACCATGCAACTATACCATGAAAACTATTATGTGTAAGTCGAGGGCCGATACCAACAAATCAACCCTTATCGAAAGAATTTTTCCTCACCTACATCCATGCTGCATCATCAAATCTTGTCACACCGGTAGAGTGACTCTTAGCCTTAGCCAGACTCTCACTATGTTTCTAAGAAGTCGCAGCCTCATATGAATATTTCAATTGCAATTTAAAATTTAAATAGTGTAAATATTATTTATACATAATTTTAATACTCAAAAAGTACACTAAACATAATTTATCGTTGGTGATATCCTCTAACCTCTCTAGCTACATGATCATTGCACATCCTCTAATAAATATCGAACATTGAAATATTGGGTTTTTTGACCACTATTATGAGTATAAATTATTTAAATCACATCTAAAGTTATATAAATTATTTTAAAAAAATTACTTATCATATGCCACTGATGTGCACTGAATGTACAACTACATGTTCGATGTGTCACCTTAAACCTCCCCGGATTCTGTCGACCTAATGATACAATCCTCTAAAAAGTATCTCTCATATAGTATAAATATAATCCATCAAAAACAGAAGATGAGATGTAATCTGGTCGGTGGGAACAACAAGACTGATTAAATTATGTGTCTCCCACTTTCAGCCTGGTTTTCCTCTTTAGATTGTTCCAAAACAAACAATAATGCTAAAGAATATAGATCTCCCATGACCCCAGATAGATTCCCACACTCCATCAGGAACAAAATACCATAAACTATACAAATAAGTTATAATATCAAGTTATTAAGTAAATAAATTTCCAAAAAACTATTATTTATTTACGTACCATCCAATTATCAAACATAAATTGTTTAACATCAATGGAAATCTGGTCCTATGTCACCCATGCTCCATAAAAATAATTACATAGTATAGAAATCCCCTTTCTAACAACTATATATTAAAAGCTGTGAAAAAAAAAATATTCAAAAAATTATTATATAAATAAATTAATGATAATTAATGAAAATTAATTGAAATATATGACAAAACATGCCTAAACATGCATTGATCAAAGTCAAGATACTGACATCACTTGGGGATAGGGTCAGTAATCATCAATCTTGCAAGACCACATCCCATATGAGTATTTGTTGAACTACCAATAGTATGAGGGTCAAATTTTGCAATATAATCCTCATCACCAGGTGGATCAGGCTCCTCTATCTCACGAAACAGACCCAAGTCCATCTGAAACACGAAATCTTTGTTGTTAGGAAATAGTTTAAAACAACTATTATATATAGATATATATATTATATATGATTATAACTGACATTTTGCTATGTCAATCTACATTTCCATCATAATCTACATAAATGATTGTGTCAGTATCTTTATATTCCTACGAAGTACCATCAATATCCCTAGGATATTCAGTTTCATCATATGTTTCCATTTCCAATTCCTTTTTTACATCAATAACACAATCACCACCATTGAACCTTATCCATGAGGAATCATTATCTATATTTGAGTCTTTTTAAGGGAATTATTTATTTGTAGTAGTATCTTAAGAAATTTATATTCCTTTCACTTCAGCAGTTTGAATAAACACATTTTCTCAAGATTTCATTTTTATTATGCTTCATGAATCGCTCAACTCTTTTGAAGTAACTGAATAATTTTCATAATAAATTTTATGTTCTTGAAGAGACATTAAAAAGGGTTCACTTATAGGAAGAAAGATTTTATATTTAATATCAATGATTCCGTGGTGCGAATGAACATGAAAGGCTCTCTTAGTATCCAACCACTAACATTTAAGCATTATTATTTAATTCTCTCCCAGATAACACAATTCAATTATTTTTTCCAGCATGTCGTAAATGTCAACATTACTTTCTCTACGATGGTATCCTGTCAAGAAAACACCCCCATTTATTGTTTTTTATTCCCTATATGAACGTGTATGAAATCAAAAACCATTCACCACATATTCATTATAAGATTTAACGATTTTGGATGGTGGGATACTCAATACACACGATCAATTATCAATTTTATTAGAATGTTGAGATACCAGATATTTTTTAAACGAATTATAAATATAAAAACTATAAATTAATTTTATATGTTAAAGCATAAATGATTTATTTTTTTAGTTTTTGAAACTAGTAGAAAAAATTATTTTGTTGAAATTATTCAAGATTACCGATAAATTGTGGAAATTTTTTCTTAATTTCATTAATATATAATATAATTACTTCTATTTATTTTCATTTATTACTATTAATTTCTATTTATTAGTAATTATTCTTAATTATAAATAATTACTATAATTTATTATGATTTGTTAATAATTATTCCTAATAATTTCTAATTACCACTAGTTATAAATAATTATTATTTATTATTAATAATTATTAATAATGATTATTAGTTATTACTATTTATTACTACTTATTACTATTTATTACTAATTATTACTAAATATTTCTATTTATTTCTAATTATAACTAATTATTACTAATTGTTACTATATATTACTAATTATTATGAATTATTACAAATTATTTATATTTATTACTAATTAATACTATTTATTACTAATTATTACTATTTATTCTAATTCATTACTTATTATTACTAATTATTACAAATTATTACAAATTATTTCTATTTATTACTAATTTTTACTAATTTCTACCAATTATTACTAATTATTACTAATCATTACTAGTTATTACTAATTATTAGGAGTTATTATGATTTATTACTACTGATTAATAAATTTTTTTCAAAGTATTACTAATTCTTACTAATTATCACTATTTGTTACTATTTATTAATAATTATTACAAAATTTTACTATTTTATATTAATTAGTACTACATAATACTATTATGACTAATTAATACTAATTACTACTAATTACTACCAATTATTATTAATCACTAATATTAATTAACAAATAATACTTATTATTACTAATTGTTACTGTTTTTTATAGTAGGATCGAAATTAGAATGTAGATGCTCAATATACAAGAGGGGGGGGGGTGAATTTTATGCCTTAAATTTTTTTTGGAACCTTTAATGTTGAGTTTAACAAAGTTAAAAAATCATTAACAAGACCTCTTGAAGGAACCGTTTCTAATTTATTAAAAGAAGGATTCTACCTTAATGCGTATAGAATCTGTAATATAATCAGAGTAACAGAATTACAAGGTATAAGAAAGTAATACTTTCTAACTTTAACAAAGTTAAGATACATCCGCGGAATTAAAACAACTTGTAAAAGAGAGTAAGTAATAATAGGATTCTTTTAACCCAGAGAGAAGGGTATCCAACAACCTTGGATAAAGGTTCCTCGATTTATCATTTCAAGAAAGTATGTCTTACCCGAACCCGGGTAATCCCTCAATCTGAAGATCGGTATCTGTCTTGCTATCCCCGCAGGCCCTCGATTTAGAAGGAAATCGGAATCACTGTCTTCCAAACCTGAAGCCCACGATCAGCACGATTAGAGTCTGCACTCAGAAAGTCTGAACAAGTTGTTCAAGCCTGAACAAGTTGTTCACAGCATCTGCATGAAGCAGTGAGAGTTGTAAGAGCCTCTCTCTCTAAAAATCTCTTCACAAACTTGTTTTTATCAAGAACTTTTTTCTTTTCAAATGAGATTGTATTTATAGGAAAAAATTACCAACAGTCTATTCCTCTCCAACGGTCATATTTTCCTTAAATTTTAGAGGGACTTCGACACATGTAAAAATACAATGGTTAGTTTATAACAGATTATATTCCATCATTTCAAGTAATAGAAACGATGTTAAGTATAACAGTACTTAGAATCCGATATCATTGGAATGATACATTTGTCTACTTTAACATTTTCAAGACAACATAGTCTTAAGATATCATGAAAATGGATTCATTGAAATAACATTATCAAGAAAACAGAATCATAAAGTCGGAATCACATATACACCAGATTTGGTATCATGAATATCGACATCATATACACACCAGATTCGGTCATGAAAATCGGCATGATATATACACCAGATTCGGTATTGAAAATCGGCATCATATTTACACCATATTAGGTATTTAAAATCTGCATCATATATACACTGGATTCGGTATTGAAAATCGGCATCATATATACACCAGATTTGGTATTGAAAATCCGAATGGTAGATCTGTAAGTATAAAAGAATGGAAAATAGGAATGACATATCTGTAAGTATAGTAGAATGGAAAATCAGAATGATAGATCTGTAAGTATAACATAATAGAAAATCAGAATGATATATTTGTAAGTATAACATACTGGAAAATCAGAATGACAGATCTGTAAGTATAATAGAATAGCAAACCGGAATGACAGATCTGTATGTATAACAGAATGGAAAATTGGAATGACAGATCTGTAAGCATAACGGAATGAAAATTTCGGATCTTAAGAAAAAATACTAAACTTACACAATATTTAGAATTGAAATTAGGAGATAAAAAAAGTGTTCTTCATTTTCATAACATAAACCAATAAAGAATGGAGAAGTAATAAGAAATCCTTAGTTACTCATCAATCTCTCTCTTTTTGGAAAGCACAAACAACTTTGCTAAAGGAATAACACATTGTCCTAAATAAACATGTAAAAAAACTTATCTCCCCTTTTAAGGAGAGTATAGATGAATACAACTAACTCCTCCTTAGGTCACGTTTCCCAAGGATCATATTCTTGATCTATAATGTTTGGGTTTTTTAAGGAAATTACTCCCCTTAGATAAACATCTCTTCTTAAAAGAAAAATCCCCCTTAATAGATTCTCCCACTCGGAGATTTAAATCCTTCCTTTAAACTAATTCTACCCCTTTGTGATTTTCCAAAAGAGGAATGGAGAAGTATAAGATGTACCTGAAAGGTTAAACAAGCGTACATTCGAAAATAAGAGAAAGATATGCAAGAAGTTTCTTATGAATAATTTTAGAAGTAAGGTTTTTATTACAAAAAAAATATCAGAATGTAAAAAAATTATCCACTACTCTTGTTCTCTGATAACATCTTCCTTATCAAGGCTTTGAGATTCTTGACTTCCTTATGATCATCTTGAAACTTCTTCACCAAGATCTACTGATCTTGGTTCTTCTTTTCTAAAGCCAAGATCATTTCATCTTGAGCACCAAACTTTTTCTCTAATTTTGCTCTGACTTCCTTTTCACTGCGAACAGATCGAGTTGAATACATGAAATCACAAAACTGCCTGATCTCTTCATTGATGGTTTTGTTTCCATTAAATACTTTCTTACAAGTTACCTTTTGGGATTTGTAATCAATAAAAAGATTACTGATGTTATCTTCTTGCTTAACAGCAATGTCCATAAGCATAGTGGTCGATTCTTTCTTTTGGTTTAGGGTTTCTTAGATCATTTGACTCCAGGCATATATGTTTTCAAGAACCGGAATGGTACTGACCAACTTCCTCAAAGATAGCTTAACAAAATTATTTTCAATAGATGAAAGGGGCTCGATTCATGAATCTTCTTTTCCTTTCTCAACTGCTTTTGGAGTTAAGGATACTGGTCTCTCTAATCTCTTGGAAACCATCTGAGGCGCTTCCTTATTAGGTGAGGCAACCAAAACATTCTTTCCTTTGTCAGGATTTTGAACTTGGGTTTGTTCATCAGATACTTGGATAACATTAATATCTTCCTATTCATATTCTTCCTCTTGAAATTACTTCTCTTCTTCACCTTGATGTTCAATTTATTCTTTATCTTAATCTTCCACATCATTTTATACTTTTTATTCTTCTTCTACTTCATTTTCTTCCTCAACTTCTTCCTCTTCTTCAAATTCTACCTCGTCTTCATCTTCTACCTCTTCTTCACCTTTTACCTCTTCTTCAACTTGTTCTTTTGAAATATATTTAGAAACTAAACTTGAAGTAGTTCCAACAAAATCTTCCACTTCCCTTAAAACATCATCATCATATTCTTAGTCTATTTTATCTTCTTTTTATGGAATAGGTTCGGATAAAGCTAGGAATTTCTCAGCTTTCTGTATTTCCGGAGTGACCACCGATTTCTTATGAGGTTCCAGAACTTGTTGAGATTTCTTCTATATAGCTTTTAGTAGAGACTGACAAACTTTATCTTCCATGAATTTCTTCTTTAGGATCTTCTCCTTCTTTTCTTTTTCAAGAATTTCAGATTTCTTGATATTCAAAGCCTTAGCCTCTAGTGGATTCAAACCAAAAGAAGGATCCCATTCCTTTTTGGTGGCTGCCATTTCTCTCCACTTTGCAATAGTTGCATCTGAATAGGCTTCCAGTTTCTTTGCAGGAGGAGGTTTTGATGCCAAGACATCAAGAATTGGTGTTGTAAAGCATGGTTCGTCAAGTTTTCTTTTCTTAGATAATGTCTTTAAGGATTCCAAAATATCACCCTTGTCCTGAACAACTATTTATTGAAAGTTTTTTGATTCCGGAACAAAGTGTACCTTCATCCTTCTTAGAGTGTCGTAACTTAGCCGGAAAATCTGGAACTAATTCAAGACTGATCGACATGGAACATTCATTTCTTAAAGACACAAAACTATTACCCTGGAAACAGTTGATGGGTACATAAGGATTTGAGATTTGATGGATCGGCCTTTTATTTCCTGAATGGTGAGAAAGATTTACTTCACCAAGTTGATCTTCCTTAAGTTGACGAGGAAGTCTCAGAGAAATATATCACATATCTTCAAAGAATACTTATCTCCCTTTCTTGTAATAATAAATACTTGCATCAAAAGGTTAACTATTTTGTGATTTATTTAGGGATTCGTGTTCTTCAGATTCTTAACAAATTTGAGACCAAGAAAATATTGAGCCTTGAATTTTTCAAAAGAACCTTTCTTATCAGGATGTTTTTGAGAGCATAGAAGAGCTTCCCCTTCATAAGGAATATTGAGAACATTTGCTGCCTTCTTGTAAAGAACTATATATGAATTATCATATCATTTGAATTTGAACATATCCTTACCATAATTTTGTAAGAAATAAATCGATTCATAGAATTGAATAATAAGATCTGGATAAACCAGATCCTGATATTTCTCCATACCAAAACAGAAGCTTTCCCATCCATTACATCTTATCACATTAGAGATAAGAGAGTCATATTTTTCAAAGAACTTAGGACAAACCAACCTTTCTCTAAATTTTGACTAATCCTTTATCTCCTTGCTAGTCGGAATCTGATCTGCTGAGGAATCCAGAGTCATTCAGAGTGGAGGAGAATTTCGGAAAGAAGGCTTTGATGGCAGCAGATCTTCGACACTAAGATCAGTAAGGATGATGCGATACTTAAAAAAGAATCACCCCTTATATATACATAGCTACATCTTTTCAACTTCCATAAGATAATCAAACGACTGAGGAGAATCTGATCTGATCTGACAGTTGAGAATGGATGTTAAAAAAAATGAATTCTGATCATTTGATGTAAGGTAAATTGTATTTTATGAAATATTGAAATACCAAAAAATAAAACATAGCATAAAAAAATAAAGGGTAAGAGTGATTAGCTCTTGGAAAATTCTATATAATTTATCGGTATTAAGAATTTTCTTGGAAATTTTCAAATCCGACCTTTTCAAATCCAACATTTTCAAATCCAACATTTTCAAATCTGAAATTTTCATATCGGACCTTTTCAAATACGAAATTTTCAAATCCGACATTTTCAAATCTGACATTTTCAAATCCGTCATTTTCAAATTTGAAATTTTCAAATCCGACATTTTCAAATTCGACATTTTTAAATCTTTTATTTTCAAATCAGATATTTTCAAATAATGGAGAAAATGAAAAATGAACAAACATATATACTCCCCCTGAAATAAGGAGTAATTTAATGTTAGTATATGTTTTCAACAAGAAGTAGATATGAATTATTACCTTACAAAAACCATTCCTAGATTCTGTTTAATGTATTCAAATATATCGGAAGGTAAAGGCTTTGTGAAAATATCAGCAAGTTTCTCTTGCATTCCAATTAATTAAAGAATAATATCTCCTTTGAGTGTGTGATCTCTAATAAAGTGATGTCTAATATCTATGTTCTTTACACAAGAGTGATGTGCATGGTTTTTACTTAGGGCAATGGTATATGTCTTATCACACATAATATGAGTTTTAGTAAAACTCCTACCATAGTCTATGAGTGTGTGTTGTATCCACAACACTTGAGCACAACAACATCCATCCACTACATATTTAGCTTTAGTAGTGGAAAGTGCCATAGAGTGTTGTTTCTTGCAAGACCAAGAGACCAAGGAATCTTTTAAGAAATGACAAGTTCTGGATGTACTTTTTCTATCCATTTTACAACCATCGAAGTCAGCATCTGAAAGGGTTTTAAGTACAAAAATATTTCCCGAGGAATAAAATAGTCCCAAATATAAAGTTCCCTTTAAATTCCAAAAAATTATTTTAACAGCTTTTAAATGGGATTCTTTGGGATTTTCTTAAAATCTTGCACATACGCATACAAAATACATTAAGTCTCGTTGACTAGCCGTTATGTATAGTAAACTTCCTATCATCCCACTATAAGATGTTTGATCTACAGGTTTTCCTGTATTATCAATGTCAAGAGTATTATAGGGTCCAATAAAAGTAATTATACTCTTATTATTGTCATACCTGAACATATTTAAAAGATCTTTGATATACTTATGTTAAGATATGTTAGTTTTCTCTGGTTTTTGAGAAATTTGAAATCCAAGAAAAAAATTTAACTCACCCATCATACTAATCTCAAACTCAGATTTCATAAGATTTGTGAATGAACCCATTAAGGATTGATGGGTTGATCCGAAGATGATGTCATCAACATACATTTGAATAATAAAAAAATCTTTATTATTTTTCTAAATGAAAAGAGTTGAACCAGTAGTTCCCTTAACGTAGTTATTTTGAAGCAGAAATCCTGAAAGTCTATCATACCATGCTCTAGGGCTTTTTTAAGTCCGTATAGATCTTTTGTATGTTTATAAACATGATTAGGATATTTTTAATCTTCAAATCTAGGGGGTTGATCTACATAGACTTCCTCATGTACATAACCATTATGAAAACCACACTTCACATCCATTTGATAAAGTTGAAAATTAAAGAATGCTGCACATGATAGAAGAATACGAATAGATTCAAGTCTTTATACAGGAGAATAAGTTTCTTCATAGTCTATGCCTTATTATTGATTATATCCTTTTTCAACTAATCTTTCTTTATTTCTAACAATGATTCCATTTTCATTGCATTTGTCTCTAAAAACACATTTTACTCCAATAACAGAAGTTCCCTTTGGTTTTTCAACCAAGGTCCCAACTTGGTTCCATACGAATTCATTCAGTTCATCTTGCATAGCCTTCATCCAATATTCATCAACCAAGGATTCTTCAAGAGTCTTTGGTTCATATTGGGAAAAAATGCAACATGTTCAACTTCATTCCTTAAAGAAATTCTAGTTCATTCTAGTTGATTAACATTTCCAATGATATTATCATTGGGATGATTTCCAAGTGACAAAGGACATGGATTTTTAAATACATGTTAATCAACATAAGGTAGACAATCTTCAGGAGTAAATGTTTCCAAAACATTTTCATCAACATTAACCTTGTCTAAAAAATCTTCTATCAATGGTTTGTGATCAGTTTTAGAAAATATTTTAGGAAAAGTTTCAGGTTGTTTGAAAACAAATGGATTATTTTCATCAAAATTAACATGTACTATTTCTTCCAAAGTGAAACTATTTTTATTAAAAACTCTATATTCCTTAGAGTTAGTCGAATAACCTATGTAAATTCATTCATTGGATTTGTGTGAAAATTTATATAAGTTATCCGTGGTATTCAAGATAAACAATTTGCAAATAAAATATTTGAAGTAAGAAACTTTGGGTTTTCGGCCATTCCACAACTCATAAGGTGTTTTATTAAGAAATGGTCTTATTGAAACTCAATTTATAGTATAAAAAGTTGTACTTACAGCTTCCACCCAAAAATGTTTAGCTATAGAATATTAACTCAACATGGTTCTTGTCATTTCTTGAAGAATTCGATTTATTCTTTCGACATCACCATTGTTTTGATATGTTCTTGGAGCTGAGAAGTTGTGAGTAATACCATTTTTACTAAAAAAGGTTTCAAAATTAGAATTTTCAAATTCTCCACTATGATCACTATAAATAGTTATCAATGGTAGGTTTTTATCATTTTTAACTTGGGCTCTAAAACTTTTGAAATACAACAAGTCTTCATATTTCTTTGCGAGAAAATAGACCCAAGTAAATCTAGTGTAGTCATCAACTAGGACAAACACATAGTATTTTCCTCTAATACTTCCAGTTTTTGTTGGAACAAATAACTCCATGTGCACTAACTGTAATGCATTAGAAGTTGTAACTTCACTTATCGATTTAAATATAGATTTATGCTACTTTCCATATTGACAAGGATTAAATAATTTTTAATAATCAAACTTAAGTTCAGTTAGATCCTGATCATGTTCTTTCTTAGAAAGCTTACTAAGATTCCTTAAGTTACAGTGTCCTAGTCTCTTATACCAGAGCCATGATGGGTCTTCAAATGAACTAAGGCAAGGCAGATCTTGACTTCTTAGGTCTTCTAGGTTTATGGTTTACACATTCTCATGGCGAAGGGCAAAGAGAATAAACTCATTCTTGGAATTGTGAACTTAACATTTATCATTTATAAAATTCACAAGGTAAGATTTATAAAATAATTGACTTATGCTTATGAGGTTGTGCCTAAGGCCTTTTACAAGAACATTTGAAATAACAACTCCTCCAAGAAGAATAATGTTACCAATAACGATAATTTCTCCTTGAGAGTTATCACCAAAAGTTACCTTTCCACCTTTTGATTTTAAAATCTTCTTGAAATAGTCTTTTTTACCAATCATGTGCTGGGAACATCCACTATCCATGTACCATAGGTTGTGGGTACTTCCTTCTTTTTCCTAAAAAAGAAAGAGTTAGGCTTCCAGAATCCAAACTTGCTTGGATCCGGAACTATTAGATAACAAAGAATTGGGTAACGATATTTGATTGAAAAAAATAAGATTTATGAAACCCAAGTGATTGAAATATATTTAAAGAACTACTTTTCTTCCAATTCCCACCACTTTGACATTTAGTACAAAAAGGGGTTCTAGAAGGAACAAAATAATTATTTCTAAAAATAGGTTTTTTATGAGAATAACTGAAACCCTCACTATTACCATGAGGCCGGATATGAGAATACATCTTGTCAAAATTTTCTTTTCCAGAAGTGAATTTTGAAAGAATTTTTTTTAAAGGAAATATTTCAGATTTTTAGTCTCACGACTAAATTCTTATCATTGAGAATAATATATTTAGACTTAAGTTTATACTCTAAAACATCTTATGCTTTGATCTGTAGAACTTCTTCTTGTTTCTTTCATAATTCTTTTCTTTCTTGTCTCTTTTCTTGAGTAATGGACAATCAGGTATGATGTGACCAGTTAATCTATATTAATTGAAAATTACTTCTCCAAATTTCTTATCTTTACCATATTTCTTCTTGTACCTATATTGAAAGTTATTTTGACCAACAATCTTGTTCATCCTCCGAGCAAGATTTTCTAACACATTTTCTGGAGCTTCACTTTCACTGGATTCAGATTGTATAACAACCTTCTTAGTTTTTGATCTTGTAATTCTTTTAGGAGTCTTGGAATTCATATGATTTGAAGTAGTTGTAAACGCAACTCCTCCATTCCCATACTTCTTCTTAATATTATAAACATCTCTCTTCATTCTGATTTCCTATTGAAGAAGAGTTCCAAACAGTTCATCCATAAAAAATCTGAGTAACTTACCTATTTTCATCAATATTAGTTCTCTTGGATTACCATTGATTAGGCATGATTAAAATGATATTATCTAAAAGAGCCTCACCATCTAAACCTTTATCACCCATGGATTGTAGGATGTTGACAATAGACATCAATATTTTTTGTTCCTTACATATGGGTTCTCCATAAGAAAATTAGAAACCATGATACTCAGCCCTGAGCATTGCTTTTCTGGTTTCAATAACTTTGGAAGTTCCAAAGTGAGTTACTTCAAGATTCTTCCAAATACTATTTGAAGCTTCACAGGATGAAATTTGGCTATATATATTTCTAGTCATGGAACATAGAAAATTATTTTGTACCTTAATGTTTAGTTGATATTCCACCTTTTCCAGATTAGTAAAGGTTCTATGTTTCTTATCAGGAATCTTATAATCTCCAGTTAACATAATGTAGATGTCAACACCTATATTGATCACAAAGGTCTTCATTCTATCTCTCCAGTACTCATAGTCATTACCATCAAATATTGGTGGTCTAATAGGATTGATATTATCTAAGGATCCCACATGAATGCCTTCCATACTAAAAATATATTTCCTCCCACAAAACTTATTAGAGTAAAAGTTTAAAAACAAATATAAAGAACTTAAGAAAAGAAAAAATTTGATCATGAAAACTTATATGTGGAAATAAGTATTTCAGTGACCTTCTTCTGATCCCAATTGTAGGATCGAAATTAGAATGTAGATGCTCAATATACAAGAGGGGGGGGGGGGGTGAATTGTATTCTTTAAAAATTCATTTGGAACCTTTAAAGTTGATTTTAAGAAAGTTAAACAAACATTAACAAGACCTGTTAAAGGAACCTTTTCTAATTTCTTAAGAGAAATATTATACCTTAATGCATATATAATCTATAATATAATTATAGTAACAAAATTACAAGGTATAATAAAGTTATACATTCTAACTTTAACAAAGTTATGATACAGCAGCAGAATTAAAACAACTTGTAAAAGAGAACAAGTAACAATGGGATTATTTTAACCCAGAGAGAAGGGTATCCAACAACCTTGGATAAAGGTTCCTTGATTTATACTTTCAAGAAATTCTGTTTTACCCAAACCTGGGTAATACCTCAATCTGAAGATCGGTATCTGTCTTGTTATCCCCGCAATCCCTCTATTTAGAAGGAAATGGGAACCTTTGTCTTCCAAACCTGGAAGCCCATGATCAGCACGATAAGAGTCTACACTAAAAAAGTCTGAACAAGTTGTTCACGCCTGAACAAGTTCTTCACAGCATTCGCATGAAGAACTAAGAGTTGTAAGGTCCTCTCTCTCTAGAAATCACTTCATAGGCTTGTTTTTAATCAAGTACTTTTCTCTTTTCAAATGAGCTTTTATTTATAGGCAAAACTTCCCAATGGTCGGTTCCTCTCTAATGGTAATATTTTCGTTAAATTTCGGAGGGACCGGGAGACGTGTAAAACATACAACGGTTAGTTTATAACATATTGCATGACATCATTCCATGTAACAGAAACAATGTTAAGTATTAGAGTACTTAGAATCTGATATCATTGGAATGATACATTGTTCTACTTTAACATTATGAAGAAAACATAGTCTTAAGAAATCATGAAAAATGATTCTTAGAAAAAACATTATCAAGAAAAAGGAATCATAAAGTCGGAATCACATATACACCGGATTCGATATCATGAATATCAGCATCATATATACACCAGATTCAGTATTGAAAATCGGAATCATATATACACCCGATTCGGTATTGAAAATAGACATTATATATACACAGGACTCGGTATTGAAAATCATCATCATATATGCACCACATTTGGTATTGAAAATCAGCATCATATATACACCGAATTCATTATTGAAAATCGGAACAATATATCTGTACGTATAATAGAATGGAAAATCGGAATGACAGATCTGTAAGTATAACAAAATTGAAAATCAGAATGATAGATCTGTAAGTATAATAGAATGGAAAATTAGAATTATAGATCTATAAGTATAAAATAAAAGAAAAATTGGAATGACAGATCTGTAACTATAATAGAATGAAAAATAAAAATGACAGATCTGTAAGTATAACAGAATGGAAAATAAGAATGACAGATCTGTAAGTATAACAGAATGACAATTCCAGATCTTAAGAAAAAATATAGAACTTACAAAGTATTCAGAACATAACTTAGGAGAAAAAAAAGTGTCTGTGATTTTGAAAACATAAAACAATAAGAAATAGATAAGTCATACGATATCCTTATTGACTCAACAATTACTAGTATTTTCTATTCATTTCTGGTTATCACTATTTCTAACAAATTACTACTATTTAATAATAATTATTACTATCTAGTACTATTTATTAATAATTATTAATATTTATTAGTAATTTTTTCTATGTTTTTTCTATTTATATATTATTATTACTAATAGAAAATAAAATAAAAAAAATAAAAAAAATGAATAAATACCTATAAACCGAATATTCAGCTGGATAAGAACCTTGAAAATTATTCCGTTGGGAAATATAAAACATTGAAAAAATTAAAGAGAAAAATATGAGACCATAGAATGATAGGGGAGTTGAGAGAAGAGTGAAATGAGAAAAATCATGGGGGGTATATAGGTCAGATCATTTGTGATGTGACCCATCACAAATGTTCCCCGCATATTAATTTTTGAAATGGTAAAAAGAATGTATTTTTTAAGGGACCCATCATGAATACATTCCTACCAAGATATTATTTTTGAAAAGAGTGTATTACAATCACAAATAAATAAAAACCACATATACTATTTGTGATGGGTGTAGACACCCGTCTTAAATAGCCTTCCCGCAGTTTGACGTGCACCGTGCACCAATGCCTTTTGCGATGAGGAATAATTACCCACCGTAAATAATTATTTACAACAAACTATTTTCAATGAGAATAAGGACCCACTGAAAATAGTCTTTGGTGATAGTCTCTTTTCAACGATTCTTCCACCCGTCACAAAAAATGGGTTTTCCTGTAGTCTTGTTTTCAAAAATGCCATGTGTGTCCCCTCCCTCCCTTATAAAATTCAACCACTTCTCCCCCTTCTTCACATCACTCACACCACATAGGTTTGACCAATATCTTCCCAATTCAGTTCTGAGTACCCCTCCAATACTCATTTAAACCCCCCTTTGGGAAGAAATCCAACCAAAGAAGCACTTTGATGAAAACCAAAAAGAGTTGCCCAAAGAAGAGGAAACATCCTCCCTCAATCACATTTAAATTATTTTCTTTATCCACTACCTAAATTATTATTATTACATTAATAAATAACAGCCTTAGTATCATCAATATACTGAGATGTTATTATTATAAGAGTTCGACATGGAATTATAGACACTTTCATCTAATGGGTAACAAACTTACCGTTTTTGTTTATGGGGAACTACTTCCTTACAAAATGATGTTGTTTATTTTTCCATTACCATCTCTCATGGTTGGGAATTATTATAGACACTATATTTTTATATGATATATATATTATATGATTTATTTATACTCCTATAGTTGTTATATTATATATACCTTCACACTTTCCATTTTGTGTTAATACGATAATTTTTCTTGGGGAAGTGTGGACTACCACCTCCTTTATGTAATTTGATACGTTCACACTCTACATGGAAGGTATTAATGACGAGTATAGTAAATTTATATGATATAAATGACATACTAATTGTATTATAATTAGTATATATATATATATATGTATACATATATGTCATTTACTTTCTTTCTTTCATTAGGATTATAAAACATAAACAATGTTCATGTGTACGTACGACCTACCATCTCCAAGAACATTGTATTTCATTTTCTATTTCTATCCTCAATAGATTATAATAAATACATATATAATTAATATACATCATATTCATATCATTTTTTAAATTATAGAAATCATGATATAATTTTGTGGACCAAAAATATAAAAAATTAAGACGCATGTCAAAAACAAAGAAAATATTACTCGAAGTGAAACCTTAACAAGAAATTGTTAATAAGAGGGAACTATAAATCCATAATAAAACCATATATAGTATAATATATAAGAATATGATCTTTTAAAATTTATAAAATAATATTATATTTATTATACAAGAGGTTTTTACATGTACGACGAGTGTCAAGAAATATAGTAAGGATATTTGTAGTCTCACTTTTATTTCTATGAAATTTATGCCTTATTCACAAAACATTTTTTTGTGGTGTATATAATGCCCATTAATATAATCTAATATTATTATCAATAAATATATGGGTTTTTATATATACATTTTATGATCTCACTTTCATGGGGATTATTTTTCAAATGTTACCAAATTGGAAAAGTAATTTTGTCTCAATTTGCCTTCTTTGAGACACATGCCCATAATTTCAAACACCATTGTTTCAAATTTTTTTTAATGATTATATTCTAAGATAAATTTCATGGAATTTTTTTTTATAAATTTTATATGTTTTTCATATAATCCTTTATATTTTTTCAACGTGTTTTCAATGAAAATGGTTTTGAAAAGGTTTTATGTTGTAATACTCATTTCTCAAATAATAAAGGATATTTTATCAAGAAATGGTTTTAAAAGATATTTCAAAATTATTTTCCATATAAGATTAAATAATTTTTTTGTTATTCATTCCTTTTTGGGGAAATTATCCAGTGGTTCCTTTTATATTATTTCTCTGAATGGTTAATGTTTTGATGACACGATATTAATGGAACCTCTTTTTCTTTCAAGGGTTAAATGTTTATGAAACCTATTTCTTCTTCCTGGGTTATATGTTTATAAAATAAACTTCCTATCATGATGTTTTTTGATGAAATGATTACAAAACACTTCACCTTTTGAACAGGTTAGGGTATTATTATAGGTTTATGACACCCATTTTATTTCATGTGTTATGATATGATTGTTTTTAAACTTGTGGCACTTGTTGTATGATTACATTAATAGATGGATGGGACTTGTATCTCCCTCCAATGAATTAGGTAAATATTTATATCTCATGAGATAATGATGGGAATTTTTTCAAAATTCTTGATCCACTATGGGAAGTTGGGGAAACCCGATCCATTATTGGAAGATGGGGAAACCAGATCTACTATGGAAAAATGGTGAATCTCGATCCATCATTAGAAAATCTGGAAACCAGATCCACTATGGGAACATGGGGTTACCCGATACACTATGGGAATATGGGGAAACCTGATCCACTATTAGAAGATGTGAAAAGGTATCATCTATGGGAAGATGTGGAAACCTAATCTTCTAATGGAATATAGGGATACATGATTCCTTACAAGGAAACTACTGCGTCAGGGGATAGTGGTGTGTCCCGCTCAGTCGGTGTAGTACCCATGAAGTTACCTAATAAGTTATACCAATTAATATTAAATTATAGAGAATGATATTACATTTTAATATACTGTCCACAAATTCTATGTCTTACACGTATGTTATGCTTTCAAGGATTGCACTAACGGAAAATTACCCTATACCCATAGTTTTGAACTGTGGGTATATGATATACCCATGGTTCAAATAACCACATGAGCTTAAGTCATCGGTATATCTCTGAGTTATATTCATCATTAAAAAATTCTTTACTCACCATTATGAACCATGGTAATAGGTGTATTAAAGATATTCCACCTTGGTAATAACCCTATACCCATGGTTTAGATACCATGGCTATAATATTTTAAAAAATACCAGCCACCAGATTAAAACCCCGGACCACCTCTATATAGTCTAAGATTTTAAACACTAAACCATGTATGGTTATAGTTGTATAAATAAATATTTATTTATATATATTTCTCCAATCCTTGAATATAGTTGTAAAATCACAGAAAATGGTTTCCTAGAGGGATTTTTTTTCTCACGCTTACGTAGGAAATATATACGCATAGTTTTCAAAAATTTTGGCTATAAGGATGAACTATTCCCATTATTTTTGGACAAATATTGGTATATTTTTGTAAGAAAACCAAGAAAATTTTTTTTGGGAACGTTTGGGAATATGTTTGGCCTATACCCATAGTTTTTTAGAGAACTATAGGTATAGGTCTTGAACAAAATTCTATACCCATTGTTTTTGGATAACTGTGGGAATTGGTGGGAATTTCCAACCAATACCGAAAATTGTTCAAAAAAGTGGCTATAGGCTCTGAACCAAACCCTAAACCCATGATTATTGTAAAATCATGTGCATTTGGGTGGCCTATAAAAATGTTTTTTCCAAAACTTTTGGTATAACCTTGATTTCTAGTACTGTTTTGCACTTGATCCCCTTATGATTCATGTCTTATAAACTAAAAATATTTATTCGATGATTCATGTTTATGATCTTTGATGTGTAGAGTATTCTCTTCTAGTTTCATGATAATGTTCTTATACCCTTATGCTCATGTTTATGCCTACATGTCTCCCTTGTTTACCCTCACTGAGTATCTGAGCTCACCTCCTTTTATGTTCCCACTCCCCATGTTATGAATATATGCATTAAGTATGATGTGTCCATGAAGGGGGATATTCATGAAGAACCCAGTGGGAGATAATGTATTTCACTTATGTACTAGTGTCTATGTTCCCATATATCTAAAATTACTAGACTAATATGGTCCTTTGGGATCCATTTGTGTGATATTTTAAGTATTCTGAAATTTCTTTGTAATGTTAATGTATGAAAAAAGAGGGTTACTATAGGCCCTATGAGAGAAATATGGAGATGTAGAGGCTTGGATTTAGTGGTGATACTTGTGAATACTCTATAATATTACTTCTGAATTTATTTACTTTTTCATTACATGATACTTGGCTTCACACGTGACATTGGGGATCCATTGATTAATTTTGTATGAGCTGGAATGTCATCCAGTATAATATTTTTTAATTGTTTTATTATGATACATGTTTGTCTTAAGATTAAATTGTAAAAACCTCATATTTTTGTGAATACTAAGGGTATTTTCTCCCCACAATAACTTAGACACTCGCCAGTAGTTGATAGCCACTTAAATTTGGGGAGGTGCGCATGGGGTATTTCATTGTATCTACTCAGGTACTATTTAGAGAATCTGGGTTTGGGCATTATAGTGACCTCATGGGAAGTTTCCCAAAGATAATGTGAGTAATGAAAAAAACTATAAGAACATGAGTTCACATGTGGGGACAGTCTTTATATTTTTCAAGGTATGTGTGTGGGCCCTAGGGAGGGGAATATAAATTTATGAGGAAATTTGTGGCACAAGTGGGGATAGAATTTAATGTCCACATTAAGGGGGTGTGGTTGATATGTTAATGGTGTCCAATTATTACATATACTCTTAGTAGGAAAATTCTAAATATAAAAGATCTTTAAGAGATTATTTCATAGGAAGAATGATGTATGATAAGTGACCCTTGTGGGTAATAACATTTGGTGTTATTGGAAGGTATCCAAGGTATTATAGGATACCCATGGTGCCAGATGACCTATTTCATAGCTTATGGAGACAAGGGTTGAGAAAAGTGGTGCCAAGTTGATATAAAAAAATGTTATGTCACACAATTTGGGTTAAAATATAGGGCCCACAACCAAAATGTTTTTCTCTAAAGTGGGAGGTGGGGGGGGGGGGGGGGTGGAATGTAAAACCCAATTAAAGTTAAAAATAATAAATGTTGTTACCCATGTAAACAAGGTGAACCTTTATTTTTTGGAGGCTACCTGATTAGAAACCTACAATTAATAAAGGCTTGTCTTGGAGTATTATTAGGATTGGTGACCTCCTTGGAAGTTTCCTTGGGTGTGTCTGAGTGAGTAAGAAACAATCTAAAAGAACATTTGTTGGAATATAGTGAAAATAATTAGTCTGATGATACATTTGAGAAAGTGGGTGGGAATGAGAGTGTGGATAACACATGTCTTCAGTGAAATTGGTGGTTCATGGTAGGCTAGGACACAATGACGATGATAAGTCAGGGTGCTTTTGGAGTTAGTGGGTCCTAGTTTTATCAAACAAACATGGGTTGAAATTAAAAATAACTCTAGTTTTCTCTTAAAAATCCTTAAATTGAATTTCCAATCACTATAGGATAATGATAAACACTTGGGTATCATGAAATGAAAATTGATAACAATTTCAACCTCTAAAATTCATATGATCATATAAAGGAAATTATGGATTCAGAACAGATATCCAAAATAAATTATATTCAAAACAACTAATCCATTGAGGTAACATACAATAACTATATAAAAATTTCTAAATTAACTAATAGTATTTTAAAAAATACATAACTAGAAACAACCCATGGGTCCATCTCGATGTGGCCATATGTCACCACCATACCAACCCACCAGAAGGAAACATGATATTTTATAACCATTCCCAGCATGAAGCTATTCCATTTACATTTATCCTATAAAACCATCTCTATACATTCCCCAAGTTATATGGATGGTTTTTTGCGATCAATCCTTGTAATATACCACTATGGATATATATAATGTCTATATAGATGATTCTATTAGTTCTTTTATGAAGCATATTTCAAAAAAAAATTATTTCATATAAAACCATCCTATAATTTTATTTAAAAAACATGCCATATTCTAGTAAGAAAACAATATGACATAACATTGATCCATGAGGCATAAGTATGTAAATGATCCTATTTTCCATGCTTCAATATCTATATCATGTGGTTAAATTGTCATATCAAATTAAATTATATATAATATATCTAAAAAGATCCAGAGGGAAATCCATGGAATGGGGTTGTACACAACTAGTACATATAAAGGAACATAAGATAATAAAAGTAAATCCAAAAGTTTGGGAACATTGGTCCCTTGACAAGGTTATCCATTTATAAACATGGAATCTTGGTCAACTACCCTATTTAGAGATTACCCCACTGAGGTTCACATACATTTATTTTTCTCACATACCCTAATGCCTTCTAATGTGATATATTACATCATTACTTTTCAATAAAAAAAAGCCCAAATTTAATAAAACGTTTTCTATAGTGATACCACACCGATTCGAAGCTTTAAAAACCATTTCTATTATAAAACCATTTTGAGGGATTTTAGCAAACACATCATGTGCATTAAATCTATATTTCAAAGAAAATCCATTTTAAAAACACTTTCTATTGCCATAAATTCTCAAGTTCACAACTCATGAATATTATACATTCAATCTCATAAATCAAAAAAAAGGGTGATAATTATAAGAAGATCGTTATTTCAAGGGATAGACCATAGTAAATAGACACCCACATAACCAACTAAGAAAACATGTCATATTTGAAAGCGGTGATGTGAGATAATTATATATGATCCTCACCACCCAATAACCAAGAAAAACATTATAAATTATTCATATAAACCACCTAGAAGATCACGTTACCCCATATATGAATGCATGATAGAAGAATATGAGATATTAGTGGTAGATCTAGAAGGAGGGGAATAAAACAATTAAAAAACACACAAGGTCAAATAGAAATTTGCAAATCAAGGGGAAATCGCCATTTAACCAAGTATACAACCCCATAGAGAAACAATGAGAGGATTGTTTTGGGTAAAAATGAATTAAGAGAGTGTTATATTTTAAATAGAATTAGTGAATAAAGGTAATTTTCTATTTTAAAAATTTCTTCTTAAGTGACATGGTTAGTTCGTACAATTAGGAAAAACAAGAGAAAACCATATCGTACCCACTGTCCCTTGAAAAATATCTCATAGGGTTTCATAGGAATATATCCATAGTTATAAACGCTATACACAAGCTATGAAATAACCACTATTATCAAACTATATTCCTGTATATTTTTCATTGACACTCACATAATTAGACAAACTATTCTCCAACCATGAAAATTTATTCTAGAACCAATAGTTCCATATCAAATTGTTACCATAATGTTACTATTACCCATTATATTAAACCCTAAAACATTCATATTTTCCAAAAAAATAAAAATTTTCAACCCCATACTAAGTATTTAAGACCCCCAAATATATAAAAAACTCAAGAAGTTCAATTTTCTCGAAATTCCACTTGGCCCATAATGTACACACTTAGTAAAGTGTAACAATTATTAAAATAGGGAAGTCCATTGAAATAATGGATGGATATTTATAAAGTGATTAATGTCTGAGATATTTACATAGGTTGTCTTACTAGAATAATAAAATTCCTATGAAAATCAACAAAGCATTAAAAAAATTATGATTTCCTACAAAAATAATGAAATCATATGATAATTAATAAAGTCTTATGATATTTTGACTTAACTTTTTCAAAATTTAATCGAAGATGCATATTTTATATTGAGATAATTTAGTTATATATATATATATATTTGGGGATTATTATTGTCTTTATTTTTTGTAAAATATTAACATTCATTTATTCCCATCAATGTTTGATATTATTAAAGAAAAAATGAATGATTTTTTAGGGCTTTCATTTTTGAGATTTTTACCTCTAAAATAGTAGTCACCTTTGGTTTTCAGGAAGGACAATGTTTAATTATATTTTTATACTACATAACAAGATCAGCAAATTTTGATATATGAAACATTTATCTTTAAGGAATACATATGAAAGATATCCTTAAACATTCAAAGTAATAAGCGCAAAATTATATTGATATTATTTAAAATTATGAAAGATGATATTATTATTATTGGGTATTCAAGCAACCTTTATTTTCATGAAGAATAAAGAAAAATAAATAATGATGGTTTTGTGATTCCTGTACATCTATAATATCATATTAACCTTTTAGAGATACACATTTTATATTTAATTATTCAATATAATTTCTTCATATTATGTCACTTGATTATTGAAATAATGTGTTAAATCTATTCTATCTTTTCCATTTGTTATTCTTTGTAAAGAAATATTTTCATATAAAAAGTGATATATAATGGTTATGTATAGGTATTGTAAAGGGAGATCGCTAGGAAAAAGGAAATTGGATCCTTTAAACAAAGGTATCTTTTAATTCACTAAGCTACATAGTCTTTATTTGATATTATTGATGAGAAAAATGAATGATATGTTTAAGGATTTAATTTATAAAATTGTATACCTATAAAATGGTAGAGTCACCTTTGGTTTTTAGGAAGAAAAATGTTTAATTATATTTTTACACTGAATGAATATATCAAGATATTTACTTATATGAAACAGTTATCTTGAAGGAATACACATGAAAGATGTCCTCAAACTTTCAAAGTAATATGTAAACAATGATATTGATATTATTTAACTATTTCTAAGATGATATTAATCATATTTTTTATTCAACATGCCTCTATTTCCACGATGAGTAAGGAAAAAAATAATTATGCTTCTATGATTATTGTAAATATATTATAAACAAATAACCATTCAGATATACACTTTGAATACATATTAAGTCACAAGAATTTATTTATATCATGTCAGTTCCTGATCGAAACTATGTGTTGAATATATTATATCTTGTACATTTATTATTCTTTTTTTAATGAAATAGTTTCGTATAAGAAGTGGTATGTAATGTGCATGGATAGGTAATGTAAAGAGATAGCCCCAGGGAAAAGGATCTTGGTTCCTTTTCAGCAAGTGATAATTTATTGCACTCAACTAGGTATTCCTTATAAAAAGGTTTTGATTAGTTAAAATCAGTAATCCTACAATTGGATATTAGTAGAGTGGATTAAGGGATGTTTATCTTAACATAAACCCTATTAAAATATCCATATACTACCCTTTACTTATAGTTTATTTTCGAAATAAGTGTATTTATAATTGAGTGTGAGAAGTTCTAATAGTGTTTAGTGGGATGATTTTATTTGGATTAAAATTTTAAGGAACTCAATTTTTATCCCATTTGAGATATTTTCACAACACTATTAGGATAAAAATTGATATCAAAGCCAGAGAATATTGAGTTCTCAACTCTTTCTAGTTTATGTCTCAGATAACATCTATAAGTTACAATAATGGATAACATAATAGAAGTATTTCCTATGTCTAGGGTTGTATACTTAGATGGAGGGAACTATGGTTTGATAAAAGAAAATATGATTATATATTTGAAAAATATTTTCATAAGGATATACATGAATTTTATGAAACCTTTTAAAATTAATGCTGGAAAACATGCTTTGTGGATTGATGAACACGTTTTTAAATATGATCTCAAATTTAAAGCTATAAATTCCATGATTTTTGGTATTATTCAAGTTGAATTTATTAGGTGTTTTTAATGCACTACTGATCATGAGATGGGTGATACCATAACTGTATTTTATAAAGGAACTAATAATTTTAGACAATTAACTTATAATAAATAAAAATTAAATGTTCTAACTATATTGGTTGATTTAAGGTGAGAGAATCACCCAAATGAATGGAAAAATCATAAAAATTACCACTAATTTTTCTACTTTTGGAAAACCTATTCCTAAATTAGATCAAGCCTTAAGAGTTCTAAGAGTTTTTCCAACTAAATAGACTGAAATATCTACTAACAATAGACGTTCCACACCTTCAATAGAATTAAAAATTAAATATTTCATTGGAACATTTAAGATTTATAATATCAAAATAGAATCTAAATCAATTGATCATAAGTTACTAAAAAATGTAAATGATGTCTTGTAGGTTTACACATCAAAGGATGAGAAAAAGATAAATAAATATTATTTTAAAACTCATTTGATAAAGAAAACAAATGATGTATATACTATAATGACGAACATACCTAGTTAGAATGAAAGTTCAATTAAATTTATAACAAGATAAGGGAATTTAAAAAATCCTTATAATAAATTTGAAAGAAATTCAAAATAAGTTAGATGTTATAAATGTAAGAAATTATGATACATGAAACCTGACTTTCATCAGCTAAAGTAAATGGGGAAAACTAAAAAAAACAATTCACATGAAATCTTATTATAAGAGGAAAGTGATGCAGGTTATAAAATCCACATGGAGTGCTTGTGAATACTCTAGTGATGACTCTTCTTCTGACTCAAATACTGATAAATCTAACAAGAAAGGAAATATTTTCTTCAAAGCATATACAGAAGAGGTAAAACCTATGTAAAATTAATATTTTTAATTTTATTCTAAATACTACACATTCAAAAAATTAATTGAATATTTTTCAACACTATAAGATAAATAAAAATAACATAAGAAGTTTCATAAATCACTTAAAAATACTTATGATTTTTTGTTAACTGAAATGGTTAAAATGTCCCAAAATATATTGAAATTAAAAATTATACTTGATAAATATAATTATACTTTTTTTACTTGAAAACCAAATGAAAGAATTATTAGAAGTGGTAAAATCCCTAAAATATACTAAAATTGTATTTACTAAGTGGGAGGATTACCTTAACCAAATATATGGAACAAATAAATTAAAATAAGGCTAAGAAGGAATAAGAAGGAATTTGGAAAGACTATAAATTTATAAAAACTATTTTTTCTTGAAATAATTGTTAATTTATATATATTTATTCATAATGTAATAAATGGAAATTTTTATATTTAATTATTACTTAAAAGAACATAATTATAAGGTGTTTTAATAAATTTTATTTGATGAAATATATCCAAAGTGAAGGAATAAAATGTAAGACTAATTTAACAAATGTAGGCTCCCAGATCATTACTTTCTAACACTAATGATCTAATGACAAATTGGGTACCAAAAAATATTATTATTAAAAATATTATTATATTTAAAAACCCATAATGACATCCTTGTAAAGTGGTACATGGATTATGGATATTCAAGTAATTTTAGTGGGGACTTTGTAAACATCCACTCATGCTGTAACACCCTAAGACATTAGAATATTTTCATTTTTTAATAGCTTTATCTTTTTTTTATATTTCTTTATACGAAACACCGTGTTAAGCTTATTAAATTCACATTAATGAGTTTTATTTCATTACATTCCAGACCATGTTTTACTGAACAAAAATATATTATTAAAATATTATTATTTAATATAATAAGATATAACCTAGCTATAAAGTTGGATGTTATGAAGAGTATTAAATAAATTATAAAAATATTTGATTTAATTGATTGGTTACAAATTAATTATAAATAAATATATGAATCAACTAAATATATAGAAAATGTTTTTATAAAGTACCATTTTTGTGCTCACAAAGTCGTTTTATCCTAATAAATTAACCTAATTACAATTAGTGAATGATAAAAATTTAATATATATTCAATAAAATATTTTTCAAATTCATCCAAAAGATTTACACTATTAAAAAATAGGACATTGACAACACTATAAAAGGCCTTTATTAGTGCTAGATAATTTCTGACTACTAGATCTAGATTAAAAAACCTAATCCTTTATAAGTGATAATAAAGTGCAGATAAAGGGGAATGTTGTAGTGTGCTATAACGACACACTATAGAACTAGTTAATTGTGCTGTAATAGCACACCGTAGAACTAAAAACACCACCAAATTAGAAAAATTTAGTACAAATATAGAATTTAAAAAAAAATACAAGATAAAACACTATATTATAGGCACTTAAAACATTGGTTTATACAATTTTATATGTACAAATTATTATATATATTAAAAAACAACTTTATTACTCTTTATTTTGATCCTTACCCATGGTTAAGAAAAAAAGAAATTTTATAAAAATGAATTATTAATTTAGTAATAATTTAAAGAAATAAATTAATAGAAAATGTTAATTTTAAACTAATCTTTGAGTCATACAAGGATCTCTGTGTATCAGATTGAATTACAATTGAGTCTTTCATATCACACAAATTTGGTGATGTGATGTGCATTTTAATCTAAAATGATACTTATATATTGAAAAGATGTACTTGGAGACATACTAGTCAAACCATGTGTTTAATTGAGGTGCATATGATACTTACATGTCTCAAATGACTTATGTATCATTTTCATCAAGTAATAAAATAGTATGACTGTGTCTTCTTAGTTCTGAGTACATCAATTGTCTTTTTTACTAAATTATCATTTTAAACTGGAAACACACACTTTTAATCATACCAGTCACATAGGGTTTTTATTTGACATGACACTAATACCTAAAAATAAAAAATGACTTATTAATTGTTTTCCAAAATTATGAAGACAATCAAAATTCATTTTCTATATTTTCAAAGAATTACACCTTTTGAACTAAAATGTCAATTTTAAACTAATAATTGACACATTGAGTTGTACTAGACACATCATGAATCAGATTGAGTTGATAATGATTTATAAAAATCATAAATGACTTCTAGATCATTTTCCTAAAGTATTTATGAAATTTGAATTCATTTACTGGGTTTTGAGTAGGTTAGTTTAACTTTTTAATAAAATTGATGTCAATATTAAATAACAAGACACACTTGGTGTAATATCAATTACACCATGAATCTTATTGAGGTGAGAGTAATTCTCACACATCCAAAATAGATCATGGATCATTCTCCTGAATTATTAAAAAAATCCAAATGCATTTACTCAGTTTTTAGTATGTCACTTTTCTTTTTTTACTAAAATGTCATTTTAAATAGGAAACACCCACTTTGTAACATATCGATCACATAATGTATCAGTTTGAATTAAGAATTATTCATTCATATAATAAATTAATTATGAATAAATTAATAAATTATTATGAAAATATGAGTGTCTTTACTTAGTTTTTTGTGAGTTAATTTATTTGATCTAAATAGTCAATTTTAAACTAATAATGGAAAAACTGAGACATAATGGGCACATTGTATTTCAAATTGAGGTAAAGATAATTCCTACATATAAAGAATGATTTATAGACCATTTACTTAAAGTGTAAAAATAATATGAATGCATTTTATGGATTTTTTATAGGTAATTATTCCTTTTTACTAAAATCAATGCTAATTTTAAATATAATGACACCCTTGGAGTCATATCGGTCACACCGTGCATCAGAATTAGGTGAGGATAATTAGTTCATGTTCCAAATGGATTATGTATCATTTTAATAAAGTATCAAAATAATATGAACATGTTTACTTGATTTTGGGTACGTCACTTTTCTTGTTTACAAAAATTTTATTTTAAAATGGAAATATGCACTATGACTCATACCGAACACATTGTGTATCAGTTTTAAACTAGAAAAATTATTACATATCACAATTTATGTATGAATTAATGTCCACATTTATTAATAAAACATGATTACATTTTCTCTATTTCTAGTGAGTAATATTTTGTGAACTAAATTGTTGAATTTTAAATAATAAATGACACATTGAGTCGTACTTGGAACATCGTGTATCTGATTGAATTGAGGATGATTCCAAATATAGAAAATGACTTTGGGATCATTTTAATATATTATCAAAACAGTATAAATTATTTCCCCAATTTTTAGTTGGTTAGTTTCCCTTTTGACTAAAATTGATCTTAATTTTTAATAAAAAGGCACACTTGGAGTCATACTAGTAACACTATTCATCATATTGAGGTGAAATTGATTCCTACGCATAAAAAATGAATTATGGATCATTTTTACAAATTATTAAAATAATGTGAATGTGTTTTCCTGGTTTTGCGTATGTCAATTTTCCTTTTTAATAAAATTGTTATCACTTTTATATAAAAATGTGCACATAGAGTCATATTGGTCATAGTGTGCATTAGATTGGGGTGTATATAATTTATACATGTCCTAAAAATATTTTGGATAGTTTTCATAAATAATCAAAACAATCAATTTTTTTACATAGTTTTGAGTACATCACTTTAATTTTTTACTAAAATGTAATTTTAAACTCAAAACACAAGCTTTGACTCATACCGTTCATATCGTTTATCGATTTGATGTAAGAATAAACCCTACACATAAAATATGACTTATGAATTAATGTACAAAATTATCAAGAAAACCTAAGTGGAGTTTCTCAGATTTTCACGAGTGACATTGTTTTGAACTAAACTATCTGTTTTAAACAGATAAGGGACACACTAATTCATACCAGGAAAATTGTTAATCAGATTTAGAAGTAGATGATTCCTAGACATCAAAAATGACCTATGTATCATTTCCCTATAGTATGAAAACAATATGAATTTATTTTCTTGGTTTTGGGTAGGTTGGTTAACCTTTTTATGAAAATGGATATTAGTTATAAATAAAAGACACACTTAGAGTCATACCGATCACATCATGCGTCAGATTAAGGTATGGATGATTTGTACACATATTAAATGAATTACCTATCATTTTACTAAATTATAAAAATAATATAAATGCATTTTCTTGGTTTTTAGTATGTCACTTGTTTTTTTATTGAAATGTATTTTTAAAATGGAAACACACACTTTGACCCATACTGATCACATCATGTATTAGTTTGATGTGAGACTGATTCATACACATTAAAAATGAATTATGACTTTATATCCTAAATTATCATGAAAATATGAGCAATTATGTTTCAGTGAGTGACATTTTTTGAACTAAACTCTTGGTTTTAAACTTATAATAGACAAGTTGACTCATAATGGTCACATCATGCATATAATTGATGTAAAACTAAATCCTACACATCCAAAATGACTTATGGATTGTTTCCCTAAGTATCAAAACAATCCTAACTGCCAATGTAACCATTTTTCCATTGTCTTTCTATTTAAAACCTCCAAAAATGCATATTGAAATGATGTTCTTATCTGAAAAACCATTCTTGTTGTTGAATGTCACAAGAGAATATGAAGATAATTTTCCCATTATATCATGAGAAAATACCACAATGGGAACATGATCTTCCTATAATCTTCAATATTTCAACAACGTGAAAGATTTTTGTCTAAAAACATATAATTAGTATTCCGTTTTTGAACCTCAACAAAGAATGGTAAGGAAAATGGAAAACATGGTTGCATTGGCAGAAAGAGTCATTTTATATATTTTATGGAATATTGTAAATAGTTGGAATAAAAGCATAACATCCAAAAAGATATGTGAAGAATGAAATAAGTATTAGATAAAAATGATAATGAAATTAACATACAAATAGTAGATAAAATGATGATAAAATTAACTAAATATGTATTCGGAATTCACATTTTGTTGATGGTTGTATACATTCTTGACACATTTCTTTATTTTAGTTATCTCAGTTGATTTCTTAAAGTCCAATCCCTCACTAGCATGAGCATTTTCAAACAAACCACCCCATCTTGAACAAAAAAAAATCCACTTTTACAAGAAACCAATTATTAAATGAATAATAATAAAAATAAAAAAATTAGAAATAAATATGAAACAATACATTAACTCAATAGATAATAATTTTACTATGAATTTTTTTGACCATGGTGATATTATAAAGGTAAAGAATGAATGATGATAAAAAAGGCAAATAGATATCTCCAAACAATCAATCAATGAGTGAGGAGGATGAGGATAAAATAATAAAAATTGGATTAAATTTTTGAATCACCAAGAAAATGTAAATATATCATATTAGGTTCATAAAATATTCATTTTATACATTAAATAAATAAATACACATATGATATTCATTATCGATGGTGAATGTTTTAGATAATTCTAATAAGGGAAAATAAACATTTGATTGTTTTAAATAATTTCAGTATTTTTTTTAAGAAAGTGGGTAATTAAATTTAAGGAAATAATTGCTCCAATATGGAAGATGTTATCCTACAAATTTATCTAACAATAATGGTTATAGAAAATTTTCATCCTCATTTGCTCATATTCCAAACATTTATCGTTGTATTTTGTTATTTGGAACTCATCCCCCATATATATTGTGGACATGAACCTATTATTTTTTGAAATACTCAAATTAGTAGTCATCTATATGATGTTTAAAACTTAAATTAGTACATGAAACATGAAAGAGACGGGGAATGAGTCCCATTAAAAAATTGGAATAATAACTATTCAAGAGATGAAACTGATGAGGATGATAATTGTACTCTATTGTGTTCTTTGTAAGGGGTAATCCCTCTCATTTGTTAGAATTAAATGGATGTTAATCTGATAAACCCAAGGGTGGAACCAAAAGGCAATGTCAAATAACGATCTTCTTTTAGATGTATGAAAGTAAAACATACATAGTGTTTATTAGACGTGTGATGAAAAAAATGAAGTGATTTTTAAGAAATATAAATTAGTGGTTTATCATTTCAGAAATTGATATATTTTTATTAGCTTTAATAAATTCAATAAAGGATTAAATGAATATATAAAATTTCATTGGTGATCAGAAAGTTTCAGTGAGAACTTAAAGGAGAAATACTGTACAAAAAACCTTATTTTCCCTCTAGTAGAGCCAAAATCATTTTGAGAGGATGATAAGTATGATAAGAAGATCAAATATATGCATGAGGAGCTTGATCCAAATATGAAATGTGTGACATGATATATTGTTCCATGTCTAGAAGATAGAAATGTTTTCAGAACTAAGTGGGTGTTCAGTAATAAACATATTGACTGTGGAAAAGTGTCTCAAAATAAAGAATATACAGTGTGTAGGGGAAAGTCATAGATCAAAGGAATTTATATTTATGATAAATTTACTTCCACTCCCCAATTGGATACTATTTGTTTGTTTTTGCCTATTTCAGTGAAAATATAGTTAAATGTATACCAAATGGATGTCAAATCTATGCTCTTTAATAGATTTGGTAAGGTAAGAGTATACACTGAGAAACCATATGAGTTTATTATGGATGAAAATTAGAGAAAGTTATGTGAGATAAATAATTATTTGTATAAGATAATGAAATTTAGGACCGTGTATTTAAGGTTGGATAAATTACTAAGACAAATTTGTGTTTCGCGAGGTAGAGTTGATCTTGCCCTCTACATCAAGAAGAAGAATGATCAAAGCATGTTGGTACTCATATATTCCGAAGACATAATATTTGGGGATCAAAAAAAGAATAATGAAATTTTTTTGTGGATCATATGAGGTACGATATCGAGATTTCAATGATTGGTGAAACATTTTTCTTGGTTTATAGACAAATTAAGGAAATCATAGCACATTAATTTCTCAATAAAAATTTGAATTAGAGGTTCACATGTGATTTTAAATGGAATATTCCATACCAATGATAAGGCCAACCACAATATGGATGAATTTTTTAAAAGCTGACAATTGAAAAGAGATAGATTTCATGGAATACAGGTATTTGTAGCCTATCATACGTCATAAAAACATAAACAAACACTGGCCTTGATATATTTCAAGTAACATAGTACCAATGTTGTCCCAAGGAGAGACACATGTTATCAAGGAGGATGATACTTATATATATAGTAAAAAAATAGTTTTGGGTTGTTTCATTATAGGATTTTGCAACTTCACTTGGTGGGATACACAGATGTGGTATGATAAGATTCATTGGATAACCAATAGAAATTAGAGATATTGAAAAACATGGATTTTGTTTGAGCCTTGGTTTCATTAAAACGTTGAATTTCTTGATGCTAGGATTCAAGCCTTGAAATTGTTGGAGCCTTGAATCTAGCCTAGATTTGGGCTTGGATTCAAAAATAAGGTTTACTAGAATCTTGTTTCTTCCAATGAGAGCTTTAGATATCATGAACTGGTTTGCGATGGTTAGGGTTCTTAAAATAGATCATGAAAATTTTATTAGCTTTTCTAAAAAAATAAGGATAAAGATACCTTTTATTGTTCTTAAGTTAATAAGTGCTAATAAATACTTATAATACTTTTTTTAAATAACAATTTTTAAAGAATTATTATTATTTTATATAATTCTAATATTTATAAAAACACTCTTTATAAAATAATAATTTTATAATTATTTGAATATATAATTATTTATTTATAATTATATAAATAATTTTTTAAAAAATAATACTAACATCATTATATATATTTATATAATTATATATATATATTTAAAAATATAGTAAATATATTCATTATTTAAATAAATTTATTATAAATTTATAATTAATTATTTAAAATTATATAGATAATTTTCAAATAAATGGTATATATTTATTTATATTACTAAATGTATAAAAATAGTAAATTTAATCTTTTGAATATATTTATTTATAAATTTATTTTTAACATAATTAATGAATATTAAATCTTAAGTACATTCATGTTAAAAACGAGTAAAATTTATTTATTAAAAATGAGTACAATATAGAAAATGTGGTGAAGTTTGATTGATATAAATCAATAAAAAAATGGATATATTTTAAAATAATGATATATACATATGGAAAATTTTAATATATATTAAATAAATATATATAAAATAAATAATATAAATTGTTTAAATTCACTAAATAAATATTTGTATGTGTGAGTATGTATATAAAAATGCATTAATTAAATATATTTGAAATCACTATAATATGTTTGATCTATGTAAAATTGAAAAATAAAATAATAATCAATTAGGTCCATTACTTGATGCTATTAGATAGTATTTTTAATTCATATTAAATTTTAATTATAAAACATTATTTACGAAATATATTAATTTTTATTGTAAAGCATAAATAATATTTTGTATTGTATAAATCATATTTATATACATTTATATATATATATATATTTATATTTAACAAATTCTATTTGTTAACATTATAAATAATTATTTAATTAATAAAATGTTTAATATTTTTCACTATTTACATATTTTTAATATTTATTTGTTTGATTTTTATTTGACATTTATCGATACATTTAATATATACAATTTTTTTCTTTATATATAGTATAAAAAATTTATTAATTTTTATCAATAATTATTTAACTAATAATTATTCAATAACATCTTAATATTATATTTTTTAATTTTCAGTTACTTAATTATTTCATTTTTTTCATACTTTTATCAGTGCTAAAAAATGTTGATATAAGATTCCTTTATTAGCGTTAAAAATGGTGACCTTTATCAGCACTAAACATAAATCACTTATAATGGTTAGAATTTATTAGCACTAACAAAATTGTACTGATAAAGGTTTCCTTTTATCAGTGCTAAAAAAATGTTCTCATAAAGGGTTCCTTTTTTCAGTTTCAGAAAAAAATGGCGCTGATAAAAGGTACCGTTTATCAGGGTTGGTTTTAGAGCTGAAAAAGGGTACCTTTATTACCTCTTTTTTCTTGAACTACTAAGGGTTAGTGTTATTAAAGTATTGTTTTTTCAGTAGTGTTAATAGGCACATAATAATAATAAATCTAATTTCATGCATAAAAACCTATATTTTCAAAAGAAAAATTTTGAACTTTTTAATGGAGAACAAATTTTAAATCCATTTTTTGATTTTTGATATATTTTATTTGAAAAAAATGAACATATTATTTTTAATCATAACATAAAAATTTAGTTTGGTTGATTTTTTGTATCTTTCAGATATGTTTCATGTTTTAATAAATAGTGATAAAATATTTCATTTTAATTAAAAATAACTATTTTATCTAAATAATTTATTTTACTAAAGAATATTTATAATTATTTATCAAGTATATTTAGATCAATATTTCATTATTTAATATAATTTATTTTTTTTGGAATCAATATCCCATTGAATTTGGATATAAAAACATTTTATTCTTTTTGATGTTTTTATTTGAAAACCCCGTTTACTCATTCCATCAACATGATTAATTTTAAACTAACTATTAAAAGTTCAATGTTTTGTATTTTTATAAATGGATTCCATATTTGTAATTAGGGGGTCCAAATTATGTAAATATGTCCCTTTTATTTTTGGGAAATATGAATAGTGACTTTAATATTTTTTATTACCACACTTATCGGTAAAACAAATAATTAAAGGTAAATTTTTTTTATAAGTATAATAAAATTACACTAAAACTTTTCATAAATATATTGAATGAGTTACTGTTGATAAATATCATCCTTGAGATGCTTTTATGGACTTTTGGAGCAACTTGGATGACTTTTAGCATTTTTTAGTATTTTATTCTAAGGGAAGTCCGATATACCACACTAATGTTTTTAAAAATTATTAATTTTTTAATATATGTTTATAAGGAAGATATATTAAACTATAAATAGTAATTTTAAAGATAATATTTTTATCTATATTATGATAATTTATAAATATTTTTTAGTTAACAGACAATTAAATTAAAGTCTTGCACAATGATGACAGAGTAATTTTTTAATTAATGAAGATTTATAATTTTTTTTATTAAAAATATAAAAATAAATAAAATTTGACATAATTAATGAGATCCAAGAATTTTATAGATGAAATAGACATATTAAGGATATATTAATGGTTTTTTTAAGTTATCTTGTGTATTGATATATTTTAAAGAGAAAATAAATGATCAATATCATAATTGGAATTAATGTTACTTAAAAATAAATTATATTTGATAAAATGATTTAAAATTTATAAAAATATAAAATTCATCCAAATTATTTATATAAATTTTAATATTTCATCCATGGATTATTTATGTTTTTTTGAAATTCTATAGTCACTATATTTACCCTTGAAGCCTAAAAAATCCAAGTTGTCACGGGTAGAGTTAATGGTTTAAATTATGGGTTGAATCTGAATGATGAGGGAAAAAATATGACCTAAACATGTATAAAAATTATTTTAGGATAACATAATTATCATAAATAAACTTATATTTTTTTTATTTTAAGGGTTATACCTAGGCGTAAAAAAAACTTCCATTGAATAGGTAATGAATTTACCAATCGTGTACGGTGAATTACCACCTCGCGAAAAGATGTCATTCGTTTTTTATTTAACACCTATCATTGTTGGTCATTATGATGTAAAAAGTGTTTTATATGATATATATTATATTTTTGTTGTATTTATAGTTCTACAATTTTTATATAAAACAAATCTTCATGCTTTCCATTTTGTGTAAATACAATAACGCCATTTGTGGAATTGTGGACAACCGCCTCCTCAGAGCAATGTGATTCATTCACACTATACATGGAACAAATAATTTTTGGTTTTAATAAAAATATATGATTTATATGATTTATATATTATTTTTTAATTTTAAAATACAAATATAACATTTACTTTGTATTATTTTAATATGATAAAGAAATGAATGTGGTGTTCATGCGTACTTACGACCTATCATCTCTAGGAACATTAAATTTCATTTACTATGTCCAAATTTTATAGATTATTATAAAAATATATTAATACTGAAGATATATGATATTTTCATTATTTTTTACATTCTGAATCTGATGAAATCATGAACTAGGTAATAGTTATAATAAATAACATGTCAAAAAATACTTCATAAAATAGGGAATTAACACATGATATAGTGAAAATGGTGAATGATTATTAACAAATGGGAGATAAAATAATATAAGAATATCATATATGATACTATAAATATGTATAAGGTTATTATATAAGTTAATAAGATGCATAAAACCATTTTCCATGAGGTTAAAGGAAATTCATCCAAAAGGAAAGACAATGTATGGGGTTATATCAGAATCTCATTGTTATTCGATATTGTTTGTGTGTTAGCTTCCAACAGGGAATATTTCTCATCCATGTTAGTGCTTTTTATAAATGTTTTAATTTTTTTTCCTATTATCCATTGATTTTTTAATCCATTTTTACCCATTTTTGACTACTTACAAAATGATTTACAAGGAATCTTCCTGTTATTTTCCAAAAATGAGGTACTTTATGAATTTTTTTACAAACATAAAATTCATTTTTTTAAATTATAAAAAATTGATCGAATTTCTCACTTTCATGATGACCTAATGTTTTGAAGCTTCCTCTTCAATTTTACAAGGTTATTTATAAATTAAATAACTTCTTTTATAAATGTGAGACCTTTAAAATAAATGATTAAAAAATGGTATGGGTTTTATACTTATCTCACTTTAATTTATGTGGGAAATATGATTTATTCAACACTTATTCCTTTTTTGTGGTGTATATTAGTCCCTTTTTCATGTTATATAAAGGATTTTTTTTCATTATATTGAAAATTTTATGATTTTTATTCATTTATGGGGCAAGAGATTCGACTGATTACAAGTGGTAAGGGATTTATTAACATATTTTTCATTCATTATCTTAAAGTTCCATTTCATTGATTATTTCATGCTAAGGTTATTTGTGAAATTACTGTTTATTATCTGATATTTTATTTCTACTTGTTTTATGAAAATTTAAATCGAATAAAAATAAATGAATAAATTTTCCAATACCATATATTACATACAATGTCTACATTGAAGAATATTTGAATTGTTGGGAAATAACGCTAAATCAAAAAATTTAATTAATAAAGAAACAAGTTGAAAAGGATTCTTAGTTAATGAACTAAATTGATCATTTTTATAAATAATGAATTCTTTAGATATGATATAATGGGTATAGGCTGTGTATAGAAAATCTCGTCAATGAGTTTGTAATATTATTATAAGAATAATGTATGACCCCATACATTCAAGTGGTACATTCTCATTTAAATTTAGGTTTTAATCCATTAATTTTGACCAATTAAATGTTTATCATGTGTTTGAGGAAGCTTAATAGTGTTCCAGGGGTTTGGGGTTGGAAAGAAAAAGGTAAATTTCCACCCAATGCATGCTATATAGTTGGTGCATGGCTAGAGTAAACCGTATGAATGGGGAGGCCAAACCATGATACTTGGGGTAGTGGCATTAATTATGGTTGGATAATAGTTTTCCAAACTATATTTGAAACCCAAGTAACTATGAAAATTTTATCCCTTTGGGAAGAGTAACTTACATGGTTGGTGCATGGATTGTCAAATAGTGTGGCCAAACTATACTTCCCCTTAAAAAGGTGAAACATTACAAATTTCCACCCATTATAATTTTATGATATACACGTAATTTATTCCACCATTTCTCCTTTATCAACTATAGTGACAAAGAAAAACACTCCAATATTCCCAAGGGTTGATCTCCTTTGATTCTAGGCCATTTTTATTGTTGTTGGGTGTGGATTAACAATCTTTGGCGGTCTAATCCTCCTCTAACTTATCATTTTTGGTTCAAGGTTTGTGTAATTTCTCATATTCTTCAGAATCCCTAAAACACTCTTTTTCTAGATGATCTTAGGTTAGGGTTTTAAATGGAATTTTATCCAAGTCAAGGGACATTTATAAGCATGTCTTTGTATTTTTAATCGAGGTAGGGTGTTTATAAGTAATATCCCATATTATTGATATTGATTTGTGAATTCTTGGTTGTGTTTTTATGACCCTATTATTGTGCATTTGTTTCCCTGGGTAATGTATGATATAATTTTTGTCTAGATGACGAATCAAACCCCTCATGATGCCCATGGGATACATTGAGGTTGATTAGACTAATTTAAGGCCTCGAATAGGGTGAAACAACATTCCTAAACATGGGAAAATTGTAAAGCTCGGCCTAAAGATTACTTTTATTTAAATAGAGCCCATGATAAATGGTTGACATGTTGGTAAAAAATATATAGATGAATTATTGGTAACTATATCTATTTTTTAGCAATGACATAAGGTATTGTTTGAAAAAATGTGGGATAAGGTCAATTGGATTAAAGTGAATGTGTCCGATGACCTATGAGTGTAATTAAAAATATATAACTGAGCTAATTCAGGTAAATTTTATGAACCTTGTGAAATGGTTTAACATAAAAAAATTGTATAATGTTAAAAATATGTCAATAAATGATAATTATTGAATATTCTAAATTTGATAATGAGTTAAAATGTAGCTTATGATAAATGGGTTGTGGTATAGGAAGGGAAATTGGTTAAATCTGATAGTGTATGAGAATTGATGAATGTGGGTTAATCAATGGGAATTGTTTAATGTGATTAATGGGTTAAGTGATGACAAACCGAAATGGGTTAAATGGGTTTTGAAATTTAGTTGGAAAATGTGTTAATGGGTTAAGTCATAAGGGTGATTTATTTGTTAAATGAAATGTGAAATGTGATTGTTATGTGTTTTTCTTTATGTATGGTTTGTGATTTGGTATATGTGGTAAATGGTTTAATGAGCATGTATATATGTATTGGTTGTTGTGGGGTATTGAACTTTGGAATCTACTCCCACATTTCGGGTTAAACTGAGGCTCTAAACCCCCGTCCATAATGAAAGGGTTACAGAAGGGGGATGAACCTCAATTCCTCTAATAAATTCATTTGTTGAGACTGCAGGGAGTGCGGCTCCATGGTGAGTGTGTTGTATTGTTAGGATATATTCACACCTAGTGAGATTAGAAACTTGAGTTAATCCCTTATGCATTGTAATCGATTGGATTAGGTCATTGTGTAAATGGAGAAAATGGAAAACCCATAGAACATGTGAGAAAAATAAATTTAGTAATGAGGATGGTATAAGTGAAAAATGGAAATAGTTTGGTAAAGAGTTAATGTTAATATCGTTATCAAATAACACACAATTTTTCTTTTTTTACCTGGTCATTTATTAAGTTTTTGCATGAATTATCTTTTTAGACTGAATATTTTGTGTACACTATTGGTGGGGGAAAACTAAGTGATACTCACACCCTACTCGGGCTACTGTTGGGTACCCAAGAAGATTTCATGGTTGTAGGCCAGGGCAAGGGAAAAATCCCTATGTTTGGTAGTTGAGTTGTTTTTTTAAATATTCATGGGTGAGGATCCAAACATGGAGTTAGAACCATTTGAGTATTTTATTTTTTGTCTATATTTTGGTTTTTATTCATTTTTGCACTTTTAGCATGACATGACATATTTATCATTGGTTTTGTTTTGTACACTCTTTGGGAAATGGTTGGAAATGAATGTTCTATTTTATTTCTTATTTTTTCGTTTATTTTATATGTTATATATTGTAGATCATTTTTATAAATAGGGTATAATATCCCAATGTGATATATTAGACCCGAACTTCTAGTCTAAATCCTCTGATATATTGGGAGATGTGCTTGTGGCCATGTGGCGACTCAACTCATGTCACAAGTTAGTGGATTCTAGGTTGAGGATGTTTCAAAGTGGTTTCTAATGGGTTATTTTCTGTGGTCTTACTATTATTGATGGTATACACGAGGTTAGGAAGTTTTGGGCCTTGTAAATGAGGTCATTATTAGGAGTACCTAATATATGTATATGGGAAAACCCATGTGTCGAGGGTGGGAAATTGTTGATCTTGATGTGTGTTGTTATAATTGAATGATATTTCACCATTGAGTGATGCACTTTTTGTGTGATGCGACTATAAATGATATTTTTATCAAGGAAGAAATATCATGAGGTTGTGCATTACTAATTCGTTGTTGTAATATATGTATATTTGTGTAATGTATCATGATAGGCACACACAGGATGTGTGTGTAGGATATGAAGGGTAGGATGAATTTTACCTTCTTTTTTATTTGAAGAAGATGGTGTATAATAAATATGAAACAATTGAGTAAATAGGAATAAATTAAATATATGGTTGATGAATAGTGTTTAATAAAATGATATAAATGGGTTAAAAATTATTAGAAGTGATAAATTGTAAAGGCTGAATGGTGTCTAAAATAGAATTACTTAAATTGAGATAGTAAAATGGTTAATGAATTATGCTTCTGAAGGTTTTTAATGAGTTAGAATAATGGTTGTAACAAGTTATAAAATGATAAAGGGTGTAAGAGGAAAAGATTTGTGTTGTGAAAGGGGAACACATTTTGAAAGAGTGTTTATAATTAAGGACTTCTATCTCAAATAGTTTGCTTACCCAATATTGACCATGAACCACTATAGGAATGGTTAATGGTAGTGTTAGATATGTGATCACATCCACTGTTATAGTGTATGTGAAGTGGGTTTATTATGAAAGGTAGTGTATTTTTGTTATGTTTTTCACCGATTGGTCTTCCCTTGAGGTGTTTTCTGATTAAAATGTCATTAAATTTTAACACGAATAAGTAGATATTTTTGAAATTTTCGGTGAATAGAATGATCTAAAGAGTAAACCATTGGGTTTAAAAATGGTAATGTTAATTATAAAATAACATGTAATGATGTGACTTTCTGTGATGAATGGTAGATAGTTTTCCTGGGGTTTCTTATCTGGCCCTTTGTATGGGTGGTCTTGAAATTTGGAGTGCCCTAGGATGATACCTTGATTATATGAATAGAGACCTTGATGATTCTCAATGTGTGAAAAAAGGGAGCTCCTTGCTATGATTTCGATAAGGCAGTGACCTTAAGGTTATGAGATGTTTCCTAATAATGTGAAGATGGTAACCCTTGTAGGTTGTAAGTGTGTGGGATGTAAATGGGACTTAAGAGTGAGTTTTTTGGTTGTGATTTCTTTAGTGATGGATGTTTTTCCGTGGTTGTAGTGATCGAAGAGAATTCCGACATGGAGAGTTGTGTTTTGAACCATAGAGTGTGTGTTTTGGATCATTGTGTAAATGTATGTGCGTGAGTATGTTTGGTGTGTAGCAACAAGTGAAGGATTGCCAAAGGGAATTAGATGTAGTGTTCTGGAAAGGGGGTAGGAGAGCCACCTGTGAGTAGAGACTTGTTGGAGGGATGATGTATGTTGCATAGAGAGATGGGTTTGTGACTTTTTACCCTTAACCCTAGTTACGAAGTAGGTATCATTCAATCCTTGAGAGAAACTTTGAGAGTTTTCGGCTATTTTTTGTGAATTATTTAGTGTGTAATGCACATGTGGATGTTTTGGTATTGGAATGGTGTAGATTAAACTATTAGGTTATATGGAAAGTTCAATTGTTTTGGTAGACACGACTCATATTGTGATGATGAGTTAGAAGTCTTCGTAAAATCAAGGGTGACTTCATGGGAGGTTAGGCATGTGTTGCAGGTGCTTTGGAATATGAAATATGATAGATTATTTAGAGGTGGAGTCAAGGGATAATGAGTACCATCATGTTTTTTTAATGGTATGGTTATACCCATGAACATTAAAAAGGAACCTAAGTACATGTGGCTTGTGTATGGTTAGTTTCAAAGGGTTATATAGTATAGGTTTTTGAATAATCTGGTTGGACAATGACTAATGGTGGAATAGATTTTGATTTCGGGAAGACGATGCAAGGGTGAATGAAGGTTGGATGGATGCTTAATTAAGAATGTGAATCCCATGTTGAGGATGATCACATCATTGGTCTTTCTCTAATGACTAGTTTGGTGATTGGTTTAAATGTTGAGAAATTCCTTGAGGATGATGGGGTTGATAGATTGGGATGTATAATAAGATGAATAACCAGGCGTTGGATTTGGATATGGTGGTGTTTGTCTTGTGTAATAAAAAATCAGTTTAAGTGTGTGGTCATAGGAAGGTGCGAGACCTTGAAGGATCCGATAATTCTTAGATGTGGGAATGCGCTAGAAAGGCAAGAATATTTTTGGGATGGGACAACAGGTGGTGTGGTGGCATTAGTACCAAAGGAAATTTTGTTTTGTGGTTTTTTGGTGGATTGTCATGGAGTAGTAGTGATTCATCGTTGAAAATCATGCCCGAGAAGTGGTGGATAATTGATTATGATATTAGTATGGGAAGGTGATCCCAAAACTATTGGTAGTTAATCGTTTCTCATAGTGGGAGGTAACATCAGTTTTTGATAATCTTTAGTAGTGTTCTTCAATAAATTCTTAGCATACTTTTAGCTAGTGATGATCATGCTCAATATTTTGACATCATCCTAGGTACACTGAGAAAGCTATGGATTTACGCCAAGTGACTGGAATGTGTTTTGAGTGGATGTGGGGAGTCATGTAGTTTGTGTTAATGGAGTAGCATATATGAATCAAGATAGTGGGAACCACTCCATTGAAATTTTACAGGTGAGGTCCTCAGGATGGACCAGGTGTCAACGAATGCCTTGGGTACTGTTCATGGAAGATGGGAATGGGTTTTAGATGTGGGTTGTTTTGTTTATCTATGTAAATATATATGTCTATGTCCATGTTTTTGGGTTAATATTATGACCAATGAATAAACCATGGGGGTTGGAATTCCTTGAGTAAATCGATGGTAACAACACTCTTAATGCGGGGAGTGATTTTTCATTCCTAAATGTGCGGGGTAAAGGGTGGAGTTTATGCCGTGGAATTGATATGACAATGTGAAACATTTTAGGGGAATATTGGGTTCCTCGGAAGAGCATAGGTGGCCCTCAGTTACAATGATTGAATTTGCGATGTGTTGGATTGAGCTCTAGTTGGTTCTAAAGGAAATTTGATATTTCTAGGTTAAAATCATTGTATGGCGTGGTAAGACATGACAACAATTTGTGGAAATGGAATTTGCGTTCTATAACTTCATAAAAATTGGTCATGGACTCTGGTAGGCGTTATTGATACACCATGGAGTATACCTAGGTGTGAAGGTATCTCAGTCTGGTGAGTTAATGATGTGCCGATAGTGAAGTTAGGTTCTCTAGGACAAGTTAAATGGGGACAAACCGACTCAGTTAAAAGGGGTTGCAAAAGTAGTGAGTAATAAACCACATTCAATGGATGTTTTGGAATGATAAGTGAATTTCAATAATGGAAATGAGTTTTAGGAAGGACCTGTTCAACATTAGTTGATGTAGAAAGGAAATAAGTGTTGTTTTGGTAATGTAGATGGGTGCTGTGGAGCATGATGGTAGTTTGGAGGGTTGTGGATACCTTTATGGTGAGGTTCCACTTGAATTCATGGAATAACCACTACTGGTGTGTTCGATGATAGGGATAGACCTCAAGTTGGTAAGTTCCATGGGAATTTGAAATAATGGGGTAGAATTCCAACCGTAGAATATGCATTCTCTATGCGAAACTAGTCAAGGGAGGCCTGACTCAATATGGTAAAAGTAAGGGATGTAGAAAGTTGTGGCCACATATGATTTAATGTTTGTAGTGGAAAGCGATTTTTCTAAAATAATTCATACTTGAGCGAGGTTAAGTTATTCTTAATGCATGAATGAATCATGTTGGGGTGTCCTCCTAGGTGGGTTCAATGGCAAGGATGGATGCCAACACAAGGTGGAGTTTTTATGGGGGTTCAGGCAATATGGGTTGGGGACACATCAGGTGTTGTGAAAGATGAATTTTTGTTCGAGTGATCTTTCTTTGATTGTGGAGGTTCCAATCACTAGAAGATGGTGGGAGAGAAACATAGCAGAAAAGTGGGTGGTTGATGTTGAGATTGGTGTTTCAAGTTGGATGGAATCACATGATTAACGTTCATGTGATTTGAACATGATTCCATGCATTGGCTTTGGTTGACTAGTTGAGCCCTTTTCTGGTGATTTGGTAATGTTTGGTATGTGTGGTTACGTAATGAATCCATAGTTCCTTGAGTGATGGATCGAAGAAGTTGGGACATGTGGTTTGAAGGACCATGTGCCCCCTTTCGCGGATGTCGAGTTTTATTTAACTTTATAGTTTTCAAAAATAGATTAAAATGGTCCTAAGTGATTTAGGTCATGAGTTGTGAAGAGGAACAGACTGAATGAGTTAGGATTGGATCTTCCACGATGGTATAATGTCACATGAAAATTTTCCTTGTGTTGTGATTTAAGTAGTTTTTTCTATGATTCTATATAGAGCTCTAGTAGTTGATATATTGTTTGAGGTATATGCATCCTCATGGAGAATCTGGTTCGATTTGCAGACCGCAATGAGACAATTTTGAGAGGCAAGGTTGTACCTTTGGGTTCAGCATTATGAAAAAATGTTAATGTTCAAGGGGAAACATAGAAAAGGGGAATCTATAAGAGAGCCTAATGAACTAATAAATTTATTTATGAAGTTTAGTGATTCTTGGAAGTACAACTCACAGATGATCTATTATAAGATGGAGTGGTTGTAAGATCCCAAACTTTTTGGAGTTATAATAAAAATTTAATTTTGGTTTTAATCCCTTAAATTTGATTAATTGAATTTTTACTAGGTGTTTGGGGAGGCTCTGGAGTATTTTTCGGGTTTGGATCATTAAGGAAAAAGGAAAATGGCCACCTAGTGCTTGCTGCATGGTTGGTGTAGAGTCAGGGTGAACCATGCGCTGCAGGAGGCAAACCATGCAACTTGGGACTAAGGTATTTCACACAGTTGGAGCATAGTTTTCTAAACCATGAGGGATCTCCAATTAACCATTCGACTTAGACTACTTTAGGTATAGGTAGGAGCAAGTTTGGTGAAAGATTTTCCATACCTTATAGCCAAACCGATCATCCCATTTAAAAGGTGAAAAACATCCAATTCTTCCATCAGGATTTTAAGATCTCCACCCGATTTATTTTTTCCCTTTATACTTTATCAAACATAGTGACAATCCAAAATTCACTAATCTTACTAAGGGTAGATATATTTCTATTCTATGATATTTAGAGTGTTGTTGGGTGCAGATCGAAGCTCTGGGTGAGTCTAAGACTCCTCTTCCTTCTCCTTTCAAGATTACAATTTTTTTAATTTCTCATCTTATTATAAATCCCCAAATCCCTCTTTTTCTAGTGGATATTTGGTTAGGGTTTTTAATGGTGTCATAATCCAAGTCAAGGTCTAAGGATAAGCATGCAGTTGTCTTCAGAATCGATGTATGTGGTCTATATGTTATATCCCACAGTCTTGAGTTTGATTTGTACATGATTGGTTGTGTTTTATTTCACTGTATTTGTGTATTTGGTTCCCTTTCTAAAGTTTGGAAAAAATGGATGGATAGATGATGAATCAAACACTTCATTAACCCCATGGTATGTGTCAATGTTCATTAGACAATTCTGTTCAACCCATTGGGTGCACTAATTTTACCAAACCTGGGAAATTTATAAAGATAATCCTAAAGTTCACTTGTATTGAAATAAATCCCATGAAAAATGGTTTAAATGTTGGTCAAAACTATAAGGAGGAATTCTTGGTAATTTTTTCTATTTATTGGAAATAAAATAAGTGTTTTTTTGAAAAAAATGGTAAAAAGAGTTGAATGGGTTAATGTGAATTTGTAAAAGGAAATATGAGTGTAATAGAAATTGTATAAACGAGCTAATGCATGTGAATTTGATGAACCATGTGAAATGGGTTAATATATTGAAATGATTGAATGTTCCAAATGGGTTCATTAATGGAAAATTATTTAATATGGTAAATAGTTTGATGAGTAAAAATGTTAATTATGCTAAATTGTCTTAGGTATAGAAATGGATATGGGTTAAATGGACTAGTGTATGGGAATATATGACTGTGGAAAAATGAATGAGAATTGTTGAATGTGATTAATGGGTTAAGGAATGAGAAAGATAAATGGGTTAAATGGGTTATACAATTTAGTTGGTAAATGTGTTAATGGGTTATGGAATAAGGGTGATTTATTTGTTAAAAGAAATGTAAATTGTGATTGTCATGTTTATTTGATTTTTTATGGTTTATGATATGGTATATTTAGTAAATAGATAAATGATAATGTGTTCATGGATTAGTTTTTTTAGGGTATTGGACTTGAGGATCTACGTCTATGATTCGGGATAGACTGAGGGTATAAAACCATCCCAATAATGCATGGTTTTGAGAAGGGGACCAAGGATCTATACCTCTAAGGCATGCATTTGATGAGACCACATGGACTGAGGCTTTGAGGTGAGTATGTTGTAATTTTTTGATATGTTCAACCCTAGTGAGACAAGGAAATCTATTTACTCCTTTATTAAATGTAATTGATTGGATGAAGCCATTGTTTAAAAAAATGTCAAACCCATAGAACATTCAAGGAAAATGTATTTAGTATTGTGGATGGTATAAGTGATGAAAATTGACATAGTTATGCAAAAATTTTAAGTGATTATTATTCTATAATGGCACCCGAGTTCTCTATTGTTTACCTTTTCATTTTTTTATTTCTTGTATACACTATATATTTAGACTAGAAATTTTGTACACACATTTGGCAGTATCCTACAGAGTTGTACTCACACCCGTCTTGGGCTACCATTGGGTACTAGAGTAGATTTCATGTTAAAAGGTTATGACAAGGAAAAAGGCCAATTTATAGGGAGTTAATTTGGGCTTGGAATGTCCCTCGATGAGGATCTAGACTTGGAGTTAGGACCATTTGGGAATTTGTTTTTTTGTAAATATTTTGTGTCTTATTCACTTTGGAACTATTATCATGACATGGAATATTCATCATTGGTTTCTATTTTGTACCCTATTTAGGAATTGGTTGTAAATTCATGTTACGGTTTATTGATTTTTATTTCCTTTATTTTATATGTTATGTTATGTGGATCACCCTATTTAATAGGGTATCGTCTCCCCACGTGGTTTATTAGAACCTCGATACTAGTCAGTAACCTCTGGTGTATGGGGGGGCATGCTTGAGGTCATTTGGTGACTCAACTAAGGGCATCATTTAGTAGCTTATAAGCCGGGGAAATTATAGATAATTTGGCCAAACAAATGGGGTTTTACAAATAAATATTAAAATATCTTGTGAATGGTCTTGATAGTAGTGGTTTACGTGTCAGACACATGACTTATAATAATTAATCATTTCATTAGGAATTCATTTAATATTATATAGATGATTTCCTGTATGAAAAAAAAATATGGATTCATTTAATTATTAGTTTATTTGTTTAATGGAATGTGTGTTCTGTAATCTACCTTTTTATGTTGATTTTTCTCTTTAATTAAATATATATTACACTATATGTAAATCTTATTAGAAATATGAGCTCAACTTTTATTTTCTTCTCTTTTCCCAGGTGATGACGATGAAATATTTAAATGAGTTCCATGATGTAAATAATATTCCTTATCTATATTTTATTTTTAATTACCAATTTTGTATGGGTACCTTGTTGGTATCTAGTTCTTCATGATTACTAAACTAATCCATACTTTGGGATTGATTCCTTGTAATCATTCTAATGTAGTAAAATAATGCACTAGTTCTAGGATTCCATGGCCAGGGCGTTATAGTTCGTATTAGAGGATTTTTAGTAGTAGGATTGGGAACTATATTTATGAAAATATACAATAAGAAACACAATACATTTATTTAGTTTGTGAGAAAATTATATTTATGTAACAATCCATTTTCATTTTATGTAAAAATGTTCAATGGTAAGGATAACCATTAGGGTTTATATAATCTTTAATTGTAAGCTAATTATGGGTATTTATATTATTTGGGATTTAAAATGAAACATATGAGATAATATTTTTGGTTAAAATATTTCATTAAAGTTGAATATATTTAGGTTATTTTTGGTGGATTCATATCACAATTTTGGATAATATTGATATGGTTTTAGAAAAAGGATAACTCATATACTAGGTGAAAACCTGTCACGTTTGGAAAGGTTTTGGGTTTTGAACCCACAACTGAAGGGTGAAAATGGAAAAATTCCTACCACTAGACTATATTATTTCATGGTTAGCATGAAATTAATTTTTTTAGAATATTTAATTAATAAGGGTTATTTTTATTTTAGGGAATATTTTTTCAATTATATTTCCTTGGGATAGAAAAATGATTTAGTGATAAAGTTATTAAGGTCCTTTCCGAAGATGTTAAATTTTTTAAGAACCCTATATGATAATGGTAAATAAAGTACTATGAGATTTTATTTAATAATTAAACATTGAATGATATTTTGGAATAATATATTATTTTATCCTAGACTCAAGAAATGTAAGGAAATGGTTGGCATATCTTAGATATTATGTGATTTCAGGAATTAAATTTTTAGTATAATACATTACGAGTGATTAATGTTATTTGGAAGATGATATGATCAAATACTCCTAATTTTTTGGATTAAATCCATATATAGAATATTTTTTTGGAAGGATGTTTATTTTATGAATGATCTTTGTTGAAATTTTTGTATTAATATTGAATTTTTACGAATAAAGTTGTTTTTTATTATAAAATGGTTTATTACTTTTAGGGAATTATCTTTTCTTATCATAATATTTTTGACTATGGTTAATTTATAAAGACTAGAGGAATATATATTTATACTTTATTAAGATTTTTTATCCATATAAATCGATTAAAATTATTCCAGAATGAAAAAAATCATCTAAAAAAATCATTATTTGGATAAAAATATGAGTTTGTTTAAGAAATTGACAAAAGGATGAAACTCTACTTGTTAAGTAATTATGATTCCTTATGTTATTAATCTAGGAAGTAACTGAATTCATTAACTATAGAAAAATTATTTTAGAAAAAATCATTGTTAGTTTAATTTTCTTCCTGAGAAATCAATGGCCTTTTTACCTATAAAAGATTTATGTTCTTTTGATAAAAGTCTTTCACATGATCATGTTCTCTATCATTCACCATAAGAATGTGATAGCTATATTTTTCTAATATATAAATGTCTTCACTAATGTTCTTATATTCAAAATAATAATGTTGTGATGACCATAATATTTTCTTTTCCCTATTATTAAGAAGATCTTTTATTAACCCTATTAATTGTGTGGGTTTTTCAAAAATTGTTTATTTTCAAATATCAAACCCTAGAATAACAAGATAAGTGTTTTAATTGAGAGGAAGGAATTTAATTAATGTGGGGATAATGTTTCACTAAAAAAATTAAAATATTGTCATTTTTGAAGAAGTTTAATTTTTTTCATTCTTTCATTACCCACAACATGATTTTAATCTTATGCTATACACAATAAGAAGGTTGATTGCATCACACATAAGGATAAGTTTCACTAAAAAATTATATCTTATTAAAATATTTTTATTTAATATAATAAAATATAACAAAACCATTAATTTGGCGGTTATGAATATTATCTACTAATTTATCAATATATATGGTTGAATTCATTGGTTACAAATTAATTAGAAATTATAATAAGAATCAACTGAATATATAGGAAATGTTTTTATAAAAAACAATTTTGATTCTCCCAATGCCATTTTGTCCTAAAAAATTAAACTAATTACAATTAGTGAATTATATTAATGTAATATATATTTTCGAAAATATTTTTTTACATCAATAAAATAGATTTTATAGGAAGAAGATAAGATCGAATCCAATTATAAACATAAAAAAAAATATTTTTCTAAATGCTGTTTTTCCGCCTTTTAATGGATAACCCATTTTAAATACAATTTTTATTCTTTTAATATTTTATTTGAAAAAAAATTATCATTTAAAATTTCAATTTAAAAATATACATTGGTTGAATTTTTCTTTTCAGATAAGTTTCATGTTTTGATAAATAATAATTATATATTTAATTTTAATTCAAAACAAATTTTCCATAAAAATATTTTGGAGTTTTGAGTTATATTATTAATTATATTTAAAGTATTATTAGATTAGTATGTTATAATTTAATCTATTTTGGGACATAGCAATAAATTTCACATTGAATTTTGATATACAAACTTTTCAATCTCTTAAATATCTAAACTTTAAAAATCCATTTTATGATTCCATCAACGAGATTAATTTCATATTAATTACTACAACCTCTTTGTTTTCAATTTTAAAAAATGAATTCCATATTTTTAATCAGTGGGTAGAAATTATGTAAATATATCCCTTTAAATTTTGGGCAATATGAATAGTAACTTTAGTATTTTTTTCTTAACACGGTTAAGGGTCAATCAGGTAATTTAGGGTAAAAATAATATTATAAGTGCTATAAAATTACCATAAATAATTTATTAATTTTATTGGATGAGTTGGTGTTGACTAAAACAATCCTTGGACCAATTTTATGGAATCTTGGGGCTACTTGGATTACTTTATGCATTTTTTATCATTTTATTCCAAGGGAAGTCCAATATGTCACACTTATGTTTTTAAAAATTATTAATCTTTTTATAGATGGTTATTAAGAAGATATGACCGAATATAAATATTAATTAGAAAATTTAAATGTTTATATTAATCATGAGAATTTATATTTTATTTTTAGTGTATAAATAATTAAATTAAAGGCCTGCAATATGATGATTTAGTAAGTGTTTAATTTTGGTAATATTAAATAAATGTTACAAAAATATTAAAATATATTCAATTTGATAAAATTAATTCCATAAATGAATTTAATAGATGAAATAAACATATTGGTTATTTATTAATGTTTTATTTTCAAATTTATCATCTGTATTGAAATTATTTAAAAATTCAATAATTGAATAGTATCAAAATTGACATTAATGATATTTTAAAATAAATAATATTTAGTTAAATTATATAAAATTTATAAAAAAACTCAAATTCATCCAAATTATTAGTATAAAGTCTAAAATTTCATCCACTACTCATTTATGGTTATTTTTTCAATTTATAGTGACTATATTAACACATAAAGAGTAAAAATCCATGTTTTTAGGACAAGAGTTAAAGGGTTTAACTAAGGGTCAATGCCAAAAGATAAGGGTAATAATGTGACCTAAACATGTATAAAATTATTGGATGAGAATATTTCTGCCCATAATCATATTATATTCTAACTTAATCTCTTTGTATATATTTATAATTGAAAAATAATTTATATTAATTTAATATTTTGAGTGTTTACAAAAGTGACCGTCACCTCAACTATAAAGGGGATCCTCCTACCTCACTTCCACACAATACTTTAAGCCTTATATCTCTTTTAAAACCTAATAAAAGAACATCCCAAAATCCCACCCCTAATACTAGTTTCCTAACCCTAGAAAAAAATTAAATTAAAGAAGGATTTTTGTATATACCAAAAAGAGTTACCCAAATAAGAAGTAACTTTCGTCAATGATCACTTTAGTTTTATTTCTTTCCCCAATCCTTCATTTATTTTTTTCCATTATTATATAATAACACCAATATACTAAATATAATGTGTTTTTTATGTTATGTTTTTAACTCAAACCACACACACTTCCATTCAATGAGTAGAGAATTTACCATTTGTGTATGGAAAACTACTACCTCGTGAAACGATGTCATTTGTATTTTCCATTACCTCCCCTCATGTTTGGTCATTATGATGAAAAAAATGTTTGTATATTATATACATATGATATTTATGTTATATTAGTAATTATTTAACTACCATATAGCACACACATTCATTCTTTTTATTTTGTGAAAATATGATAGCATCATTTGTGGAAGTGGGCAGTACTGCCTCCTCAAAGCGATGAGATTTGTTCATACTATATATGGAACATATAAAGGATGGTTTTGGTAATGACCCAAAAATTTATTAATGAATATTAATCTGCGTCTATTTAAATATATTCTTATGGTTTTTTTAAAACATATGAACTTATTTGGATCTATGTTTTTGATTTTAAAATACCATTAAGTATTGTGACTGCTGGTAATATAGACGTTGAACAGTGATCACATGATTAGTATAAAAATATGGATTTAAAAAATCAAATTTTCCCAGAAAAAGGAAGTGATGGGATAATCCAGTAGACTCACCCCATATGAAGCCCATTTTTTGGAGCTCAGAAATGAGGTGGAGTCATTGGGATTGTCTCTTGACCAATCCCAATCCAATAGACTCACCCTAGTACTACGGTTAAGAACATTATTATTCTATAGTGAATATACATTCTTTTTATTATTGTTACTTTGTAAATAGTTTTTATAGCACAAATAGTCTTTTTAGTTAATATTCAACTAAGAAATATATTTTTATGAATTAATATATTTTTTAATTTAAATAACATTTTAATAAAATATTATTATTATTATTAAATTAATTTTTATTAAATATAAATTATAGTATAATTTTATGATTGAAATTTTAATTTTTATTAAGGTTTGAAAGCTGTTTTGGTCAAAACCCATGAATTTTCGATAAATGCAAATTTTTATTTTAAAAGTAAAAATTCAAATATTTATAAAATTATTTAGATAAAATCAATATTATTTTTGGAATCCGAACGTCTAAATTATCCAACATTTAATTTTTCATAATTTCTTGAGACAGTCGAATTTTTGGGTAAAAATTAAATACCATTTAAATATATAATGTGTTTTGTGACATCATAATGACCATATAGTGATGTAATAAAATACTATAAACATTTTTTAGGCCAATATATGTTTTACCATTAAAATAATGTGATTTTTGATGTTTTTTGATTAATTTTACAAAGCATTAGTGGACCCTTCAAGGCTTATAAAACATTTTGTCTATTTAAATTGTTTTCCTTGAAGGTGTGATTCAAATCCACATAAGAATCACTATTACTTTAAGAAGATCTACCATTTAACTTAAAACATATTTTCTCCACTCCCCTTTGGAAAAAACCATGGGCTGGTTTGTGGTTTTGAATAATTTAATGTGAGGTGTCTCAAACCTAAATAATAAATAATTCCCCCTCCTCTCCTATATAAATCTACCCAAGCTACCACTTTCTCTTCACTCAAAGCATTTGGAGTTCGACCAAACCCTTCCCTCCTTTCTCTAGAACCCTCCCAAGTGCCCCAATCTCCCAATAATCTTCTCTCAAGCCTCTCCTATGCTTTTGGGATTACACTTCCACGTAAGGGATTTCTTCCTTTCTAATTTTTATCCAATGTTTTCAAGTTGTTATGCCCTTTTTTCAATTTAAAATCCTGGGGTATGATTTCACACCACCCCCATAATTCCCTACTTATGTTTGGATGATAGGATACACATTTATCTTTAATTAATTCCTCCTTTTTACACCCATTACCATACTGAAATTTCGTGAGGGATTTCTCTCTCCTCTTTTACGGCCAAGTAATTCTTTTGTATTATGCATCTAAATTCCATTACATTTGTTGGGACGTGTATTTATATGACCCATTAATATAATTTTCATGTAAATTTTATTAGACACCCATTTATCTCTAATCAACAATTTTCATGAATCCTTATTTCATGCCATTATGCTCCCAGAATTGCACCACATTTTTCCATGCCAAGATCATTGTGTAGTGAAGACCATACCCATGTATCTATCAAGGGTATTCACCTTTTTGAACATATGCACATTTAATGTTACTTTCATGTATTTATTACACATTACTTAATCGTGGAATAAATTATTATGATGATTGATTCCATGTTATATGATCCATGTGGCACCCTTATGCTTGAAATGAATTGTTTAAGAAGGGTGCACCCTGATAGTGCTACAATGCATTGGGTAAAGTATAGTATCATGATATGTCCTGTGAAAGAAGTGTTGAATCATGATAATTGAAATGAAATGAGGGTTTACTCATTCTTCATGTGCAATGAGGGTTTACTCATGCTCCATGTGCAATGAGCCTTGGCTCATGCTAAATTCCATGTTAAGTGTTGTTACCACATTTCCATGTTATGATTATCATGATTTATCATGCCTTTATGTTCTTGTTCCTCTTTTGCTTCATTGATATTCCTATTTTTTAACATGTATTGTATTCTTAATTTTATTCTATGTTTATTCCATTTCTGGGCTTTATAACTCACCCTTTTCTTATGCATGCCATTAGGTTATCCCATGAAATGCTAAGTATGAGGGAATGTAGTGGTCATTTAACGAATGTTTTCAACAAGGATGTTGTATTTCATGTTTTAAGTTGTTATGTAATGATCCTAAGCCCCAAATACACTATACCTATCGATCTTCTAGGTTTTATTAAGAGATTTTTATGTAATAAATCATGTTTAATTATGTAATAAAGAGTAGGACTGTTATAGTTGGTATCAAAGGATAAATTTAGTTATTTTTGGTATTAGGATTAGAAAACCATAGTGAAGCCTTAGAGACAAGACTAATTATAATAAAAAAATCCCTATGTTTTGGTGGGTATTGAGTAAATGGTTTATCAAGAAAATACATCCCAGTCCGTATATGAGTAGTTTGTGGAAGCTCTGGCATAAATGTACCTAGGGGTGAAAACCCAGACAAGGAGTTTCAGGCTTGACCCGGGGTATCCTAGTACATGACAAAAGGCCTTGCTTCACTCTAGGTTATGACACTCCTGGGGGATATGCAATGGAAAATTCAAAATCTTAGTATGAACCATTATTAAGTTAATAAAAAAATTCCCCTAAGAATATATGATTGAATGTAGATCATTGATAACATAGATTAAAGCCTATAGAATCATAAGTTAATGAAATAAAAGATATTTATAAGTCATCTATTTTTGGATTACCCTGTTTTTGTTACCCCAAACTTTTCTTTTATTCTAGCTAATGGCCGATAATAAGAGGACTCGGGCTAACAACCGATGCGAAGAGCAATGTGATGACTATTCTAATGAGATGCCCAATCTGATGAGAGTAGGAATTGTGAAATTAGTCACGATACTATCTCAGTTAACTCAAGCATCAAATAGAAACATGGGTCAAGAGGAAAATTCAACTCCCTCCCCCCAGAAAGAACAAGTCGCTATCAAGGGCTTTATGAGACAACAACCTCCTACTTTTAATGGATTATCTAATACCTCAATCGTCAAATAATGGATCAAATCCATTAAAAATATCTTCTCTATCAATCAATGTTCCGAAAAAGAGAATTTTCTTCCGGATGATTATCATATGCATGGTCAAACTGATAAATAGTGGACATTGATAAAAAATATGAATCCTGAGGAGGAGATCGAGGTGTTGGAATGGAAGGATTTCCAGAAGTTTTTTTGATAAATATTTTTTGTGAACACTCTATCTTAAGATAGAAAAGGGAATTCCTTGCCCTGAATTAAAAAGATGGAGAATCTATCAGAGCGTATGAGGAAAGCTTCACAAGGCTTTCAGGACACGCTTTCGAATTTTTCGTTACCCCAGAATGCATGGTTGACCAATTTTTTGGTGGGAAGAAACCAAGCTTGCAGAAAGCCCTAGGTATCCACGACTTCGACAACTATAAGAAAATTGTCTAATGTGCCCTTAAGGTTAAAATGGATACCAAAAAACCTCAGGGGTATCATAAGGACAAGAAACGATTTAGGTGTGAAAGAGAAGGTCACCTAGCTATTAACTACCGACAAAAAAATCCCACTGTTGTGACAGAGGAGAGGAATGATCCGTTCGACATTCAACACATCATTCATTGCTTAAGCTGCAAAGAACAAGGACATCTTACAAATAATTTCCCTAAGCCTTGGGTTTTCGGAGGCAACCAACAACTTCCAAGGTAGAAAGGGAAAGCTTTTTCCATCACTAATAACGAAGTGAACCCCGAAAAAGAAGTGGTGATAGGTATTCTAGTTATTCAATCAAGAATAGAAAACAAACTTTTTGATTTAGGTTCTACACATTCTTTTATATCTCTAAAGTTTAGTAGAACAATCCCAACACCACAAATAATCATGGAAGTAAAGATGTCGTTGAGTATGGAAAATGGGGAAATAATTAAATCCCATAAATATAACTCCTCCCCTATCATAATCAGTGGATTGAACTTCCAGGAGAACCTCATCATACTCCCTCTAGTGGAATTTGATTCTATTCCTAGCATGGATTGGATTTACCTATATAAAGCTAACATAAATTACTATAAGAGGGAAATCCCTCTCTCTGTGGAGAATCGACCCCCTATTCTGTAAAAGTTCAAGGAAGAATAGTAATCTTCGTTAGCTCCATTATCTCAAGCATGGATATTATTTTCCTATGAGCATGCATATCTGGCTCATAGGATTGAGTCTAAGGAGGCAACCATCCTTGAAGACATTCCTTTTGCGAGCTAATTCTCTGAAGGGTTTCCCTAGGAATTGCCTGGTCTTCCTCCTAGAAGAGATGTTGAATGATCAATTGATCTTATACCAAGGGCATTGAAAATATCTGATACTTCATATAGAATAGATGTTGTGGAGCTTGATGAGCTGAAGAAACAACTACAGGAGAATCTAGATAAAGGGTTTGTATGCCCAAGTGCTTCACTATGGGGTGCACCAGTCCACTCTATCAAGAAAAAGAATGGGTCAATGCACCGTTGCATTGATTATCATGAGCTTAACAAAATAATAATAATGAACAAGTATCCTCTACTAAGAATTAATGACTTTTTTGATCAGCTACATAGAGAAAAATACTTCTTGAAGTTTAATTTGCGGCCGTGAAATTATCAAGTAAGTGTGATGAAGGAAGATATCCCCAAGATTGCTTTTCATACAAGATACAAGCACTATGAATTCCTAGATATGCCTTCCAGACTCCCTAATGCTCCAAAAATGATCATGGACTTGATGAATGGAGTTTTTATAGGTTACCTCGACAAATTTGTGGAAGAATTTATAGATGATATTCGAATATACTCCCAAACCAAGGAGGATCATGAGGAGAATATAAGAATTGTACTAGAGACCTTACGAAAGGGAAGCTCTATGAAAAGTGAAAAAAGTGTAGTTGTGATTGAATGAGGTCTCATTCTTGGGTCATACCATCACAAGCAATGTGATATCTGTGGATCCCTCCAAGAAAACAGTAATATAGGGATGGACGAGGAAAACATCGGTAATGAATATCCGTTACTTCTTGGTGTTAGCTGGATATTATCGACGATTTGTGAGAAATTTCTCATGATTTTCCAACCCTATTACCAATCTAACTCATAAGTGAGTAAGGTTTTCATGGAGTGATGAATGCAAAGAAAGCTTCAAGGAGTTAAAAAGGAGGTTTATCACTGCACACGTTCTCACATTACCCACAAGTAGAGAACTTTTTTAGTATTCTGTGATGCTTTGTAGAAGGCTATGGGCTGTGTGTTGATGCAAAATGCAAAATTTATTTTTTATGCTTTAATGCAATTGAATGTTCGTGAGGAGAATTATCCAAAAAATGATCTGATGTTGGATGTGGTGATATTTGCTTCAAAAATTTGGAGGCATTATCTCTTTGGGGAAAAGTGTGAAATATATATGGACCACAAAAGCATAAAATATATATTCACAAAATGAAGATGATTAGAACTGATCAAAGACTGTGACTACTCAATCCATTACCACCCTAGGAAAGCGAACAAGGTGGCAGATGCTCCAACTAGAAAGGACCCAAAGATTATATCGTTGATGATAATTGAGAAGGATCCAATATTATTATATTTGATAAAGATAAACATGGGGATCATAAAGAAGGGAACATCATTAATATTTTCACAAATGATTGCTCAACCATCTCTTTTTGAAAATTTATAGGATCCTAAAAAGGATGATGTGGGAATTTAGAATAAAGAGGAATATATTAGAGAAGGTAAATTCTCTAAGTTCAATGTTAATGAAGAAGTAATTTTGTGATTTTGGAAAAGAATATGTGTTCCATAAAGTCTGGAGCTGGAGAATGATCTTTTGGATGATGAACATAGTTTGAATTTATCTATTCACCAAGGAAATAAAAAGATGTATAAAAATATATGAGATCATTATTCGTGGTATATATATGAAGAGGGATATCACTGAGTATCCATAAAAGTGCCTGGTGTGTCATAAGTCAAGTCAGGGAGGCAGAAGTCTAAGGGGTTGATGCCATCATTGCCTGTACCAACATGGAAATGAGAGAACATGACCATAGAATTTGTCACTGGACTTCCAAAGATATCCAAAGGCAAAATGCAATCTGGAATGTTGTGGATCATCTTAAAAAGTCTGCACACTTCATTTCAATTCTGGAAGATTTCTCATTGGATCAGCTAGCACAAATACATAGCAGGGAAGTGGTAAGTCTTCACGGAGTACCACAATCTATTGTATCCGACCGAGATCCAAGATTCACCTCTATGTTTTGAAAGAGTCTTAAACATGATTTGGATACTGAATTGAAATTCATTATGTCCTATCATCCTAAAATAGATGAACACTCCAAGTGAACTATTAATACACTGGAGAATATGTTAAGATCATGTTCTAGGGAATTTAAAGGAGGGTGGGACCAACATCTTCCACTGGTTTAATTATCCTAAAAATATAGTTTCCACTCGAGCATTTGAATGAGACCCTATGAATCCTTGTATGGGTAGAGGTGCAGAACACTGGCATGTTGGGATGAAGTCGGTGAGAGTAAGATGCTAGGACCATAAATGGTCATGAAAATGTTGGAGAAGTTGAAAACCATTCAAAAACATATCAAGGTTTCCTAGAGTCGACATATGAGTTTTATAGATAACTGTTGACGAGACCTTCAGTTTAAAGATGGAGACATGGTATTTATAAGAATAACTCCATGGGGGAAGGTCATGAGGTTTGGAAATAAATGGAAGTTAAGTCCTAGGTACATCGTCCCCTTTGAGATTCTTGATCGTGTCGGGGTTGTGGCCTATCGACTAGAACTTCCAGATACGATGGCCAAAGTAAATGATATATTTCATGTATCCCTCTTAAAGTAGTATATACCAGAACCTTCACATGTACTCTCTTCAGAGGTAGTACAACTATAGGATGATCTTTCTTACAAGGAACAACCAGTGAAGATCTTAGATTTTTGAGAAAATGTTCTATGAAATAAGACAATGCCCCCCCATCAAGGTGTTGTGGCAAAACCACAAGTCTGAAAAAGAGATGTGGGTATCAGAAGAAGTGATAAAGCAAAGTTACCCACATTTTTTATAGTGGGAAAATGAAATATTTAGGGCAAAACTTATTAAGGGGGGACGATTTTAATGAACCAAAAATTTATTAATGAAAATTCATCATGGTATACTTAAATATCTTCTTATGGTTATGTTAAATGTATTAATTTATTTGGTTCTATGTTTGGGATTTTAAACTACCTTTAAGAATTGTGACCGTTACTAATATAGCCATTGAACTGTGATCACATGATTAATATAATTATAAGACTTTAACAAATCCAATTTACTCAAACAAAGGAAGCCATGGCCTCATCCATTAGACTCGCCCCATACGAAGCCTATTTTTCAGAGCTTGGAAAGGAGGTCGCATCATTGGTCTATACTCTTGACCAATCCCTAGACGAGATTGAATATGTAAAGCATGAGCGAAACTGCCTACGAGAGAAGTGGAAGTTGATAGAGATTACCACTCAAGAAATGTTATCAGAGCCACCCCAAGAGTATGTCACCATCAAACACCTTACCCTAAGGTCTTATGATGGTGTTTTAAGGGGTTATGTAACAAGAACCTAGTACTATGATAATGTACATTATTCTTTTATAGATAATATACATTCTTTTTATCATTGTTACTTTGTAAATAGTTTTTAAAGCACAAATACTATTTTTAGTCAATATTCAACTAAAAAAATCTATTTTGAGGAATTAATGGATTTTTTAAATAAATAATATTTTAATAAAATATTATTACTATTATTTAATTAATTTTTATTAAATATAAATTATCATATAATTTTATGAATGCAATTTTAAATTTTAATAAGGTTTGAAATCTTTTTTTGTCAAAACCGATGAATTTTTTATAAATATATGTTTTTAATTTAAAAGTAAAAATTCACATATTTAGAAAATTATTTAATATAATGAATATTATTTTTGGAATCTGGTTATTGAAATTATCTAATGGTGAATTTTTCATAATTTTCTGAGACAGTCGAATTTTTGGGTAAAAATTAAATACCATTTAAATATATAATGTGTTTTATGAAATCATAAAGACCCAATAGTGATGTAATAAAATACTATATACATTATGTTCCTCCAATATATGTTTTACCATTAAAATAATGTGATTTTGGGGTTGTTTTATTGATTTTAAAAAGCTTTAGTGGACTCTTCAAGGCATATAAAACATTTTGTGTTTTTAATTTTTTTTCCTTGAGAGTGTGACTCACCTCCACATAAGCAACCCTATTATTTTAATAAGTTCATCCATTGGCCTTATTAAATATTTTTCCCACCCCCCTTTTTCAAAAACCATTTCCAAAAACCATGGTATGATTTGTGGTTTGGATTTTTTTAATGTGAGGGGTCCCAAACCTAAATAATAATGAATTTTCTCTCCTTTCCTATATAAACCCATCCAAGCTCCCACTTCCACTTCACTCAAAGCCTCTGTATATCAACCAAAACCTTCCTTCCTCTCTCTAAAATCCACCCATGGTTCCCCAATCTTCCAATAATCCTCTCCCAACCTTTTGGGATCACACTTCCATGTAATGGATTTCTTCTTTTCTCATTTTTGTCCAATTTTCTATAAGATTTTATGACATTGTTTCAATTAAAAATGTCAGGGTATGATTTTGAACCTCCCCCATACTTCTCTATTTATGTTTGGATTATTGTATACCCCTTTCTCTCTCATTAATTCCTCCCATGTACACCCATTACCATGCCGAAATTCCTTGATGGATTTCTCTATCCTCTTTTACATCCCAGTAATTCTTTTGTATTATGCATCTAATTTGTAGTATATTTGTTGGAAAATGTATCTATATGACCCCTTAATTTAAATTTTATGTAAATATGATGAGACAACCATTTATCTCTCATCAAACATTTTCATGAATCCTTATGTCACACCGTTATGCTGTCGAAATTGCACCTAAATTTTCCAAGCCGAGATCATTGTGTAGTGAATACCATACCCATGTCTCTATGAAGGGTATTTACCTTTATAAACATATACATATTTAATGGAACATTAATTTATTGATTCTACATTACTTAATCATTTAATTACTTATGATGGTGATTGATTCCATGTTGTATGATTCAATGGGTATACTTATGCATGAAATGAAATGTTTAAGAAGGGTGCGCCCAGATAGCGCTCCAATGCATTAGGTAATGTATTGTATCCTGATACATCATGTTCAATGAGTTTTGAATCATGATAATTAAAGTGAAACAACGGTTTAATTGTTCTTCATGTACAATGAGGGTTTACCCATGCTCCATGTGCATTGAGCCTTAACTCATGCTAAATTCCATGTTAAGTGTTGTTGCCACATTTCTATGTTATGATGATCTTGATTTATCACACCTGTATGTTCATGTTTCTCTTGTACTCCATTGATATGCCTATTTTCTAACATGTATTGTATTACTCATTTTATTACACGTTTATTACCTTACTGGGATTTATATCTCACTCTTTTCTTATGCACTTCCTCAGGTTATCCCATGCAATGTTAAGTACGAGGGAATATAGGGGTCATGTAAAGAATATTTTCAATAAAGATGTTGTATTTAATGTTTTAAGTTGTCATTTAATGATACTAAGCCCCAAATACACAAGATCTCTTAATCTTATATGTTGTATCAAGTAAAGTTCATGTAATAAATATTGTTTAAGTATTTAATAAAGAGCATGGTTGTTATAGTTTTAGTAAAAATATGTGATATATATGACATATATACGATATTTTAATATATTATATTTAATTTTCATTCTATAAATATGAAAAAAATGAAAGTAGCCTTCATGTGCACAAACAACATACTATCTCCATAAACAACTTATTTCATTTCATATCCAAAAAATTTATTTATTATTATAAAAATTTAAAAACTAAATATATCAGATATCTAAATCACGTTTTAAATTCATTATATTATTAAATAATAATCTATGTAATAGGAACACAAAACTAAAAGTCAAAACATACATGAGAAACTAAGCAATTAACATATGAAATAGGGAAAATAATAAAATATTATCAACAAATGTGTGATAAAATAAAATAATAAGATATTATATGATATAATAAATATGAATAAGGTTTTGATATAAGTTAATAAAATTATTAAAACCACTATACAGTTTGTCAATGGATATTCAACCAAATGGAAACACAAGGTAAGGGGTTATTTCACAATTTCATCATTATTCAAGATTATTTGTGTTTAAGTCTCCACTGGGGAACATTTATATCCTATGCTAGTGGGTTTTAAAAAAAATTCAATAATTTTTTTTATTCTCCAATTATTTTTTAAATTCATATGTACCCCTTTTTAACATTTTACAAAATTATTTAAAAGGAATATTTATATTATTTTCCAAAATAAGGTACATTTTGACTTTTCTTACAAAAATAAAAGGAATGTTTTTAACATATACAGAATGGAAATAATTTCACATAATAATCGCACCCTAAGGATTTGATGCTTCCTCTAAAAGTTTACTAGATTTTTTCAACGAAATTATTTTTTTAAATGTGGAGACTTTTATATAGATGATTACAAAGTGGTAATGGTTTTCATCTCATGTCACTTTTATTTCCATGAAAAATATACATTATTCATGACATATTTATTTTGTGTGGTGTATGTTATTACATTGATCATTTTATATCATGAAATTTTAAATTCTCATGATATGAAAAATTTTGTAATATTTTATTCTTTTATGAAGCATATGATTTTACTGATTACAAGTACTAAGGGATTTCTAACTCAATTTCCATTAATTAGGTTAAACTTTCATTTCATTGATTATGTAATGATAAGGATATGCATGATATTACTTTTTTATTATATCTTATTTTATTTACACTTATTTTATTTGGATTTATAGTTAATAAAAATAATTAGATCATTTTTCCTAAATCGTATATTACCTATGAATTCAACATTGAGGGACATTTGAATTTTTGAGAAATAACTTTAAATCCACATCTTTTAATCAATATGAATACTTGTGGATGATGATTCTTGGTCTATAAATTAAATCAATCATTTATATATATAATTAATTCTTTTAACATGAATGAATGGGTGGGGACCAAGTATTGAAAATCCCCTTGATACAATAGTAGTGTCAACAGATGAATAATATGGCCAAAATACATGGGTTTTTACACATAAAGATTAAACTAGCTTGTGAATTTTTTTGGTGGTAGTGGTTAATGTGATAGATACTTGATGTCCAATGATAAATCATTTCATTAAGAATTTAGTTATTATTATTTAGAGTATTTTCACTTGGGAAAAATCTATGGATTCATTTCATTCCCAATTTATTGATTTAATGGCATGTGTGTTCTGTTATCTAACTTACTACGTTGATTATTATTTCAAGATCAATATATATTCCACTGAATATAACTATTATTGGGAATCTTATCTAACCCTTTTATTGGTTATATTTTTTCTAGGTGATGAAGTTGAAATGTTTCAATGAGTTCAAGGATGAAAATTAATTTCTTTTTTTATGTATAATTTTTAATTTCATATATAATAAGGGAACCATGTTTGTGTATAGTTCTTAAATACTACTAATTTGATCATCCTTTTGTGATTTAATTCCTTGTAATCATGACAATGTAATAAAATGGTCCACCAATTGTGGGATTTTAAGGATGGGGCGTTACACCCTCTCAAATATTGATGGTGGATATGTCCTTTATGGTGAAATTTCTAAAAAAAAAATCCTTGGATTTATATAATTTTGATATTTAAAAGTCATCATCATCAACAAATGTATTTGTGTTTCTATCTTAAATCACAACAAGTTATGTGTTGATCAAATTTGTGATGATGGGAACTCTATTGATTTTTCTCATAATTCTTATTGTATTTTAAAATATAAAAGTTTTATTTTTTGAGAACGTAGAATTGAAACTAATCCCACTCAAGATCTTTTGTAACCCCACAAAAATTTCATTAAAATTAATAATAATCTTGATAGATTTTTAAACATTCAAAATCGTGCTCAAATTGAATTTATATATATTATTAAAATATTATAACTTAAATTTGACTATTATAACATAGCCATTGAATTAGTGGGTATTAATATGAGTAATAACATACTGAAATATATTAACAACAATCTAGTACAATAAAAAATTATTTATTAATTTTTTTGAAATAAGAAATCACTTTTCGTAAAGTCATTTGCTGCTTAAAAAATGCATTTTATTCACAAAGGATTTTTATTGTTTTTTGTGCATGGAAGTTATAATTATTTTTTTCCATATTTAGAAATTAAATATATTTTTTCAAATTATATTAAATTTATAATCCAGACTTAAAAATAAAATTACGATGAATTTTTTTTTGATGTTTTTTAAATGTTTGATTTTTCAATGAATAGTGAAATTATTGTTTTGTTATTCAAATAATCTCATTTCTTTAAATTAAATTAAGTAATTTTAAATTTCCATTTTATTAAGGTTTTTGTCATAAAAAAATAATATGATCCATTTTATTTTATGAAATATAATTAATTCCATTTTAATTAATAATAATTATAATTTTTATAAAAGTTAATTTTTATGCTTGAAAACACAATTTTTTAAAAACTAATTTTCATTGATTTTTGTGAATTTATAGTTAAAATAGTTTTTTTATAATTTTATAAAATGTGATTGAAGAAATGAAATTAATTTTTAAATTTATAATTCTTAAATTATCAAAGACTTAATTTTTTATAATTTTATCAAAAGATTGATTTATTTCATTGACTAATGAAAATACTAATATTTATTGAAAAACAAGTTTTTATTAAATGAATTTACCAAGTTAAATTTAGTTTAAAGTAATATTAAAAATATAATTAGTTCAATTATATTATGAATGATCCCATTTATCTCAATGTAATAAATTTTATGTTTAATTTTGTTATAAAAACTTTTTATACTTAAAGAAGCTTTCTTTTGGGAAATCCAATTTGTGTTACATTTTACAGTTTTAATTTTAAATTAAATCCTTTCAATTATATGAAATAAATTTTATAAAATTTATTACTTATTTTGAATAATAATAATTAATATTATTAACTATGTTCAACTTAAATTTTTTTCATAAAGAATAGTAAAATTACATAAAATTTGTTACCATGGTTGGGGTTAAATCGGGTTTAGGGGGGTGGGGGTAAACTAAGAGATAAGGGTAAATTTTCATATTAAAATTGTATAAATCCTATTTGGGAAATATTTTAACTTTATAATACACCAAAATGGAATTTATTTCCATATAAAATCGTTTTTCTTGGTTTTGATCCCCACTTATAAAAGGAAACCTCTACTTTCCCTTTTTTCACCACTTTGAACCATGAATATTGATTAACAACTACCTAATTATCATCTAAAAAATTTTAAATAGGAATTATAGGTTTTGGTGTTCTTAAAAGACCATTCTAGTGGTCCTTAAATAAGGATATAAAATAGGGCATACTAAAGGAGAGGTAATCATGTTACACGACTTCTTTCAGTTTATTTTTTAATAAACCATTTAAATATACTTTATTCATCATAAAATAGTAAATTTATTAGAATATATATAGTGAAATGTTATTAATATTATGGAACCACCAATATCCCGACAATATTCCATAAAATGGAAAGTGAATGTATCACTCGTGCGTACGCGGGGAGTAACACCTTCTTGTTGTGATACAATTCATTTACCATTACCATTATTAAATGATGGTTCTTATGATGATTTTAATATTTATATATTATATTTATGAAATAATTTTTTCTCTTGATTTATAATATCATTTCCACCATATTACCTTTCCATCTACTAGAAAAAAATAATGTCCCTCGTGCATACGTGTATTCTTCCATCTCCAGGAAGCAATGTAATTAATTTTTAATTTATGATTTACATGGATGTGAATATGGATAGTTTTAATGCATATATATTATACACATTACATTATAATTGTTCTTAAATAGTGAGATATTATTTAACTTTCTTTAATTCCATATGTCAAAAAGTGAAAACAACATTCATGAGTATGTACAACCGACCGTCTCCATGATCAGTATAAATTATTTTTCTATAATTACCTTTTATGAATGATTATAAATATGAATATAATTAATATATAATATATTAATATCATGAATAAAATTTTTCAGATGAAGGAACCATGATCAAGATTCAAGGATTGAAGCTACCAAACAAAAACATATAAGAAAAATGAGAGAGTTAACACTCAAAAACAATGATTTTGATAAAAAATTATTAAAAAAAGGTCATTTAAATATTAAACGTGGGTCATATATGAAATTATAAGTTTTTATATAGTATTTATTTATAAGTATAAAAAACTTTAATTTATTATACAAGTGGTTAAAATTATTTTCAATTCAATTTTGACATGAGGTAAGTGTTTATTTTACAATAGCATCATTATTTAAGATTGTTTTTGTTTAATTATCCGATCGATTATCTATTTTACATTTCATTAAAAAAACCAATAATTTTTCTTCTCCTATTATTATTTCTATAAATTATTTTATTTCTTTAAGAGCTCTAGATCTTTAAAAAATGTTTTTAAGGAAAAGTGAATTTATATATCTCTTTGGTTGAAAACCTATTTCTTCCATATGCATTTTATATAAATTACGTTCAAGAAGGTTTTCAAAAATACCCAATGATTATTTAAGCTATTTTTTTACAGATTGTTTCTTTTTATAATTTTTATGGTAATATTCTTATCATTTTCTGAACTAGATAGTTTTGGATGTTATCTAAAATGTAAATGGAATATTTGTTTTAACGTACCGAGCATGACTTTTTTTTACCATCATAAAAACTCAATGTTTTGAATATTCATTTACAATATCACATAGTTCTCTTGAATTAAAATTATATTTATAATATTATATAAATTTTTAGGATTGGAATTTTTGATATCAAAATGAAAGTTTATTTTCGTAACAAAAATTTTCATAGATATTTTTATAGTTTTTTAATTTATGTTTATATCCTTAGTTTAATCTTGTGATTTACTGAGGTTATAATCAAATGATAACTTCCCCCAGATTTCTCTTTATGGATTATGATAAGTTTGATTGGGGAAAGTGTTGGAATTTAATTTTCTAGTTATTCTAATATAGGCAATTATTGATTATTAAGGCATGATAATTAATATGTATTTTTTAGTAATATAATAAATACACTGGATTAATGATGTGATGGGTGGGGATCAGATTCACTTAGTCCCTCAAGGAATTACTAGGTCTCATAAGATGAAACATTTTAGGTATTTGGCAAAGGACATAGTCATTTATGCTAGTTTTCTTGACTTGAGGCCTCGATGGTAAGTTAATGATGCCCCACTTTACCTATTATATCATTATTAATTATATTATTTATGTTTATGTGATTATTAGAATTATTATAATGTACACGAATAATTTTATGTCTCATGTGATTATTTATATGTATTTTTTATCCCCATTTATTTCTTCTATATTATTCACTCCATATTTATTTTATGTTAGATTATACTATATGCATACTCTTACCATGCATCTGAACTCACCCATTTCTTATGTTTCCTTACCCTATGTTACCAGAATGTTATTATGAATGATATTCATAGAAATTATACATTGAATAAATATGTTCTCAAAGAAAATATTATTTTATATTTTATTTTTCTAAATATAGTGAAAGATTGAATAATGTATCTGGCTTACCAAGAAAAATAAACTATCTGGTCATTTGGGATTCAATTGATTATATATAGTTCCAATAAAATAGATCAACCAAAACCCCTGGGCCGTTTTAGTTAGGGTCTTTTGATATTGAATCAAAACAAGTATAGTATAAAACCTTGGGAATAATATTTGAGAGGGAATATATTTGGAAACATAAAACAATGAAATAATATTAGGATATTTCTAAATGTAGAATAATATCATAAAGTTTTTAGTAATATAGATATTGTGTGAATTCCTAGAGATACATCTTTATTTGGATACACTTAACGGAGGTGGTTTTTGCACAGATTCATCTTGGGGTAATATACTAGGAAATATTTGGTTGAGAATATATCATCCATTATTCTGGTGCATAAAACAACCCCACATTTTTTTATTAACATAGAATGTGGTCATATTAGAATTTGTTATTATCCCAAAATAAAATTTCAAAAATAATATAGTATAGTGATAATGTGAGTTCAAACCTAGGGAGAATTTTTGGTTGAAAATGAACCATGAATTGGAAACCTTTATAGAGGAGTCCTCTAGAATTTCCCTGGATTTGAGATTTCGACTACTGCTATTGATTTTTGTTTAGGATTAAAGAAGAAGATTGGGATAAGGGATAATTTCAGGGTTCAGGAAAAGTGGATAATCTCAGTCCTAACTCAGAATGGTTCTAAGCCATAATCTGTAAAGCATTTCCTAGAAAACTAATTGATTATGGTCAAACCAACTAGATATATCTATGATGAAGCTACTATTTGGTATGGAATTATCTAACAACCTATATGAATTAATCCTATATTATCTGGTAGAAAGTGTCATAAGATAATGGTTATATCATACTCTACTCTAATCTGGTCAATTTCATTCATTTAAATTTCCCATGGTATGGGTTTCCTAATATAATTGGATAAAAATTATTATGTAACGTAATTACTAGACATTGGGTTACCGATTTATGATTTAGAGATTCATTAAATCCAGAAAACCCCTTCTCCTAACACTTACCCTAAGCGGTTTAGCCACTCATGATGGTAATTATCACGAATAAAGAAATAATTGTAGAAAAACTTGGTAAATTGATAAAATTCTTGGAATATGACATTTTATAATCATGATTTCAAGAATGAATTATTTGAAGATAAAAAAAATTAATAAACCAATCAAAAACATAGTTTAATCTATAAACAAGTAGGAATGTCTCGCGAAGCTACTATCAAATAGAAATGGTATATGGATATCAAAACTATGCACGATGATGAAATAAATGAATCAATCATGTACAAAAAACAAATTATCTTTTATTTAACTAAAATAGTAACTAAAATTATCAATATTTTATTTGGTAGAGAATATACAAGATAATGTGAGAGAGAATGAGTGAAAGATGAAATGCCAGAAAAGTTCTGTGCTGTAGTGTACACTCTGGTAAATAAATAGTGGGGAAATTACTTGATGTGTAAACATCTAATGTAATGTAATCTAGGTCTATATTTTTATACATTTTTTAGATCTATTACAATTATTATTCGAAATATTTTGGATTTATAGATTTTATTCCAATCAAAATGTGTAATTGGTACTCATTACATACTTCTTCTCACAAATTTAATTATAATAGGGAATTGGAATTTAAACCTTACACAATGTGTAATTGAGATTCACTCTATGTAATATTTCATGACATTAAAATTCTTTATGACTTTCCATGTTTTGTGAATTTTGACTACACATCGTGTAAGTGATTCACATTATGTAATGTCCACTTTTGGATAGTTTCCCCAACTTTTTAATTGGAGTCTTGGAAACCTTTCCTATACGATAATCAACACATACCTAGTTTATTATAAAATAAAACAGAAATAATCATTAATTAAATAAATCTCAAAAGTATATACAATTTCAAATTATCAAAATCCCCCACACTTGAACAATTTCTTATCCTTAAGAAAAACATATTTCAATAGGGATTCTAAAAGAAACAATTTTTATAACAAGAAACATACATCACAACAAGGAAAATAATACTCAGCCTATATAGGAAAATTTATTCCTCCATAATATATATTATATATAAAATCAATCAGGATTCATAATTTAGTTCCTCTATTAATATTCTTAATCTTTTAATTACAATATCAAAATGATTTCCTAAAATATATTTCTATTTTTCAATTTAACTCACAATGAATTTTCTATCATCACTCAGTGTAAAATGTAACTAGATTTATGCTTATACACTGAATACATTTTTATAAAAATGGTCTTACATTGGTTATATTATATCTAATTTTTAATAAAAACTAAAACATTAATCATGAGGGCTTCATAAAAAATCTAAAAAAGACGTTGATGATGAGGGAAGATTGGTAAAAATGAAAATCGGGCTTAAAAGAAAAGTAATATCTAAATTTTAAAGCATGATAAATGGGAATAGTGTAGTGATTTGGATTCTCTATTATCAAATAGTTTTCATTCTCTAAGAATATAAAACATGATATTTGAGTGTATCAATTATGTATAAAAAATGTAGCATGTTCCTTTATTTTTATTATTTTTTATTAATTTTTAAAAATTCTTGTTTATGGTAGATCATACATCTATCCCCTATCCACATATGATTCTTCAGGGGATCAATCAGTTTGGAAATATTGAATTTGGAATTTTTTAATACAAAAACAATTTTTTTTTTGAATTTTTTAAGAGAATAAGGTAATAATAAAATTCTAGAAATAAGACAAAGATCATTAAATCTTAGTCTAGTAAAGCACCACAATACATCTTCTTATTAAAAAAATACCAGGCAATCGGCTAAAAATTCTCCCACACTTGTTAAAATATAATCATGCATACAACCAAGAGTAGAGTAGAAAGTGATAATTTGGTTAGAATTTTTTTGTCCTAAATCCATCATTCATGGAAACTACAGGTTAAAATAAGAAAAAATTAAAGGTGGGTTTTATGATAAAGTGGATCATCAAAGATTACCTCGATCATATCAAAATGGTATTTGTATTGTCATAACCTCAATAAGATCTCAATTCAGGTTCTGATTGGTTTACAAATCCCAGGCATCACTTAATAAATATCCCTAGAAAACAATATAGAATAATAAGCTAAGAATAATCTTGGGAATGAGAGTATAAATGAAAAATTATAAATCAATCAGTTTATAAAAATCAAGTAATAATTCAATCGAAATAAATTTAAAAAATGTGGAATTTAAATTAAAATTCCATGGTCAAAATTTATTCTAAAAATATAAATTGGATAAAAACATGGATTTAACCGATTTACAACTTAACTTTATCTTCATTTTAAATGGGTGATATGATTTTTATGTTTAAATCATTGTTTCAATGGAAAATTTCTCCTAGATAAATGAAAACAAGTAATAATCCAAATGCATTGATAGTGAAGATCATGAAAGAAACCCCACACATAAAATGAGATAGTGGACACACTGTCCTAGAATGTACCAATTAAATGATATAAAAATATATGATAGAAAAAATGAATTAGAAAAATAAAAAATGAATATAATGGAATTGAGATATCCCTTTAATGAGTGTCATGCCATTGTAAAATGTGGTGAATCATGATTTTGAATTGAGAGATCGATATAATCTGATAGAAATAAAAATCAACATTCAAGAAAAAATTAGTTCAAAATGCTTAAATATTTTGTAAGTAGTAATATGCAAAGTGAAAATAATGAGTAGTAATTAACGAAATCTCAAATACAAACAGATATGTGGGTACAATTATGTTTAAAGTGACCTATGATAAAAAAATTCCACCAAAAGAAAATAAAAATAAATTATAAGTATAAGAATAAAAATGAATAAAACAAATGAAATATGGTTTGCCTCACATAAATAAAGAAAATAGTCATCATAAGCCGGAAAGATGGAAATAAGTATTAGAAAATTCCATCAATATACTCTGAAGTACTCTGTCACTTGAAAGAATTGGTGGTTGTGTCATCGATATCACATGAACACTTGGAGTGATTAAGCACCTCAATAGTGTACTAAGCATTAATTAGGCATGGATAGAATATTATTCATGACTATTATAATGGTAACCATTTCAAAGCACAACTATCCAGTAAAATGTCCTCAAGTTACTGCTCTAAATTATCCAGATACCGAGTCATCCATAGTATGAGGGAATATGATGACGAAAAAGGTGCATAGATGACTATAGAAGAGGCAAAATAGCTATGAATGAATATTATAATAAAGTAATGAAATGAAAAAATAATGTAATAAATATTGAGGCACAAGTAGTATCACATGCCTATAATAAGTTACATGATACATCAGTGATATGAAATAAAAATGTTAAAAAAATGTTCACCTAGACAAAGTAAGAAAATTGGGGAAGGGACTGGGATATACTAAGAGTAATCAAAATTATTAATATTTTCATCTAAATTACTCCCTAAAAAATAGGGTGCCTGTAGATGGATTGTATAATTAATAGAATCAATGGAGGACGGTTCTGGAAGATTAACTACTAGAGGGTGTGCTGTGGTGATGGAATATCTCTCAGTGGATAGAGTTTTTGAGATACTAAGAATGTTTTTAGACATGGATCTATTTGCTGGATCGATGGATGGTACCAAAAAAGATGATGGAAGAGTTGTTCACATACCTTACTGGGCCTGCTCTGCAAAACATTCTTTACGAGGATGCATTAACTATCATCTTGTGTTGTCGGTTGGAAGAGGTGGTGGTGGGTGAAATAATAGTGTATGATGAATGGAATGTAGTCTATGGATGATGAGAATCCACAGGGGATGATGTAGAAGGGGGTGGTAAATTATGGTGTGGCTATTAATGTGATTCATAGGTGATGAAATATCTACAAAAAGGTCACTGGAATATACTAGTGAGAAAGTCAGATGTTAGTAGGGATGGGTGGGGTGGGAATGGTAGTGGTGGATGGGATGGTGATGTGGGTGTCAGTATGGGTAGTTATGGGAGATGGAATAGTGGCAGTGGAGGGATATAATGACTTGGAATTAGTAGCAGGGGTGGAATAAGATGAAGTAGGATCAGGTGCTTGGTTTGTAGTATAATCTCTGATTTCCTTGTCAGCACCCTTAATGTAACCTACCACCTAATGATTGATGTCACTATCAATATTCATCAGTTGCATCTTGTGAAGAAGTATGAATTAAATTGAATCCATTATCCCAAGAGAGGTGAGGGTAAAGAAGGCATAGAAAAGGCCAAGATGTATGGCCAAGTGAGTGATGGGGGACCCACCCATAAGCATTCCTCATGTTCACTGCCCATGTTCCTTGAAGTATAATAAAAATAGGGATTCTATGTTAATGGAATGGATGATAATGAAAGAGAAAAGGATGAGGAAATCCAACTGGCTAATTCTACCTTGATAATCCATATTAGAAAACCATGTATGAGTCAATGCCCAATAAAGAATCTAGTGCACTGCACCTCTGAGTTGTGTGGATTTTTTTAATCTAAGGATTATGATCACCATGAGTGTCCTGAGAAATCATCCACTAGAGTTTTGTTTTTCATTTTACTTTCATGGTTTGAGATGGAGGGATGAGAATACGTTAGAGGTGGTTAATTCATACGAATAAAGGCTGAGATCGATGTCAAACTCTATGAAGGATAGATCATGTGGTCTTCTACCAAGATACTAGCATATGGTATTGATAGACACCTTGAAAGTGTCTATGAACTTGAGGAACAACTACCTATAAGCATCCTTAGAAATATCATCAATTGTAGGGATGTGTAGGTTTTCAAGGATATGAACGACTTTATAGTTAATGTGAAGGCTTGTGAGGATAACCAAATAAAATGTTTTACTAGTCCTCATATGATTCTTCTGCAAACAAACTAGTGAGCCTTTGGTTCTTAGGGTTATAAATGTGCATGATGGGGTGATGGTGTGGGATAGCATCATCTTGCGACCTGATGGATATTGAGTGGGTATTCTTGGTGTCCAACAATGTAATGGTGGATAATGTAGCGGTGAAGGAGAATGATGTGGGGGTGATGGAGGCGTGTAAACCCTTCAGTGCTTTACAAAAGTTGTATCCTCATGCTCAGTTGGGGGATCATTAGATGGAGTGTGTACTATCATGATGTGGGATATTATAGGTGAAAAAGACTCAATGGATAGGGTAAAATGGAAAGGAGTCATAGCTGAGGTTGAAGATCAGTGAGTAAGGCGGAGCAATGGTGGAGATGGGTCTCATGGAGGAGAAGGGTCATGAGGGTATGTATGATGTGATAAGGTAAGGAAAAAAAAGATGAGGGGCTTGAGAATCATGAAGTCTAGGATCACGACATAAATATGTCATAAAATTACATGAATTTTATTTTAGTACCCGCTTTTTAATTCACAAATTAAAATTATTTTCTCAGTGAACCATAAATGTCATATAGTTGATTACAAAACATTTACTTTTTTATTTTTACTCATTTGTGAACTAGATCCCGGTCCTTTTCTGTTAGAAATCCCAAAAATACCCAAAACCCATTCTATCATATTCTATCCTAGAATGACCTATCCTAGGTTGCCTCTCTATCAGTTCTACATTCAACATCGATAAACATACTTGGTGGTTCTCAAATAATTTTCAATGTGATGGAACACCCCTCATGGAAATTTTCCTGATAAATCTTGAATATTTTGTCATTTTTATTTGAATGGGGTTTCTTCTACATTTTTAATTTCAATGGTCTAATAGGGTAATAATTGTATTACCATGAAGGTTCCCAACCATTTGGATTTTTTCTTCCTATGGAACATTTTTTATCAAGATTTGAATAATAAGAACTTATTCTATGGTTTAAAAAATCAACGTTTGATGTGTTGATCATTCAATTTCATGGTTTTATCATTATAAATCTTTAAATTTTTATACGAATCCTTTCTTATCTCTTATATTTCATCAAAATAAACAATCCTAACTTCCCAATATTTTTTATAATTGAGATTTATCTTCTTAATTTCCAAGTATAAGCGATTCTCTAGTTCTATAAGTAAAGGGAAAGGATTTTAGTACACTAATAAAAAAAGGGTGGTGTTGATGGGTGTTTTGTACATAATGAAGTATTCCCAGAGTGAATACTCTAACTTGAGGCTCCAGTCCTTTTGATTTGTGTACATGGTCTTCTCATTAGTTGTTTAACCCCCCTATTTGAGAATTTAACTATCCATATTTGTTTTCATGTGGTGGGGAGTTACCATGTAAAATTATATCTCATACATCCCTAGAAGACATTTAACAACATTATAAGTACAATTTGTTCCCTAATCACTAATAAGTAGTGGGGGAAATCTGAATCTTGAAAACCAACTTTTATTTTAGAAATTAATGACCACTTTTTCCATGTCATGAGTTGTAGCTTCATCTTCTACCCATTCCTAGATGTAGTTTACACCAAAAAGGATATACAACTCTCCCTATGAATTAGGTAATTACCCCAAGAAATATATTCTCAACATGTCCAAAATTTCAAATTTTTTGATTGGCATTTAGGATATTTTATTTTTCCCCCAAAGGTTCCATTTTGTTTGCACCAATCGTAGTTTTGACAAAATTTTGTTTCATCTTGATTGAGTGTAGGCCAAAAGAGTCAACTTTAGAGGTTTTATTCTGATGTACGTTACGATCTATAAATCTATCCAATTAGTGAAATTTTTCATATGTCTAACACACATTGGTTATCCTCTTTTGGGATGCAGTGTCTCATTAATCCATCAACACAGAACATAAAAATTAGTGGCTCACATGAGTAGTAGTGTGAATTCTCAACTAAAAAATTCCTCCTTTACTTGTTGGAGAGGTTTGGGTAAAGGGATATTATGGTGAGATACTTTTCAATGTCGAAGTTCTATAATAATTACATCATGTCTAGAATGAAAATATTTTCATCAGGGAATTCATCCTTGATGTCTAGAGTATCATCTTTCTTAATGAGGGACAATGGGTATCTATACAGATTATTAACTACACCATTCAATGTTCCATTGGTGTATTTGATGGAGAAATCAATTTTTTTCATCAATAGGATCCACTGTATTAGTCTTGGGTTGAAATTCATTTTACTCTTTAAATGTTTTAGGGAAGCATGATCATTGTAAATAATTTCCTTTGAAAAAAATAAGTAGGAGGGGAATGTTTTGAATGAACATATTAACTATAGGTTCTCTATTTCAATGGTGGTGTAATTTCCATGAGCATCATTGATAGTGTGATTGTCATAGTAGATAGGACCAAAAATCAGGTTGACCCACAGTCCTAAGACAATGACTAAAATGGTGTAACTTGTGACACACATTAAGTCAAATTCATTGTCCCCATCCAGTGGAATGATAATAGGAGTGATCTCCATGATTTTATTATAAAATTTCAATGAATAGTGACATTATTCAATGAAATGAAAGGTGGCATCCTTTGCTAATAGGTGTGTCCAAGGGTTGTAAACTTTCTTAAAATACTTCAATAAGTCACAATATAATCATTCATGGCATAGAAATATCCTCAAGCCTTTAACTGTTGAGGTCTGAGGTAAATCTTTCATTGCCTTGATCTTTGTAGGATCAAATTCCATGCCATCCTTGGAGATTTTCTTTCCATGGGCTATTCCACCTTGACCCATAAAGTGTCATTTTTCTTAGTTTAAAACTTAAAATTTCTCTTCATTTCACTTCTAGACAAGTTCAAGATTTCTTAAGCATACAGTGAAGGATCTTCTCTAAACATACAAAACATCTATAGAAATTTCTAATATTACTCCGCCATGCCATGGAATATATGTTTCATACACCTTTAAAAATTCTCCACTACATTACACATATGGAATGACATGCATCTATAAGAGAAGGTATCAAAATAATTTGTGAATGTTGTTTGGTAGTAATCATATGGGTCAATTACAGTAGGATTGTATCCTAAATATCTATCTAGAAAAAAGTAAAATTCATGTCGTAAAATCCTCTCTCTCATTTTATAAATGAAAGGAAAGGGTAAATGATCTATCTGAGTTAATGTATTAATGTTTCTATAGTTCACAAATAATCTCCATCTAGTGACAGTATGAGTCGAGATTAATTCATCATCATCATTCTTTATAACCATGTGTCCACCTTTCTTCTGAAATAGTTATAACTGACTCAACCACCAAATATTTGAGACTTAAATAATTATTCCAACATCTAGATGTATAAATAATTATTTCCTAATGATCTCTTTCATTTGTAGGTTGAGTTTCCTCTGTTTTTGTATTTTTTATTTCACACTTTCTTCTAATAAAATATTAGGAGTTCATAATGTGGGGTCGATCCATTTAATGCCATCCACCCCCAAGAAATCGACTTTTTATATCTTTGTTGGGATTTGGTCAACTTTTCCTCTTTTGGCTAGGTCAGTTCTTAGTTAATGATATCTGGTAGTGTAACTTTAGTGTCTAGAGGAGAATACTTCAGTGTTATTCGGAGAGGTTCCAGCTCTAATGTTGGTGGATGAATAACTGATGGAATGAAAGGTGGGATCATATACCATTTAAGAGGGTCTATGTAGTTTGTTTCTTAAATCTCATACTCTCCATTTCAGTAAGAGACAATTCATCACTATATTCCTCAATGTCCACGTATTCATTCATCTATCCACTGTTAAAAATTAAATGGAAGTTAAATGATTCATCTGTTTATTTTAAAGCTTTAATTAGGTCAAACAAAACTTATTCATTACCTACATTGAATATAAATATCCCTTGGATTACATCAATTAGGACCATCATGATGGCTAGAAATGTTAAGACTATTATAGTGAGAATGTCTCCATCTTCTTCCATGTTAAAAATTTGGATGTATTATTAAGAAAAGAATTTACCAATTTTGACTAGAATATCCTCAAGAAGACTTGGAGGATACTTAACTGATCAGTTAGATAATTGATGTTATACTCAATTTATCTTGATTTCCTTGAGTATTAGATTGTTAAATACCCTTATGGGAATGATGTTATTTCTATATCCTATGACCAACAAGGATCTTTTGAAGTCGCATTCTCATATGGTTCATATAATTGAGAATCTCTCGACATCTCTCATTTTTGGAGGAATTTTCTATTAAACAATATAAGAGCACACTTTATTTAGAGAAATAAGTCCCATGTTTTCCATCTCCCTATTTTTGAAAATAATATCCATGATAAATCTTTCATAGTTTTGAATTTTGGAAATAGGATCAATAATTGGATTCTTATGTTCAATTCCTTAAACATATACAAAAAAGTTTACTATATTTACCTTTGATCTTTCCTTGTCTCATTTATATCGAAAATTTGAGAGGTAGTTTTTAGGATGGTGGTTCAATGTATATATCCTTTTTTAGATGCTCATATGTCATAGATTTTATAGAGTTAGTAATTATAGAGGATTCTCTTGATCAATTTTATTCAGTTTTTCAGTTTTATTCTTATCAATGACTATTTCAAGTTTCTTAGTTTTCTTATATTTTTTACCTTCTCTTCTACACAGTTTATGAATACATAACTCTTTTATAATCCTTAGTACCACTAAATATTCCCCTTCCTTTGGGTATGTCATAGTATTATCAGGTAGTGTACCTGATAATCTATCTCCCAAGGTATTTTATATTTAAACCATTTTATGTTTGATATGTTGGTGGAAATAACTTTTATTTTTCATTTATATTTATAAGGTTGTCACCCTATGATATTTTTTTTGAATGAATGTTGTGATCAGATTTTCCAAATCTTATTGAGGTGGTGTAGCTGGTTGTTGTGGTATTTGCGGAGCCAGTTGAAATTGTTGATGGCCTCTAGAATAGATAGGCTCTTGGGGATCTTTTTGATGTGTCCTATGAAAAAGATTAATAGGTGAATTTACAAGAATTACTTGGTTCTTGAGTGATGCGTGACCACTTCACTTCTCGTAGTACCCCGGATTGTTTTGTTGTGGCAGTTGAGACAACCTATGTTGATAATATTTATGTAGTTTTCTGGGTTTTTTGGGTTTTTCTGATTCTAATTAACGTAACTAAAATCATGAATTTTTTGTTAATACAATCCAATACTACTTTCTTTATATATGGGTTGAAAGTATCACATTTTATAGGATTGAATCACCATTACAAGATCGTGAGGAGTAGGTGGTGCAACAGGTATATTAAAAGATACAAACTTTCTAGGAAGGGCATCTACATGTGTAGATAAAAAAGTGTTTCCTTAAATTTAGTGGATTCCATTTAGAGACAGTCCATGATATGTCTCTGATAGACTGAAATTGTATTGGAAATATTCTATCAATGGCCATCTAGCTTTATGTGTCTTCAGCATTAGTCCACCATTATCAGTAGCATCTACTACTGTATGAGAGGAGGGTTGGAGACCTTGATAAAAGGTATAAAGTTGGATCCACACATAAATTCCATGTTGTGGTAATTTCATAGTATGTTCTTTAAAGTGATCATGGTACTCTAAGTATTATTCTTCATCTTCTTGATTGAAATTATGATTCAAATTGTGTAGTTTCTAGGTTTTTCCAGGGGAAATTATTTATCAAATAACATTTTGGATACATCTTCCCAAGTCAGGATTGACTTAGTTGCTTGAATTTTCATCAGATCCTTGAATATATGGTGTATGTTAAATGGAAATACCCACAATTGGATGGAATGCTGGGATACTCCCTTATTGCGAAGGGTATCACTAGCATCCATGAAATTAGAGATGTGCTCATGAGGATCCTCGCTCTGAAGTCTACTGAACAAAGCACTACTTTGGATGATATTGCTAGGTCTGTGAATGATTTCAAATGTATGATCCCAGATATGAGGGTTCACAATATTGGGTCTATAACCCTTGATATATGGGAATCTATAATCCATAATGGTGTGCTCCTGTGGTAGGGGTTGATCTAATTAAAGTGTTGGTGGCACATATTTCATGTTGGGTGGATTTGGATTTGTAGGTTTGTTGCTGCTTGTCGTACTTGATTAGTGTCATGCGGAAAGGTACCATTTGATTTCAGGAATAAAGGTATGAAGTTCATTGGCATCATGGACCCCAGAATGAGTCATGGGGCCTTGATGCATGATGTTGGTAAAAAAGAAGATTGATGCAGTGGAATCCAAAATAAAAAATAAGGTATGAAAAGGGAAAGGGGGTGAGTGAGGTTATCCCTAGTTCGTTCCAATGGTTTCTGTGCCTAATCATAGTAAAATTGTATCTTTGAATACCACACCAAAATTTGATTCACCTGCATTGATCGTTTAATTCATGTATGCTACCTTCAAATTATAATTTCTTTTTTATCCCAAACTAAACCTACTACAATGACCTAATGCAGTGATAGTTTGGGGTCGAACCTATTGGGAATGTTTGGAAGATATGGAACTAGTACTTTGAACAATTTGTTTAAGAGTCCTCACAAATTGTATTGGAATTGGGTTTTTATTAACATTACTAGGTTTGTTTCAGCATTTGGGATAAAGATATGGATATTGGTCAATTTTAGGGATTAGGTAAACAAGATAATATACGTCCTAACTCGAAATGGTTCTAAGGCTTAGGTTGTTAAGCGATGAACAGAACACTAATTGATTATGGTCAAACCAAATATGTCTATCTAAGACGAAACTACTCTATAGTCTAGATATAGGTAAAAAAATAGATGTGTTAATATAATATTCAATGGAAGAAAGAGTTGCAGGTTCATGGTCATGTCCTAGTCTACTTCAACCCAGTCAGGTTTGTTCATTTAAAATTACCATTATTTGGGATTCCTACAATAATTGAATAAAAAATTTCAAGTAACATGATTATTATCGTTAGGGATACCCAATTACAATTTATATATTCATTAAATTCATAACACCCCTACTCTTGAACCTTACCCTAAGCGGTTTAGCTACTCATGACGGTAATAACAAAGATTAAAGAAATAATTGCAAATATGCTTGGTAAATAGATAAAATAGTTGGAATATGATATTTTGAAATTTATGGGTAATGAATTAAGATGTTTTCAATCAAAACAAGTAATAAACAAATCAAAAAATTCCTTAAAATAGAAAATAAGGAAGAATATATGGCGAATCCACCTTCAAACTGGAATAGTATTAGTAGAGGGTTGTTAAACTAGTGAAGTAAAATGAAATAAATAAAGAACACATGTAAAAAAATAAACGAACCATGGATTTAATCAAAATGGGAATAATAATTGACTAGATTTGAGTTTGGAGAGAAAAGATAGGATAAATACGAGAGAGAATGAGATAAATTTGGAACACAAAAAAACTTCTTCACTGCAATGTAAACACTAGTAAATAAATAGTAGAGAAATAACATGATGTGAAAACATCTCACATCATGTAATATTGATCCATGACTTTATCCATGTATTTTGTATATGGTGATAATCATGGCCTGAATCTTTAGGATTCAGAAATTTAACTAATATCAGGATGTGTAATTAGTTTTCATGACATTCTTCTTTTCATGACATGAACATTAAGTGGTAAGTGATATTTGATACTTACATGACAAGTATTTTATATTTACGTCATGTAATGTTTTCATTACTTATAAACTATTCACAACCCTATTCATGACTTTTGATGTACTATGAATGATTACTACAAATTGTGTAAATGATTCACAACATCCAATGTCCACTTTTGGCATGTTTCGACATCTTTTTTTAGAGTCTTGTAAACCTATTACCTCTACTAATAAATACCTAACTAGTGTATTATTGAATAAAAAAAGAATAATCACTTATTAAATGACTCCATAATGTATAGAGTATTTCATATTATCAGTGCACATTGAGTGTTATCTTACTACACACCATGTTTGACACTCTTAGGTGATATTATTAGGTTAATTCATATTTTATTTATAAAACATCATGAAATATTTTAATAAATGATAAAAATGCATGAACTATGTTAAAATTATGGTTTCATAGATTGAAAAAGAATTTTCATATTTTATACATCCTATAAATTATTTTTCATGATTTTTTGGTTTCCTACCATGACTATTGTTACTCACATAGTGATTTTAGATTTTTTGAAAAGGGTAGAGAAAGGAGGATTCATGTTAACATTGAATATGATGGAAAATGGAATAATTTTCTACATAATCAAGTGACTGAAATTTAATCTTGAAAGAAAAACCTTGTGATTATGACTAAAAAACTATAATAATATATGATTTACAATGTAAACATTGATGAGTTTCCTAATGCTTAAAATAATAATATTATGGAATTTTGTAAAAGTTCATGTCATAATGACAATATAAGAAATAGAAGTCAATTTTATTAATGTTAGGAATGTGGGATGGGGAACCCCAAAGAATGTTTTAAAGGAAAGGGAATATGTTTACTATGTAAAAATAAAAGTCACATTGAAATGAATTGCTGAAGAATTTAATGTATTATGTTTTGGTTACTAGGGCATTATCCAAGACAATTATTTAATCCAAGGGTAAATCCATATACCAAATAATGAACTATTCTATGTGAATCATTTAAGTAGATGAATTGATGTTTTTCTATACTGATATTTAACAATTAGGTTATAGAATGGTCATATCAATGATATTACAGTTATAAGACTTTTGAAGCATCTAAGGATTTTTTCCATAAGAGTTTTTAGTTTGGGAATTAAGAAAATATATTTAATGGTATCTATAGACAAAAAAATTATTTAGTTTTACTATTATTTTTTAGAGAACACAAGTTTAAGATAAATATAACCCTTAATACTTATCATGATGTTGAGTTAATAAGGTTCAATTCGGGATATTAAGATGAATGAAATTGATTAAGTAAATGAGATAGTATTGGTGACCTTGAAGTTGGTTATTTATTTGATTAAAATGTTATTTAAGTGATCTGTAGTGAGTAATTCATTTTTTATTTATAAAATATTTTCAATAATATGTGATTTTATTTGAGGAATAAGTACTGTTGTAATTTTTTGAATCATATTTGTTTTCATTGATGTATTTTTATGACTAAGATTATCATTAGTTTTAAAAATAATATATGATCAAGGTAATATCCTATATGGTATGTTACATTAAGTGTTTCTATATGTTTTTCAAGATATTAATGTTGAGATGTTTTTAGAAATTTAGTGAAATTATTTCTATTTTTTGTGTATTTTGAATTTGAATATAAAAATTTTGGGAGATTTTTATGGTGAATTAAAAGGGATATAGTTTAAGATAAACAGTGGGTGTTATTGTTAACCCTTTGGAGACTAAATTACAATTTATCCATATTGGAAAACTTGTGATAATCATTTTTTGGTAAATATATTTAGATAAGTGTAATGAATTGTTATTATTTTATATATTCTATGGTCCATTAAATGTTTATTTTTGTTCTTTAGTCATGGAAAATTCATCTTGGATATATAATTATTTATGTAAGTGATTAATTGGAAACTAATAAAAGTACATACAATGGATGAAATTGTCAAAATTCAAGGAAGTATATTTTATCATGTTCTATATCATGTTTCTAAAATAAACCCTCAAATTTTGAAAAAATATTTTGAATTAAAAATGTTATTCTTTAACTTCATTTCTGATGAAATTATTGCATTTTAACATGTCACAACCTAATTTGTTTGTATAGTATTTTGTTTATTTCTGTGTGTCTAGTCTAGTCTTTTATTTTTGGGTTGGTGAAATATTATGTTTTACATTTTTGGGTTATTTTTTGGATAGTGAATATTTTGTGTACACATTTTTAGGTAAACCATGTGACTACCCCTACATATAGGGAGTTTCTAGTTCTTTTTCTTCTTGAATTATTTTTATTTCAAGGGGAGTTCATTATTGATCCAAAACTATGAATGCCTCAGTTGAAATTGTGTGGTTTTTTAGTGTTCTCTGGGAGATGGCGCACGACTTATACACAGTTTTTGAAGACCATGTAATAATACTGAAAGGGTGTCTGTAACTTATATAGATCCAGCACACAAATAATGTATAATTTTTTATAATTATGCAGCATGACTATGAAGGGAGATCCATGTGTCTTAGTAGAGGTTCACTGTTGGCACTTGTTTTGGACAACCATGTATCCAAACCATGTGCAGTGTCCAGAGATTTTAAATTTTGGAATCCCCATTTTTAGCTTATGAAATTGAAAACCCAAATGGGGATTGATCCCCCTCACGCTCACCCAATCATGTTATTAATTCCCAAGAGATACAGCCATATACACACCTTTCTACCTCTATGTCCCTCTATTTTGGATGATCTATTATCTCATTCTTGGTGAGAACATCTCAAGTTGGAGTTTCTTATACCCATCCACCATTTCTCTCCCATGTTCTTGGTTTCTATTACATCCATAGTGGTGTGCATGACCAAGGTGAACCCCGTGAATTTTTTTTCTCTATCTACCCTTTCTCACTAGGGATCACAATCACCAATTTAGGGGTCCTCTTTATGAAATTCCTCAAAGGTGATGAATTCTACACCATTTGTGGTAGGTTACCCCACATATGATACATTAAATTTAAAAATATGATATATTTCTATTTTTTTGGGAGTTTTCACTATATTATAAAGTAAATATATCATTCAAAATAGTTGGGATTACTAGAATGGGTTTATTTTTTGACATTTTTATGATACAGGGTTTTTTATGAGGCATAGAACCATATTATGTTCAGTGTGTTTCCTTTTTTTTTTTACTAATGTGAATTCCTAGTAAGGATATGGAGGAAACATGGGTGTCTCAAGATTTTTAAAAGCCTAAAATCTAATATTTTTAAATGAATTTTGGCTACATGGTTCATAGAAACCATGCCTCCCAGACCGCAATGTTTGAGAAAACTGCGTGAGGGTGGTCCAGCCCACTCTCGATGGCCACACATCTTACTAAAACCAATGAACCAGGGGTGTTCTCCCATGAGAATGATACACAATTTTTTATAGAGGGTAAATGAATGGTAAATATATGGATTGTATAACTATGTTCCATGACCGTGAGATGTGGGTTCTTGGAAAGAGAAGGGCGCATAGTTGGTGAACTATTTTTTAAACCATGTGGTCAGACCTTGAGAACCAATATTTTGAGATAAAATAACCATTTTTTCCTTACTAATTATAATGATTATCCTACTCTTTCTATTTATTTCTTCATGTTGTGGCCAATCCCCTCTTTTCTTGGAAGATCTTTAAAATCCTTCTTCTAGTATTTAATCCAATTCCACCATCTAAAATCTGATTTAGGATCTATTCATTTTAATGAATATACACCAGTGATTACTATTTTTACCATTTCACCTTTAACTATTTTCCTTTATATGAGGGACACTATTTTGGTTTAGGATTTTATTCCCTATTTATAAGGAATTCATCCACTCTTCTGTTTTGTTCTTATCAGGTTTTAATCAAAGAATTAGTGTGTATGAGTGTTCCACAACCAGGATAAGGTATTTGGTATATACCATTTCCAATAATGTATCATTGTTTATAGCTTTTTGTAGTTGTACCACATAGTGACCTCTATATTTTATGGTTCCTAACTTAATAAAAAAAGAGTAAATTTATATAAACATGTTGATACTTTCTATTGACACTTTTCTTCAAGGTTTGAGGTTGTAAACCACCACCTGAACCACCCATGGGGTGGGTTCTACCTTTTTATCATTATTATTCCACACATAGGGTGTGATGAGATCATCTTGTATATTTGAAAATTGAATTTGTTATTTTAGTGATTTTTTTGGGTTGTTTAAAACTTATAGAACCTTTACAGTTCTATATTGAAAGGTATGAAATGGATGATCCCTTGATTTTTTTATGATCAATAATGGATTAGTGAAATGAATGAATGAACAGTTAATGAATTGGTGAATTAATTGGTTAAGATTCATTAGAAAGTACAACTTTTTGGATCACATGACCATATTTGGATTCCATGGACATATCTACTCCCTGGATCATGCTTACTTGGATGACTTGGATATTTTTACTCATTGGATCCTATTTAATTGACATGTTATGATGCGTTGGAAATTTCTACTCCTAATATCAAATTTACATGACTTGTTAGGATTCCTCTGAATTTTATACTCCTTATATATGATGATCATTTTGAGATGCTTGGGATATTACTACTTCATGGATCCTAACTATCTGGATCACATGAATTCCTGGGAAATTTATACTCCCTAGATATAGTTTATATAATTTACATGATTTTCTAGGATTTCTCAGAAATTTCTACTCCATGGATCTAATTTAATTGACCCTTTAGTATACCGTGTAAATTTATACTCCTTGGATACTATTTACTTCTTTTAATTTTTGTATGTTTGCCTTGGACATTACCCAAGAACATGTAGGGAAAACACCTAATTACATGGTCTAGGTATCGTTGTTTCTTTATAGGCTATATAGATAGACCATATGATTTGGTTTCTTGGTCATAGTAAGACATGATAGACTATATAGAATAACTTCTACTATTTAACTTCTACACCTGTTATATTTGTACCCTCGTTCAATTTATCGGCAATGAGAAGACTTATTATAGAAACCATTTCCAGTGTCCAAATAACTATTTTGTCACATCATGTTTGGGATTCCATTGTATACCTAGAAAAACTTAATAAATGAAGCTAGAGATATGATCAAGATATTCCTTGTAGATTCATGATTGGTTTCTACATTGAAGCGTAGGACATGGCTAAGATTCAGGCTCGTGATGCTATCTAGGGTAGTTTTATTTTGTATTTTTTGTACTTTAGATACTTGAATTTTACTGGATATATGCTTACAAATATTATTGTCAATATTATATCGTTCCTTGATCATCATTGTATATGACACCATTAATGAGATTAATTGGTTATTTATATTATGGTTATGTAACCTTCCCCAACGCAATTTTTTAATATTCTTATACTATTGTATGATATGATTATACTGTTGTGCTATAGTTTGATAATGAGGGTATAATCTTCCAACTCTTCCACCATGGACCATTGCTGCTATTCGATAGCCTCTTTTTTATGGGGAGGTGTGGTTTTGGCCCTGTGGCCGACCATGATCGATTACTACTGAGTCAACTAGGTCTTGGAATTCAAAAATTTGTATAGAATGTGTTTATTTTATTTTATCTCATCATTTGGGATTATTAGACAGGATATTTAGAATGTGTTAGAATTTGGTAATGAGCTATTCTTATGAGTAGCTAACTCATCTATAATAAGATTACGAATTTCCTGGGATGGGACATGTAGTTCTAGATTTTCTTATTACAGTTTCTTCAACTTCAATGTTGGCTGATGCACGTGGTGTTTGACATTCCTTATGATTTTAATTTTATCCCTTGGTTTGTTATTACTTGGATATATTGCATCACATATCATTATAGGAAATTTATGATTTATATTTCATCCATTATTCCATTCCTCATTTATATTTTTCCGTTCATTTATTGCTGTATGTTTTGGTTCCTCATTGATATATACATATATATATTTTAAATATCAGGTAGGGACTTTATAATTAACTAGTTGGAATTAAATGGATGCCACACTTCAATTAATAAGGTCTCGGACCTCATAAATTGGGTATTATAATCCATACAGTTCCAACTAATATATAAAATTGTAACATAAATGGGAATTAAATTAAACTGAATTGAAATTTGAAATAAAGGATTACTATTAAATATAGATTCTAATTGTGATTTAAAGGGGGGTTTTCCTATATAGATTGCAATTGATTCTCTATATTTGGGAACCCCTGACTTATAGAAGAGAAATTGTCCATGACTTGACTAGAGTAGTTGATAGTATGAAGTGTCTTTTTCTTATCTTATATCATTTTAAATCAAATATACGTGGATTTAAGAGTAGGAAGAGGGGAACAAATCATGTTAGGAAGACTTTCACATGTCCTTTTTATGTATTTGTGATGATTCTTTTTTCAAATTTCAATAGAGGTGTGTGCTTGGAATTTATAGATATATGACATCGTGATGGACTCTAGTTATAGGCTGGGGGGGGGGGTTGTTGACCATGCACTATAGGTGGTGGGCCTTTGGCCACCTATAGAAACTACAATAGTGCCTCTTATGACACGACCTATTTTACCTAATATGGGTGTTGAGGCCAAATTTTTGGAGGGATTTATATATTTTTTGCAAACTATTCAGTGTGCACTGTGACCTTACCTAACTATAATAGAGTTGATTCATTAGATCTAGTAGCAGAATCCACCCTTTTAATTGATTTTCGATCATCTAGAGACACAACATAAGAGGATAGTGATGCTCACTAAATATATACTCTGGGATTCTTTTAGAAGATTGTGAGACATGATTACTCATGCAGATCATCATTGGGATATGTCTTAAAGGGATTTCTAGACCACCTGTAATTAATATTTAATTTAGATATGATGTGGGATGATAGAAAAATAGAGTTTATGCATTTAGAGAAGGTATACTTTTTGGCTATGGATTATTATAATTGCTTTATTGTGATCATATTTTTAAAACCTATTTTTTGGCGACGAGTTATTAAAAGATAGTAAATTTGCGGGTGTTATCTAGGGTGAAATATGATCACATGTGAATGTTATTTTAGATTACTAATATTTCATAAATAGTGAATCATGTGTTGATTACTGAATGTATCCTAAGGGAGGATAGGGTCAAAGAGTAGTGTAGATCCATTTATTGACCAATTGGCTTCATTTCAAGAAGAAATAAGAGATGCTTTGAGGTATCTAATAGGGGGAATACCATTAAGATCAGGAGTTATATTAGTTACATTATCTTTTATCTATATTAGAGGGATGGACATGTGAGGACTTGGTGCGATAGAGACTCAGTATAGTATAATTATTGTGGAAAGATGATATATTTATAGTGGTTTTACAAGAACTCCCATTGAGTATCTAGTGAGAGAAGGTATAAATTGAATCCACATTTTTGTGCATGGTTAATAGTGTCTCATTAGGCATGGAGATAAAGTGTGACCAACTGATCCAGATGAGATGGTGGTTTTGGTTGGGGTAGCCAGACACTGAATTATCAAGGACAAAAGGTAATATTTTCTCAAGGCAGTCATTCTATATCTCAGGGATAAAGATCATTCCAGATGTATATAGTAAAATTGATACATGAGGAGCAGAGTGTCAGACCTTTTATTGTGATAGGTACTCTTATAGTAGCCTATACAATAGTATATTCTCATTTTTATACAAGTGATTCACATAGAATCATATCTATTCCTACTATTGTGTTATATTGGATTGATGTTAAGTATTCCAATGGAATGACGAAACGTAATAACTCATTGGGGATATGATTAAGTAGTGTACTCTAGTGTAGGGAATTCCCCACAAAGATACGTGGGAGTCACTAAGTATGAGAACCATTTTTCTTCTAGATGATAGAGTATTCCATCATTATAAGGTTAGCATGTTTAGTTACTTGTCATGATTTCATAGATTCTTATTACTAGAATGTGAATTTCACAACATCAAAGGATTGGGTTTTTATTCACAAGGGTGAATGGGATGTCTAGGAATGTATATATATACATGAGCATCATGGGTTGGGCAGGATGAAAACTAAAATTTCTATTTCATAGATTCTTATTATCAGAATATGAATTCCACAACATCAAAGGATTGGGTTTTTATTCACAAGGGTGAATGATATGTCTCGGAATGTAGATTTATACATGAGCATCATGGGTTGGGCAGGATGAAAACTAAAATTTCTATTTTATATCTACATGATTAGGGATCATGTCAGTCTGACTTTCATCTTGTTTTTGATCATTTTTAGGATGATTTATTGAATGAATTTTCATGTCTACCTCCCTAGAAAAAGGTATAGTTTTCCATAAATCTAGTTCAAAGTTCTATAGTATTATCCATTCCTCCTTATAGGATGGATACTACTGAGTTGTAGGAGCTCAAGAGAAAACTAGAGTACTTGGATAGAAAGGGGTCTGCAAGACCCAATAGTTCACTATGGGTTTCACCAATATTTTTTTTCTATGAAAATAGATGAAATTTTTTTTTATGTACAGATTAATAGATATTAAAAAAGTTGAATGTTAATAAATAGTATAATTAACATGGATTGATGATCTCTTTGACCATTATAGATGGTCTCATGTGTTCTTGAATATAGATCTGAGATCGGGTTCTCATCGGTGCATGTTGGACTTGATGACATACCTCATACAAATTTTACTCTCTGGTATAGTCTATATGAGAATCTGGTTATGCCATCCAGTCACAAAAATGTTCAAATAGTCTTTATCTTACAAATGAACCAAAATTTCCATCCATAGCTAGATTAATTTGTTTTCATATTAATAGAACATATATTGTTGTATTCTCACACTCGAAATGACCATGAAAAACATATTGAGGTAATTTTGGATATACTAATAGAACATCATTTATATGATAATCTCACAAATTTCCACTTCTAGATGGATAATATTTACTTTATTGGTCATATTATCTCATAGATTAGAGTATAACTTAACCTATATAAGGTGAGAGCAGTAGGTTCATGTGAGAAACCCAAGAACATCGTTGGTACATAGAGTATCAGGGGGATTGATTATTATTACAGAAACATTATAAAAGACTTATCATTTGTTGAAACACATTTTTTATGACTATTTAATAAGGGTGTTAATTTTATATGATCATATGTCTGTGATATAGCCTTTAAGAAGCTTAAAGGGAGGCTGACTTCTGCGTCGATCCATATTTTTTGGAAGCCAAGAAGAAACTATATTGTATGTTGTAATTCATTAGTTATTAGTATAGTATTAGTTATGATGTTGAGGGAGTGATTTGTGGAATATGGATCTCAACATTTGAGGCCACATGAGAAGAAATACCCCAAATATGTTCTTGAGTTTGTTGTTTTGGTTCATGCTTAGTGCTGTTGGATGCATTACTTACTTGGATAACATTTTTGATGTACACAGACAAAAAAAGCATCAAGTATATATTTACACATTGTGAATTTAATATCAGGCAATAAAGGTGAGTTGGATATCTTTTGTAATTTTAAATTTATATTTTCTATATGCCTAGAAATGGAAATGAAGTTGTCGATGAATTGAGAAGAAGAACCGAAATAAATGTAGTTCAGGAGGCCCATAGTGAGTGGTATATTATGAACCATTTTTAGAGATTCACTTAGAGGTGTAGTATAGTCATGAAAAAACATTCCTCTCACCCTTTTCAAAGAATTAAAATCTTATTGATAGAGCGAGGATGATATAACTGTTAGATTCTGAGGGCTTGGTCATATGGGATAGCATTTTGGGTGATGTCCCGCATCTTGGTTTGATCACTGATGATGATGAGATATTGCATGTTCATGGAAGCCTCAAGGTTTGTATAGGCATATAATAGGTGTTTATATTAGACTATCATGCCTTTATATGGATTGTACATGCCATTCATACTAATATGAATCGTGAATTACAGTGCCAATACTGGTGACTCAGAATGAAGTGGGAGATAATTAGGTTTGTTATGTAGTGTCAAGCCCTAGATGCCACTTAACAATACCCCAAGATGGTGTTGGAAAGACCTCAAGAACACATCCCCAAATTTAAAAATATTTTGACTAGTAGTGAGGGACTATGTTGTGTTCATGTTAAGACTATTCCCTTATAGAATAGAGTAGAGAACAATAGTAAATAAAAAAAATAATAAATAGAATACCTCGACACTAATATGGAATGTCCAGTAACCCACCCGAGTGGAGGTAGTAATACTAATCAAGAAAAAGTACAAATAAAATAACAATTATCCATGATGACAAACAATTGGAAGAATCTAAACTTAAATTAAATAAAAGGTTATTATCAATATTTGATGTAACTATAAAATAAGAGTGCACGTGAAATAGGGGAAACAAGGATATACGACATACAATACAAAAAATAAAAAATTTCAAAAAAAAACTACTAGAATAATGTGCATTGGGATGGTTCCCATATCCCATTATCCATCCTTGGAAATTATTTCAAGCATTAGAATCCTTATGCTTCCCTTTTTATATACTGTCAATCATGAACTCTTCTAGGGTACCAATGGTGGCCCATGTAGGATGTGAGATATGATCTCAATAGGCCACCATCAATGGTTTCCAAATCAATCTTGTTTATCAAATAAAAAATTAGCCGCATTTTTATACTGGTTAATGAAATAAAATAAATACATAAATAAAGAATAACACTCGGTCTTGGTCCCTTAATGGGTTCCTGACTGATTTTATGTACATTTTATTAAGTTAGAAGTCTAAAACAAGGGAACCGATAATAGTAATAAGTTGAATACATAGGTCATTATAAATTACATAATATGTGTTGACTGACCCCTAAGCATGTGATTTGGGTTCGAATATATTCTCCTAGGGTATCATCCAATCATTTTAAAATTTTAATAGAGGCATCAAAAGTAAAATAGGAAAACAATTAGTTGAGTATAGTATGGAAACTTGAGCCACCCGAGGTGATCCATATAGAATACCAAGGGTCTCTATAGGATCCTTTGATATAACAAATACCACATAGTCCATCCAAGTTGACCCATAATAGTGTCCCTCGTATCACTCTTATATTGGTAACCTCTAATACCATCCAAGGTATCTCATATAGGGGACCAGGTATAACCGGAGGCATGATATAGACATCTTTTTGATGAGTCTATTCATAGTTTCTCCCCTGGGAATCTTGTGTCACTAAAAATTATAATAAACCATCGAGATATCCCATAGATAGAATGCCAAGTTTCACTTATGGAATGTTAAGAAGATCCCCCACAAGGCACGATGATCCTATACAAGACTTCCTTAAGATGGGTCTCGTGTTCTCCCCTGACCTGACAATGTGAAATGAATAACATTTACAATAACATATCATCATCAATTAATTTAAATAATACATGAAAACAAGATTTTGAAATAATTTTTTCAGGCCCAACAATCATGGAATAATGCATTAAGTGTGTTCAATGAGGCATAATTCATAAGCACAAGGAACATGGCATAAGACATAAGTATAAAGTATATGGATGTAACAACTTTAATATGTAATTAAGAATGAGTAATGAATTATGAGCATAAGCATCAAGACAATGTTACAACAGATGACCAATAATCCATATTCATTCAATCCATTAATTAATGCCATTTTCTATAAGGTAAACACACACCTCCAAGGGTGTTTTACTAATCTTGGATAAGGTAATTAGGCCATCAAAGGTAAATATCACCTGTTGGGGTGGCTTAAGTCAAAATAACCAACCTAAAGGCTGATTATCTATACTCTAGGGTCATATCAGACATGGAATTGTTTTAAATTCAGAATATATAGTAAAATGGAGGAGGCCCTGGGAAGTTTTTTTGCATTTAATAACCATATATAAAGAGATGAATATTGAGAGAAAGAACAAGACCACCTACCATGGGCTTGTATAAGACCACTCATCCATTTTCAACCCAAATATCATGCTATAATGAGAGATATTGAATAAAAAATAAAATTCCCTAAAAATGGGGGAAATAAGGTTACATTTAAATAGTGAAATAGATGTGAGGAGAAACTTGAAATTGAAGGAAGATGATTATAGAAATTAAATCAAGATTTACTATGTTTCCAATGGAAAAGCATTTGGATGATGGGGGAGTGAGATATCATAAACCATATGAAGAGGAAAGGGTGACCTCTTGTGTGGTTGCTTTTGTAGAAAATATGTGAAGGATAAATAATTATGGGATTTAAATTTTTTTGCGTGAAAAAGTAATTTCACCCATAGTGACAAGTGACTATGGTTTTTCCGCATGGTTGGCCAAGCCATGCACAAATTGTGTGCAAGAAACTGCCCATTCTGGGGCATTGCATGGTCCAGGTGTACGGTTTGGTTAACCAGGTGAAGTCCATGAAAAATTCATCTACAAATTGTATAAGACAATTTGATCAGGCATTCATGTTTCCTCACATGTTTTAGGGAAACCAAGAAGTGCCCTAACCCCACGGTTTAAAAAACTGTGCAAAATGGGCAGCACAGTTTCTACTAATAATGTGACATAGTATTCTTCTTCAAAATTTAGGGTTCCGAGATGAAAAAAATCCCTAGAAACCCCAACATGGAATGCATGATTCACTTAGGAAAATACATTTGGGCCAAACCAAAATACTTAAAGAAGTTATGTACCTTTTGGAAAAGTTGGTAGGTAACACATTTCATAGTGTGAAACCTGTCTGCAGGTGAGGGTGAAGCAACAGTGACCAGCTATGATTTTACATTCACTGTCTATTCCTATGTGAAAATGGGATTCCCTCATAATGGATTTTATTATGTGACTACTTAGATCAAATTAAGGTAGTGACATTGTATGGGTTATTATAAACAGGTTGAATAAGGTCTCCCCTATTCTTACCTTTCTAAAGACCCTTCTAGAGGATGATCCTACGAGGTTATAAATTCATGAGATCATACACCTTCATGGGGTTACACATTCTATAACATTAGACACAGATGATCGTTTCACATCATGGTTCTATAAGGGGTTGTACATGGAACTAGGTTCAATTTTACTTTTGAGTACAACATTTCACCCACATACCGATGGACAGTCTGAGCGTATGATATAGGATTTGGAGAACTTTCTCCAGGAATGTGTCCTCAAATTTTGGTGTTCTTGGTAGGGGCATATACCCCAAGTTTTTTTCACATATAATAACAGCTTCTCGGAAACCATAAAATGGATATGTATGAGGCACCATAGAGTAGGCCTTGGTGTTCACCCCTATAATGCTTATAGGATAGATAGTTAGTGCTATCATTTACTCTTATCATATAAGAGACATCGATCTATATTCATCTAATTAGGAAGAATATGTCTATAACACAGTTTTAAAAAAAATTATATGCCAATTTTCATCATTTACCACTAGATTTTGAGGCAGGGAGTCAGGTTTTCTTGTGATGTTATCCTAAAATAGGGCATAGATGGATTAAAAAAATGAATGCTATCGACTCAATATATCAAAACCTCGGAGGGTCTAGAGAGATTTGGGTTTGTATCATATATTTTTCAGATAACTTATAATTACTGGTCCATGCATGACATATTTAATGTATCTAATCTTTTCCGATATCATTATGATTCATCACATATTTTTTTAAACTTTTGAGGTTGATTTGGTGGAAGATTCATGCTTTGGGGAGCATCTTATATGTATCATTGATCATGTATTGAAGTTCATCCATGTCTGGTAAGTTTATCTAGTTAAGGTGATATGGAAGGACAACCATGTGCATGATAAGACTTGGAAGCGAAAGGCCAGTGTATGTTCGTAGTGGTCAGAGTTATTCTCAGGTGATTCTTGACCACCCTTGGGAGGAAATTTCATGAAAAACTTTCTTTATCTTGGGAATATCATAAGATCCAATATTTTCAATCAGGTATGTATCTATTTTATTTATGGTTTATTTTGTTTTATTTTTTTCCTAATGTGAATCCCTAATGAAGATATAAATAAAATTAGGGTGTCTAAGCCTTGTTCGAAGCTTGTAGCCCAAGATTTTGGAAGAGGTAGATGGTCTGCATGGTTAGTAGAAACCATTCCACCCTGACCACATGATTTGAGTAAGCTTTGTGGGGTGGTCTGACCCACTGTATAAGGCCTCTCTATTTTCTAAAACCATGCAACTAGGGTCACATTCCCATGCCAATGCTGTATAATTTTTTATAGAGGTGAAATGCGTGGTTGGCAAATGGTTTGTCTAACCATGTTTTATGACTATACAAGGGGGGGGGGGGGGGGGGTTCTTGGATAGATAATGGTGTGTGGTTGGTGCACAGTTTGTCCAAATATGTTTCCAAACCGCAAAACCATGTATTTTGAGACAAAATGAAAATTTTACTCTTAGTTCTTAAAATGATTAGGCTTCTTCGTCATTTTCATTTTCCCTGACCACAACCAGTCATCTATTATCTGAAGTGATATCCATAATTCTTCGCATAGTATTTCATTAAAATTTTCCATCCAATGTCTGATTCAATATCCATTTATCTTTATGGATCCTCATCTATGAGTAATCTTTTACTATTGAACCTTTAATTTTTTTCCCATGCAATTAGAGACACTATTTTGGTGAAGTATCTTATGCCATATTTGTTTAGGGATTAGTCTTTTCTTTTGTGTTATTCTTATCAGGATAAATGAAAGGCTAAGAGCAGATAAGTGTTCCTCTACCAGACTAAGTAAGGTGGGCCACACCATTTCCCATAATGTATTGCGGTTTATAGATTGTTTTTATTGTTCCACATGTTAGACTATCTGGGAGATGATTCCTAAATTAATTGAACCAATGTTTAATTGATATAGACATGTTGAAACTTTCTATTGACACTTTTCTTCAAGTATGGAGGTTCTTGAACTTAACATAATCTGGAAATGTGTCAGTTTCTACATTTGTATCATGATTATTCCATACTTGGGGTGTGAAGAGAACAATTTTTATAATTAAAAATTTAATTCATCATTTAAGTCAATTGTTAAAGGTTATAAGTTCCTTAAAGAACCTTGTAATTTATAAATTTAAATATATAGAATAGATTATACATTTTTGTTTATGGTAAGGAGGGAATTAGTTAAATAAATAAATAAACGGTTAATGAATTGGTGAATGAATTAGTTAGGATGACATGGACATTACAACTCCTTAGACCCAATGACTATATTTGGATGTCATGGACATTTCTACTCCATATATCCTACTTACTTGGATGCCTTGGAAATTTATACTCCTTGGATCCTATTGACTTGACATGTTAGGATACCTTGGACATTTTAAATCTATTTATATGGTTTAATTAACTTCTTAGGATGACTTTGAAATTTATACTCATTGGATATATTGATCATATTTAAACTCCTTGAACATTAATACACCTTGGATCTTATATATCCATCTCACATTGTTTCCTTAGAAATTTTTACTCCAAGGATCTAGTTTATCTAATTTACTTGAGATGATAGGATGACTTGGAAATTTCTACTCCACAGAAATGAGTTTATTGACTGTTTAGGATGATGTGGGAATTTAAACTCCTTGGATCCTATATAATAAAGTTATTAGGATGCCTAGAAAATTTTCACTCCTTATATCCTATTTACTTGTTATATTTAGAATATGTTTTCCTTGGAAATAACTACTCCTTAGACCATGAACTATATACGCATGAGACCTGATTACACTATGTAGGCCGTAGTTTTTACTTTCTATGCATTATAGATATCCATTATGATTAATTTGGTTGATCACAGTGAGACCCGATAGACAAGATAACATCACATATATTAACACCAATTATACATACACACTACTTCAGTTTATATGCATGTACAAGACTTATTGTATACATCATGGGTGGTGGCCTACTGAGTGTTATCTCACACCCTTTTTGGGATACCATTGGGTACCTGGATAGATTTCATGAATATGGGCATGAAAAACAGTAAGCAACAACTTTTATATTCTTTATTGGTTTGGGTATAGGAGTAGGGTCACCGGACTAGGTTTGGGATCGTGAGGCTATCTGGGATAAATTTTTTTTGGCCTGTTTGTACTTTTGATAAATGTATTATAATAGATGGTTTCATCCATGTATTACATTATTTTTAATAGAATTCTATGATCATAATTGTATATGAAATTTTTTATGAGATTACTTGGTTATTTATATTATGTTTGTTTAATCTTAAACTACTTAGTTATTTATATGAATCCACTATTATATGATATGATAATACCACCGTAATACTATCTCATCTGGAGGGTCTAGTATTTAAACTATTCCACCACAAATTCTCAATGCTAATCAACAATCTATTACATATGGGGTGACATGTTTGAGGTATTGTGGCCATATTAGGTTTGTTACTCCTGAATGAACTGGGTCCAGGACATCCCAATATTCATAATTTCCCAAAGTTTTCACAATGGATTTCCATTACAATAGTATTTTTTCAATAATGTTTCAAAATTTGAAGCATCTTGGGTGCTAAATTGGTTTTAAAAATGGATCATATCAAGTAAATTGAAGATATTTTGGTCTCCCGATTGGTTTCCCAAAAATTAATAATGGACCATTTGATTTCAAAAGAGCTTACAAATTTATTTATAATTTTTATTACTTTTAAATATGAATTATAAACTTATAATTTTATTAGTATATACGATGATACACTATTTTCACATATTCACACAAGGATGGGTGAATATTTGGTTTAGAAGAAGGGGTTTATACATATATTTCAATATACACATATGTAGAAGATTAAAGGTTAATTTTGGTGCTTGAAAATCATTAGATTGAATATGGGTTTCAAATGATATGTGTTTGTGTTAAAGCATTAGTGATATGTATGTTATTTTGGATATTTCTTTAATGGCCTAAAACGTTATATATTTTATCCATTCTAATGTTTGAATTTTCATGTTTACATATCGAGATATGTTATAGGAAAATTTGATGATGCATGTTTGTTCTCAATTGTGATGTTCTGTGTGTAGGCCACCTCACCTCAAAATTTTCCATAATCATGGGATACTAGTATATTTAGTGAGGGATGAGAGAAAACTAGTTTTTAGTCATGATTAAATGTACTCAACCTTCCGTAGTAGTTACAGAAAATTATGGGATATAAAATTGGTGTGGCTAGTTGACATCATCATGGTTGGTTATAGACATAATAACGCGTTGATAGGTCGAGAGATAGTCAAAAAATGAGTACGTCTAGGGTCTCCTCACTTGATGTTTTGGATTTTCATATTATTTCACAATACATATTTTGATATACTTTATGGAATGTGTTATCATTGACCATGCTTCAATTTTATACCTTTCTTTACTTCTTATAAAATTGTTAAATTTTAGTGTATTTAAAATCACATTATAAAAGAATTTTTTGTGAGATGGTTTTTAATTAAATATTTTTAAAAAGGGACATTGGCATAAATAATATTCCTGGTGATTATTTTCTTTTAAATAAAATAAAATATAAAGTGTATAAAATATTAATGGCATGGGAATTTCCTTGACTAAATGAAAACCTATTAGGATTATTTTGTTTCAAAATAACATGAAATGGTTTATATTTAAAGGTAAGTAATAAAATTTGGTATCTATTTTTGAGTCCCTATGGAGCTTCGTGGTTCTCACCACTACATTATCTTTTCTATTTCAGGTTTGGACTAGCTTTGGATTTCTCATGGTGTGAGTGAGGTTACATGATTTTTGGTTACCCATGCAGTGAAATGGTGGTATGTTTACGTTTTATTTTTCTTATACATCCTTTGTTATTTAATTTTTTATTTTATTACTTTTTGTTCAGTTTTATAATGTTAATAATAATTCCTAATTGAGTTATTTTTGGTGCCTGACATCAGTTTCTAGCATGAAACGATCAGGAATGCCTCACAAGACTTGTTATGGGCCAACTTGGGTGCCCAGTCATGGGAATACCCATGTTGGTTCTTGAAAAAATTGTATCATAGTATAGGTTCATAATAGGGATGAGGTTTTATAATTAACATTGTTTTTTGGGATTTAATGCTAGATGGGGATAATTTTTTAGGACTCAGGTGGATCATGTCGGAATATTATAGCTAGATATTTCATGTTCTAAACCTCGAGTTACATGGGATTTTAAACTTTATGTCTTATGTTTTATGAGATGTTTAATTGTTTGGTAATTAGGGGATGGCCAAGGGAGTGAAGTGGTGGTACTTAGTGAGGTCGTAGGCCCTAGAAATCTATATGGATGCCGATTACACAATTCACGATGACTCACAATTCTAGTAATATAGTTAGAGCATGGTCCGACAAGCCTTACAACCAAGATGTTGATTGACACTAGTATCCTATTAAAAATTTTTATTACAATTTTTATAATTTTTTATATTATCCAATATTTTTTTTTGTAAGGGTGAGAGTTTTGATTTTTAAAACAATTACAAATTTTTTTTGAAATTTTTAGCTCTGAAATGAAAAAAATGTTTTTTATAAGTTAATCAGAATACAAACACGATTCTTGGATTTTTGGTAAATGGTTCTCCAAAAATAGAAAATTATTTAATTTTATATCATGGTAATTTGTGTTAAAATTAATAATGAAGAGTTTTGGTATCCATTTCGGATGATTCATTATATATTTAAGTGTTTTTTAAAGGCTAAACACGGTTTTAAGAGTAAACGAAATGCTTTAAAATTGGAAGGTGGGTTTTCAAAATATTTTTGAATGATGGTAATGTTTTTTATTTTGATAAAAATGTTGATAAAAAATATTTGTAATTTTAAAATTATTTAAAAATAATATTTATGGATAATAATGGATAAATTTTATGTTATAAAATTTGAATGGGTTGGGTTTTTTGAAAATTATTATGTGTTTTATATAATGAAATTTATTTTTTTAAAATGATTTAAATGGTAAATCGAGGATGAATTTAAAATATTATAAGGGATTTCTTGTAGTGAAATTGAAGGAGTTTGAGGAATAATTGTAAATGTTTTAAATATATGACTTGTGTGGTTGTAAGATAGTATTAAGTGGGAAAAAATATATTCTAATTGAAATATGGAATTTAAAGTGGTTCTAAATTTTAGTGTGAGATTTAGAAATTTAGAAATGTGAAATGGAAAGTTTTAAATGGTTTTTAAGGGCGATATTTTTAAATAGATTTTAGGTCCTTGGTTGATTTCCTTTTCATAATGAATATTTTTTTGTTCATATCTAATTATTTCAATCTATTATTGAAATTGAAATTATTACTAAATTTTTATTTTATTTATTTTATTACTTATAGTATAATAACAAAATTGGTTGAGAGGGTTCATATGAATTAGAGAGTGGCTTAGTGAGCTGATAGAACAACCCATACTCATGATAGAGTTTTGGGTAAGGTTCCTTTGTGAGGGTTTGTATTCCTTTAAACTGATCTAGTTTATGGATATTTAGTGGACTTCCCAATGGTAGTTGAGGGAGTATGTAACACCATGATATTTTATGAAATATTTTAAAATAATTTTTTTGGATATATTTTATTTCATGAGACATTGATTTTCTGTGGCATTACAAACAACACTGAGTTTATCTTGCATTACTTACAACACTATGTCTAAATAAAAGACGATATACTATTAAAATTTTATTATTTAATATGATAATTATCGTATATCCATTGGAATGGAGGTTATTAATATAATTAAATAAATTATAAAAATATATGGTTTACACCTATATAAAATTAATTCTTTGGTTTCAAAATAATTTAAAATGAAAATTAAAAAAACCATTAAAAAAATGATTTAAAAAACAATTTTATGTCCCTCAACTCATTTTATCACAATAAAATAAATTAAACACTTTTGGAAAATTATTTCAATAAAATTTATATATTATATATTCAATTAAATTTTTTAATATTCATATTATATATTTCCATTGCATTAGATTAAAATAAATCCAATGTTATGCTTAGAAACTATATTTTTCTAAAAAGAAGTTCTACTATAACTGATACATTTATTTTTAAATTTATGAATTTTTTTCTAATATTAGAAGATTTATTTGAAAAACTGAACTTATGTTTTTAAATTATATTATCAAAATTATTTTGAAGTTTATTTTTTATAATATTCAGAATTTTTTTCAATGAATAGTGAAAAATAATGGTTTTTATTAAACAATTACATTTTAATTCTATGTATTTAAAAGGTCAATTTTGTTTTAATATGGGTTTGAAAGTAAAATTTTTTCAACTATATATATATATTAATCAAATTTATGTCAATATAATCAAATTTAAGTTTAATTTTTATTAAAAAAGTTTTTAAAAATATGAATATTTTTTTGGGAAAAATTTGTTTCCATATCGTTTGTGGTGTAAATTTTAAGTTAAAAATTTCCACTTATGTTAATGAAATATATAAAAATTAATTTCATATTTTGAATAATAATTATTTTTTATATAATATGTTCAACATAATTTTTTACCATAATAAATAGTGAAAATATAAAAAATTAATTACCACATTTATGGTTAAAGTAGGTTTACCGGGAGGGGGTGGGATAATATAAAAAGATAAGGTTTATAATGACCTATGAACTTTTAAAAAACCTATTAGATAAATATATTTTGAACCTATCCACTTTAAGGTTTGGGAATGAACAATTTTTGAGCTTATTTTCTGTGAAAAATGTGTGTACACTTTATTCTTTAAAAAACATCTATGTGTGTCCTCTCTCTCCCTTATAAAAGGCCACCACCTATCCAATTATCCTTACACATCAATAACCCTTTTATTATTCCCATACCCAACCTAATATATTATTTATATACCTCCCCACATCCTAGAGGACCTGGTTAGATAAAAAATTCCATCTAGGAAGGCTTTAGGTTAAACCATAATAGGTTTTTCAAAGTCGTAGAGGTTTGAATGTGTATAAAGGAATTAAAGAATTAAGGTAGGATATATTCATCTCATGTTTATTTTTTTTGAGTCACATGCCATATTCAATACATGTTTCTTTTATGTTGTGTTTAAAATACCCATTAATGTATTTAATGATGCTTCTCCTGAATTATTTTGGGATTTACATATCCATTTCAGGATCTCTCTTTCATGGGGAATAAAATTAAAAGTTACCAATGTTGTAAGAGTTTTATGATACAATCATATCATTTTTTGATTTATTATTATTATTATTTTTATTATTAAATATTTTGAACTATATTTTACAAAACCCATTACTTTTCTTCTCCTATGGTTATTTCATGATAATATATATTTCCCTTTATTTTATTTTATTTATGTACTCATGATTAGAATTGAAGGAATCTAAAGAAAAGTGACATTATTTCTATCATTGGATGAAAACCATTTTTTATTCAAAATCAATGTTTTCTAAAAGTGTTTTTATTTATTTTATTATTCTTATTTGATTGTTTAAAGTTATTTTTACCCTTGTTTTAATTTTTACTAAATTTTTTAAAAGAAAGTTCTCAATAATTTTCTAAAAAAATCTGGTTTAGATTTTACAAAAATGTGAAAGGAATAATTTTTTAACATGTACATCATTTTATCCCATCATGACCAGTCAAGGTGTTAAAAATTTATTTATAATTTTCTTATTTTATTTTTAAAGAAAATATTTTTCCAATTTTTTTTATAATTTATTAGTTTTAAACTGTTATTTTTAATGAAAGATTCTTATCACCCAAGAATTGTTTCAAATGTATTTTAAAAATTATTTTCCATATATGATTACATCCTTTGATGTTAAATATGATTTATTGGGGATATTATAAAATTATAATATATTTAGTCTTTCTATGGATTTTTTATTTTTATGATAAAGAGATGTTTATAAAACCCATTTATTTTCCATAGGTTATGATATGATGAATTTATGAGATAATTATGAGATAAATTTTATGGGTTATTCCATGATGGAATATTTTATGATAACCATAAATTTTCATGGTTTTGATGTTATAAATGTTTTATTATCTTCTGGTACACCTGTGTATGGTTTTATTTATGTGACATTGGTTACGTTATAACCAGGGTTGGTAGTCACATTATAACCAAATACAGATGAGACCTATATCTACCTCTAATTCATTGGTTAGTGATTAATTTTTTATAACCACAATGGGTACATTATAAGTTGTCCCAATACTAAAAGGGGATAATCAAGAGGTTATTCCTAGCCTTAAAAGATGGTACATGAGAGGTTATCCCAAGCCAAAATATGGTACACAACTGGATAGTCCAAGTAAAATATTTTATAAAAGTCTTGGTTCCAATCATTGATATATGTTTTTTTAATTATTATGGGTTTTCCTATAATCTATTTCATACTCCAATGTTATTCTATCAAGTAATATATTCATTGATTCCCTTATTATTCAATTCTTATTAACAAGCATGATTTATTTTGTGAATCAATATTATAATCAATGATTTGTAAGGTATAATATTTTTTAAAATTTATTATCAATTTTTTATACCCTAATACTCATGTTATGATGATATATCCCCTTTTTACGCTTACTAATAATCTATGATCACTATTTCTTATGTTTTCTTCCCAAGGTTGTGAAAAAAGGTATTATATATGATAAGTCTAAGAAGTGTGATAGTAATGAATAAATTAAAGGGAGATTATGTAGTTCACTTAAGAACCTTTTGTTTATATATCTATGTATCAAAGAAACTATACATATAATATTTTGGAATAGATCGTTATGATATAAATTGAATATTTTTTTATTAAGATGTAATATTTATTTATGACAAGTTTCAGTATATATAGTTGGTATAAGTGTAGGGTTTAGTTAAAAACTTGGAATCTTTGATGAGAAAACATTATTGGTATTTCTAGGGATATATATAAGGATATTTATAAGGATAAGTCTATAAATAAGTCAAATTATAAGAAATAATGATGGAATTTTATTAATGGATAGAATATGGGGTTTCTAAGAAATTAAATCCCTATATAGATACTATAAGTAGATGTGAATATGGAACAGAGGTACCTAGGTGTAATAACTCTAAGAAGAGAGTATTTCACTGGAATAAATCTTCACCTGGTTCCCAGTAATGGGACTTTCTATACACTTATTTTGAAACAACTATTTTGTATTATTTGTAAATTCACAAACTATTTATGAACTATCATGATTTATTCGAATAAAGACCATGAATAACATAGGTTAATAATATCATGTTATAGATTGAGAGAAATTTATCATTATTGAGAGATCATAAAAGAGATTATTCCTGAGTATGTGGTTCAAAATAAGATTACTATTTCTTATAATATGTGTTTTTTATTTTTTTCAATGGATGGAACACGACCAAACTTTATTATTGCTTAATATAATGGACAATGTAGTGAATGTCATTCGAATAAACTAAATTTTATGGTACATGGAATGAAAAGTATTATAGATGTGATAAAAAAACATTCTCAAGATATAAATCATGAAGATATTCTCAATGATAAAAGAAGTGAACAACAATATGTTGATTCCTTTTTGAGAAGGAGAAAAAAATCAATGGTGAAATATTATCATGAATATAATAAAACATGGTCAAATTAAATATATTCATTTGGATAAGTTTAAGAGATTATTTTTCAATATGTACTTCTCTCATATTCTTCATAAAAAAATATAAAGTGTATTAATTAAACTAAAACAAATGGATAGTCAATCTATTGGTACCTTTGAAGAAAAAAGTTACAAGATATGTTTAATATGATTATTTTATTATCATCCAAAATGAAAGTATGGATGATCGATTTTTCAGTGTTTTAAAACCATGTATCTGAATAGAGTCAGTCATAAGGGAAATTATTAGCTACGGTGAAATTGTTTATTATGAAATAAAGGTGAAAATTTATAGTGGTGTTACCCATCAATAAAATAATTTTGATAACAAAAGATTGATATAATTATAGTGAAACTCAAAAATCCATGGATAAAAGAAGATGATATTTACTTTATTCTCGAAATGTGGAAGGAAACATGGAGAAAATTGTTTTGACGCCTATACTAAATGTTTTAAGTATGAAAAGGAATGAAATTTAGAGGATGAATTCTAATTTGTTGGGAAGAAGTTTTATAATGATTAAAATAGAGTAAAATCTCTATAAAATTCACCACCAACACTCTAGTGTTTCAAATTTAACAAGTATGGAAATTATTAAAACCAATTCCCTAATCTGAGGGCTAAGGATGATAATAATCAACAATAACATCTGAAGAAAAAGGATAAAGTTAAAGTTTATTCAATAAAAATGGTTGAATTAAATCATGATAATTTCGGCACCCCTATCCTCTAGTCCCTAGTTGAGAACATATTGTTTGATTTTGAATGAGGGATACATATGAAAATATTGTTGTTCATCATTTAGTAAATTATATTTTGATTCTAGGAATTGATTATCTACCTCTACATGGATTTTGGAATAATGAAAACACATTTGATATTATATCAATATAAGGATAAAAACAAGATTAAAGAGAAAATGTTTTGGTATAAGATAAGAGATTATTTAAGTAATAAAGGGAAAATTAAATTTTGAAAGCATATACGACTCCATGTTAGATTAACATAATAGTAATGGATACCATCATGGGTTTATGATTTTGTGGTTGAAAATATTTTAAATGTTATTGACATACCTTTTGAGGTTTTATGTAATAAAAGTTTATCATTTTTAATGACATCTTATGATAAATTTTGGGTAATTCACCCATTTGGTTTAGTATATGTATTAGTGACAAATTTATTTAAAGAGTAATGCCTTTATAATTTGTGAAAATATTATTAATGTCATTAGTATCTTTTAGTTATTATATTATCTTTATTTTTGTGGTAATAATGTGTTTTTTTCAATATCCTTATGAAGTCAACACATTTCATTCATATTAAAAAAGATATATCTCTAGATCAGCTTTGTTGAATATACATTAAAAAAGTGGTATGATTTCATAGAGTAACATACTCCATTATACCTAATTAGGATTCAAATTTTTCCTTGAAGTTAGGGAGAATTCTTTTTAAGACCTTGGATATGGAGATAAGTTTCAACAATGCGTATCATCCTAAATTAGATGGTTAGTTTGGGATAATAATTAAAACCTTGAAAGATATTATAATATCTTGTTTGATGGATTTTAATGGTGGTTGTGATCAACAACTTCCTCGAGTTGAGTGTTCTTACAATAATTGATTTTACTAAAGTTTTTAGATGGATCTTTATGAAGCCCTTTATGGAAATAAGTGTATAAATCCAATTTATTGGGATGAAGTTAGAGAAATCTATTAAGACAAGAGTTGGTTGATGAAATTTAAGAGATGTTATGGGAAATTCAGTAACATAGATCAACTGTACAAATTTGGTAGAATTGTTTTGATGATTATCATCAATGATATATTGAATTTCAAGTTAGTGATAAGGTGTTTCCGTGAATTTCTCTAAGGAATAAGGTAATGATATTTAGCAAGAAGGGAAAAAATAAGCCAAAGGATTATCATGAACTTTAGAATTCTTGATCATATTGATATGATATATTATGATTTGGAACTTCTAGTAAACCTATTTCAGGTTCACGATGTGTTCCATGTTTCTCTTTGAATGAAGTACATACCATATCTATCACATGTACTAAACTCAAAGGTCACACCACATGTGCATAATCATTCTTATGAGGAAAAATTGGTTGAGATTTTGGATAATAGAGAGAAATTGCAACTTAACATGACCACTCACCTGGTCATATTTTTTTTGAAACCACTAGCTTGATAAATCTACCTAGGAATGTGATGATGTAATGGGACTATAAGTTTCCTCATTATTTTGTATCAAAAAGATGAATTTTGGGGGAGAAACTAAATTTGAGGGGGTAAAATGTTACAATATTAGATTTTGTGAAATATTTTTAAATAAATTTATTTATTTTTAAATAGTTTTCATTACACACAACACTATGTATAACATTGGTTACACACAACACCTTGTTTGTCTTATGTTACTCACAACACTGAGTTTAAAAAAACAGGACATACTATTTGAATATTATTATTTAATAGAATAGTTATCACCTAGCTATTGGAATGGAAGGTATGACTATGAATAACTAAATTATGAAAATATATGGTTTATAAGTATATATAAAATCAATTCTTCAATTAACAATTAATTATAAATGAAAATAAAAAAATAAAAATTTTAAAATAAATAAAATCATTTTATGAAAACAAAATATTCTGACCAATTCTTTCAATCTCAAAAAATTAAATAAATCATTTTTTGGGGATGATTTTAATGATATATATGTATATAATATATATAGTCAATTTTATAAGTTTCTTGTTATTTTTTTCTAGCAATATGATAAGAATAAATCCCATCTTATGTTTCAAAACAATATTTTTTTCAAAATGAAACTTTATCATATTTCACATAATTGTTTTTAAAATTAATTTATTTTATTTTATAATATATATTTGAAAAAAATAACATAATTTTTTTAAAAAAAATTCCAAAATTTCCTTTTAGTGATTTTTCTAAAAAGATAAAATTTTAAGTAAATAGTGAAAAATTCTGGGTTTTGTTAAGAAAATACCTTTTCCTTAAAATCATTAACCGAATAATTATTTTAATATGGGTTTATAAGTAAAATTAGTTCTATTATATATCTATTAAACCAATTAAAATCATATTAATTAATTTAATATTTTATTTAATATAATATTTTAAAACATGTGATGATTTTCTCTTTGGAAAACAACATTTTTATGACATCTAATAGTTATATTCTAAATTAAAATTTAACACTTATTTGAATATAATTGTTGAAAATGGATTAAATATTTGAAATTATTATAATTAATATTATCTAATATGTTTAAATTAATTTTTGACCATAAATAATAATAAAAACAGTAAAAATTAATTACAAAGGTTATATTTAAAACTATTTTACTATGGTGTTAAACTAAAAAGACAAGTATAATAATGACATAGAAAATATAAAACACCGATTGGATGGATGTATTTTTACCCTATAAGATCTAAGGATTCATAATGATCCATTTTGATGCATTTTTAAATATAAAAAACATGGTTATACATTATTATTTTCAAAGATTCCACGTGTGTCCTCTCCCCAACTTATAAAAGGCCTCCAGCTATCCTTCCCCATTCACACATAAAAACCTATTTATTTAGGAAAAACCTACCCGAATCACTTCTTAACATCCCTTAACACATTCTAAAGGCCTTTATGTGATCATAAATCAAACCTTGGATCGATTTAGGTTAAAAATTATGGGTTTATTGAAGAGAATAAGGTATGAACATGAAGGATGGAATTAGAAACGTAAAGTAAGTTATATCAATAATGCTTTTAATTTTTATGAGAGAAAATCCATATTCACTATGTTTTTATTTTATGTGGTGTATATATATACAATTAATGTATTTTATGATGCTTATCTAGAAAATTTTAGAGATTTAAAAATCCCCTTGGGGATCTCTCTTTATTGGGGATTACAATTCTTATTTCCCAAAGTGGTATGGGTTTTATAATACAATAACATTTTTATTGAGGTTAATTATATTTATTGTTTTAATGGTGAAATATTTCTAATAATATATTAAAAAACTAATCAATTTTTTTCTCATATGGTTATTTCTTAAGAATACATGTTTACCCTTAATTTTAATCTTTTTATATAGTGAATATTACGAAATAATATTTTAAATAAAAATAACATTATTTATTTCTTTAGTGAAACCCCCTTTATTCTTAAATATCCATGTTTTTCTAAAATTATTTCCAAAATAATTTAATGTTCATATGGTATTTTTTATGTTATTCTTACCACTCTCTGAATTTAAAAAAAATTATCAAAACGAATCTACATGTCATTTAAAAAACAGGTCCTGTTTGGATTTTACCTAAACATTGAAAAGACGATTTGTATTAACATTTATGAAAATTAATAATGTTATTGAAAATAATGGTTTTAATGATTAATTTATAATTTTCAATGTTTATTTACATGGAAAATGGACTTTTAATATGTTTTATTATTTTTAATTTTTAAAAAGTGATTTTCAATGAAATTTTATTTTCATCAAGAAATTTTTCTAATGTGTTTTCAAAATAAATTTCCATATAAGATATTAAAACATGGAATTAATTAGTCATCTTGTTCTAGATTGTCCTTTTTCCATGGGTAATTCTATAATGAATTAATGAGATAATTATGAGACCCATTTCCTTTCTATGGCTAATTCTATGACGGAATGTTTTTTGAAACAATTTTTTTTCATGGGTTCTAATTTGATGACTATTTTATTATATTGTAAAAAACCCATATATGGTTTTCATTATGTGATTTTGGTTACATTATTACTAAGGAAAATTGTCATGTTATATCCAAATATGGGTTGGACATCTCTCTCGCTACGATGAATTGGCTAATGATTAATGTTATTTGAGTTTTACGGGTACCTTAGAGGATATCAAAATCCTAAAAAGGGTATATGAGAGGTTTTTTCTAGTCTAAATAGAGGGTACATGATAGGTTATCCCAATACTAAAAAATTTACATGAGTTATTATCCCAAGCATAATATGTTATGAATCTCAATGTGGGTAGACATAACATAAGGTTATCTATGATTATGTGTTTTCCAAAACTCTAAGTCTTATCCAATGTTATCATCTCTTGGTTTATGTTATTTTATTAAATTATTATCCATGTCTTATAATGTTTTATGATTTATTCCATGACTTATGTTTTTGATATATGATATGAAGGGTATATTTTGTTTTCAAATTTAATTCTCATGTTCTCATACCCTTATACTCATGTTATGCTAATATCTCCCTTGTTTACCCATAGAATATGAGATAACCCTTTATTATGTTACCATTCACAAGGTTATGAAGAAATTTATATTATATTATTTCTCTAAGAAGGATGATAATTACAAATAACATAATGGGATATGATGTTGTTCACTTATAAACCTGTTGTTTATTTATCTATTTATCCAAAGGCACTATACCTAAATGATTCTATAATGTATCATTATGATATGTAATTAATATTAATCAATTAAAATTTAATATCTATGAATGATAAGTTTGGGTCTCTACAGAGTCCTCCATTTCTTAGGAAATATTGACTTTGTGACGGCAGAAGTCATTCTTTGACTATTTGGAGGGCCTAGTCTGGATTAATGGAAGATCATAATCCCTTCTAAATTATAAGTTGGGTTGTCATGGGAATTATTTAAGACCGTGTTTTATCAGTGGTTTATTCCTAATGAGTTTATGTGAAAGAAGGTGGAAATGCATATGAGCCTACAAAATGGTCAACAGATTGTTAAGGAGTATGAAAACCATGTCAATTTGTTGGATTACTTTTCATCCGAGGATGCGTATAGTGATTCTATTAAGGCTCATTAGTTTACGAATGGTTTTCACTTGGATCTCAATGATTGTGTACTTTCAAATTTACCTTTTCTATTTGATTAGTTAGTTAATGTGTTCTATATAGTAGAGTTTCATTTTTATAGAAACCATTAGAATGACCTGTATCTGTTCATTTCATTCCTCGTATCGTTTCCTCACTCGGTGAGAAGTGTAGACTAGGTGATCATGTACTGTCTAAACCTTATTTCATTTCTGTATCTCTAGAAATGAAACCTTCTTATTGTAATATTTCAATGTGGTGGGTTAGGGAACTCTAAGATATCTTCATTTTATATCCAAAATACCTACCACCATTATATTCAGTTGATTCATTGAAAAAGGTTTTATAATAAGAGGTGTATTTTGGGGGAAAGTCACACTCCAGTTTTGGGATCTTGATAGTGGCTCACATAGATTTGTGTTATTTCTCTCTTTATTTTTCCCTTATTGTTTTGTTCTATTATTCATTACTTTCTCATTTGGATATATAACTATTTTTTATGAATTTATGAATGCAATTTTTTTATAATTTTTAGCTGATTCACCTTGTGTATAACTTTTATTAGTGTACATTTGGATTTTGTCCAACTTTGCTTGAACTACCCTCCTTCTAATATTTTAAAAGGTGGGGAGACCTACAATGGATGATCTTTTTATTTTCCCTTGATTTTGTTAGGTATTACTTGTGGAGGTAGGGGTTACACTAGGATTGGTAGTTCCTATTTGGTTTTTGGGTTTTGATAATAGATTTAGTTATGGGAGTTCTTTCTTTTGGGTTTATGGTCCTCGGTTTCTTTGCATCTTAGACCTAGTGAAATTCTAGAGATCAAAAGTTTTATGCTTGGGAGAATTGTCATCGTTAGAATTTTATCTAGAAAATTAATTTATTTATTTAATGTTTTTAGTTTTTTCATTTATATTTTGTTTGAATTCTAGGAAAAATAATAAGTTTTAGAGTTTTAGGAATTTTTTTTGGCTGGTGCATAGTCATTGAGCACTGTTTGAAGGAAACCATGAAACAACCCTTATACAAGGGTGTTTCAAGTTATTTTTCATCTTGTATGGTTTTTGTTACACACCATGATTTAGTGAAATATTTTTTATTAAAATAAATTTAATTTTATTGATTTTTTTATTACAAAAAACACCAAGATTAGCATGTGTTATACATAACACTTAGTTTAGATTTTATTACACGTAATATTGAGGGAAAAAATATGACATACTATTAAAATATAATTATTTAATATGATAGTTATAAATTTTCCATTGGAAAGTTGGGTATTAATAGTGTTATGTAAATTAAGAAAATATATGATATATTTTTTGGTGACCAAATAATTTTAAATAAAAATAAAAACAATTCAAAAATAAGGGAAAGATTTTTCTAAAAAAATATTTTTATACATAGAAACATATTTTTTGTCAATAAATTAAATAAAGAAATATTGGTGAATTATTTTAACTATATTTATATATTATATGTTCAATCAAATGTTTTGATATCAATATAATGTTTTTTAGATAAGAGATACAAATAAATCCATTTTTTTGTTAAAAATTATATTTTTTTAAAAGGCACTTTAGTCATATTTTGAGAAATTATTATAAAATTAATTTTTTAAAAATTTTAGAAAATTTATTTGAAAAATTTAAATTAATTATATAAATTATAAAGTCAAAATAATCTTTGGGTATCTTTTTGAGAATTTTCATAGAAGATAGATTTGTCGATGAATTATGAAAAATACTCATTTTTATTAACAATTTTTATTTATTTAAAAGATTTTAAAATAATATTTTTTTAAGATGGTTATAAATTTAAATTCAAATTATATATATATTTTTTAATACAATATAGCTCATTTTAATAAATATTATATTTAATTTTGATATAAAATCTTTTTATTCTTTTGAACATTTTCTCTTTGGAAAACCGCTTTTTCGTAACAACTTTGAGAATAATTTTAAATTAAACAATTTCACCAATGTGAATGGAATTTTGAAAAATTATTTCCATATTTGGAATCATAATTATTTATATTATCTAATAATTTCTGATTATGTCTTTATGATAATGAATAGTAAAAACCTTAATAATTATTTACTAAGAAGGTTGTAATGGGTTTACGAGGGGGTAAAACTAAAATGATAAGTGTTAAAAATGATCCCAAAATTATATAAAACCGATTTTATGACCTTATTTGTTATATTTTCAATAATGTTTCATTTTGGATCCTTTTGGAGTGATAAAAACTTGGGAAACCATTCTCTTTTCAAAACATTACAAGTGTACCACTCCCCTCACTTATGAAAGGCCACCCAATCTCTTATCCTCTTCACACTTCCAATACCAGTTGGTTTTAGAAATATGTTATCAAATTACATTCTAAATTGCATAATACCATCCTCAAATCCCTATTTTGGTAATTAATCCTACCTATGAATATTTTTGGTGCAAGCCAAAAGAAGTTGTATGAAGAAGAGGTAACCCCCCATAACTAAGAATTTTATTCTATTTCTTCCTACACCTCATTCAATTATTATTGAATAATGATGATATACAAACCCTAATTTTGTTAAATATAATAAGAATTTTTTATTTTATGTTAATAACCTATATATATTTAATCGTTTATCAAATGGGATATAAAATAAACATTCATGTGTACAGTGGACTACCACCCAGTGAACTGATGTTAATCATTTTCCATCATAACCTATCACAACTGGATGTATTCATGGATTTAAATATTATATTATATGTTTATTATATTGTTATATCAATGTAATTATAATCCCACATATTCCTTATTACCTCCAAAACATTTGGGAAAATAATAAAGTCACTCCTGTGTACAACAGATATCTGTGTCGCGAACCGATGTGAGGTGATTTTCATTTCTGATATATTTGTATTTTAATAAGGAGAGATTAAATTGATATATATGATATTTATAACATAATTTTACTTTTTGAATAATTATGTCACATATAATTTCTTAATTTCTATGCCATAAAGTATATGATAACATTTTGTGTGTGTATGATGGACTACCGCTTCATGAAGTGAAGGGATTCGTTCATGATTTAAATAAAAGGTAATGAGAATAAGTTTAATGAAAATATGTGATATATATGAAAAAAATTATTCATTAATGATAATATATTATTTAATTTTTTTTCAAACCATCTTGAAAATTAAAATATTGTTCATCCGCACGTATGACCTATTGTCTCCATGAATGATGTATTTCATTTTATATCTCTAATATTTATTGATTTTTATAAATAAGAATATAATTAATATATATTTTATTTACATCATGGATTATTTTTTATATATATTTAACCATGATCAATTTTAAATTACCAAAAATACAAAAGTAAAACATACATGAAAGAAGTAGTAGTAATTACCCAAAATGTAAATTTAAAAAGGAATTGTTAATAAATGGTTAATAATAATTCAAAATTTAATCATATATGATTTTATATGATATATATAAGTATGTTTATTTAATATATTTATAATAAACTGATATTTCATATACAGATGGTTGGAATGTGTACTAAGGAAGTATATACTTAACATAAACTATTTCTGTCTCACTTATTACCTCATTGATACATATGCCATATTCACCACCCATTTGTTTTATGTGGTGTATATACAAACCATTAATATATATTATGAAAATTATCCTTAAAATTATTAATATTTATATATCCATTTTATGTTCTCACATTCAATGTGTTTACAGTTCAAAAGATACCAAAGTGGTAAGAGATGATTGTCTCAATTTTTCTCATTCGAGAAAAAAGTTATATTACACAACTATCTACTTTTATAACGTGCATATTCATCCCCATTTGAATATAATATGAATTTTTTATTATAATGATATTTTATGTTTCATTTAATTTTATTATTTCATCAGGGCTTACGATTAAAATTAACAAAAGTATTATGGGTTTTATAAAATAATCTCAGAATTTATTGAGATTATTTTTGTTTATGATTCTGATGATGAAACATTATGAAATATATCTCAAGAAACTTGGGAATTTTCTTATCATATGGTTATTTATTGAGAATTCATAATTTTCATTAATTTTTCTCTATTTATGTACTTAATATTTCTAGTGAATTTTTTTCTCCGAAAATTGCCTTTATTTATCTCTACAGTCAAGAACAAATATTTTTATAAAATCATGTTTTATAATATGTTTTTATTCAAAATTAAATAAATTATTATTAATGAAATTTTACCCATGTTTTATTGTTTAATTTTTTTAATGAATCTTCATGTCATTTTCAAAAAATTCAGTTTTAAGATTTGTTGATAATGTGTTAGGGATCTTTGTTTTAATGTGTGTGGAATGAATTAAATTTAATAATATAATGAGAATTAAATATTTTGATGATTTCTTTATAAAATTTCAAGGTTATTTAAAGTTAAAATTATCTCCAAAATATTTTTTAAAATTTCTAGATTTAGAAAAATTTTATTTTCAAAATTGAAGGGTTATTTTCATCAAGAAATGTTTTAAATTAATTTTTATACTTCTTTTACAAGTTTCCAAAAGTATTTTCAATGAAAATGTTTTTTAATTTTTTTATGTTTTAAAAGGTGTTTTAAAAAGTGTAAAGTTTATTTTCCTCTTGAAATGTTCCATGTATTATTTCGAAATATTTTTCCATCTATGATGAAATCCTTTTATGTAACCTATGATTTAATGTATATATGATCTAAGGTCACCATTCTTAATATATTTTTAATGTTTTATGTTTATCATGGAAATATTTTTTTGAATCCTAATTATATTTCATAGGTTATATGAAGATAAAATTATTATGAAATTTGATTCTTTTCATGGGTCATGATTTGATGAAATGATAAAATGATCATGAAACCCGTATCTTTTCTGTAGGTTATGATATGATGAAATGTTTATAAAATCCATTTAATTTCATGGATTATATTATGATGAATGTTTTATGATATTTTGGTACACATCTGTATGATTTTCATTATATGAATGGGGTCACATTATAAATAAGGATTGTGGTTATGCTATATCTAAAGAAGGTGGTTATACTATAAATAAAGATGGGTGGGACCTATATCTCCCTATGATGCATTGAGTAAATATTTATATATCATGAGATAGTCAATACTACAATGTGTAGTAAACCTACTCCAGTCAGGGAATTTTTCCACTATTATAGTCTTGGGGGTGAACCTTAAGTACTACAATAGTCTGGGGAGTGAACCCATTCCAATCTAATAGTTTGTTAAATTTGCATTATCTGCTCATTAAATAATTATATATACTTATATGTATTCCAAAAAACTGTATCTTATGATAATGTTATTCGATTATGGAAGATGTTAGTTTATTTCTCTACGGTTCATGTCTTTTTAACAAAAAATATTTATCAGTTGACACACATTTTTGATATCTGATATGTAAGGTATAGTTTTATATGTAATGATCATGTTATTATAACCTTATAGTCACATTAAGTTTATATATATATATTTCTTATGAATACTGAGAATCTGAGCTCATTATTTCTTTTGTACCCTTTCTCTAGTATGTGGGTAATGTTTTTAAGTAATGATTTTCTATAGAGTACTAAATCAGAAGATCTTTAGGGGATATGTTGAAGATATTTCATAAAATAAGAATATTTTGTGTATTGAATCTAATGTAATTATACCTTTATGGTCCTCACGAATAGGTTTATTTATTGTAATGAATATTCATTTGAAAATATTTAATATCTATGTATAAGAATCCTAGTACGTCATATTTGGTGTCATAGGATATGTTTAGTTATCCGTTGGAAACTAGGAAAAGAAAACCTTACTTATATATATAAGGGTATGTCTAAGGATGAGTCGAAGTATTGGAAAAAGTGTTGGAATTTAGATAAAGTATTGAGTTAGTGGTATATAAGAAATTATATCCTTGTCAATATACTACAAGTGTTTGTGACTCCAATAATAATGTATCTAGGGGTAATAAAATTGAAAAGGGTGTATTGATATGGACTCAATCGTCACTTGGTGTAGGACAATGGGTCTTATTGCACATCTAGTTTGATAATACCAAGGGATAATCTTTGTAAATTAAAAAAATACTTTATAAACCATCATGATGGATTTGAATAATGACAATCGCTGAGCTAGGTTAAACACGAGGTTCCATAGATTATAAATACTGTATAATTATTTAGAGATCCTATAATCTATTTCCATGATTATGTGGTTTCAAAATATTATTATTGTTTATCAAACTATGATATTTGGTTTAAATAAATGAATAGAACCAAAATATAATAGATTAATGTTGAAAATGGTAGAAAATATTTTTATGTGTAATCAAATAGGACTATGATAGGTTTTATAGACACAATGATTATTCCTAATCAGTTATAATCATATATGATAAATCACATTCACCTTAACAGACATTTACACTCACTAGGGAAGATAATAGCGATGTTCATTGAGATTTCATGTGGTTGAGACCATATAGGAAAGAATATTTAGTTTCTTATTTGTAGAGAATATGGGAAGAAGATACATAGGGAATATATCATATGAACAGATAGATTTTTTGAATATGGAAAATAAGGACACAATTCTAGTATTATGGAGGAAGAATGAAAAGTTTAATTATAGTAATGGATGAGAATAAAGAACATCCTAAGATTTCGTATAGCATCCCGTATTTTTATAACATAACTTTCATTTCATTACACGGAACTGAGGATCGTTAAGGTTTAGTGTCTTGGAAACAAGGAACATAATACAAGAAAAAAAACATAAAACATTATTCTTAAACACTTGAAAGGATTCTCCTTTAGTTCATCCTAGGCTCATTACTGCATCTCATAACTTGGGGACATACATCAAAAGAAAGGGTGAGCAGAAGGCCCAGTAAGGGAAACAAGAGAAACATTTTTCATGTGAACTTGAGATACTTCAATAAGGACTTGAAAAGAACTTTAAGGCATGAGAAAGGAATCATGAGATACATCATAATAAAAATAACATTTTTCATAACTTGAAGATGTGGCTGCAACATTTAATATTTACAATTGTTTCGTTTCACCAAGGTCCATCCCCAAGGTGTCGTTAAAAATTACCAATGTTATTCACCAAGGCGTCGTTAAAATGGTCATCTCTAGAGATTAAGTATTTACCCAATGCATTAGAGCGCTATCAGGGCGCACCCTTAAATTTTCCTTTATTATCATGTGAGCCACATATATCATCATCAAACATTTCATAAATAACCCATATAGCACAAAATAAATGGGTTTCATTTCATAATCATAACGTTTTAAAAACTGCTTTAAAGACATGATCTTTACGTTACTTTAAACCCACGGAAAGGGAAAGCGGGTATCATGTTTGTAAATCCCAGAATTTAAAATAGAACATTTTTATATATATGTGAATACCCCTATAGAAATAGGAGTTTTGAGTATTCACTCTATAACATAAAATAATTTTGAGAAAAGAGAGGCATTTTGAGACGAAAATTCTGCAACATAACGGCTATGTTACAAGGATTTAGAAAACTTTGAAAAGGGAGGGAACATGGGTCGAACAATCATAATTGACCCATAAAACAGTATAGGGACAGAATAAGAAGTATATATGGACATGATGATGCAATTTCAAGGACATACCATTTGAAATGAAAAACATGGAAGGAAGACAAAAATTTGATTTCCCTTATGAAAATTCGGCAGCCTAACGGCGTCACTTAAACATTCATAAAACGAAATGATGAGAGTAAGAGGGGATCTCTCATCATATAAACATGAAAGGGGAAGTAGGAGGAATATAAAAGAACATCCTCTCACGTAATAACATAGAGCATAAAAGGAATGACATAAAATAGATTATATGAAAAGAAAGAGAGGGGTCAGATCCCTTACCTTAAAACGTGACTCTTGAAACTCAATGTTTTGGACCTTGAGGGCTTGGGGGCACCTTGGGAGGACTCCTTGGGAGGTAAGGAGACCAGAAATTCGTTGGGGGAGAGTTGGGAGTGAAAACCAAAGGAGGAATGGGTGGGTATTTATTGGGAAAGTGAGGGGACAAGGCATTAATGGCCAAGGGACACCTCATTAGTGGTTTTGGAAAAACCATGGGCTTGCCCATGGTATTGGCCACTTGGGACACCTCATACCTTATCTTACTATTCAAAATTCGACCATATTTAATATATACTTAATACATCATTTAATGATGTCATTAAACACCCGTAACTTAAAAACTATATTTTCACTATTCATAAAAAATTCAACTTTCTCAGAATAATCCCAAAATTTCACCTTAACCAAATATCAATGATTTGATTTCAAAAATGGAATCCATTTTATAAAAATAATTTTCTAAATATTTTTAATTAAATTTTTAATTAAAAGACACTATTCATCCGAAAAAACTAATACTTGACTAATAATTTATGAAACCGTTATTTACCCATTTTATTGAATCACATTACTTAATCTAGGTGTCTAAATTATATTAAAACTTTCTTTGAGTGAAATTACTAATCCATTTGGTCCCATTACTAATCCTAAGCGTAAAATCACTATTCATAATTTACTATTCACCAAAAATTAAGTTGATCTTATTAGACTCCAAATTCCTCACTGAACACTTTTGTAGAACACCATTTTTTGAAAATCATTACACATCATTAGTTATTTAGGGTTTACATAAATATTTTAAAATATCCCTTTTTCAAAATTCATCAATAAAATACATTCTAAAATTATCTAGACATTTGACATTTCACAAACATCACTAAAAGAAGAAATATCAATTCATTCACCTGAAAGGATTACACAAGGAAGCTAGGGTCTCGTCACATAGCCCCTTATAACACCGGAATAAGACCTAAGTGTAAGGTGTGCTATGGTGAGAGAATATGAGGGAGGCTCAGATAACATTGCCCTAGTAGTAATCTCTACTAACTTGAACTTCTCCCGCAAGCGTTTCCGTTCAAGCTTGACATGCTGGAGTTCGGCTTGGGCTTGGTCCAAAGCGAAGCCCACAGATGCTACCTTCTTCCCAAGCATTGATAAGTGGGCTTCCTAAGGGTAGAGTCTACTGGATGAAGCCATCGACACCTCTTTCTGCATTAACCATTAACATCTTATTAAATCATTAAGAGTATGTTAATATACTACTCAAAAAGATTGGGCCGTTACATTCTTCCCCCCTTAAGAAATTTCGTCCCTGAAATTTATACTTGAGGCCTAGTTGAAAAGGTGAGGGTATTTTTGCTTCATTGTTTCCTCTGGCTCCCAAGTCGCTTCTTCATATTTATGATTCCTCCACAACACTTTCACAAGGTGGGTAGTCTTGTTTCATAGGACCTTGTCCCTATGGTCCAAGATCTCCACTAGCTGCTCCTCGTAAGAGAGGACTTGTTCCAGTTGTACCACCTCTGGGTTCAGTACATGCGAAGGGTCGGGTATGTACTTCCTCAAGATAGATACATGGAAGACATCATGAACATGAGCTAGGTTCGGTAGAAGTGCTAGACGATAGGCCACTGCTCCTATGCGATCAATGATTTCATAGGGACCAATGTACTTAGGGCTGAGCTTCCCTTTCTTCCCAAACCGCATGACTCTCTTCCATGGAGAAATTCGAAGGAAGACATTGTCACAAACACCAAACTCCAAGTCCCTTCGATGATTGTCAGCATAGCTCTTCTGCTGACTCTGAGCAGACTTTATGTGTTGTTGGATGGCATGAACCTGTTCCGTCATCTCTTGCACGAGATCAGGCCCAAGAAGATTTCTCTCACCAGTTTCATCCCAACAAGTAGGAGTTCTACACCGCTTTCCATACAGAGCTTCATAGGGTGCCATCTGAATACTCGAATGGAAGCTGTTGTTATAGGAGAACTCAACTAATGGGAGGTGTTGATCCCATCCACCCTTAAATTCCATTGAGCATAATCTCAGCATGTCTTAGAGTGTCTGAATAGTCCTTTCAGATTGGACATCAGTTTGGGGATGATAGGCCGTACTAAAATTCAATTCATTATTCAGAGCATGTTGGAGACTTCTCCAGAATTTTGATGTGAATCTTGGGTCATGATCAGATACGATGGATAGTGGTACCCCATGCAGCCTTACCACTTCCTTCACGTATATCATGGAAAGCTGATCTAGAGAGAAATCTTCCCGAATAGAGATAAAATGGGCTGTCTTGGTGAGACGGTCTACAATAACCCATATCGCATTGTTTCCTTTGGATGTTTTTGGGAGACCAGTTACAAAGTCCATAGTGATATTATCCCACTTCCATACTGGTATGGGTAGCGGTTGTAATTCCCCCTTAGGAAGTTGTTGTTCTGCCTTTACTTGCTGACACACCAGGCACCTTGTAGTGTAATCAGCAATCTCCCTCTTCATGCTATCCCACCAATAATGATCACGAAGGTCTCTATACATCTTAGTGCTTCCCGGGTGTATAGAGAATGTAGAGCTATGAGCTTCATCCATCAGTTCTTTCTTTATCTCCGGAATAGATGGAACACATAGTCTTGTATGAAATTTCAATACACCTTCTTGATCAATATTGAAATTAGGGAACTTCCCATCCTTTAGAGCCTCAAACTTCTCCTGTAGGAAAGGATCTTCTTTTTGAGCCTTCTTGATCCTCCCTAGTAATGAAGGTTGAGAAATCATTTGGAATAGGGTTGATGATGCCCCTTTCCCTATAATTCCCATGTCCAGTTTTACTAGATCTTTAATCAAGGGATCTCCTAGGATCCTCATTGTTGCCAGAACAACAGGATCTTTCCTGCTTAACGCATCTGCGACTTTGTTTGCTCTTCCAGGGTGATAATGAATTGAACAATCATAGTCTTTAATAAGATCCAACCATCTCCTTTGTCTCATGTTCAATTCATTCTATGTGAAAATATACTTTAGACTTTAGTGGTCAGTGTATATATCACATTTCTCCCAAAAAAGATTGTGCCTCCATATCTTTAGAGAAAAAACAACTGCCGCCAGCTCTAGATCATGCGTAGGATAATTCTGCTCATGAATCTTCAACTGTCGAGATGCATAAGCAATTACTTTGTCATTTTTCATGAGGATGCACCCAATCCCTTTCAGAGATGCATCTTTAAAAATAACGAATCCTTCTCCGATAGAGGGTAGTGTTAACACAGGTGCAGTAACCATCTCTTGTTCAGCTCTTGGAAACTTTCCTCGCATTCCTTTGTCCAGATGAACTTAACCCCTTTTTGAGTCAACTTGGTTAGTGGATTAGAAAGCCGTGAAAAGTTTTTCACAAACCTCCTATAATATTCCGCTAAACCAAGGAAACTACGAATCTCAGTTACTGTTGTGGGTTGAGGCCACACCTCCACAACCATTGCCTTTGCAGGGTCAACCGAGATTCCTTCATTGGTTACGATGTGCCCAAAGAAAGCCACCTATTGTAACCAAAACTCACACTTGCTGAACTTCCCAAAGAGCCTCTCCTTTCGCAGAGTTTTCAATATAACCCTTAGATGATCTTCATGCTCCTCACGACTTTTTGAATATATCAAAATATCATCAATAATAACTACCACAAAGTTATCAAGGTAGTCTTTAAAGACTCTATTCATCAAATCCATGAAAATAGAAGGAGCATTAGTCAAGTCGAAGGGCATAACAGTAAACTCATAATGCCCATATCTTGATCGGAAGGCAGTCTTTGGAATATCCTCCTTCTTCACCCTCAGTTGATGATAACCATATCGAAGGTCAATCTTAGAGAATAATTGAGCCCCGCCAAGTTGGTCAAATAAATCATCAATTCTTGGAAGAGGATATCTGTTCTTCACTGTGATCCCGTTCAGTTCTCTATAATCGATGCATAGACACATTGATCCATCCTTCTTCTTCACAAAGAGAACGGGTGCTCCCCAAGGAGACACACTCGGTCGGATAAACCCCTTCTCCAACAAGTCTTGGAGTTGTTTCTTTAACTCTTCTAGCTCCACATTTTCCATTCTATACAGAGTCTTTGATATCGGTTGAGACCCAGGTACGAGTTCAATGGAGAACTCTACAGCTCTTTCTGGGGGAGGTCCAGGTAACTCCTCAGGAAATACATCCATGTATTCCTGAACAATCGGAACATCATCTATTTGTATGCTCCCTTTTCCTTCTTCATCATCACCGATTAACTCCATAAAGAAAGCTATAGGAGGTGCTTCTAGATAGGGATCAGTTCGGGATATCTCTCCTTGGAAGATAACTGTAGGTCGTTCATTCAAGACTACTGAGGTTTCCTTACTTCTGCATTTGATCTTAGCATTATACTTTGAGAGCCAGTCCATCCCTAGTATTATGTCGAATTCCATCATGGGAATGACTACTAGATTTACGATAATATTGTGCTCACCAAAGTAAACACTAGAGTCTCTAAATACTGTTGATGCACGAATAATCCCACTTGGAGTCTTGACAGACAACTCTACCTCTAGGAGTTCGGGGATTGATTCTATATTCCTTGCAAACTTGGAGGAAATAAAGGAATGCGTAGAACCAGAATCAAATAAAGTACTTGCTAGTTTTGAGAGGACGACAAGAGTACCTGCTACCACATCGTTCGGGACTTCAACTTCAGCTGTTTTGATAGAGAAAGCACGACCTTGCTCCCTAGGCCTCTACTGAGGTTGATGGGGATTCCCCTCCACCGCCCTCAGATTTGGACATTGGTTAGCAAAGTGCCCAAGCTGTCCACACTTGAAGCATGTGACTTCGGGTAGGGCCAGAACCATATTTCCTCTGTCGTTAGTGTTGGGAAGATGAGGCTTCACCTCACTATGACAATTCTGAGAAATATGGCCTCCTCTTCCACACTTTTAGCACTTTCCACTTCCGTTCAAGCAGTTCCCCAGATGATTCTTCCCACATTTATTGCATGTGGTAAGTTGCATTTGCTTTCCACCTCTTCCATGATCAAAAGACTTCCCTAAACTGGGCTCCAACGATCTCTTCTTCTAATTTGGTTTATGAGACCACTGTGTCTCACCAAACTCTAGCTCGACTTTCATAGCACTTCGAACTATTTCTTCATAGCTATCATAGTCCCTGTTGGCTAGATTCTTCTGCAGATGAGGTCGTAGTCCACCAAAGAATCTATCAACCTTCCCATTAGGGTCCATGACAAATCTTGAGGTATAACAGGAAAGCCTTGTGAATTTCATCTCATAGCTTCCAAAAGATTCGCTCTCCTTCTGCTTCAGCTCGAGAAACTCTTTCTCCATTCTCGTTCTCATGGAACGAGGGAAATACTTGTCAAAGAAAATTCCCCGAAATTATTCCCACTCCAAAGCTTCTATCTCTCCCTGTGGATTCATGTTTTTGATCAGTGACCACCACTGATCAGCTTCTCCCTCTATGCGGTAAACAACAAGGGTGACTTTTTCTTGTTCCGAATAGTGAAGCACAGAAAAGATCTTTTCAATGGAGCTTATCCATTGTTCTGCAACCAATGGGCCAGTAGATCCACTGAATGTTGGTGGTCGTTGACGCATGAAGGACTCACCAGAGTGTTGTTCCCTTCGTGGTGAGGTCGGCCTCTCAGCTTGATTCAAGTTATTACTCATAACTTGAGTCAGTTGGTTCATCATTCGTATGAATGTTTCAATTCCAGCTTCCATCGGAGGGCCGTCAGCACATGGTGCATTGCGGTCACCGTCGGCACGGTTCCTCCTATTGCCCGCCATTTCCTAAAAGAATAAAACCTTAGTAAGAAACTTATTTCATTTATGTATCTTTTAACAAAGACTTCATTCTTAAACAATTACACTTTTCTATAATTCCTTCATAATGATTCATAAAAATCTTGTGATTAACCAAACATATCCCCCGACAGTGACGTAACCAAGAGTGAAGCAAGGCCCGTTATCGTGCACCAGTTCCCATTCAAGTCTAGCTCAAATCGGTGTTTTTGGGTTTTACCCCTATGTACATCTGTGCCAGAGCCGCCTCTACCTACTCGTATCCAGACAGGGATGTATTTGTTTGATAAACCACTTAATCAATACTTACCAAAATATCAGGAAGTTTTCCTATATTTAAACTTTTCTATAGGGTTCTTCCTAAAGTTTTTATATCCTAATTTCCACAAATAACTAAACCATCCTTTGATACCAACTATAGCATCCCGTCTTTTTATAACATAACTTTCATTTCATTACACGGAACTGAGGATTGTTAAGGTTTAGTGTCTTGGAAACAAGGAACATAATACAAGAAAAAAACATAAAACATTCTTCATAAAAACTTGAAAGGATTCTCCTTTAGTTCATCCTAGGTTCATTACTACATCTCATAACCTGGGGACATACATCAAAATAAAGGGTGAGAAGAAGGCCCAGTAAGGGAAACAAGAGAAACATTTTTCATGTGAACTTGAGATACTTCAATAAGGACATGAAAAGAACATTAAGGCATGAGAAAGGAATCATAAGATACATCATAATAAAAATAACATTTTTCATAACTTGAAGATGTGGCTGCAACATTTAATATTGAAAATCGTTTCGTTTCACCAAGGTCCATCCCCAAGGTGTCGTTAAAAATTACCATGGTTATTCACGAAGGCGTCATTAAAATGGTCATCTCTAGAGATTAATTTTTTACCTAATGCATTGGAGCGCTATCAGGGCTCACCCTTAAATTTTCCTTTATTATCATGTGAGCCACATATATCATCATCAAACATTTCATAAATAACCCATATAGCACAAAATAAATGGGTTTCATTTCATAATCATAACGTTTTAAAAACTGCTTTAAAGACATGATCTTTACGTTACTTTAAACCCACGGAAAGGGAAAGCGGGTATCATGTATGTAAATCCCAGAATTTAAAATAGAGAATTTTTATATATACGTGAATACCCCTGTAGAAATAGGAGTTTTGAGTATTCACTCTATAACATAAAATAATTTTGAGAAAAGAGAGGCATTTTGAGACGAAAATTCTACAGGATAACGACTATGTTACAAGGTTTTAGAAAACATTGAAAAGGGAGGGAACATGGGTCGAACAATCATAATTGACCCATAAAACAGTAGAGGGACAGAATAAGAAGTATATATGGACATGGTGATGCAATTTCAAGGACATACCATTTGAAATGAAAAACATGGAAGGAAGACAAAATTTTGATTTCCCTTATGAAAATTCGGCAGCCTAACGGCGTCACTTAAACTTTCATAAAACGAAATGATGAGAGTAAGAGGGGATCTCTCATCATATAAACATGAAAGGGGCAGTAAGAGGAATATAAAAGAACATCCTCTCACGTAAGAACATAGAGCATAAAAGTAATGACATAAAAGAGATTACATGAAAAGAAAGAGAGGGGTCGGATACCTTACCTTAAAACGTGACTCTTGAAACTCAATATTTTGGACATTGAGGGATTGGGGGAACCTTGGGAGGACTCCTTGGGAGGTAAGGAGACCATAACTTCGTTGGGGGAGAGTTGGGAGTGAAAAACAAAGGAGGAATGGGTGGGTATTTATAGGGAAAGTGATGGGACAAGGCATTAATGGCCAAGGGACACCTCATTAGTGGTTTTGGAAAAACCGTGGGCTTGCCCAAGGTATTTGCCCATGGTATTTGCCACTTGGGACACCTCATACCATATATTACTATTCACAATTCGACTATATTGAATATATACTTAATACATCATTTAATGATGTCATTAAACACCCGTAACTTAAAAACTATATTTTCACTATTCATCAAAAATTCAACTTTCTCAGAATAATCCCAAAATTTCACCTTAACCAAATATCAATGCTTTGATTTAAAAAATGAAATCCATTTTTTAAAAATAATTTTCTAAATATTTTGAATTAAATTTTTAATTAAAAAACACTATTCATCCGAAAAAACTAATACTTGACTAATAATTTATGAAACCGTTATTTACCCATTTTATTGAATCACATTACTTAATCTAGGTGTCTAAATTATATTAAAACTTTCTTTGAGTGAAATTAATGATCCATTTGGTCCCATTACTAATCCTAAGCGTAAAATCACTATTCATAATTTACTATTCACCAAAAATTAAGTTGATCTTATTAGACTCCAAATTCCTTACTGAACACTTTTGTAGAAGACTATTTTTTGAAAATCATTACACATCATTAGTTATTTTGGGTTTACATAAATATTTTAAAATATCCCTTTTTCAAAATTCATCAATAAAATACATTCTAAAATTATCTAGACATTTGACATTTCATAAACATCACTAAAGGAAGAAATATCAATTCATTCACCCGAAAGGATTACAAAAGGAAGCTAGGGTCTCGTCACATAGCCCCTTATAACAACGGCATAAGACCTAAGTGTAAGGTGTGCTATGGTGAGAGAATCTGAGGGAGGTTCAGATAACATTGCCCTAGTAGTAATCTCTACTAACTTGAACTTCTCCCGCAAGCGTTTCCGTTCAAGCTTGACATTCTGGAGTTCGTCTTGGGCTTGGTCCAAAGAGAAGCCCACAGATTCTACCTCCTTTCCAAGCTCTGATAAGTGGGCTTCATAAGGGTCGCGTCTACTGGATGAAGCCATCGAATCCTCTTTCTGCATTAACCATTAACATCTTATTAAATCATTAAGAGTAAGTTAATATACTACTCAAAAAGATTGGGTCGTTACATGTCCTCAATTTTTGAATGATGTAAATTTTGAATGCATAGGAATTATATAAATAAATTTATTAATTGGAATTCTCATAAAGAGAATCTGTTTGGTTGTATTAGTAATGGTTATATTTTTGATGACGAAGAGACTAATAATAACATTTAAACAAAAAGAAGTGTTAATGGATATGAAGAAAAATCCTGGTTAATGGTGTATAATGAAAGTGGAATTATTTATTTGTTTATGTATATGGATTCCAATAATTATATTTTTTCACTAGTATTCTGGTTATTGTAATCAGGAAACATCAATGGATTATTCCACAATAGTTTTTTATTATAGAGGTTAAAGAAATTATTAAATGGTACTAATGAACTAGAAAATTTATTTAATGTCTAGATGATATTTCAATAAAGTTATGATAACCATTAATATGTTCCTAATTTTGAGAAAATGTATTCTAGTTTGATTAATGAGATGATTGATAAAAAAAAATTTAAATTGGATAGTACTGATTACCTTGGTACTGATTAGTGATTTGATGAAAACGTGTTTTATTTTATCATTTTTAGAGATTGAAACGTTTTGGGTTATTGGAATATATTCAATAATTTGTTATTTTATTTGTTTAATACAGAAATTTTCATTTTTTGAAATAATTTTATTTTTCTGATTTTGTGTTTATGGTAAAAAATATGTTGCCATGTTTTTGGAAAATATATGATCAATGTATTCTTATATTTGGTATGTGACATTAAGAGTTACTTCATGTTGTTTGGGGGATTGATAATATTTTTTTTTGGAAATTTAGTGACCATATTTCAAAATGTTTTGGATTTTAATTTGGCTCAAGCATTGATAAGCCTTAATGTTAATTATTCATGAAAAAGATTAGATTGAAATTTTGACATTTTTTTATAATATGTGATAAAAATTATTTTCTTGATAGTAACTTTCGAAATAAGGAATTAATAAACATTATTTTTTGGAACTTATGATCCATTAGTTCTTTAGGAATAATTTTTTTCATCTCTTTGAGTAAGCGATGAAGTGAAAATTAATCAAGTCATAAACAAAGGATGATATTGTGCATATTAAATAGAATAAAATTAAGTATGAATATATTTTCATGAAAAATCATCAATTTTAAGAAAATTATCTTGAAATAAATTTTTAAACATTTAACTTTATTTTTGATGATTTAATGTTCTTTCCACCTATCAATGATTTATAACTTTTTGGTCGTTAACCTTCTCCTGACCATGTTCTCAACTAATCTTCTTTAGTATTTGGGTGATATTTTTCTATTCTATGTCCACGTTTTCACTTCCCACACTTGTTTTATAATTTTAAAACCTAGCATGTTTTTTTCTAGATGCATTCACAATTCCATTTCTGTATTTTCAAGAGGATTTTTATTAACCCTTTTTATGATTCGGGTTTCAAAAAAATGGATTTTCTTTTATTAAACCCATGTTTTCTAAAAACAGGTTCAAATTTGAAGGATGAAATTTATTTATGGGTGTAAAATGTAACACCATGTGATTTTAGGAAATATAAATTTTTTCAAAAAAGTTTATCATTTCAATATTTTTTGTTACATGAAACACCATGTTTATCTTGTGTTACACATGACACTAAGTTTATCTTGTGTTACACACAACTATTGATTTAAAAAAAACGAGAAATACTATTGAAATATTTTTATTTAATATGGTAGTTATCAACCATCAATTCGTATGTTGGTTATGAACATGATTCAATAAATCATGAAAATATTTAATGAATTACATAGTGACCAATTAAATATCCCTGAAAATAAAAACCATTTGAACACAAAAAATTCATTTTCTTAAAAATTATTTTTATGGTCACAAATTTATTTTATGTTGATAAATTAAATAAATAAATTTTGGTGAATTATTTTAATTTAATTTATATATTATATATTCAATCAAATTTTTTAACATTCATATTAATTTGTTTTTGACAACAGTAAGAATAAATCAAATTTTTCTCTTAAAAACTATATTTTTCTAAAAAGAAGTTTTTTTCATATTTTGTGTACTTATGTAAAATAATTTTTTATAATTCTATAAATTTTTTTGATAAAATAATATTTATTTTTTAAATCATAATGTCAATATTATTTTATGGTGAATTTGATATATTTTTTTGCGAAGATAAATTTTCTGATGAATTATGAAAATACTAGTTTTTATTAGTAATTTTTATTTATTTTAATGAATTTAGAAACCTATAAATTGTTTTTATTTGGGTTTATGTATGAAATTATTTCAATTATATATCTATTAACACAATTTATTTCTTTAGAATAAATTTCATATTAATTTTTTATATTTTTTTTTAATCTTTTGAACACATTTTACTCAAAAGACAACATTCTGATTATGTCTGCACAGTTAATTTTAAATTAAATTTTGTCACTTATGTTAATGGATTATAGAAATATGTATTCAATATTTTTAATCATCATAATTTATATAATCTAATATGGTGAAATTAATTTTTGACTACAGTGGATAGTAAATTCAGTTAAAATTATATACCAAGGTTATGGTGAAAATGATTTTGACATAAGGCTAAAAAAATGATATGGTTTAAAAATGAAAGGAAACATATCCAAAACCAATTTTATGGAAATATTTTTAATTTATAACTTATAATTTTGATAATGGTTTAATTTTTAGCCTTGTGGAATTAGAAAATGTTGGGTATACTTTTTTCTATCAAAAAATTACAATTATGCCTCTCACCTCAACTAGGGAGGACAAACACGTATCCTAATCTTTTCATACATACAAATAAATTTTATTGGAAAAATAAATTCTCAAATCAGTTAATCAATTCTATCCTATTATCAGAGAAGCCTTAGTTTGGTCATAAATACATCATATGAATATTTCTAGTGAAAACCAAAACAAGGTGTCCAATAAAGTTTTAACAACCCTAATATATATGATATATATGACAACATAATGAATATATAAAGATGATATTCCATTCCATCCATTGAGAAATTGGAATCTTTGTTCAGGGGTACGTACATTGTTCAATTTCCAAGAATGGTGTATGTTATTTTCTATCTCAATATTTTACTGATTATTATAGTTACATATATAATGAATATATATTAATTATATCATGGATAAAATTTTAGATAGTATGGAACCATGATCAATATTAGAGTATAGAAAATTCTAGATGAAAACATACATGAAAAATGAAGCAGGTATTATTAGAAATTGAATTTTTACATAAGATTGTTAATAAATGTGTAATAAAAGGTCATAAGAAAATAATATATAGTATGATATATTTATATGATTATTTTTCTTTAATATATATTTAATTAAATTATATTTATTATATAAGAGTTTTTATTATGTAAAAATAAATATAAGACTTAAGGTAACATATTTATGTCACACTTTTTTACTTCTTTGAGATACATTCCATATTCACTGTCTATTTATGTTATGTGGTGTATATACATGCCATGAATTTATTTTATGACGATTAACATAAAATAATTGGAATTTAAAAATATATTTTAAGACTTATATTTCATTGGTTTTTGTTTCAAAAATTACAAAAGTGGAAAGATATTTCCATCTCAATTTGCCTTCATTGAGCAATATGTTAGATTACACACCAAAATTCATTTCTGAGGTTTATATATATAACCCAATTGGCATGTAATATAATGAATTTATTTATTCCAATTATATTTTATGTTTCATATAATTTTATTCTTTCAATGGGGCTTAATATTCAATGTTACTAATTTTTTAAGGGTTTTATTATGCAATCTCATCATTTATGAGTACTATTTATGTGTATTCTTCTTATAATGTAATATTATAAAATATATCTGAAGAAAATCATGAATTATTTCAACTATTTATTTCATGATAATACATTTTTTCATTAATTTTAATCTCTTTATATTTTCAATATTTCAGAGAAATTTGTTTAGGAAAAATCTTCTTTATTTATTTCTTCGATTGAAAGACACTTTTTATTTTATCAAAAACAATTTTTTTTAAAATATTTTGAAAAATATTTTTAACATATATAAACTGATTTATAATAGACTTTTTACCCGTGTTTTAATTTTAATAATAGGATTTTAAATGAATATTCATGTTATTTCCAAACAATACACTTTTAGATTTTATCAAAAATGTGAAAAAAATCCTTTTTTATTGTGTATGACATAAATAAAATTTCCTACCATCATGAATATTATTTTATTTTAAGTTTACTTTATAAATTTTCATAATTATTATCAAATAAAATGATCTCCAAATTTTTGTGTTAAATTCCATGTTAAAATAAAGGGATTTTAAAAATGGACATGATATTTTCTTTAAGAAATATTTTAAATGATTTTTAAAGCTTCCTATATAATTTCCAATTTATTTTGAAGGAAAATTATTATGAGTGTTTTTATGTTTTAAAATGCATTTTCAAAAATTTAATGGATATTTTTCTCAAAAAATATTTCTAGTGTTATTTAAAAATCATTTTCCATCTAATATTATATATTTTTTGTTACCTATAATTTATCTAGGTAGATGATCTAAGGTCAACATTAATATTATTTGAAGAAATGGTTTATGTTTTTGATGAAAAGATTTTTATTATTGCTTTTTATATAACACACGTTATAAAATGATAAGATAATTCTGAAATAAATTTGTTTTCATGGGTTATGTTATGATGAAATTTTTAAATGATACTAAAAAATATCTTTTCAAACATTTTACGACATGGAAATATGATTATGAAACCCAATTCATTTCATGGGTTATGATATGGTGAAGGTTTTATGATCTTGTTGACCACATATATAATATTGTCATTATGTTATGGTGGTTTTTTTATAACCATGGATGGTGGTTAATTCATAACCACGGTCAATTGTTACATTATAACTAAAGATGGAAGGAACCCATATCCCCATCTAATGCAATAGGTAAAGATATATATGTATTGATATAGATATGACTATAATGGGGTGTGAACCTAATTTTGGTCGGGACCTTTTCCACTATGACATTCTTTGGACTAAATCTTGACTACTATGATGAGTTTTTTGAGTGAATCCACTCCACTATTATATTTTTGGTAGTGACCCTTTACTTCTGAGGGACTAATTTTCTATACATATGTGTATGCCTATATTCCATGTCTTTTGTCGATGTTATAATATCATGGATAATTTTTTTTTATTTACTTATGACCCTTGTCTTATGAACTACCTATATTTATGCCATGACTTTAGATTTTTATCTATGATATGAAGGGTATGGTTTTCGTATATTATTATCACATTATTATACCATTATGGTCCCATTATATTTACATATTTTTCCATTATTACCCTTACTGATTATATGCACTCACCCTTTCTTATATTTCTATTCCATAGGTTATGAAGAATGGTATTAAGTATGGTATGTTTATAAATAGTACTAAATGGGAAGGTCTTCATGGGATATATTGAATATATTTCAATAAATACTAATATTTTATGTCCTGTAGCTAAAGGAACTATACCATTAAAATAATTAGGTTTTTGTTGTTGTATTATAGTGAATATACATAAAAAGATATGTAATGTATATGTTTGATAAGCCTGGGTCATTACAGTTTGTCTCACACAGGTATCACATGGTTGACCCCAAATCATGAGAGACTAATGAGAAACCATGTGAGATCTTGGTGGTTTGGGAGATGGTGCATGACTTGCACATGGTTTGAGAAAACCATGAATAAAGTGTGTGAGGGTGTCTGTAAGTTTTCAAAGCTATAAAATAGTTGGAACATTTTTTTATAACAGTGTAAACTAACCATGAGGGGTTATCCGGGTATCCCAGTAGCTGTTCATTATAGGAACATAGTTTGGCCAACCGTAAAAATAAACCATCTATAGTGTCCATGGGTTTAAAATTTTATTATCGTCACTCATTTTTAATAGCCAATAGAGGATCCCATCCAGACACCTCTCTTCCTCTATCTCCCTCACTTTTGGTAGATTTATTCTCTGATTCATTGGGAAATCATCTAAGGTTTCCATTTATTTTCAACATCCTTCTTTTTATCTCCCTTGTTCTTGGTTAGTTTTCCTTCCATGATGGTTCTTAAAAACATTATAAATTTTAAACAAAAATGGTTATCTGTTTGGTCGATTCTTTGTCCCTAGGGTTCAAGGGGACTAATTTAAGGATCATTCTTGTGATATTCTCTAAAGGTAATAGATTTCACACCATTTGAGGCTGGTTACCACATTTCAATGACTTTAAATTTTAAACTATGATCTATTGATTGGTTTCTATTAATTTTAATTATATTATTAAGAAAATATATCATTTAAAATCATTGGGATAATTTGAATGGTTTTATTACTTGATATTCATTATTTACTAAGGTTTATACTATGGATTTATATAAAACAAATATTGTATTAAATCATGATATAGAATTTCAATAATCTTGAGTTCTTGATTGGTTTTTAAATTTTTTATATCAATTAAAAAAAATATGTTTTGGTATCCTAACGGGTTTCCCATAATTTTATAGTGGAACTTTTTATTTACAAAGAGACACATTATTTTTATAATTCTTATTTATTTTTAAATATGACTTATAAATATATACATGTGTTGATATAGATTTTGATACCCTATTTAAACATATTAATTCTATGTTGCATAAATTTTTAAATTGAGATAAGGGGTATTTACATATATGTTGAGATACATATGTGTATATGATTAAAGGATGACTTTGAAACTTGGAAAAATTTTGATTGAAAATTATTTTGAAATGATAAGCATTTGTTTTAAAATAATAAAGCTTGTTCGGCACTTTTGAATGTTTCATAAATGAAATAAACCTCCATGGAAGTTATCTATTCTAGGGGGATTTTTTATGGGTGTGTATTTAGAGGTCTTATGGGAAAATGTAATGATGCATTGTTGTTATTGATTGTGTTGTTATATTCAAAAGCAACCTCACCATCCAATTTTAAAATTACAATGGGATCCCAGCCATTTTAGTCTAGGTTGAGATAGAGTTTCTATTTGGTCCCAATTAGATAGACTAGATCCCTAAGGGAAAGGAAAGGGCATGTTAGGTTGTGCCACCAGCGATGTTAGTTGAGAGAAACTAGGTTGGATATAGTTATAAGTGCAAATAGATAGGCCAATAGATGGTTTAAAAATGAGTATATCTTGGGTATCCTCAACTGGTGTTTTGGATTTTCCATTGATTATATACTTTGTATTTATTTTACTTGATGGATTGTATTTTTATTATTCATGAATTAATTTTTATACCATGTTTTCCAACATAGAAAATGGTTTCCTTAATGTTTAATGAATAGATGTTTTTTAAAAATTATTTTAAGAGCTAGTTTTGAATTGATTATTTTAATAAAAAGGGGTGTTGGTCTGAAAAACATTTCTTAACGATTTTTTTTCATTTAAAGAATATTAAATGGAATGTGTATAAAAGTTTAATTACATTTTATTTTCCTTGAAAAATGAAAAACTATATTTATTATTGTATTTATAACTATTATGAAATGTTTTTATCTTTAAAGGTAAGGATTGGGGTGTAGTTTCTCTTTTCCCATCCCTACTATACATATTTGTGCTCATGTGAAAATTATCATTTATGTTTCTAGTTTGTATTAGATTTGGATCACTCACAACGAAAGTGTGGTTCTATAGTTGGTTTCGACCTATGTGGTCACTTGGAGGTATGTTTTGTTGTTTGTTTTTATTCTACTTTATTTGGTTACATTATATATTATTTATTCCTTACTGGTGAGTTGTTTCAAAGGATAAGTTATTCCCAGTTGATTTATGCATGCTATTAAACACTAGTTTTTATCCTAAGAGTATTGAGATTGATTCTTGGGCGTTGTTAAGGGATGAATCTGAGGCCTAGTATTGGGATGACATGAGTTGGTTCCTGACATCACCCCTCATTATTTTATGGACTGTGGTCATTAGATTTCTCATGGCCATATTTTCGATCACTCTCTATTTGTCCATGGATTTTTTTTCATTTCCATGCTAATAATTTAACTTCTCGTAAATTTTCCCCATATATTATCACCCAAATAAGCGTAATCGAAAGAAACCATAATGTTTCTCATGTACCCTTTTCAAAGAAAATTTTATTGTCGCTCTGTTTGATGTAGGTTTTCAATAAAGATATTGTTTTATATTTAATCTTTTATGACCTTGGTAAAATTATGAGGTAACAATTTATATATATATGGGGGGGGGGGGTAGGGGATAATTTAAATCTATTAATGTTTACATTAATAAAATAATAATATAGATATCTTCCTTAACTTAAGAAACCAAGATTTATGTAAATTGAGATATATTTTAAAAATATTATTATTTAAATGTGTTTTTTTATAATCTAGCTATTGAATTGGTGTGTATGAGTGTGGATAATATAAATAAGAAATAAGTGTATAATTTCCCAATTCCATTTAATGGTATTTATTAATTATGAAGAAATAAGTAATTTGTTTTTGTAAAGTCATTTTATACTTCATAAATAAATTATATTAAAAAATGATTTTATTTCTTTTTTATTTGTAAAATATAAAATTAATTTATAAAACATTTATAAATTTTATTCCATAAAATGAAAACCATTTTTATAAATATCATATCAAAATTAAATTAGTTTCAATATTTTGGATTTTTATTAAATAATTAATTTTTTAATGAGTAATGAAAGGTTCAACTTTTTTTTTCCAATAATCTCATTTATTTTCATTAAATAAATTAATTTAAATATCTCACTAAATTTTTTATTTTTTCTTAAAGTGATATATGGTCCATTTTATTTATTTCAATATAATTAATTAAATTTGAATTAGAAATATTCATTATTTTTATAAAATAAATTTTTAATGCATAAAAATACATTTTTTGAAATAAAAAATTTGTTTGTTATGAAGTTATATAAAAATTAATTTATAAAACATTGATTAAATCTATGAGAATAAACCAATATATTTTTGAAATAATCATGTCAAAATTACTATAGGTATATATTTTTGATAATTTTTTCTGAAAATATTTATTTTTTTGATGAATAATGAAAAATACTGATTATAAAGAAAATTATATTTTCATTTAAATTATTTAATAAGTTAAAATTTACATTAATCTAGTTTTAGAAGTATAATTAGTTCAATTATTGTATTAATAATATATATTATAACATATTAATCAGTTTTATTTTAAATTTTGATACAAAAACATCAAATACATTAAGAAACGTTTTTTTGAACCCCAATTTTCATTTTTTTTTGTGGGTTTATTAAATTACACAAATTATTTTAATTTTATTTGATAAATTGGATTACATATTTTTAATTATAATAATTATTAATATTTAATAATATCAATTTATATTTTATCCATAATTAATAGTAATAAATATAAAACAAATTTACCGAGTTTAAGGTTAAAATGGGATTACCAAGGGGGTGGGGGAACCAATAGATAAGTGTATAATTACATGTTAAAAAATTTTAAACCCTATTGTAGGACCATATTTCAAATTTATTCTATCCCATATTCAAATATGTTTCTAATTGAAAGAATTTGGGTTTTGTATGATATTATTTTATTTTAATCTTTTAAGAATTTTCCTATGTCATTTATCCCCCACTTATAAAGTTTCACCCATCATTTCTCTAATTTAAATTAATTTGCGAAATATATATTGAAAAAATCATATCCAATTATATTCTAATATTGCATATAAATTTATTATAGGTTCTTGTATTATGAAACATACCAATCTAAGGGTCCTTAAAAAAGGATCTAAATGAGGCCTACCGGAGAAGAGGTAATCATCCTACCCGAATTATTCCAATATATTTATTTTTATAATTACTATAAATATATCGTATAAATCATAAAATAATAAATTAGATATCTTAAATATACTATTATGTTATTATTATTACCAAACCAACAACATCCACCCAATTTTTAATAAATGGGAATTGAAGGCATCGCTCAAGCATACCCGTGGACTGCTAGTTCCACAAAGTGATACAATTAATTTTCCACCACTGTTATCCACAGATGGTTATTATGATGGGTATAATATTTTTATATGAAATTTATGAAATAATTATTCTTTTTTAGTTATTATATAACATAAATTTTTACCTTTCCACCCATTATAAAACTGTAACGTTCCTCAAGTGCACGTGTGGACTACCACCTCCACAAAGCTATGTGATTAATTTTTCATTTCCTTTTTAAATGGATAGTTATGGTTATGGATTTCATGTATATATGTGTACTATATTTTATATAATAATTTTTTTTGGGTGGAAAATGTTATTTACCTTTCTTTCGTATCATATATTGAAAAGTAAAGACAACATTCTTGCATACATACGGTCTACCGCCTCCATGACTAGTGTTAATAATTTTTATATATCTTCATTTTTGGATGATTTTAAATTTTTATATAATGAATATATAATATATTTATATATTTAATTACATTATGGAGATGATGTAACCATGATCAAAATTCAATGACCTAAAAAACATAACCAAAACATATATGAAAAATGAGACATTTGATACTCAGAAGCGATGAGTTTTATAAAGAATTATTAATAAATTGGTATGAAAATGTTACAAGTGAATCATATATGATATTATAATTATATATATATATTTATATTATAAAATTATAATAAATTTAAATTTATTATACAAGAGGTTAAAATCACTTATGAAGAAATTCAGACCCATTGCAATGGTTTATTTCAAAATCTCATCTGTATTCAAGATTGTTTATATTTATGTCTCCACTGGGAGAATTATTTTATGTTTGTTTTTTAAAACGAATATATTTCGCTCTTATATGGTCATTTATGGAAATTAAAAGTTTTACTTTAATTTTTTTTCTCTTTAAGAAATCTAGAGTTCGAAAGAATGTCTTTAAGGAAAACCAAATTTATTCCACTCTTTTATCTTATTCTATATAAATGTTTTCTAAAATGTTTTCACATTTTTCTAGTAATATAAAATGATTTTTTTAATTAATTTATACCCATTATTTATTTATTAATTTTTTTTTAAACTTAAACCTCATTTTTTTTTCCAAACAACATACTTTTGAAATTTTACTGAAAATATTAATGGAAATTTGTTTTTAGATACACATCATGATTTTTTTTCTATTGTACTAGATGATAAATGTTTTGAACCTTATTTATCATGTTTCCATTGTTATTTATAAATAATATTAATTTATTAATATTTCTAAAATTATTTTAATTTTTAATAATTGATTTCAAAATTAAATGGGAGTTTTCCTTAAAAAAGTTTCTAGTGGAAATTTTAAAGTGTTTTCATCCATTTCCACATCGTTCACCAAATATATTTACATAATATGGTTATTATCAAATGATACCATCCACCATATTAATCTAGATAACTTATGATCAATTTTAATGTGGAAAGTATTGACATTATTTATTATAGTTCTTCTAATATGAGTAGTTATTGATTATTAAGGAAAGTTAATTAAATTGTACTGTTTTGTCATTTAATGATTATTTGGATTTATTAAGTGATTGGTGGGCCCCAGAAGTACATGGGCCCTAAATCAATTGGTTGGTATAATGAGATAAAACATTTTATGTTTTTTGGACAACCCTTTACCCATTTATATAAGATGTCTTTGAGTGAGACCTAAATGGTATGTTTAAGATGTCTAACATTATGAATGTCATCATTTTGGAATCATTTATTGATGACCATGTAATCATTTGAATAGTTATGATATACATGTATATGTTTTAACCTAATGTGATTATTTAAATGGAATTATTTGATCATAATTTATTCCTTTCATAGTATTCATTATGTATTTATTCTATGCTAGCTTCCACTATACACATACACTTACTGAGGATCTGAGATCACCCCTTCCTTTTTTTCATTTACTATAGATAAAAAGAGGTGCATTATGAATGATATTAAAGGAAATTATGGAGATAATGATGATGTTATTAAATAAAATACTATTTTTTATTTTATAGTTTTTAATATAATGTGATATTCATGTACGTATCCAGTGTACGATGAATACAAAACTATTTGGCCCTTTAGGATGTGATCACATTTATCAAGTGCCAATGTAATAATGTAAATATTGACTATAAGATATTTGTTTTTGGATCCTTACATTCTAACTATTTATATAAACAAAATACAAACTTCTTTATTGTGGAAATATATGATCTAAAATATGGAATAGAAGGCTTGGACTTTACAATATTTATTTTTTGGTAAAATTATTAGAGAATAATCCAATTTCAAATTTTACCCAACTTAAATTGGAAAAATATAAGATATGATATGCATTATAAATGGGAAAAAGCATGATTTTTTTGAACCAATTGATGTTTTAATTATTTATATATCCCTTGAAATTATCCACTTGGTTTTTTTGGGTAGTCTAAAATTGAAAAGAGCATAGTTTGACGATTTTTCTAGATTGACATGGAATTAATAATCGAGTCTTAAGAGTGAATGTTTTACTATTTTTATAAATTTTTTTAAAGATTGTTCTTAATGAAAAGGTTTAATTTATTTTACACGTGACTATGGGGGAGTGTTTTTGAATCACGAATTTAATAATTTTTCTTGAAATATAACATTGAACCTACCTTATATTCCAATATAAATCCTTAAAAACCCCTATGTTATTTGGGTTAATATAACTCCCAATCCTGGATACATAAATTTTATTTTATATAAATTTTATGACATGAACATTAAGGGATATATTGATAAGTTTGATATAAAGGCTAGTGAAAGAATCTTAATTGGATATTTTACCACATATAAAGACAATTTATTTTTTTTTAAAAAATCACAAGCATAATTTAAGAATATAATAATGTTAATTTTTATGAAAGTGGACCATTTAAAAAAATAATAATTTTGGTGATCAAAGTAAATCCTGTGAAAACATGATACTCGATTCTATCTTTGAAACATAATGACGATGAACTGGAAGTTTATCAAGTATAATATAGTATTGAAAAGATAGAATTCATTGTACTTTAAATTGTTATACCTACATAGACTAGAAACCTAAACAAAATTCCTTTAGATACTATCATAAGATTCCTAGATAAAGGAGTTAAGACTGGAAAGAGTGGTAGAATCATACTTAATTTTTATTATTTTTATCCCAACATAATCTTAGAACCATTGATGATATATTGAGTTTTGAGATATGGTTGTTAGCTATACAAGGAGAATTAACTCAGTTTAAGTGAAACAATATTTGGGAATTAATTGATATGGTCTAAAATTATCATGTTATAGGAATTAAATGAGTTTTTATTAATAACTGAGATAATAAGTGTAAAATAACTAGAAATAAGGATATATTCATTCATAAAGTTTATTACCAAGAGTATGGGATAAATTATGAGGGAAAATTTTCTCCAATTTATATCTTAGAACCAATTATAATTATTTTCTTTTCTCTATCACATACACATTTCAATATTTTTCATATAGATGCTATATTTTTTTTTCTAATTCCTTTCTTATGGATGATGTTTATGTGGAATGATTTAATATTATTGAAAACCCTTAGTTCCCAAATTCTATTTTCAAAGCCACTGAAGTTGTTAATAATCTTAAATTAGAACTATGATCTTAGAATCAGAGGATAATTTCATTTATTTTTTTCAAAAATATTATTTCTATGGGTTTGGAAGCCCATAATTTATTTATTAAAAAATCATAAAAATATATATATAATATATTAATTTAAAATTAATATTTTTTTTAAAAAAAATATAAAATTTGTAATGAATTCTTAATACTCACGAGAAAAATGATTTAAAATGAGCATGGTAGGAGTGTTAAATTTCATTCTTGGTTTAAACTTTTTCAAAGTTATATTGGGAATGTTTTTTGTCATATTAAATATTATATCCCTGAACACTTATAAAAATATTTATTGACCGAAACATAATTAATAAATTTTTAGATTCTATACAGATAAACGTGTATTAATTCTTTTTCAATCTAAAATATATCACATCATATATAAATGTTGGATCAATTAATTTCCCATGGAAATTTTAGGTTAAGTTCTTTATATAATTAAGAAAAAAACTTTCATAAAATTACCCATGATTTTATGTGAGAATTGTTTTCATTGTACCAGGATTTAATTACTATAAATTAAGTTTATATATTATTCGATGTGAAATTATTCTATACATATCTTATATAAAAGCATTATTTATAACTTTGTGAAAACAAAAATGAGAATATTGAGCTCAAAATTTCTGTAAGGGTAAATAGATGAATATAGAATTGAATATATTTAGTGACTTTATAATGGTACGTTGACATAATAATAGAGAATGAGGATAACATAAGACAATTTCATAGCCATTAAACATAGATCATAATTTAATAGTCACAGAATAAAACATTATCATAAGATATGTTTTATATGATTTAATAATACCGAGCCATGTAAAATTAATACTTGATAAAAGGAAACAATAAAACTCAAAAAATAATTAAAAACATTACATGTATCTGGGGGATTATAAAATTCATCATGGAATCACCTAAATAGGCAAATTCCAATGATCTATAAAGGGTAACATACATTAGTTTACTATATATTCTATTAAAGTTTACTTAAATTAGTGAAATATGTTGTCTCTTAGGAGTAACATAACTCAATTTTCTCTTATATTCAACTTATCACTAGTTAATTAAGTGTCATTACCTAATGTATTGGAGTGCTATAGCAGATCCACCCATCAGGTAACAGAGAATGTACCTTAATGATTTGGGTCAACTCCCTAAACTCTCTTTCATTAATAATGTCTAATTACCATAACATGAAACAAAATATATTTATTCTTGTATTTCATCACAACATTCATAGCTTCTTTTACCCATGAAAATGAATCAAAGTCCTTAATATTCTCTTTAAATCATAATAATAAACCTTTTATAAAAATAAATGAATAGTGCTATATTATTATATCCCTAGTGAAGTATATGAATCATTATGTTTTATTTGAATAGATTAAGATTCTTTCAAAAGAACAATTGAATAATTTATTTAAAAATCTAGAAAATAACCTTTTATTGGTATCTCTTTAAAAAATCACCAGAATTTTGAGAAATAAAATTAATTTGAAAGTATGCATGGTTAGTTATAAATTAATATTTAATGATAATAAATATTATATCTATGTTAAATTATATTCATGTAAAAGTCATGGTAGTGTAAAATTATTTTCATGCCAAAAATCATTAAGTAAAAATTCTTTTTGATCTTTTTTAAAGATAGTCAAAAGTGACCCTCATTAAATATAATAATAAGTTTCTTATTAAAAATATTTAAAATAAGTTCAATGATCTTGGAAAATAACTTGAGGAAATAATTTATGTATATAAAATAAAACTTTTGAAATAAGATAGAGAACATGGTGGGAGAGTATGGTAAAAAACATTAAAACCATTTACGAATGTATTATTTTAACCCATTCAAGATCCATTAAAAGTGAATACCATTTGAAATAAATATAATATTGAAGAAAGAAAAAAACAATAATTATAAATATAGTTATGATATTATATTTTAGGAGTCATTATAGACACTATAAAGTAATATAAATGTATCAATCAAAATATCTCTCAATGAAGGATGTTTTAGATGAGAAACCCTTTCAAATTGGGAAATTCCAGGATAAAAAAGACATTGAATAAATGAACATAAATTTATTATATAAAACCAATAATTTATATGAAATAAAATTTTAAAACAGATTCATGGGGTTTTAATTAGATACTATAAAATAATATATGGTGAATAACATGAAGTGTGAATCAATGAATGGAAATTGAATTAACGAAAACTGTTGAAACATTTATAACACTTGAATCAATATCTCGTAAAATATATAAATTAAAATTAACATTACATGTAATGATAAAATATTCATTCATAATATAATATCTAAATATATAGAATATACACCTTAAAAAATATGTCGGTGTGTAACATGATTTATGTTTCAAAGAAACAATAGTGAGATAAATAATCCTTATGAATATTATATTTGGGATGAGGGATATAAATTTTTGATATGATTGTAATGAATATAAAATCACCTAAAAATTGGAAATTAAAAATATATAATCATAAGTCATTTCACAAATAATTATGGAATAATATAGTCAATGAAGTAAAAGTCTTACCCATGGAATATAAATTAAGTTAAGAAACCTCATTCCTTGATTCTAAAATTCCTATGTATATCCTTCAACTCAGGTATAATAAAATTATATTAATTATTTAATGGTATTTGAACCTTTTTAGGGATGATTACATTATCAGAAAAAAATATTTCTTTTATCCAAATTATAAATTTAAATACTTAATCATCTATGTCTACATTGAGTGTTTTTAGGAATTTCGAATCATAATTACGAAATAAATTTGGTAGGTTAAAAATATTCAAAGAGATCAATGATAAATTATCGCTATAATAATAATTAAGATATATGTATCAGTTTTATACATAAAATAAAATTATATATCCAAATTTGGAAAGGGGACTTGAAATACCCAAACACATTGGTTCATGAGGCGATAATCCACATGTATCAATAAGGGATGTTTTTACTTTTCGTTGGATAAAAAACAATGAAATAAAATAAGTATTACTTATAATTTTTTTATCAGGTTATAATAATACATTAACATCATCAAATCCATTCCCATATCCATCTATAAAATGTAGTTTCTAAAAAATGATGACCATCACCACGTAGAGATGGTAGTATGCACTTACACACTTATAATGATTCTATTTTTTTAATGAAAGGAATGGTATGATGATATGTAATATTTTATATTTATAGAATCATAATTATTTAGTTAATATATATATATATATTGATTAAATACAATATAATAACCATCCATGAAAGTTATTTATGAGAAATGATATTACCCAGTTCACGATGATGTAGTGTGTGCGTACGAAAGAATGATGGTTTCATTTTACAATTGATATAAAAATAATAAGAAACTGGTTAATACATTAAAATAATAAAGTATTATAATATTGGATATACTAATGTTATTATATTTGAATGGTTTGGACACAATTAAAGTAGGCAGAAAATTATGTAAAATAAATATTCTTGGTTATAAGGATTACTTCCTCTATGATGAACCACAATTGGATCTTCTATATATAACCATAGGGATAGAATTTTAAGTAAAAAATAATCTGTAAAATGTATATAAGGATGTTAAGAAGAGATTTTGGGAGTGTTTGGTCTTGTTAAGTGTCTCAAGAAGTGTGAAGAATAGAAGAGAGGTGGTTTCCTTATAACAGATAAGAGAGCGACACCCAATATATTCTAATTTTCATGTTTAAGCAGAAACAAATTGAATGATCCAAAATATATGGTTATTTTAAGTCAATATTATCTCATCCAAAAAAATTTAGTCAATTTCTAGTGACATTTTGACCAATATATCTTTGATTTAACCACACTTTAACCCTTTTAACAATTACCATGATAATAACTTTTTGAACACATTAGTGGATATGAAGGTTTATACAAAAGAACAATTAATACATAAATAGATATATTTTTTGTATTATGAACCATATCCCATCCACTAGACAAAGGTAATATTTTTAAAAATTTTATGTCATTTAATAAAATATTATTTTACCTAATATACTATTAAATTCATTCTTGAGAATACTCATATAATTGACAGTAAAAAAATATCAAGATAGTAATTTAGTTCTGATATAAAAATTTAATAGAAAAATAAAGAAATATTTTTTTTAATAATTAATGTCACACTATAACTCTCAAAAAAGTATTTATTATAATTTTTTTAAAATAATATACTTTATTTTTATGCTGCTTGCATAAGCACTATACCGGCATTATATAATAATTTAATGTAACTATGTAATAACTAAAAATTAAAAATACAATACCATCATAAAAAATATTTTTATTAAAAATTTACTTAAGTATCAATAAATAACCAATTTTTATCCCTCTAAAAAATAATATAGATATTAAAATAAAGAAATATACATTTTAGTTTTTTTCTTTACTTTAAATAATATGGAAGCCTTTATCAATGAAAAGTAGCACATAAATGGAATATTTTCAAATACTTGAAGTTTTAGATCTAATTAAAATCATAAAATGAAATATAGTCCTGTGTATGGATGATTTTAATCCTAATTACTTTGTTTTAACCTTGTTATACATGTTTTACCCAAAGTGTAGTGACACCTTGGTTTCCTATTATTATGACAAAAAATAAAATTTATTTTTTTATAAAATTTGGAATTTTTTATTAAAAATATGGAATATATTTTATCAAATTCAATTCATATAAGTGTTCATACTTAATTTTAAAATTAACTATAATATATGATGAAAAATTGTTTTTAAGAATAATTCATTTTAAAATATAATAGTGGTTCTATATAAAAATTTATATTTATTTAAATTTTAATAAAATTAAGAGGATTATTTTAATATAAATGAACTAATGAAATTTTGAAACCAATTTAAAATATGGGAAATTTTTAATACTTTAATGGAAATTACTATTTTCTATAAAGTCAGTGTTTTCCCTATTAAGTAAAATAATAATTTTTTTAGAAAAAAAATCATGTTATGAATTTTATATTTAATTTAAATAATGATACCATTTTTATAAAATAAATTAATAAGTTTTATGAATTAATTATCCTATTTTCTCACAAAATGTAATAAAAACAATTTTTTAAGAAAACCATTTTTCTCAAGAGTAAAATGACTTTACTAAAAATTGATTGCTTATTTCCTCAAAATCAATCTGCAAATTTTTATTGAGTAAGATATATATATATCTATATAAATCAATTAATTATATTTATATCTTCTAATCCCACAACTTTGTTATAACAATCATATTTAAATAATAAAATTTTAATGTCATTAAAGCTGAGTGTTTCATTTAATATATTATATTGAGCATAGTTTATTTTAAATTACATGCGAATTTTATTCAACACCCTTAAATTAAATGTTTCCTAAAACTTTTATCTATATATTGTTAATTTAGTTGTTTTATATGTTAAAATCCCATTATTTAAAAGCTACATCATCCAAAGGGTTAATAAAGCTTACTTTTGAAAAGAATAAAATGGAAATATAAAGGTAATCTAGAATAATGAAAAACTAGTTTTCCAGATAAGGGAAAATTATTGGGATGTGAAAATATAGACATGTATGAGAAATTTTATTTCAAAATAATAATGGTGGGTTATGGAGAAAATAGATATCAAGAATATGAATAGTATTGAGAATGTTAATGACCTCAAAACCATAAAAAATTGAGCAAGGAAAAATACCACCAATTCATCAAAAGTGATTTTAATTAAGGAAAATATTTTTCATTTTCAAGATAATTTATCTATTGGTGTTGGATCCTTTTTTCATTAAGATTGATAACATTAAAAAATGCTTACCTTATTTACTACAAAAACATAAATTAAATTTTATACTTTGGCCCTTGGTTTTAATAATTTTCCACCTTTATATAATCCCATAATCTATGAGGTGTGTACTATGATCGATATAACTTATTACTAGATAATAAAATTTTAATAGATTGTAGAATCTCGAAAAACATTTAAATATAATCCTCCTATATTTAGTAAATCCAAAATGTTTAGCATATAGATAACACCCAAATTTAATAAACAAAGAGTTAATGAAATAATAAATTTATCACCATGATTTTTATTATTACACTAAAGTTTTAACACATATAATTCATTAAAAAATAATCATATATCTCAATTGACCTCAATAGACTTTGCAATAAAAAATGTTCAAACCTAAAAGGTTTTAACATACCTTTGATATTACATCCTAAAAATATTTAAAGTCATTCTTCCTAAATAATACTTCAAGTTAAATCACATGATATACCATAGGGAAACTTGTACCTAAAACTAGTAAACCATACCCCATACTATAATTAATCAATTTAAAATACCCACACAAAAAACCTAGAAATGGGAGTATGTGTATTTGAATTTATTATAAGCATTAAATATATAATCTCATGATATTATACAAAATTATTAAGTTAACCTTGTATGAAAAAATTCTGATATCAAATTTATCTAAACCCCATATTAATACCAACTATAATAGCTTAAATCCCATAAAATTTCATCTCATTCAAAAAACATAAGCTTCAAATTTTAGTATTTTATACAAATAAATTTATCCTAATATTATTCATCAAAAACATAAAACATCAAATGAAAATATTGGATCACTTACATACCTAAATACCATTTGGGTTTATAGTTTTATAATATTAGTAAAAAATATTTCATAAATTTTCCTATATATTTAATTGATAATTTTTTGACTATACCCATATTTTATTATTCAATGATAACAATAATCATCTCCTACATTAAACTCCATCATTACTTAGGAGTAAAAAAACACCATTGTCTCTTAGGAGTAACGTTCACCTAGTTAACTCTACCTCATTATCCAATGTATTGGAGGCCTATAATGGAATAACCCATCAGATATCAAATTTATTTCCATAAAAATTTGGGTGTACATCACAATACTCTTTTCAATAGTAATTTTTAAGTACCATTTCATGAATCAAATCACATAGATTCTTTCATTTCCTCATAGCCGTCATATCATGATCTACCAATGAGAAAGAAGAGGATTTCACGACAATCACTTTAAAACATCCTCTAAAAAAATTTAGAGAATGCAAGTTAATGGTGTCATAATATTAAATCCCCATTAAATCGTATTAATCATTAAAGTATTTTGACATAAATTAAATTACTTTTAAAGAACCTTTGTTATATTTCATTTAAAATAGAGAAAATATAATTTCCTTTCGTGTCACTGTAAATAAAAATTAACAAAACATTGTTAAAATATTTTACATTATTATCCATGGTAACTTGAAATGTAACCTCAAAATAAATTAATGGTATTTAAAATTCTATTTATTTTGTAAATGTTAAAATAAGTGTTTTTTAAATTGTTGTAAAGAGTCCCCAAAAGTGACTAGTACGGAAAATATTAAGAAATATCCTTTTTAATACCTTTGAAAATAATTTTATATATCCTAAAAAATAATGTTAAAAAATCCATTATATATAGAAGAATCCTTTCTAAAATAAGATAAAGAATATGATGGGTGCGTTTGGTTAAAAGGTTTTAAAACATTTAAAATAATATTTTAAAGAAAAAACCATTTGTGATCTTTTAAAACAAAAAAAAACAATTAAAAATAAAAAAAATAAGAAGGAACATAAAATAGATAGAATGTAGTAATATCCATGATATTCTATTTAAAGATTTAATATATACCCCATAAAAATTAATATAGGGTCATCAATCAAAAATTGTTTCTGAGAAGGAAGCTTGAGACAAGATACCCTTTTAACTAGCTTAATTCTTGATTCAAAATGCCACTGAATAGAAGAGTGTAACACGAATATGTAAAGCCCATAATTTCTAAGATATAATATTAAAAAACACATTTATGTGGCTATAATTTCACTATATAAGAAAACATGATGTGTAACATGAATTAATTTTAAAAAATTGAAAATCAGACCACTAAACCATTGTATATTTTATAACGTTTGATTTGATATCTTATTAAAGAGATAAATTCATTTTAAATTTAAATATTATTATCATATATTCGTTCATGATATAAAATATTAATATTCATAACTTACATATTATAAAATTAAGTTGGTTTATAATAGAAGACTTGTCTTAAAAAATAATTTTGAGTTGAATAATCATTACAATGACTCTATCCATGAGGTGTGAATTAATCATTGATGTGATTATGTGTAAAAATTTAAAATTGAAATTAAATAAATTTAAATAAAACAAAATATAATCATAGGAAATTTCATAGGTATTCATGGCATAATTTAGTCAATGATGTGGATGTATAAATAGAAAAAATGAAATTTAGTTATAAATCCCCTTACCATGAGTCCCAATTAGATATGTATGTCCTTTAAGTCAGGGATAATAACTTTTATTAATTAATTATTTTATTAAATACATTTTATATGTTTAGTTTCATATCATTAAACCATTTTGTTTTTTTCAATGATATATTTAATTACTTAATTAGTTAAGTCAATATTAGGTGTTTTGGAAACAATCGGTTCATAATTACAAAATGATTTGGGTAGGTTGAATACGGTAGAAAGAGTAATTATTAAATCATATAAAAATTGTAATAATGAAATAATAATTACTTTTATACATCAATTACAATTTTATATGCATCCATAAAAATAGTTCATGAAAAAATACATCAGTTTATGAGGTGGTAGTCCATAGGTACACACATGCGATGTTTTTACTTTTCATTAGATGAAAACAACGAACTAAAATGCACTATTAAATTTAAGGAATCAATATAATTATACAAAAATAAAATAAATTCGTTTAATCCATTCCAATGACCATCCGTGAGAGGCTGTAATTGAAAAACGACTTACATCGACACATGGAGATGATAGTCTGAAGGCATGCATAAACAATGCTTCAATTTTTAACGTTGGGAATGGAATAAATATAGATTTTATTTTATATTTCCAGAATCCTAATTAATCCATGAATATAATATACATAAAATAAATATATTATAATAACCATCCTGTTATGGTGTTGATGTGAAGCAAAATACACCCTTTTCGATGTTGTATCCTGCACGTACCCAAAAACAATGGTTTTATTTTCCATTTGATGAAAAATGGAAATGAATATGGTTATAAAATTAACATAATAATATATAATTATATGGAATATACTAATTTTATTATATTTTAATTTTTAGGATATAATTTATGGAGGTAGAAGAAGAAGTAAAATGGAATTTTTGTCCTAGGACAATCACGTCCTCTTTATAGAATATCCTTTGGATCAATCCTTAACCACCTAAGGGGTGATATTTTAAGAATACAAAAACAACTAAAATGTATACAAGGGAGTTAATAAGTGTTTTATTTAGGGTTTTGTGAAATTAACTGGCTCATGAGTTGTGATTAAGATAAGAGAGGTGTTGTCCTTTTATAAGAGAGGAGAGAGGAAACCTTAAAATTACCCAAAGCATTAAATTAATATAAATTTACTTTAACTTTAATGTGGAACCAAATTTAAATATTTATAATAAATTTTAATGATCAGTTTAAATACTCTTATAACATAAAATTTAGTCAATTATATGTGATATTTTCAATCTTATCAATTATTTTTAACCTCCCGTTAACCCTTTTAATGATTTCAATGATAATGAGATTTTTACACATTAGGGGTCAAGAAATATACTATTAAATGATAAGTTAAAAAAACATTTTAATGCATTTATAACAATGACCACATATTTTTCAATTTTTCAATGATAAGATTTTTAGGAATTTTAAATCATTTATGAGAATATTATTTAACATAATATTCAATTAAAGTCATTTTTAGGACTATTCACATAACAGAATAAAAAAACATTTAGAAAGTAATTTAGATGAAAAATTAACTTTTATAACATCATAAATATATTACATTAATCTTAAATATTTGTGTAACACCATAAATTATTAAAAAAAACATACTTTTAATTTTTTTTACACAATTTACTTCATTTTTATGCTACATGTAAAATCACTTTGTTAGATTTTCCTGAGCTTTTATGGAAATGTTTTCATAACTAAATATTAAAAATAAATTATCGTAAAAAATATTAATATTAAATAAATTTTTTAACTATTAATAACTTTATTTTATCCCTCCATCGATCTATTATAGATCTTGAAATAAAGAAAATACTTTTTTAAATTTTCCATTAATTAAAATAATATGAAGGTATTCATCAATGAAAAATGACATGAAAATGAAATATTTTTGAATATTATAAGGATTTTTTTCAAATTAAACTCATCCAATGATAAATAATCAAGTGTATGGTTGATTGTTAATCCTTATTTAAATGTTTTAACTTTTTTATACTTGTTTTATCTTTAGGGCGATGTCAAATGTTTTTCGAAGGTCATTATTTAATATAACCAAAAATAATGTTTACCTATTTAAAAAAATTGGAAATACTGATTTAAAATAACAAATTAATTTTATAAAATTAAATTATTATAGATAGAATAAATTGAATTTAAAATAAACCAAAAAATGAGAAAATAAATATATTTCTATAAAAATACATTTTTATGTAGAAAAAATGTTATTTTATCAAAATTGATAATAACGTAAATTTCAATGTCATTAATGGGATTTTTTTAATGAAAAGGAACAAATATAATTATAAAAAAATTCAAAATAAAATTGAACATTTTTAAAAAATGAAAATAAATTATAGTTTTGTACAAAATTATTATTTTTCACTATTCACTGAAAATATGATATTTTTGAAAAAAATCCCAAAATTTAATCCTAAGATAAATTTTATATATTTATCTAAATTGAAATAATCTTTAAAAAATTATACATATGTTTTTAGTGAAGTTGTATTTTTAATTAATTCTTTTAAAAAAACATATTTCTGAATCATAAAATTACAGTGTGTTTAATTATTTCAATTTACCTAGTTTTTATTCTTAATAAGATTATTTTAGTGTTTTAGGGTTTTTATTTATTTATATTTTTTTAATTATCTTGTCTCTATATGTGACATTTAGTATTTTTTGTTATGTATTTTCCACCATTTGGATCAAAATCACTCTCTTGAGAAACATCAAATCTCTCACTTTCTCTATATCTTAATTTATTTTCGTTGTAATCCTTTAAACCCTAATCCTTAGATCCCTAAAGCTACAAAAATATAACCTATAGTGATTATTGAAAATTTTAACAGATCCAATGGTGAATATTTAGAAATATTAATGGAAGATAGTCTTAGTGGTTCGAATAAGTTAGTTCTTCACTGTAAAAAATTGATTGGGAGATAAGTGTTCATGAAATAATGCCCTTTCAGATGGGAATATGACCAACATGGATTTATCATATAGTGACTCTAAGAATACTTTTATCCTAGAGAAACAATTTGGGAAATATGTTGATCCATCTTTTGAAGATGGATATACTACTCATTCTAAGGGGGAAATATATAGAAGATACTCTTTAGGATGTATTTCTTATTGGTGGGCATTGTACTAGGGAGAATATTGATTAAGCATCCACATTTGAGGATACTGAAGTAGAGATTAATGATCATCCTCTTCTGGATGAATATTATATGTGTGCTATATAATATATTTCAGAAATATCTATTAAAGAAGATCTGATTTATGATCCTTCTATAATGGAAAATATTATTGTGGTTTCCCAAAGAAAAGGGTGGAAATATGCAGTAGTTGGAGAACCCATCATGAGACATGTTCAGATAATGATCTAGTTCAAACAGATATCGTTGCGCACTGAGAGGACGGGGATTGAGAAGATATTCCATATTTTGATGCTAAGGTATAATAAGACATTCCATCACTGTGTATGAAATAATTTCAATTAGATTTTGATGAACATGTTCAAATATTATTATACTGGTGTTGTAAATAATATTCAATTTTCAATTTATATTTTAATGATATTATATTTGTGATTATGTAATATATAGAAGAGTATAATTTTTTGAAGCCGAATTAATCTTCCAAAAACAAATTTGTTTAGAACAATACGTTTATTAAAGCTCATCCAGATATGATAATAAATTCTCTAACTGTTTAATCCGAAATTTCCAGTTCAAGTTTAGAAGACACTATAGCTGTTTTTGGTGAACTCATGTCTGATATTTTTCCATTAGTGGAATATCTAGTATCTTGAAAATAAAATACCATTTTAAATGATAGAATTATTAATTTAATCTTAGAAATTGTGTATATGTATGCTTTTGATTTACTGAAAACATGGTTGGGGAGTAAGATATACACTGATAAAATGAAATATATAATGAGAACCATATTTTATTTCATTTAAGAAATCAGGAAAGATAAAAACTCTCACGTAATCTATTATAAAAAGTATTCAATCTCTTCAATAAGTGTTAAAAACTATTTCTTCATTTTTGGATCTTGTAAATAAAATATTAATTTCATATTGCATGATATTGTATCATTATACACATTTCAATTGTTTAAAAGTGACATCATCTCTGATGTAAAATATTTCATGGATGAAGGAAATTATATTTTCATGTTTTGAAGGAAAGGGAAATCCCCTTGAATGACTATTCACTCTCTATATTTTGAAAATGGAAAATACTGTGAAGAATTAATAAATCAAGTATATAAAGAAAAATATTGAGGATAAGACAATATATAGTAGCCCAAATACCGTAGTTATTTCTTAATAGGTGTTCCTTAGTCTAACATGTTCACACCACCTATACACCCAGCATTCCTGATGTCATGAACCAAGATAGAGTACCATCTATGTAGATACCCTACCGGGTCTGTGGCATAGACATAAGGTGTTATTAATCCCCATTAGCTAGAAAATAGTTTTTGGGTATCAGAAATATAATTTGGGAATGATTTAAACAATGATTATAATGGTAATAAATCAAAAAACAGAACAATAAACCATAACTGATGACGTTACCAAACAAGGTAAAACAATTTCTTGAATCAGGGTTCTAAAACTTTAACCAAAAACAAAAATACTACAATGTAACGGAAACCACAAAATGTCCCAAAAACTACATGATACATGAGGGAATCACCTTCAAGCCTTCACCACAAGCTCCCAAAACAAGTGTAAGACTAGAAACCAGATCCACAACATCATAACACATATTTATTTTTCCTGGGTAATACATAAAAACGTATACATACACCAACATGTGTAATCATAGTGTGATTGAAATCCCAATATGATTCCACCCAAAATAAATTATTCATGTTTTAACATTTGAAGAAAAATTAACTTTCAAATTTATAAGAAATACTTAGAAACATATTCAAGAATTTTTTTTAAGAAAAACCATTCTTAAGGAAATACTTTCATTTTTCAACAAACATTCTAGAAAAATGAATTATTCACAAATTCCACCATGTAGCAACCTAACCTTAGAAATCACGTAGTCAGTGTCTACTGAAATTACATTTGCATAAATATATGGAATCAAATCCTGAAGGACTGAGAGTTTAGTTGTCTTAGTAATCCTGATACAAAAAGTGTCTATTTATACAATTTAATACACTATTTAAAACATAATTTTTTTAAATAATTTATAGGATAATAAAATTATTTTATAAAGTATATCAGTACATATCTTTCATAGTATGTTTCTTGGATTCTTGGGGAAAGGAAACATAATAAGGGTGAGATCGAAAGATCAGTAAGGGAAAAATGAAGTAGAAACAATAATTAATCAATTAGAATAAAAATCATGTCATGGTAAATAACTGAACACACATACCTTGTAATCAAACAGATGAGTAATAATTTTACAAATAATATGGCTAGTTAATAAATAGAAACACATGCCATTAAAATAACTAGATAAGTAAAAATAAAAATAGAAAGGTATGAAATTAAAACAAATTCCACTTAATAAAGGAACCGAAACAGAAATGTATTCATATATATGTTGACACAAGATCTCATGGATGGATTATAAATGAAACTAAATGATGGAAATTATTAATTATTAGATTTCGTGTATTCTCGGTATGTGGAACTAGTATCATCAAGACCCTTCATAAGATAGTTCAGAATGTCGTGTAGAAACTCACCTATTCTACTTGGAAACAAACTCAAAGGATTTGTCACCAACTAATTTTATCTCCTGAGATTACTGATGCATTTGGTGGATTCTATGAACCAGTCCCCAATCCATAGGTATTCTCTTAAATGGTTCACTAATAATGTCTTACCTATCCAAATCATTCCTCATATTGAACAAATAACATATGTTATCAAGTTTCCTCATTGATGAAATGATATATATTTGTTTTTATTTAACTAAATAATAAAATAAAATTAAAATTATACAGGGTTTGAAAAATGGAATATGGTTTAGGTAATGAACATATCTTTGATAAATGATATGAATAGTTAGGGTAAACTCAATGTTCCATGGTCATGGGAAATTACATATTTAATGGGGGGGTGCCAAAGGAATCATGGAAGTGAATGTTGATACTAGATATATCCAAATCCATCAAAAATCATACAGAGGAAGACTAAAGATATAATCAATACAACATACCCCAATTATGGTAAAATGAATAGTTTTTGTCATTGATTAATTGAGAGATATTTTAAAAACAATCTTGAAGTAAAAATACCATTATTTTGAATAACAATTTGAAAATCCTTTTCTTTTAAAAAAAATTTGAAAATATTTTCCTTAAAAATTTACCTTTTAATCATGAAATGTATGATTCAAATAAATTAATGTGGGTAAATCTATATATGCCTTATGTGGTAAAATAATATTCTTTTTTCATAACAAAAGGCTAGAAAAATGACTTGTTCAAAAAGCGAAAAGATGATTCCCTTGAAAATATTAGAAAAAGAAAAAAGGGTAAACATGTATTTACTATATAATTTTTAAAATAATAATAATTTTTTTTAAAACATGTTAAAAAACATGGTTTTTAGAATAAAAAGGTTTCTCCAACTAAAGATATAAATTATGTTGGGTTTTATTAAAAACCTTTTGAGTACCAAAGAGTAAAAAAATGGTACTAATACTTGAAAATGGTAATGAATAATCAGAGGGGTATAAAATTACATGTTTAATTGAACAATGGTCATATTATTATCTGAAATAGAAATACCATTGAAATACCATTAGTATTATTCTCAGTGAAAATAATCATTAAACACCCCAATATATACCATAACACTTTTAATCATTTTAAATAATAGACCTCATGAAGGAATAATATTAAATAAAATCATTAAATAAAATGAATATAATATAATGCATGATATTATATATAAAAATAGTTAGTAGATACACAACACAAAGTAATTAAATGGTGAACATGTCATTTATCACATGGATATAAAAAGTGAGATGAAAACCCATTACATTACATCTGAATTGTATCACGTGTGTTTATATTATTGAATAACATACTTATTTTAATTATTTAAATGATTTATAGATTTTTTTTCATGTTTATTCCAACTCTTATTTCACTTATTACGATGTTTTATATAATATCTCAATCTATTAAAATTATGTCGGGTGTTTTGACAAAATCTGGTTTATGTGTCAAAGAAACTTTATTATATCAACTATGATCCAGGGGGTCATTATATAACATCTCTAGAATAATAAAAATGAAATAATTATCATATTCATAAATCAATTATATTTTTTTAAACCACTCATTAAATATGTTTTTTAAAAATGAACCAATGTTACAATAATGGAGACGGTAGGTCGTACGTATATCTGGGTAATGTTCCCATTTTTCAAGGATGGTTATAGAATGAAGGTAATATGCAATATATCATTCTATAATGATAATAATATCCTAAAAAAAATTATATATAATCATATATACTTATATATAAAACTTATGTTATTTAAAAGGAACAACATCTTGTTGAGGAAGTGGTATTCGACAAGTCTATGAACAACGACATCACTTTTTATCTGTGTGAAAGGGTATTAAAGAAAATTATATATATTATATTTTCAAAATATTATGTATTTCAGGAATATAATATATATATATATTAACATATTTTTAATTAAAACTATTTTTTATACATTCCACATATCATGTAAACCAATCACATCACTTTGAGGGGCGGTAGTCCACCCATCCACAAACGGTGTTATCATATTCCAAAAAAATAGATTACACAATGTAATTTATAATAAGAAAATTATAGAAATATTAAGACATTAAAAATAGAATACATAATATATATTAATAGAGTATCCATCATAATTTCCAACCATGGGATGTGGTAAATGAAAACAAACAATCATTGTTTCGTGAGGCGGTAGTTCGCCGTTCACATAAAGAGCATGTTTATTTCCCATTAGATGGATGTGTTTCGTTAACATAAAAATATTCTTATATATATGATACTATTTTTTTATATAATTGTGGAATAATAATATTTTAGGTGTTGGATAATTGAAATAAAACTAAAGATCTTAATGAAATATTTTACCTCTTCATCGGGTAACACGTTTTGGTTTGCAAAAAAGGGATTACGTGGATGGATTCTTTTCCTAAAGAGAGGATTCTAAGATTATTGGAGGTATTTTGAGGAACTATTTGAGCAGATACTGGTCGCTAAAAACTATCTTGAGATGTGTGAAGAAGTTGTAGGAGGGGAGGCCTTTTAAAGTGGAGGAGGAGTATCACTCTTGTAATATTTTCATAAAGGAATTCCATACACTTAAAGAATATGTTTTTCCCATTATATAGAAGGGTTTCATTAACATAAAATCATAATTATATATATGATAGAATTTTTTTATATAATTGTGAAATAATAATATTTTAGGTGGTGGATAATTGAAATAAAACTAAATATCTTAAGGACAAATTTTACCTCTTCATCTGCTAACACGTTTTGGTTTCCACAAAAGGGATTACTTGGATAAATATTTTTCCCAAGGAAATGATTCTAGGATTATTGGAGGTATTTTGAGGAAGTATTTGAGCATATATTGGTTGATCCAAACTATCTTGAGATGTGTGAGGAAGTGGTAGGAGACGAGGCCTTTTATAGTGGAGGAGGAGTATCACTCTTGTAATATTTTCATAAAGAAATTCCATTCACTTTTTTCACATTCCATGTGAATATAATAATGTCCCAGTTTCAATAAAAGTGGGGATAGGGTCAAAATATGGCCATATAGTGGATCTTGGACAACATTCTAGGTCATCTGGGACATTAGTATTATGGTTTAGTATCTTATTAAGCTTAATTTTACCACAATCATTAAAATTAATTTTAATTTCCTTCACTAATATTTTTGTCCAAAAATTAAAATGAAATTATTAGAAATTATTAATTATTCTGATTCCATAGTGGAATCTATTTTTACAAATTGTAATAGAATAAGCCTTAGAAATTTATTAAAATTTTATTCTGTAGATGGGGTGATAATGCGAGTTCTTAATGTAAAAATGCGTAAATGTTTGGTTGATTTTTATAGTCAATTTTAAAGTGAAATTAATTCAAATGATGTAAATTGGGATAATTCAAAAAATTATGATCTAATTATTATTTGTAAATAATTTAAAATATAGTTTATCCTTATCAATAAATTAGATTAAAAATATGTTTTGAACACAAATTTAGTGTTTTATTATAATTTATTAAAAAATTAAACTTCCAATAAAAATTTTAAAAAATTCAACCTAGCCTAAATTTTTAGTTTACCTATAAAATATGTAGTTTATTTTGACATATATAATCTATAAAAGTTCCAAAAATTTAATTTAAAATATCTTATCTGTTAAAAGATGGTAAATATGCTTTAAGAAAAATATAGTATTTCATGCCTAAAATTAGGTTTGTTCTTATAGTATGTCTATCTGATCTATTAAATGAATTTAAAATATATTTATTTTAATATATAATATAGATGTTACATTAATATCACTAAATAGTTTAAATTTATTTAATTTTTTAGGATGAAATAGCTTTATGATCATAATATTACTTTTAAATAAAATATTCCCTTTATATTCATATGGTTCTTACATTCATTTCAAATTAATTTGTAACCATTAAATTCGTGTTATATTTGTGAATTTTTTTATAATTTAGATAATAATATTTATAACAACTAATTTAATATATAGGTTATATATAATTTTATTAAATAATAATATTTTAAAAATATATTATTTTTTGGCAAGGCTAAGTCCTGCATTTAATGAAATCCATCAAAGAAAATCATTGTTGTGTGTGATGTATACTAACTCAGTGTCGCATGAATTGAGATCTATAAAAAATATTTAATTTGTTAAAATAGATAATATATTATAAATTTTAAAGATATTATATTACCTTATACGCGTGTTGCTGCGTTTTATACACAACATCGATTAAAACGTTCATACTTTATATTTTCAGGGTGTTACACATCGTGTACTGACTAATGTCCCCACGTCACATAAGACGCATGCCATAATAGATTACCATGGGTAAATACATAAGGTAGTTAGAAAAGGTGAGTTACTAAGAACCTTATACCTCAATGATGAATATCCTCCAACTCAACTACCAATAACATTCTCATGCAGGATCCAGAAGGGTGGATAAATTCTAAAGGCCTAATGGTCTCCAGATAATAAGTCAATGCCAAAACATTTTCATGCATGATCCAATATGTTGGATCATCCCTCGGCCCTAGTGGTCTCCGATCATATCACATGTTTAGTTAGTGTTGGAAGCATGAATCCTGATACTGTGAATCTGGGCTTTCCACTTTCGAGTCAACTATGTCAATCCATTAGAAAAATCTAGAGCATTCCACTTCTGAAACACAATCATAATAATACTAGTTTTCCCACCTAGATACCGAGGAATCCATTTTTTCTCAAATTCAATTTCACACTTAACATAACCATCACTTTTACAAACACATCCCCAGACACATACACACACAAATAATTAACCGATTTGACAAACAACATAAGGAAACCACCATTATCTATAACCAAAATCACTTTCCATTTTACAGACACAAAACCAATTTCAAAACACATTTTCCGTAACATTCAAAATCCATGAATCCTTGTTAGAAACAATATAATAAAGGCACATAATCATTTCAATAAATTCTTTGCACCAATCCATTTTGAAATTCATGAATTAAACAATTAATCATTAAATATTGCTTATCACCATTTACATGATTCACACATCACGTTAATAATGAACAAAAAATAATACACCGTGTCAAAAAAATCCATTTTATTCAAAAAACCCATTTTTATTACATTCACCCCTCAGGTTACATCAAAAACACATTTCGTACCTTTAAAAAAACCACTAAAATACATCCAATAAGTACCACAACAAGGAACACATGAAAAAATAGCCATTTTGATTTGAAAATATCATTTTTATCACATATTCATGTCAAATTCATTCCAAATCATGCTTTTCACCACACAAACAATTCATAGAGCACATTCATAAAGCCAAGAAAGTAAACCAAACTCATACAATAATGTTAAATCATAGAACCACCTACCTTGATCTTGGAAACATCATAAAATTGTGTCAAAATAATAACCACACCACCAAAAGATCCTAACAGGGTGAGATTAAATCCTAAGAGGAAAAATTGGTAATTTTGAAAATCTTAATGGTCAGGACATGGAACACGGTTTTTCACCTAGATTTTTAAATCATGTGGAAACCAGGATGCAATAATGCACCCCTCTCTGTCTAAGAGTAATGATCCACACAAATAGACTTTATAGTTTTAAAACCATAGGAAAACCATTCAGTTACCCACTATCGGAAAATGATACTTGGTAGCATGGTTTTCTGGGCAAGGGTGCACAGTTTTCCAAACTGTATGAAAACCACGTGCTACCTACCACCGACCCAAAACTCCCATTTTTACTAAAATATCCTAAGAAGACTGAAGAATTAATATAGGATCAAGAGTAAACAAAAGATATCTAAAAAATTTAAACCCATCACATTGGAACTCATGAGAAAGTCCAGGATCCACAAATAAACCTGATCGGTGTGTTCAAATAGAAAACTATTGTTTTAAAATTCTCAGCACTATAATGATTTACACCACTAAAAATCCACAACCCTCTTTAGTTTATTGATCAAGGAAAAAGAATTTTCATAATTGTATGTTCCAAACTCTCAAATAAAGAACATATCAACCATAACCAAACAGAACACATACCACCTCTCAAGAAATAAACTAACGAGCTCGAACCACTACCAAGAAAGGACTGAAAGGGTTGAATACCATCTTTTCAAAATCCCAACATTCCCTCTAACAGATAATAACTCAAAATTTAAAAACATCAAAAAGAAACCTCTTCCCACCAAATCAACTCCAAAAATAAATCCATATCATCATCATAGGAGGCCCGAATAGACTTCCAGCATTAGAAACCAAGAAGATTTGATACAAAGTAGAAGAAATCATAATGAGACCTACAGTGGGTCTACCCACCATAAGAAACCAATTAGTGTATATTAACATGGGAAACCTGATGTAGGCCAACCCAAAACTCTCCCCACAGGACAAGAAACCACCACCATAAGGGAAATAACATGATGTAGGAAAAATTGACCTAAAAAATTGGCTAAAATCGAAACTGACTCACAGAGGCTAACCATACAAGGAAAACCAATTGAAAGGTTGCATAAAAAATTGAAAACCACTAGAATTCCAAGAAAATAAAACCACCACACCTTTTTCTAACCAAGTAGGAACTCCTAAATCCACAATGATCATAATAAATAAATGAGGTGTCTATAACTCATTCCATAAAATGAGACTTTTCAAGATGAGGAAGCTACTACAGATAATATTAATCTTTTCCCATTTCCACGTTGAAGACATAAGCTAGACAAAGGTCCCTCACACCCCTAGGATTTCTGACTGTATAAAAGATTCACTTTGAGGCCTATGGCTGGAGCCCTGATGTTTTAAGCATCCACTTACTCCCATGAAAAATTTGAAAATCCCTTATCAAATGTCCTTATTTCCTTAGAAATAGGGATTCCAAAGAGACACACTCATTATCCCCTTTCAATTTGAATGAAAAATAATAGATACAAGATAGTCAATTAGAACAACACTATTTAAAAATAATATTAACAATTTTCTGAAATAAAAATACACTTTAATTGAAACAGAAGATCACAAGAGATCCACAACACATAGTTTTATAATTTTTTGAAAAAGACATAGAAAAAAACTATCGAAAAAACTATTATATACTTATAGGAATACAAATAAAGGGTATCTAAATCGAGACCAAAATACACAATTCTTCTATGAACTGGCTCCAGGTCACCTTCCGGAAACATCATAACTGAACCACTACAAGTGACCTAAGCATGCATAAGAATGATAGGTCTTCATAGAATTTGGGTACAACGAATTTTTATGATTTGGATTTCTATGCTGATGGCACACCCTGATTCTATTCTTAGAAGAAGATGTGAAAATATTAAGAGGACTTTCTAATTCCACAACCAGCACCAACAACTTCTTGCTAATTCCCCACCTCATTACTAGAATTCACTTAACAAGTTACCAAGATCATTGGAAGATATGATTACTCAAAACTCTTCTAATTAAATCCCTAATTTGAATTTCTTTCCACAACACATAAAAAAAAGGTTTTGTTGAGATCTAACAACTTTGAATGTAGAACTGGATGAAACATACTCTCTAAACTCCGACCTTTGAAGAAATTTTCTATAACCCATTCCATAACATAAGGAACATGGGTCAAAAAATGAAAAATACTCTAAAATTATTACATCACCTTTCTACAAACAACAGATCTCCATACCCTTTCTCACCATCGCTATCTCCGAAAAATACTAACAGATGAACACATTTTTGATGAACTAACATGTCGAATATTCTCACTATATTTTAAAGACATACATCCACAAATTTCAAGTCTGTCCTTCAAGAATAAATGTAGAGATCTTCAAATTAAATGACTAAGAAACCTCAAGGAAACTAACGTTTCTTTTAATATTATGTGTCTACTCTCCCTCATTGATATTATCCTCTAGACCACAAATGAGAGGCTGATTCAACTTTCGAAACTGAAGAAGTAAATCCTTAATTTGATCGACTTGAGTGTCTTCTAATGGATAACCATATTATCATCAACATTATTACTTGTATAATCTCCATGGGTATGGACACTGGGCAATAAAAAATACATGAGCTCAATCAAAACTAGCTATTGAACTAAAAATCATATCGATAAAATTCCATCACAAAGGGAAACCAGCTCAAAGATTACCAAAAAATTTATAAAATCCCACTAAACTTTTCTTTAAAACTAAATTAGAAACTATATTTTCTAGATCAAAACAAAACATAAAAAATTATAAATCATGAGAGAACAAACCACTCAACATCAGTTTTTAAAACACCATAATTTTCATCAAAAAAAGTTTTTTTTAATGAAAACAATATTGGTGGATTTTCATACTCACCAATGGTATTCCATAGAGACTCAAGGATTAAAATTCTTATGAACCCCTGAGAACTCATCGAATCATGATAATTTGGGAACTCATCCACCCACATTATTATCCATTAACTTTCCAAACACATATTTTCAGGTGAATACCCTTAAAAATACTAAAGTTCAAAAAAACATTCCAATTTTCCAAAACAATACTCCACCCAAGATTTTCAAACTTCCAATCAAATTTAAATTTCAAAATTCATAAAACTTTTCCAAAGATCACCAACACTAATCAGAAAACATTTTCAAGCATCCCACATAAATCCATTTCACTCCATTCAAAATATCTATTCATATCATTCAAAATATCTATTCATATCATTCAAAATATTTTTTATAGCTCAACCAACCACATTCTATAGAAAACCATTTGGTTAAACCCATTATTTCTCATTCAAAACAAGATTCCAAAACATCCTTGAAAATAAACTTTTGATTTACAGGAAATAAATATTAGTGACTTCATATTTTGATTATAAACAAAATTCAACTAAATCATTTCCATTTCTCCCCAAAGGGTCATTTTTCAAAAAAATCATTTTCCTAAATTCTTCCTTAATTTTGATTTTGAAAATTTCTCTTCCACATTCAAAAACTAAAACCATTAGCACTAAAAACCTCTTTTTCAAAATTCTAAAACAAGTGTTTTCAAAACAATTTTCAAAATCATGGAAGACCAAAAACAACTCTCAAGATAGAACTAGTGTCCATGGGTGACTTGACCATATGATTTGTAGCCATATGCCAAACACTCAACCATCATAGAGAGTCTACTTAGACCATTTCCTCAACTCTACATGGCTTTAAAAGACCTTTGATCTCACTAATACATTTATTAAAACTCCCATTTCGTGCCTCAAACATAAAACAAACCAAAATAACCAATGAAACCAAAATAAACCCAACTTCCTTGGAAAATAAATGTTTAGTGTTTAATGTGTTGTCCAAACACTCCCACAAACATGCACCCCAAGTTACAAACCATGATTGGGTGCCCTAAAACCCAACAATCATTCCGGTCTGTGGCTTGGAACTAAGGGAATTTTCGATCCACAAGGGATGGAAACTAGTGGTTGTGTCTCTACAACACACTTTGAGAATGATTTTACACATTGTTATACCCGTAATAATCACAAAAAATAGAACAGTATAACATAACTGATGAAGTAACATAACAATGTACAATAATTTTCAGAATCATGGTTTGGAAACTTTAACCAAAAACCAAAATACCACAATGAAAAGGAAACCAATAAATATCCCAAAAATCTCTATTTAATATAAGTGAATAGCCATCAAGACACCGCCACCAAAACCAGATACAAGTGGAATACTGGAAACTAGATCCACCACACCACGACTCATCATTTCTTTACCTGGGTCATACATAACAAATTCAAAATACCACCAAATATGTATATATGTAATGAGAAAAATCCTAGTAGGATTCCACCAAAAAAAAAATTCCATACTATAACATTAAAATACAAATTAAAATTCACATTTATAAAAAATCCTATAAAACATTTTCAAGAAAACATTTTAAGAAAACCCATTTTCAAAGAAACACATTCAAGGAAAAACATTTATCAAAAAATGTCTTAATAATTATGTATACACAGGGCCCATTGTATATATATGGATAACACCATGTTACATAGGCATAATATTACAATATATCACCCTGGGTAATTCCCCATGGTTATCTAACACAAGTGAGTCAATAAGAACCTCATACCTCAGTAATTAATATCTTCCAACTTAACTACGAACATCTTTCATTTGCATGATACATTAAGAGGGATCCATTCCAATGTCCTAGTAGTCTCCAGATAATAATCCAATGATAACACATTCTTTTTCACTATCCAGTAGGAGGGATAATCCCACAATCCTAGTGGTCTTTGATCATATCACATGATTAGTCAGTATTGAAAGTGTGAATCCTACTAAGTGAAACCAGTCCTTTCCACTTTCGAGACTACTAGTATTAATCTACTAGAACAATTAGGGTCATTCCACTTATGAAACACTATTTTACTAGTTCTAGTTTACCCCTAAGGTACCTGAGATTCCATTTGTTCTCAAATTCTATTTCACACATTGCATTAACATCACTTTTACGAACACTTTCCTAAATATATAATCACACAACTAAATCACCACTTTCAAAAACAATATAAGGGAAATCCATATTCAGTAACAAACCCACCTTACATTTTACACACACCAAAAATATTTTAAAACACATTTTTTGAAATGTTCAAAATCCATGACACACATTTGGAAACAATAAAAAGAAAGAAGATAATAAATTCAACAATTTCTATTGTCCAAGAGCTTTCCAAGTCCACACATAAACCACTATTAATTCAGAATATGCTTATTATCAGTTACATGATTCACAGATCACCTTAAAGGTGAAAAACAATGAAGCCAACATGTTAAAAATCTATTTTATATGAATAAACCACATTAAATACAATCTCACTTCAGGTTCCTTTAAAAACACATTCCAAAGCTTAAAAAACATAAAACACTTCTATGAAGTACCATAACAAGGAACACAGGAAAACATAACTATTTTTCATTTAAAATCTCATTTTTATTGAATATTCTTGTCAAGATCTTTCCATAACTTGTTTCTCACCACACAAAAAATTCAAAGCACACATTATTAATCCATAAAATGAAAATAAAATCATCCAATAATGTAAATGCATAGAACCACCAAACTCAATGCTAGAAAATTCCAAAAATTGGTGAAAAACCACTAACACACCACCATATGGAATTAAAAAAAATATTAACAACAAAAATCAAGATGTTACTCAAAAACACAAGATAAAGACCTCTTTAAGTCTAATAAACCACTAGAAAATAATTAACCAAAAATAGAGGAAGAGGAGGAACCCTAAAAGAAGGAAATAACCATGGTAAAAAAACAATTACTTGATGATATTTTGATGAATCCACAAAAAAAAAACAAATTAAGGGAGTCATAGGGAGATAATATGTAAGGATAGAGGTGCCTAGGGTTGGAGATATCTATTGGGGAACTCAAGGGAGGATTTTGTGTCAAATCCTGATATGACTTAGAGGTAATTTTAAAAAAAATTATGATTAGGAAATAAATCACAGTTTTCCTACAAATTTTTTTAATACTTGTTCAAAACATGTGTCCATCTCTTTCTACGATGAATGATCCACATATTTCCCCATGGGGGTTTGAAAGCTATGTGGTATCCATGCGGTTTCTCATTGTCCAAAATTGACAATTGGCCACATGGTTTCCTAGGAAAGGGTTCATATTTTTCGAAACCGTGTGCCAACTATGCACCACCTAATATCAACATCAATACTACCATTTTCACCAAAAAAGGTATAGATAAAAATGAAGGATAAACATAATATCATGATTAAAAAATAATGCCTCAAAATATAAATCCATCAAACTCAAAACTCAAGATGTAAAATGAGATCCACAAATGAACTGAATCAGAGAGTTAAAAAAAAAAAAATATGTGACATGCACACATGTTACAGTTATTTGAAACACATTCACACTAAACATTATTCACCTAGTATTCATGATTTTCTTATAAATAAGACCCTTTTTATCTACATTTCAGAATTTTTGAATAGGAACATATGTCTTGAATCTCTTCTCACCAATGACTCGTGATCAAATATCACAACCATGTATTGTGGACATGTCCTCTAATCCATTCATGTAGACTAATTAAGCATTAAACCAATTGAAATTAACCAAAATAAGGGACAATTATATTCCTAGTGGGTTTTAAATACTAATAACTCTTATGAGAAACCACTTTTTCAGATTCTGTCAACACTATGGGTAAGGAACCTTTCCAGACCATACACTTGAGTGACACCCTTCAAAATTAATCCAAGGAGACCCCTATAACTAGATAGATATAGTAATAAAATTTATCTTTTCGTAAATATTTTTTCACCCAAATATATGTAGAGTTTCACTCTTCCCTAGTATAAATTTGGAAAATACTCTAAGTTGACCTCAATATGGAGAAATACCTAGGCATTACTCACTATGGGGGACCAAATTTCTCACCATAGTATCAATTGGATGAAACTTATTACCTGACCATGTATCATTTATGGTAAATCCTCTTTAACACCCACACTAAAGAAAACTACCCTCCTCTTCACCCATACTAAATGGCCATGGACATATTAGATTTAATGGTAAACAATTACTTTTTCCAAGTCTCATACTTGGGACTATAATTATGAGGACCTTCATTTAGTCCATCATTTGTTCATAATCAAGGCATACACACTTTTTTACAAACCTTAAATAATAAATTCCCTTGATAAAAACAAGTTCTTTATTTTTCCTCTATGATAGTTAAAACTATTATAGGAATCATGATCATTGATTCCCTTGATAATATGGGTCCCCATCGGATGGATCCGAGAGTAGTATCTTCTAGACCGATGAAGAATTTTATCTATGTCCACCAAGTAGGTTAAGCGTGGGATACCTCTTAGATTATGAACCCAGAATTTGTTACAGGGATCTATACCCACTCTTTCTTAACAACACACATTCTCTATTAACATATAGTAATAGGTAGGATAAGAATCCTATTTTGTTATAAACCCTATCCTAATTTGGTTTTTCACTCCCATACAATGAGATCGATCTTTTATTATTTCTAGTTTCTCAATATGAGAATGACTCATGTGGGCTTAGACCTACAAGTTGATTACTTGATTAGTGTTATTGAAATGATCCCATGGAATTCCTTACTTTGTATAAGTTCCAGTCACATTTTATTTGATGATTTCTTCAACCGTGAATTATCAATGAGATAAAGAGAGAGAAAGGTACATGGGTAGCCTGAATGTGTATTCCCCTTTAAAATATAATTGTGTACTCTAATATAATGTTAATATAGTTCTGTTTGTTATTGTTTCTCACACTAATAATGAATCACGTGTTCCTAATGATTTGACCTGATCATTCCATTAAAAGAATTAAAATTCCTTCTTAGGCTCGATACATCGAATAATCCCCATCCTATTAGAAGGGAAAACCTATATGTATATCCCTTTCTCAGTTTTATGTTTTCTCATCATTGATGAAATATAAATCCTTGTATAATGATGTTAAACTACATGGATAAAACCCTATTCATATGGTGAAAACCCACAAGAAAACTCCCTTACCATATAATGTAAAACTCTACTGTAAGATTCCATCAACGGAATTTTTTTTATTCACACTACATAGGATTTAATTCCTATTTCTATTAGATATGTATGCTGCCTTCATGAGGATCAAACCCAAAACCATCAAACCAAAATCATCCATCCTTATGGGAACATATTCCTCGTGATATCATCAAGGTCTTTACCATACATGGATATATTCATATGAGAATGTATTTCCCTTTCTCTAGTGGAAAATGTCAAGGAAACTCCCCTTTTGGTCAATATTCTAAAAAACTAATACCTCCCATCTAAAGGAACATATTTTGTATAGGTGTTATCATATCACCTTGTTAGGCCATATTCCTTATGACTCCAATCATTATAGGGCCATCATCATGGTAAAATAAATTTAATATTAGGGATGATATTCCTTGTGAGTTAAATTAGAAAGGTCCACTATTTTGTATGTCCCACAAAAACCCTTAATAAGAACCCATCACCCTGTTTTCATTGACACAAGATGCTACAATGTATGGATTGGTCTTTGTCACATGACCTTAAAAGGTGAGACATACCGTGTTATGCGGCCCTAGACTACGCGGGTTCAAATTTCATTTACAAGGATGCAATGTAAGACAATTTTAAGAGCTTGATCCAAAAACCATGAACATTTATAACCTTTATGGAAGGGAATAAATCCTAGAGTTTCCTGAGATGTAGATTTAAAGAATAGATACTTAAAATTAATCATACCCAAGTAAGAAAAAGATAGATATACTTTCATACATGTAAAGGGTTTCATTGATTGAATAACAATTATAAATACAAATGTTACTACTGAGGGAGTACCTCTGGTACATATAAATGTTCAGATTAATGAGGAACCATTTATATATAAATCTTTTTACATTGATGAATAACTCATGATACATAGATATGTTCATATCAGCATAAGATAATGGAAAACTTCTAGAACATGGGTAACCTATTCCACAATAAGAGATATGAAATACATATAGAATATTTCTTAAATAAGGTAGATATTCTAATATTAAGCTTGAATCCCCTAAAAAGGGTTTTATATTCTTATCCTACCACCCCCTAAATCGATGAGTATTCCGAAGAAACATTGGAAAATCCATCACAGTGATCACCTATCTTTAGAAAGCTTGTGTGTAACAATGTTCACACTGAATAATTATTGGAGCATGAAATGATGGGAATTTAGGGTTCTGCTAAAAAATTCCCCTTATACACCGTCATTAAACAAAAAATAGTTAACCTTAATTTAATAATTCAATCATGCTCTCATTTAGTAACAAGAAGTTCAACCATTCTTATGGAAACATACAAATTCTCAACATGAAACCTATAATGGTGATAGATGTTGTCCAAACACTTTTTTTACTTGTAATAATATTTTTATGGGTTTTCATGTCTATATTATAATTATTTTCATAACCCAAATCATATCCTTTAATAAAAATTCATGAATTCCTCTCGAAAATTGATGTATACGTTAGTAGCTACAGAGCCTAGGTCCTTCATAAACTAGAAATCATAATCAGTAATTTTGTGCAAGTTGATTAATTTACTTAGTCTGGAGTTCCACCTCAAAGGTAGAATCCTGATTTTAGATGTTTCATTATAATCACACCTTGATACATAACCTCCCCAAGAATAATCTCAATGATAGGTTGTAATGAAATTGGAAACACCTACCTCCACTTTAAACCATTTGAAAAGAATATATATGGAGTGAATTGTAAATTTCTTCTATTATTGGGGGGGGGGTTAAGATGTATTTTAATGATACACTACAACACAAGAGTTTTCTACAAGGGCTCCAATCAACAACACTACCATAAACAATATGCAACACCAATCCCACTACATCCTTATGAGGTCACCACCTTAAAAGACCCTTCTCTACTAACATAGAATCAAGCACCTATGAGTGTGAGTAAGGGGATTTTATCTTCTTATAATTGGATGTGGGCCAATATTCTCTCTTCCAATAATGAATCTCACAAACACGATTTGGTGGAAACTAGAGAGCATGCATATAATCTTTTTTTCACTGAAAAAACTACTAGAATTATTATATGGAATCATAGTAGGACTACCGACATATCCCTATTGTAACTAGTTGTAGAAATACATCATACTCTTGCACATCATGCCCGTCAACATACACATAGTAAATTTGAGGAAATGAATGAGACCTTCTGCCTTCTACCAAAAATTATTGGGAAAACAGTAACATTCTTGATTTATAATATCATTATCACATTTTAGATGAACTAAATTGGCATACATATATCTCTACTGATTTTATGAATAACTATCATCATATCCCATCTGTGGTAGTAATATATAGCCATCAACATATCCCAATTTTGAATAGGAGTAGAAAAATATTCTAAAAACTTCCACTGGATTATCCCCTCAATTTTTATAATTACTTTCCTAAAATTAGGCACACATACCTACTCTCATTTAGGTGGACCACTAACATTTAATTAAAAATAATGAACAAAAAGAACAAGAACACATTCACTTTAAATCTGGAAATCAATAACCCATTTCAATGGATTCTTTAGGGAATGACCATATTAATGAAAAATCATCAAGTAATTGATAGAATTTCTAGATAATTTATAATGAAAATTCAAATATTCTTGCTACAATTTATTACAAATAATTTCCTTAGAATATCCTAATGGAACCCATAAAGTTAGTACACATTTCATCTTATTTTTTAAAATCCCATCAGCCTGATCCAATCACAATGAGGGGGTTTCCTAAGACCCCCACATATCAACATTATTATGAACACATGACTCTGTCCTCATAATAAAGAGAATCTAAGAATAAAAATTTGATGGTAAAACCCAATGATCAAGAGTGTGGTTGTATTACTATGTTGCTCTATATTGGAGTTCACAAGGCCCAAAAACACTTTTCAATAGTAGACTAAGATTCTATTAACCCGTCATGTGATTGGGGAAATAATTATAGAAATAAATCCCCTCTCGAAAATTTTCCTTCCAAAAAAATTGAAGGTCCTCTATAGAGAACTATATATAAATTTTCTCCTGATGGTAATATTATTATTAATCATAGGAACTATTCTTATGATGTGTTCCCAGAATATCTTCCTCATAGTTGTAATATAAAATAATGATGGTACTCAACTTTCTATTTTACACCCTAAATTTCCACCCTAGGTAATTTAATGTTGTAACCCTCTCTTTCAATAGATATTAAGCCCTAATGTTTGTTCTACACCTCATTTAAATCATTAGAAATATCCTCCCAACAATGATGTATCATTTTTGAAAGACGTTCCTCTATTTTATAAAAAAATATTTAAAGGACCATATATCATATAGAACCCAAGATATTGAAGGTATATGTGATAATAAAACGATATATAAAGATTTATAATATTCTCATTCCAAAATATAGTCCAAGGAAGTGGTCATTTTATATTCCACCTTTATATATCATAGTTTCAAATATAATAGTGAAGCATACAATCAATCTCACTCCCCTTTTAAAGGTAGCTGGGAAGAAACTAATATGGTCAAATTTGGAAGAGAAATACCTCACTAGATATGAGGGAAATAAATTTATGACTAGAAAAACTTGGTCAAATGAAATATACTAGTCTTTTTCTGGCCCACATCCACTCCATGACGAGATATTCTAAAAGACTTGATAGAATAATATATACAAAATATTTTATTAAATTTATGGATGACTATTAATCTTATAAAATAAAAACCCCTACCTTATTTGGAATATGAAGTAATGTAGAAGAAGTAGTAGAAAATATCCATCTGATCAGCCCGACATCCCATTTAGTAGCACAACACCATATATTAGGAAGTAGGGAAATCTCTAATGCGACCACCTTGATGCTATGTGCCATCTTTGAAAATTGATCACTAAAACATAAAAAAATGTTCAAATCATAGGATTTGGTGATCTTAGAGAGATATGTTTCACTATAATCCTCAATAACTTGTTTCCACTGCTAGACTTTTCATTAAATTCAATTTATTTAGGTAAAGTATCAGTCCTCAATTATGCATATGATAGTAGAATATTAAGAAAAATACTTTAATGTCCATGTTTCAAAAATTAAGAACTCAGTGAGAGAAGGTAACGTGAAGATGATTCTTGTTTGAGGAAAAGAAAACATGATCCTAAAACATCTCCACTAATGGAATCCATATCTTTCTTAAAACATGCACTGTATCTAGCCCTTTCTTGAACAAGACCCTGGAAAATAAGAAGGTAAGACATAATAACTAAAATATATGAAAATGGGAGAATTCCCAACTCACATTTATCATGGAATATTAACCATAATCACAAAACAAATTATTATCAAATCATTAGAAAATTAAAAAATTTATAGTAACCAATACCATGTTAGGAAAGCTTCCCGTGGTTGACCCATACTTGTTATAAAAAATTAACTTGGGAAATTCATCCATTTCTATATAAAACCACTAAAATTACTTGAATTTAAAATTTAAAAACTATACTATTAAATTTCATCAAATACATTGAGTCCCATATTGGTTTAATGGAGGCAATGATAGGTTTTTATACACTAGTGTGGCCCAAAATAATCCCTTTACTTAAACTGGTATATGTGACTGATCCTCCACCAACATTTTGAAGTCTAGTTTTCCTAGAATTAAATTGAACTTGTGAATAAGTGTAGAATATAACCCACTTCATTTCTCAATGTTCTTATATGATGGTAACCCTCAAGAAGAATGATGTAGTCCAACTTAGATATTTTGACAAAAATTAATATGGAGAAATATTTGTCTCATACACAAGTTTACCACCATGGTTATTCACAGGGTGGGAGGATCTAAATTAATAATTAATCTATCATTTTTTCCCAACACTAAGAAATAAAACATCCCTTTATCTCTCAAATTGAAAAAATGGAATATTGAGAGATTCTCAGACTCAATTTCTTGGTGAGAGTGATTAAAATGATCTTGGAAATTATATCTTCCATTAGATTATTTTATAAGAATATGTATAGAAAATAATAATGTTGAGTTATATACACTCTTCATCATAGTAAAGATTATCGGTTATATAGACCCTTTATTTTTATACATCAACATTACATATCTTTTTCAGAATACCTAAATCATTATACCAAAAGACTCCAAAAGACCGTATTAGTATAGTGCCTTTGGAAACATTGAAAACATAAATAATGGTGCATATGTGAGATACATTATCTCCCACAGTGTTCTTCTGGAGTATGACCCTTCTAAGAAACAACCAACATAATACATATCTTCATAACATAGTAAAGGAAAAATAAAAAGGGGTGAGATCAAATGATCAGTAATGGTAAGAAAGGGAGATATATAAGCATAATCATGAGTATAAGGGTATATGAAAATGATCAAGAAAATAGAATATCATACCCTGTATATCAAATATCATATACATAAATCATGGCATAAATATTGGTAGTTCACAAGACATGAATCATAATTAAATAAAGAACATAAGATAAGAAGAATTAGATTGGAATTAAGATTTGAATCATGGAAGACACATAAACATATATAATTATTTTCATAGTATTGAGGGAATTGCTGCCGAGACTATCTTATTGGACAATGTCCTTTATTAAACCAGGTTTACACCCCATTCTAGCCCTAAATTACTTAACCGAGTTCACCCCTCATTCCGGTCCTATATTACCTATCTTAGTTCATTTCTCATTACATTCCTATTATATTGGGAGAAGTTCATTTATCATTCTCTCATTGTATATTTCATGAGATATAAATATTTATATAATGCATTGGAAGGAGATATAGGTCTCAACCATCTCATAATGAAATAAAATATACATGTTACACAAAATCATAAACAATAAAATCATAACCCATGAAATGAAATGGGTATTATAAACATGGAATCATATCAAAACCTTTAGAATAATACAGGATTCATAATCATTTATTCATAAGCATAACCTTGAAAAGGTGTGGGTTTCAAAATCATATAACCATTAAAAGATAAAAGAGTTTCATAAAAATCATACCATCAAAACATAATCCTTCCAAATAAATAATATGAATAGTCACATCGAATAATTTACCCATAAAGTAATGAGAAACACTGATGGATGTTATATTATATGAAAAATAATTTTGAAAGATATTTTAAAAATATTTCTTGAGGAAAATATACTTTCTTCATTGATTTTTAAACATAAAACTTTTCTCTTTGAAAATAGCTTTAAAAACATATAAATTCAGATTTGAAAACCATAAAGAGTCTTTAAGATCCCTCTTCCTTGAAATTGGACTTCAAATATCATTTTAATACATTTTAGAAAATATTTTTGAAAACGTGGTTTTGAATACAATTGATTTCTGATCGGAGATAAAGACGATTATATTTTACATAAAAAAGTTATATTAATTTCCAAAGAATATGGAAATGGTATTAATACATGGATATATCTTGAAAAAACATAATATAAGGATCCTCATAAGTTTTATTGAGAGATGTAACCGAAGCTATCATCAAAGGAAGCTTGAACATAAATAATTTCAAAAAAGTGATTAGATTGATTTAATAAATTCTTATAACTTGGAAACATGGGATGATATTCTCCATGTAAGAAATGGAATTAAATAAATAATAATATTACGTTAAATAAAGTAAATTAATGGTATAAAATTTAAAATTTAATTATATACATGTTAGAAGATAATTTGTGTTCCCAACAAAACATGAGTCTTAAAGAATAAAAATTTCGATATAACTATTTTGTTGATTTGGTAACATTTGAAAATTAAACCCCATGAAAGAAATATCATACAATGGATATGTGAATACCCATAAATTTATTTATAATATATATATAATACATTCATGGGTATTATATATACCATACAGAAAGTGTGGGTGGTGAATAAATCATGTATCTCACGGAAATAAAAAATGAGATCAAATCCTTATACCTTTTGTCTTGACACTCATTGTATTCATTAAAACCACCTGTATAATAAATGATTTTTTTTATAAATATTTTGAAGAAATCTATTATTATATCTTATTACATATATGGTAAGATTAAAACCTTATATTACCACATTGTTATCCATCTTGTCTTATGGTTTTGCTTCAGATAATATTTTCTTTGGTCTGTGCATGAATCTGGATTTGTTATACTATTGGTCCTTATAATTATATTATGATTAAATAATGTAAAAAATTATATAAATAACATTAATATCCATTATATGTGTATTATATTAGTCTATTTAATATATAATAATTAAATGGAGTACATCGTTCATTGAGATGGTTGGTCATACATACACATGAATGTTGTTTTCATTTTTATTGTCATATTGAATAAAAAAATAAAATTTCATTTATGTATATATTTATATCATTATTAAATTATATTTATGATATCATATATATTATATATAATCACTAAACTAATCTTTAATACATTACATGTAGTTTATGAACGAATCATATCGCTTTGAGGGGGCAGTAGTCCGTAGTTCTTCAAATGAAATTATCATATTAACACACATTGGAAAGTAAACATAAATGTGTTTTAAAAGAAATAAAGAATCTTAAATAATTAATAAATATAATATTAAAATCTATAAATATAGTTTCCAACATAATTTCTACCATGAGAGGTGGTAAGGAAAATTTAGCAATCAGTGTTTAGTGAGGTTGGAATACTTCGTACAAAGAAAAAGTATGTTCACTATCAATTTTATGGTTGTGTGTGTAAGTTTAGGTTGAAACATTTGTAGAAAAAAATCCAATTATATTATTATAATTATGATTTTATACAGTAATATAAAAAATAATTTTTAGGGGGGTAGTGAAAGAAAATAAAAGAAAGTACATGGGAGAAGACCTTACCACTTAATCAGGTAACTCCTTTTAGTTCATGCCAAAATGATTTGTTGTATTAACTTATTCACAAGGTAAGTATTAAAGGATTAAGGGATCATTTTTGGGAATTTTATTGGGTAGGTATTGTCTTACCTTAGGAGGTTTGAGAGGTGTGAAGAAGTGGTAGAGGTGGTGGCCTTTTATAGGGAAGAAACAGACTCAAATGAAATTTTTTAAAACAAATTAGGTGTACACATGTTCTTACCCAAATAATTGATAAAATAACAACATAAATAAATAATTTAGGTTTATCAAAAAATAATTTCCATAAAATGGGTTTATGATATGTTTTTAAGTCATTTGGGCCGCTATGATTAAGGTTTAGTCCCTAATTAATCTTAATTTGACCTTAATCGATGCATATATTTTTACTAAATTTTAGTAATAATTTTTGTCAAAAATCAACATGATATAAATAGAATCTAAATATAATACTGATAAAAATTATTTATTTCAGTTTTTCAAAATTCAAATCACAGAATCTGAAAATTTTAGACTAATTAAAAACCCACAGATAGGATGAAATTATGGGCTCTCAAAGTAGAAATACGTTCAAAAGTTTATTAAGTTTTTATATTAAAATTTGAGTTTCAGTTGATTCTAATAACCTAAAGAGTATTAATAGATTTATAATAGATCTATTGTGACATTAATGAAAACTCAAAATATAATAAAACATTAATAATTATTTAAACTAAAAGGTAGTTTTTAACCTAAAAGAAGTATTTTTCACTTATCATAAAAAATGATGTGTTCAGAAAAATTACAAAAATTCACTCTAAGATAATTTCAACATTATAAATATAGAGATAAATTTTATTTTATTAAATTAAATGACCAAAAATGTCTAAAATTAAATGTTTTATTTTCCACAGATGGACATTAAAAGAAATTTGTTTGAGAAAATGACATTTTTAAATATATAAATATATTTCCAAAAATCAGATCTCTCATTATAAATATATTTTTTTTATATAAAAATTATCTTTCAAATAACTATGTTTAAAAACTAGGTTATACTTATCTCAGTTAAGTAATTATAACAACACAATAATGTTTCATGGAAACATTGATGTTTCCTGTAACATACCCCATGTTTTTGTTGTGTGTAATGTATTCCATGTTTGCTTTACATGTAACATACACAATGTTCATAAAATGTGAAAATAATTCTTGACATACAGTATTTAAATAAATAAATGAAAATTTAATTTATTCGAAGAAAGGACCATAAAAACTCAGGGTATTACATTCTACCCCCTTAAATTGAATTTCTCCCTCAAAATTCATCACTTGGAAAAAAGAGGATAATTATGATGAATTATATCCTCAAGTTCCCATGTAAATTCGTATAACTTGTGATTTCTACACAAAATATTTACCAAGAGAGTGGCATTGTTTCTTAGAACTCTCTCTAGGTGATCCAGAATTTCAACAGGTTGATCCTCATAAGAATGATCCTACAAAAGTGGTATGACCAATGATTTCAGTAAATGTTAAGGATTAAGTAGGTACTTCCTTAGGAGAGATACATAGAACACATCATGGGCATGATATATATTTTGAGGAAGTTCCAAGTGATAGGCTACCATCCTGATCTGATCAAGAATCTCAAACGGACTAATATACCTAAGGCTTAGTTTTCCTTTCTTCCTGAATCACATAACATTTATCCTGGGCGATATTAATAGAAATATATTTTCACCAAAATCAAATTATAGGTCACATCGGTGGTTATCATCATCCCTTTTCTAACGAATGTGAGCTACCTTGATATGTTACTTAATGGTTCTAACCTTATTGACCATTTCTTCAGTCATCTTAGGCCCCAATATCATTCTTTCTATAACTTGTTCCCAAAATATTGGATATATAAATTTCTTCCTATAACGGGCCTCAAAAAGAGGTATATTAATTATTGAGTGAAATATATTTTTGTATGAAAACTTAACTAGAGGAAGGTTTGGATCCCAACCACCATTGAAATCCAATGTAAAAGATCTCAACATTTCTTCTAGTGTTTGAACTGTTCTTTCTAACTGACTATCTATATGAGGATGATAAGTAGTGATGAAACTATATTCTCTATAAAGTTATTTCTGAAGACTTCACTATAAAATTTAGGTAATTCTAGGATCTAAATCCTACATAATAGAATGTGTAACTTCATGAAACCTTACCACATCTTTAATTTTTATCCTATAAAGATTATCCATAGGGTAGTCTTCTCTAACAGAAATGATGTGTGATGACTTAAAAAGGTGTTCGAATACCACCAATATAGCATTATACCCTTAAGTAGTTTTGTTTTGTCCCAAGAAAATATCCAAAGTGATGTTATCTCATTTCCATTATTATATGGGAAATGTATGAAACATCCCCTTTGAATTTTGTCTTTCAGCCTAAAATTTTTAGAATACTAAGCACGGAGATACAAAATCTACAATATCTCTATTCATTCCATCCAAGCAGAAGTAATCTTTTATGTATCTATAAATAGTTTTACTATTAGGATGAAGATAGAATGATGAAAAATGATATTTCCATAAAATATCCTTCTTCAAATTTTGGGTAGAAGGAACACATACACTGTTTCTAAACCTTATCATTCGTTTCAGATCATGGTAAAAAACAGGAACATTTATGAATTTCTTTTGTAACTCTTTACCTCCCTTATGAACCTCTATAATCTTCACATGGATAGAGGGTTGAACATTAATTTGAGAAAGATAATAGTTTCCCCATCTTTTAGGATTTCTATATCCACCCTTTTAAAATCTATAAATATTGGATCTTTTGTGGTTCTAATCATGGATAAGTTATCTTGATCATTCTGAATCAAAGCATCAACCACCCTCTTCAATTTTCTAGGGTGGTAATTTATTGAGTAGTCACAATCCTTTATCAAATCTAACCATCTTCTCTAGCTCGTGTTTAACTCCTTCATTGTGAATATATATTTCAGACTTTTATGATGAGAATATATATTACACTTTTCCCCATAATGATAATTCTTTGACATATTTAATGAAAAAAATACCATTGTTATCTCCCAATCATTTGTTGGGAAAATTTCATCTTAAATATTCAATTGAAACGATCCATAAGTGATAACCATGTTATTTTTCAAAGGAACACATTCTTATCCCTTCTTAGATACAAAAATATAGATTACACACCATTTTCTATTGTAGGGTAATGTAAGAATAGGTGAACTGACTAGCCTTCTCTTCAGTTCCTTGGAAATTTTCCTCACATTCGTAGATACAAAGGAACTTGAAACCATTCTAAGTCAACTTGATCATAGGATAAGATAGTCCTATGAAGTTCTCCACAAACCATGGATAATATCCGGCTAAACCAAGATTGATATAGATCTAAATCACCATTGTGGGTCTAGTCCAACATTCAATAGTCTACGTCCTTGAGGGATCAACTTGTATGCCATATCTTGAGATTATGTGACCAAAAAATGAGACATTTTTCTTTCAAAATTCACACTTTGCAATATTTTCATATAGTTTCTCTTTCCTTAGGGAATTATTAAAATTATAAAGTGATCTTCATGCTCTTCCTTTGTAACAACCCGGAATTTTTAAATAAATTTTGTTTCCTAATATTATGTGTTATTGTTATACTCAACAAAAATGTTTTATTTGATAAACATGATTATAATTAAAATGAGATCAGTGGGTTTTGACTATTATATAACCATCGGTCAACATGACCGCTGTGAACAAAATGTTTTGATTATTGTCTCTAAATATAAGTAATCTTGGTTAATTATTATAGAAAGAAGATTCGATGGCCTCACCTAGTAGTCTTGGACCGATCGAAGCCCATCTAACAGAGCTTGGGAAGGAGGTAGCACCACTGGGCTTTGCTCTGGATCAAATCCAAGCCGAACATCATCATGTGAAGCTGGAACGGAATCGCCTTCGTGAGAAGTTCAAACTGATAGAAATTATTACTCAGGCAATGTTGACTGAGCCGCCCCAAGCTTCTATCACCCTAGCACACCTTACTCTTAGGTCCTATTCTGGTATTATAAGGGGTTATGTAACGAGACCATAACTACCTTGTGTAATCCTTGTTTTAAATAAAAATTGGGATTTCTTCTTATGATGAAGTTTATGAATTTTGAAATGACCGGATAAATATAGTATGCATATTTTTGATGAATTTTAGAAAAAGGATATTTTAAATATGTTTATGTAAACCCTAAATAATTAAAAATGTGTAATGATTTTCAAAAAATGGTCTTCTGCAATTATGTTCAGTACTAAATTTAGAGTCTAATAAGATCAACTTGATTTTTGATGAATAGTAAATTATGAATAGTGATTTTATGATTAGGATTAGTAATATGACCAAATGGATTAGTAATCTCACTTAAAGAAAGTTTTAATATAATCTAGGCACCTTTATTAAGTAATGTGATTCAATAAAATAGTTAAATAACGGTTTCATTAATTATTATTCAAGTATTAGTTTTTTCTGGTGAATAGTGTTTTTTAATTAAAAATTTAATTAAAAATAATTAGAAAATTATTTTTATAAAAATGACTTTATTTTTGAACTCAGAGCATCGACATTATGTTATGGTAATTTTTGGGTTTTTTTCTGAAAAAAATGAATTTTCGATGAATAGTGTTTTTTTTAAAATTAAATTAAAAATAATTAGAAAATTATTTTTATAAAATGGATTTCATTTTTGAAATCAGAGAATTGATATTTGGTTAATGTGAAATTTTGGGATTTTTCTGAGAAAGTTGAATTTTCAGTGAATAGTAAAAATACAGTTTTAGGGTTTCGGTATGTTTAATGACATCATAAGGGTGTCATGAAGATGTCATGAGATATTTTGAGGGTTGTCCGGCCAAGGGTGATGAATTATTGTTTTGGGGGCCCCATGTGGCCTAACTCCATGATAAATGACAAGGGAGAGCACATGGGTTTGAGAAAAGCACATGTGAGGTGTCCCTTGGCCATTAATGCCTTGTCCCCTCACTTTCCCTATAAATACCAAGCCCTCCTCTCATCCATTCGACTCCCCACTCATTCCCAACGAATTTCTGGTCTCATTACCTCCCAAGGAGTCCTCCCAAGGTTCCCCCAAGCCCTCAAGGTCCCAACCTTTGAGGTTTAAGAGTTACATTTTAAGGTAAGGGATCCGACCTCTCTCTTTCTTTTCAAGTAATCTCTTTTATGTCTTTTTTTTATACTCCATGTTCTTATGTTGGAGGATGTTCTTTTATATTCATCCTACTTCCTATTTCATGTTCATATGATGAGAGACCCCCCCTTTCTCTCATCAATTCGTTTTAAGAATGTTTAAGTGGCGTCGTTAGACTGCCGAATTTTTTAGGGATTCTTTCACCTTCCTCGTTTTCAAGTTCTATTTTCATCAAGTCTTTCATGTTCCTTTTTATTATGTTGGGGTATGATCTATAAATTATCATACTGATCTTTTATGTTCATATGATGAGAGACCCCATTTGATCTCTTCAATTCAGTATTTTGATATTTTAAGTGGCACTGTTAGGCTGCCGAATTTTTAAGTGGTTCTTCACCCTTCTCGTTTTGAAGTTCTACTTTCATGTCAATTATTTCAAGTTCTTTTTTGTTATATTGGGGTATTATCTATATATATATCATACTGGACACTTATGTTCATATTATGAGAGACCCCATTTGATCTCTTCAATTCAGTATTTTGATGTTTTAAGTGGCGCCGTTAGGCTGTCGAATTTTTAAGTGGTTCTTCACCCTTATCGTTTTGAAGTTCTACTTTCATGTCAATTCTTTCAAGTTCCTTTTTTTTATGTTGGGGAATTATCTCTATATCTATCATACCGAACTCTTATTTTCACATGATGAGAGATCATATTTGATCTTTTCAAATCATTTTTGTTGATGTTTAAGTAACGCCGTTAGGCTGCCGAACTTTCATAAGAGAAATCTAATTTTTTTCTTCCTTCCATGTTTTTCATTTCAAATGGTATGTCCTTGAAATTTTATTACCATGATCATGTATCCTTCTTATTCTGTCCATGTACTATTTTATGGGTCATTTATGAATGTTTGACCCATTTTACCTCTCTTTTAATGTCTTCTAAAACCTCGGAACATTGCCGTTATGCTGCAGAATTTCTGTCTCAAAATGTCTATCTCTTTTTCTAAAGTCCTTTTATTTTATTAAGTGAATACTCAAAGCTCTTTCTTCTAAAGGGGTATTCACATATATACCAAAATGTTCTATTTTAAATTCTGGGATTTACATACATGAGACCCACCTTCCATTTCTATGGGTTTTAAAGTGATATAAAGATCATGTCTTTAAAGCAGCTTTTAAAAAGTTATGATTATGAAATGAAACCCATTTACTTTATTCTATATGGGTTATTTATGAAATGTTTGATGATGATATATGTGGCTCACATGATAATAAAGGCAAATTTAAGGGTGCTCCCTGATAGCGCTCCAATGCATTGGGTAATGATGTAACCACTAGAGATTACAATTTTCACGATACCTTGGTGAATAACCTTGGTAATTTTAAAATGACACCTTGGGGATGGACCTTGGTGATATGTTCATGATTGTCTATGTTAAATGATGTAGCCACATATTCAAGTTATGAAAAAGTTTTATTTTTATTATGATATGCCTCATGATTTCATTTTCATGCATTAAAGTTCTCTTCATGACTTTATTGATGTATCTCAAGTTCATATGTAAAATGTTTCACTTATTTCCCTTGCTGGGCCTTCTGCTCACCCTTCCTTTTGATGTATGTCCCCAGTTTATGAGATGCAGTAATGAGCCTAGGGTGAACATGAGGAGAAGCCTTTCAAGTGTTTAAGAAGAATGTTTTTTTTGTTTCATGTTTTATGTTCCTTGTTTCCAAGACACTAAACCTTAAAGATCCTCAGTTCCGTGTAATGGAATGAAAAGTTATGTTATAAAAAGATAGGATGCTATAGTTGGTATCGAAGGATGGTTTAGATATTTGTGGAAATTAGGATATGAAAACTCTAGGAGGAACCCTATAGAAAAGTTTAATATAGGAAATCTTCCTGGTATTTTGATGAGTATTGAGTAAGGGGTTCCCAAGCAAATATATACCTGTCTGGATACGAGCAGGTAGAGGTGGCTCTGGCACAGATGTACATAGGGGTAAAACCCGAAAACACCGCTTTGAGCTAGACTCGAACGGGAACTGGTACACGAAAACGGGCCTTGCTGCACTCTTGGTTTTGACACTCCCGGGGGATATGCTTTGGTAAATTCATAAGCTTGGTATGAACCATTGATAAAGGAACAAAGATAAAATAAAATAAAGGTTCACATAAGAATATATGATCATTCATAACCTAGATGGGAACCTAGGAGATCACAAGTTAGGGTATACCTTTCATATACAAGTTATCCTTATATGCTTTCAGTTCCTTTTCATGATTATTAGCTAAGTACTTAAGCCCCTAATTATGCTTTCTCTTCATAGTTAATGGTGGGAAATGGAAGAACATGTTCCGACAACCAATGTGATAGGAAATGAGACGATTTTTGTATTAATATGACAGGGATGATTAGGGGATTAAAATATGATTATTATTTTGGAAGACGTTCATTATTTTGGGAACCATATTTGATCGAGGTAAATAGATTACTACAGTATTTTCATTGAGGAGTAAGGTTGACTTATATTTTGAAGAATCGATGAATTTAAGGTGAACTTATTGTAATTTAGGTTACTTATGGGAATGACTAACCTATCTTGGGTAAAATATGTTTAGGTTAGCTAATTTTTTATAAGATGTTAGGAGTGGTTGATGTTGTCTGGAGATGAACAATGAAGTTGTTTTGGAAGACTATGTTATCAAATCCTTATTGTATTTGGGTTTCAATCTTAGTTTGGTTTGTTTTGAGGAATTTTAAGGACCGTTATTTATGGAATGGCCTATGATGAACTTTGGGTAGTACCATGGAACTTTGATGATTTAAAAGTAGTTTCCATTCCTATGGGATTCTTTCTTTTTGAAGAGTTGTTTTACCTTAACCTTTCTGCTTTTGGGATAATGTTTAAAGATAGAAGAAATAGATAGTTAATCTTTTGTAGATTATGTGATTCTATAGAAGATGATTCTTGTGCTTTTATGAGACCAAGTGTTTTTGAATTCTCATCATTTGGAGAAAAGATTAGTGTTGGTAGGGTCTTGTTAAAGGATGAAACTCTACCTGAAGGTAGGTATATTTTCTTATGTTTTTGTTCTATGTAGTAAATGAAATCCTCCAAATTATGAAAAGAAACGTAAAACAAAAATGTTGTTGGTTTACGTTTCCTACTAGGTAATCAAAGAACGTTTACACACATCATAAGTTTGGGATTTTCTCATGGTTAACTTTCTCCTAATCATGTTCTCTATCACTCTCCCTCAGAACTTGACCCTTTGTTTTCTCCTCCATGTCCATGTTTTCCTACATGGAACCCTAGTATGGGATAACTCGGGTGACCTTTGTACTTCCCTTTCTTTATTTTAAAGTAATAGTTTTACTGACTCCTTTTCCGATGTGGGAATTTCAATGAAATTTCAAAACCCAATTTTAAAATTGGGAGGACGCAATTTCTTAAGGGGGGAAGATTGTAACGACCAAAAATTTTTAAATAAATTTTGTTTCCTAATTTTATGTGTTATTGTTATACTCAACAAAAATGTTTTATTTGATAAACATGATTATAATTAAAATGAGATCAGTGGGTTTTGACTATTATATAACCATCGGTCAACATGACCTCTGTGAACAAAATGTTTTGATTATTGTCTCGAAATATAAGTAATCATGGTTAATTATTATAGAAAGAAGATTCGATGGCCTCACCTAGTAGTCTTGGACCGATCGAAGCCCATCTAACAGAGATTGGGAAGGAGGTAGCACCACTGGGCTTTGCTCTGGATCAAATCCATGCCGAACATCATCATGTGAAGTTGGAATGGAATCGCCTTCGTGAGAAGTTCAAACTGATAGAAATTACTACTCGGGCAATGTTGACTGAGCCACCCCAAGATTCTATCACCCTAGCACACCTTACTCTTAGGTCCTATGATGGTATTATAAGGGGTTATGTAACGAGACCGTAACTACCTTGTCTAATCCTTGTTTTAAATAAAAATTGGGATTTGTTCTTATGATGAAGTTTATGAATTTTGAAATGACCGGATAAATATAGTATGCATATTTTTGATGAATTTTAGAAAAAGGATATTTTAAATATGTTTATGTAAACCCTAAATAATTAAAAATGTGTAATGATTTTCAAAAAATGGTCTTCTGCAATTATGTTCAGTACTAAATTTAGAGTCTAATAAGATCAACTTGATTTTTGATGAATAGTAAATTATGAATAGTGATTTTATGATTAGGATTAGTAATATTACCAAATGGATTAGTAATCTCACTTAAAGAAAGTTTTAAAATAATCTAGGCACCTTGATTAAGTAATGTGATTCAATAAAATAGTTAAATAACGGTTTCATTAATTATTATTCAAGTATTAGTTTTTTCGGGTGAATAGTGTTTTTTAATTAAAAATTTAATTAAAAATAATTAGAAAATTATTTTTATAAAAATGACTTTATTTTTGAACTCAGAGCATCGATATTATGTTATGGTAATTTTTGGGGTTTTTTCTGAAAAAAATGAATTTTCGATGGATAGTGTTTTTATTTAAAAATTAAATTAAAAATAATTAGAAAATTACTTTTATAAAATGGATTTCATTTTTGAAATAAGAGTATTGATATTTGGTTAATGTGAAATTTTGGGATTTTTCTGAGAAAGTTGAATTTTCAGTGAATAGTAAAAATACAGTTTTAGGGTTTCGGTATGTTTAATGACATCATAATGGTGTCATGATGATGTCATGAGATATTTTGAGGGTTGGCCGGCCAAGGGTGATTAATTACTGTTTTGGGGGCCCCATGTGGCCTAACTCCATGATAAATGACAAGGGAGAGCACATGGGTTTGAGAAAAGCACATGTGAGGTGTCCCTTGGCCATTAATGCCTTGTCCCCTCAATTTCCCTATAAATACCAAGCCCTCCTTTCATCCATTCGACTCCCCACTCATTCCCAACGAATTTCTGGTCTCATTACCTCCCAAGGAGTCCTCCCAAGGTTCCCCCAAGCCCTCAAGGTCCCAACCTTTGAGGTTTAAGAGTTACATTTTAAGGTAAGGGATCCGACCTCTCTCTTTCTTTTCAAGTAATCTCTTTTATGTCTTTTATTTTATACTCCATGTTCTTATGTTGTAGGATGTTCTTTTATATTCATCCTAATGCCTATTTCATTTTCATATTATGAGAGACCCCCCCCCCCTTGCTCTCATCAATTCGTTTTAAGAATGTTTAAGTGGCGCCGTTAGGCTGCCGAATTTTTTAGGGATTCTTTCACCTTCCTCGTTTTCAAGTTCTATTTTCATTCAAGTCTTTCATGTTCGTTTTTATTATGTTGGGGTATGATCTCTAAATTATCATATTGATCTTTTATGTTCATATGATGAGAGACCCCATTTGTTCTCTTCAATTCAGTATTTTGATGTTTTAAGTGGCGCCGTTAGGCTGCCGAATTTTTAAGTGGTTCTTCACCCTTCTCGTTTTGAAGTTCTACTTTCATGTCAATTATTTCAAGTTCCATTTTGTTATATTGGGGTATGATCTCTATATATATCATACTGGACTCTTATGTTCATATGATGAGAGACCCCATTTGATCTCTTCAATTCAGTATTTTGATGTTTTAAGTGGCGCCGTTGGGCTGCCGAATTTTTAAGTGGTTCTTCACCGTTATCGTTTTGAAGTTCTACTTTCATGTCAATTCTTTCAAGTTCCTTTTTGTTATGTTGGGGAATTATCTCTATATCTATCATACTGAACTCTTATGTTCACATGATTAGAGATCCTATTTGATCTTTTCAAATCATTTTTGTTGATGTTTAAGTAACGCCGTTAGGCTGCCGAACTTTCATAAGAGAAATCTAATTTTTTTCTTCCTTCCATGTTTTTCATTTCAAATGGTATGTCCTTGAAATTTCATTACCATGATCATGTATCCTTCTTAATCTGTCCATGTACTATTTTATGGGTCATTTATGAATGTTTGACCCATTTTACCTCTCTTTTAATGTCTTCTAAAACCTCGGAACATTGCCGTTATGCTGCAGAATTTCTGTCTCAAAATGTCTATCTCTTTTTCTAAAGTCCTTTTATTTTATTAAGTGAATACTCAAAGCTCTTTCTTCTAAAGGGGTATTCACATATATACCAAAATGTTCTATTTTAAATTCTTGGATTTACATACATGATACCCACCTTCCTTTTCTGTGGGTTTTAAAGTGATATAAAGATCATGTCTTTAAAGAAGTTTTTAAAAAGTTATGATTATGAAATGAAACCCATTTCCTTTATGCTATATGGGTTATTTATGAAATGTTTGATGATGATATATGTGGATCACATGATAATAAAGGCAAATTTAAGGGTGCTCCCTGATAGCGCTCCAATGCATTGGGTAATGATGTAACCACTAGAGATTACAATTTTCACGATACCTTGGTGAATAACCTTGGTAATTTTAAAATGACACCTTGGGGATGGACCTTGGTGATATGTTCATGATTTTCTATGTTAAATGATGTAGCCACATATTCAAGTTATGAAAAAGTTTTATTTTTATTATGATATGCCTCATGATTTCATTTTCATGCATTAAAGTTCTTTTCATGACTTTATTGATGTATCTCATGTTCATATGTAAAATGTTTCAATTGTTTCCCTTGCTGGGCCTTCTGCTCACCCTTCCTTTTGATGTATGTCCCCAGGTTATGAGATGTAGTAATGAGCCTAGGTTGAACATGAGGAGAAGCCTTTCAAGTGTTTAAGAAGAATGTTTTTTTTGTTTCATGTTTTATGTTCCTTGTTTCCAAGACACTAAACCTTAAAGATCCTCAGTTCCGTGTAATGGAATGAAAAGTTATGTTATAAAAAGATGGGATTATATATCCTTTCTCTTGGAATAGATAAGAATATATTCTATAATGACAATGGAAAACTGGCCAAGGTAATCTCTAAAGACTGTATTCATGAAATCTATAAAGATAATAAGGGTATTAGTAATACCAAAATGCATCATTATATATTCATAATTTTCATACCATGTACGAAATGTTGTCTTGGGTATATCATTTTTCGTGACCCTCAACTGATGACATCCAGAACAAAGGTCAATATTGGAAAAGTATTGAGCTCCGCACAGATGATCAAACTAGTCATCAATAAAGGGAAGGGTGTACTTGTTATTTGTTGTGATCTTGTTCAACTCCAGATAATCAATGTAGATATACATTGATCTATATTTATTTTTTCACAAAAATGAATAGGTGCACCCCAAGGTGATACAATTGGCTAAATGAATCCCTCATTAAGATTTTGATGGAGTTGCTTATTCAACTCATGAAAATCAATTAGGGTAATTCTATAAGGAGGAATTAATATTATTGTGTAACCAGGTATAAGTTTAATTGAGAACTCTACTTCTTATTTTGTGGAAGACTATAAAAATATTTTGGAAGGACATCCAAAATATTCTGAACAATAGTTATATCTTCAATTTCAATTTTCTCCATGTTGGGACCAAGTTGGATGGAGAAACAAGTTTGAAGAGTTCGTGTTTGCAGAGTGATGTCTTTTGTTGTGAAGATAAATCAATTCACTCTGTAAAGGAATTAAAACCAGACGATGCTTTACTGATATGTAGTTCTCAAATATCATAAGTTAGGAGATCTTGTGATGAAAGCCTTATGATGGAAAGGGGGAGAAATGATGATGCCCGTTATATACTGTTTTGATTGGAAGGATTGATGTTGCTGGAAGATAGGAATGTTTCTGTACTTCCCATTGTAACTCTGACGATGCTAGATCTGGTCTTTCAAAAGATAAATATCACGATAGTGGAATTCATGATAAAAGCAGAAGAATGGTAATGGAAAGCAGTGAAGAGAGAAAATAACAAAGTAATGGACAATTTGGGGGTAGCAGAAAAGCACAGTTTATGGTGGCGCCATTTTCCAGTGTTTGCCAAATTGTAGGGCCTAAAAATCGAGAGAGGAAGATGTGTTTTTGGAAATGGATGGAGCGTGAAATATTGAATATGGTTTAGATTTTTTTCATTCAAGGAATGATTCAAGGTCAGAACATCGAAAAATGACAAAGTCATGGAGTGTGATAAAACTTAGGAAAGTTGCGCGCAAAAATAAAGTGGTGCACGCAATATATTTGGGTTGCACGAAATATTTGTGGGAGCCATGAAATTTCAGAAGGATGCGTGAAAAGTAGAGTGGTTCACGAAATAGAGGATAGAATTTTTTGCGCAAAAGGTATTTTCAGATTAGATGTTTGAAAATTGGAAAAGGCATGAGGTGTGCAAAATATTAGAGCATTGCACGAAATGTGAAGTTGTGTAAAATATTTTTTACGCACATGAAGATGGTTTTACGCACGGAATAGAGGTTTTTGCTCCGGGTCAAAAATTCCTACAAATAAGAGTCGAACCCTTCTCATTTGTTAATGCTTGACACATAGAAGAAATCTCGAGCTCTGGTGCGCGTAAAATAATATGCTAAGTGAGTTGCCCGAAAAGAAAGGAGTTTTCACGAAAATATGACAGTTGCGTGAAAAGAGAAATAGTTGCGCGAAAAAAGAGAAATAAGGCGAAAACAGAAAAGGTTGCGTGGAAAAAGGGGAGTTGTATGAAAAATTTATTCGTGCCAAAAGTGAATTTTTACGCACAAGGAGTTGGAATTGCGCGCAAGATATTCTAAAGGCTCCACGAAAAATTTGGGGTCTTTGCACACATTCAGTTGTTCGTATAGAAGTTCTTACCAGCTTCTCGGTAGGAAAGTGAAGCTTTGTACTTCAATGATTACAACTGTTAAATTGTGAATAAGCACTGAAATACTATTATTCCATATTTGGTCAAATAGGCTGTACACGTGCTTGAAGATTGTTTTCCACGTTCTACATGAGTGTAAGGGTATATCCTACTCATTGTATTCCACATAAAAGGATTGTTTTCTAGTGGATTGTGTGGTACTAGATTATTTGTGTACCATACCAAGGACGAAGCTACTCTTGTTGAGTAGTGAACCTTGTAAATCTTGTGTTCATATGGTTGTGTGTGTTCAGTAGAGGAGAAAATATTTAACAAGAGGCGAAGGTTGTTTCAATCCAAAATAAACATAAAAAATAAAAAGATATCACTGATTCCCCCCCTCCCCCTCTCAGTGATACTTGGATCCTGATTGGGAACTTCACTCCCCATCAATTTGAGATACAACACTTTGTTGAATTTGAACTAATACACATACACTAGATATAATCTCCACAAAAAGTTCATACTTATTGTCACATTGATGGATGATCATAGGAGGGTTTGAAATATCAAACATAAATTTCCTTCCTTGATAATTTATGTGGGGTTTATGCATATAATCCAATACATGCCCAATATGACTTGAAATTCAACTAAATTAAGAACCAAAATAGTTTTAGGAATCATAGTCCCACAAACATCATCCAGAGAGGAATCATAAAATTGAGATGCAATCAACATACCATTATGTGTTTTCAATGCTTGTTCCATAGCTAATTATTTTGGTGAAATGATAACACCATTTAGAAATTTTGTAGATATGAAAGAGTGGGTAGATCTAGAATTAAATATTAAATTAATAGTTCTATAGTGGATGGTAAGTGTACCTTTCTTCATGTTGTTATCACACCCCTTATTGGAAATAGAAATTGTATTATTTTTCCCTTATAGCTCTGATTAATAGGTTTTTGACATCAATCATCATCAACTTCCCTTAGGTTTGGGAAGTGGTTATCATAATTCCCATTCAGCTTACACTTGTATCACTAAATCATGGGAGGTTCATTTTGTGTGGATTGTCTATATTCACAATTTTTTCCATCTTCTTCCCATCACATTAGAAATCAATTTCCCTGTGACCTTCCATTCAACACATAAAAATTATACTCAACCCCTTAAGAAAAACTCCGCCATGCTTCTACCCACTCATAGAGTATAAAGGAAATATCATATTCTTTTATCCAGGGTTTTTATAGTTTACTTTGAACTACATCTTCCTTTTATTGTCAATACCATGAGGTTGATTCATAACTCCAACATCTATTTCATCCATCAATGAACAACACAAAAGTTACTCATAGAAACTAATGCCTCTGAGGACCAACGCCCTTCTAAGACGTGGATTTATGAAACTAAAGAACCTATCAACTTTAATATCAGGTTGGATGGTAATTCATCACATGTACCTCAAAATCTCATGAAATTATCCTTAGAAGTACCTACAAATTCATCATACCTTTGATTCATGTCAAGGAGATATTTCTACTTCATGGTATAAATAATTCGATGAAATTACTTGTTGAAAAATATGTTATTGAACTCATCCAAATCTATAGATTCAATCTCATCTTGCTACCTTATATTCCTGATTATATTCCACCATTGGTCTGCTTCCCCATCTAATTGATAGAAATCCAGAAAGACATTATCCTAATCCAAAAAATTGATAATGAATAATATATTTTTAGCAGTATTGATCCATTGTTCAGAAATAAGTGGACCAGAATAGCCTCGGAAAGAAGGTGGATGTTGCCTCATGAAAGACTCAACAGAATGTTGTTCCCTCTTTTGCTCCTTTGTAATTCCACAATGATTCATATCTTGAGAAATATATGTGAGCACAACAAAAAGGTGTATCATTCCATATCCCATATATATTGTTCTCTCAGGAGGAAAATCATTGAATTTTCCATCACAATCACCATTAACATGGTTCATTTAGGTTCCATCCATTTACAAAAAATAGAGTCAGAAATAATTATCAATGTGAGGAACCATATAATCATGAAAGTTCACTTGTAGGATGTCAAATTCATGATACCTTCCTTAATAAATGATACCTTAGGTTTATTCATACAAAAATTCTATTTAAATCATTCATAATGGTACAATAATAGATTTGAATTTCTGAATCATATCCCACAAGAGTGTCAAACCAGGTGTACAGTAAGGCCCATTGTAGTGTACTGGATTACCCTATGTTTGGCACAAAACATATTTTCATAGTTTTTATCTCTAGTGACATATATTATAAGGCCTTATCCACTTTTAGTATCCATATAACGAATATTATTTATAAACCACTCACTATATCCTTCACCATACATCAAGGATATTTTTCTATACAATTTATAGTCCTTAAACTTACCCTTAGACATGTCCTTAGGGTTCTCACTAAGGTTTTTTTATCATATAATCAAAATTTTAACTAAAACATTTCTCTAATACCAACTATAGAGACCTTATTTTTTAATACATTAATCTTACATATAATTTGAGGAATACTTAAAAAATTATACAAAAAGACACCAAAATACCATATTAGTCTAGTGAATTTGGGAACATAGAAAATATAAACAATGGTATGTATGTGAGATATATTATCTCATATTAGGTTCCTCTTTACTATAACCCTTCATAGACACATATAATATATATCTTCATATCTGAGGAATGAAAGATAAATTTTTTTGAGCTTAAATGATCAGTAAGGTTAAAAAAGTATATATATAAGCATAATCATGAGAATAAGGGTACATGATCACGATCATAAAAATAAAAGATAAAATCTTTAAAATCAAATATCTTATACAAGAATCATTCAATAAATATTGGCAGTTCACATGAAATGAATCATAATGAAATAATGAACATAAATCATGGAAGCATTACATTAGAATAAAATATGGAATTTTGGTTGAAACATAAGAATATATAATGATTTCCATAGTAGCCAAGGAATTGCTTCCAATACCATATTAGTGGGAAAAGTCCTTTACTGAACTAGGTTCACACCCCTTTTCAGTCCTATATCATTGAATCGAGTACACCTATCATTCCATCCCTATATTATCAAACAAAGTCCATTTTCTATTCTAGACTTCTAATGTTGATCAGATTTTATTTCTCATTCTATCCATGTCTAACCCATCAGATATAAATTGTTGGGAGATATATGTCCTACCATCTCATAATGAAATCATAAAAACAAGTTCCAAAAAATCATAAATAATAATATCATAACCCGTAATATAATATGGGTATTATATATATGTAATAATATCATAACCTGTGAAAAAATACAATTTTACTAATCATTTAATCATAAGAATATCTTGGGAAAAGAATTGGGTTTCAAAAGCATATAGCTCATGAAAGAGAAATGGGGTTCATAAACATCATTCCATAAAACATTACCTTCAGATAAATAATATGAATGAATAAAATGAATCATTTACCTAGAAATTCATTAGTATAAAAAATGGATGTTATCTAAGATGGGAAACAATTTTTAAATATCTTTTAAAATAATTTCTTGAGAAAAATATCCTTTCTGCATTGGAAAAATATTTTTAAAACATAAAACCTTTTTAAAAACCTTTATCTTTGAAAATATCTTTGAAAATAAAAAAATGAATATTGGAAAACCATAAAAAAATTTAAAATAGTTTTCTTATTGAATGTGGTCTACAAATATATATTGAAATAATTTTTGAAAACAAGGTTTTTGAATATAATAGATTTCTAAAAAGAGATAGAGACAGTTTGATTTAAATTAAAAAGGTAATCTTAAGTACCAAATAATGGAAAAAAATAAAAGTAATACATGGATATATATTTAATAAATATAGGATGAGAAATATCATAATTTTTCATTAGAGGTGGAATATAAACATTTATCAATTTAACCATACATATAAACAATCTCAAAAAGTGTTGGGAATGTTTCAATAAACACTTATAACTTTGTAACAAGGGATCATATTCTATATGTAAGAAAATGAAATTAAATGAATCTTAAAATAAATTTAAATAAATTAAATTCCTTATATAAAATAAAAAATTTAATTATATAAACTATTTAAGAGAATTTAGGTGTAGAACATAACATGTGTCTCAAATAAGGAAAATCGAGACAAAATAATTTTACATATTTGGAAATTTTTGAAAATAAACACCATGAAAAAAAAATCAGAAAATAGATATGTGAATATACCTAAATTTAAATATAATATACATATAAAATATTAATAGTCAGAAATTACATCATAATAAATGAATGTGCGGTGAATAAAATACATATCTCATAGAAATAAAAAGTGAGAAAAAATCATCTTACCTAGTGTCTTGACTCTCGTTGTATTCATTCAATGAAAATTTATAATGAATATAAATCTTTTATAAATCTTTCAAAAAACAACATTATAATATCTAGTTCCATATATGGTTTCATTGGGACCTTATATTACCCTCTTTTCAACCATCTCGGTGTAAAGGTTATGCTTCAGATAATATTTTCTTTGTTCTTCACATGTGTCTTAATTTGTTATATAATTGGTCCTTATAATTATATCATGATTACAAAATTTAAACCATGATATAAATAGAAATTATATCAATTATATTTTTATTATAATAATATATTTAATATATAAGCATTAAATGGAGTAAAATGTTCCTGGATACGGTAAGTCATACGTACGCATGACCGCTATTTCTATTTTTACTATCGTATTAAAATGAATAATGACAATGACGTATATGTATATATGTATATCATTATTAATTTATATTTATGATAACATATTTATAATATATAATCACTAAAACCATATTTAATACATTCTATGTATTGTATGAATTATTTATATTGCTTTGAGGGGGTGATAGTCCACACTTCCTCAAATGAAATTATCGTGTTAACACACAATTGAAAGTAAAAATATATTTATTGTAAAAATAATTATGAAGTTTAAATAAATAATAAATATAATATATATCCTATATAAATATATTTTCAACATTATTTCCACCATGAGAGGCAGTAAGAAAAAATTGAACAATCATCGTTTAGTGAGTCCGTAGTACACCATACACATAAATAGTATGTTCGTTATCTATTAGTTGAAGGTGTGTGTATGTGTAGGTTGAAGACCTATAATAAAAAATCATATTATATTGATTATAATGGCGTTTTTATATAATAATGTTAAAAATAACATGGAGGGGGTGGCGAAAGAAAATAAAAAGAAAGGACTTGGGAGAAGATGTTACCTCTTAATTGGGTAACTCCTTTTGGTTGGTGCCAAAAGAGTTCCTTGGATTGACTTCTACCCAAGGTAAGGATTATAGGATTAAGGGAGGATTTTTTTGGAAGTTTATTGGGATGTTATTGGACATGATTTATATGTTTTATTTGTGTGAAGAAGTGGTAGTGGTGGTGATCTTGTATAGGGAAGGAAAATGAGTCGCATGGAATTTTTGAAAATGAGTATGGTGTACACAAGTTCTTACCTTAAAAAAAGTCATAAAAACCCCAAATAAATAAATAATTCAAGGTTTATGGAAAAATAATGGCCATAAAATTGGGTTTTGAAAAGTGAATAGGTTATTTGGGCCCCTAAGATTAAGGTTTAGTCCCTAATTACGATTAATTTGATCTTAATCGATGTGATTAATTATAATCAGTTTTACTAAGTCTTTTGATCAAAAATCAACATGATACAATTTGAACGAAAAATTATACTGATTACAATGGTGTATTTCAATTTTTCAAAATTCAATTCATATAAGAAGAAAATTAAGGATTAATGATAATCCCACAGACGAGATAAAATTTTGTGTTTATAAAATAGAAATAAGTTCAAAAATTTATTATGTTTTTATATTCAATTTCAATGTGAAATTCATTATCATGAAATAAATTTTATTAATAAATTTATAATTTATCTAATGTGACCTTAAAATTTTTAAAATATAACTTATCATTAATAATTTTTTAAATTAAATTGAAATGTTTTACCAAAAAGTATTTTTTTCACAATTCATCAAAAAATTATGTTTCACAGAAAAATACAAAAAATTAACCCTAAGATAATTTCGACATTATAAATTAAAAAAATGAAGTTTATTTTATAAAATTAAATTAATAAATTTGTCTAAAATTAATTTTATTATTTTTTATTGAAGGACATTAAAATTAGTTCATTCAAGAAAACAATATTTTCAAACATATAAGGACTTTACCAAAAATCATATCTTTCATTGTAAATATTTTTTATTTATATAAAATAATTATAAACAATATTTGAAAAAGTGATATTACTATTCATATTACCTAGTTTAGCATCTAGTTTATAATTATCTTGTTTAAATAATTATAACCAAAAAATGATGTTTCATGGAAACATTAATGTTGTACGTAATGTATGACAAGTTGGTGTTGCATGTAATGTACAACAAGTTCATTTTCCATGAAATGTATGCCAAGTTCATTTCATGTGAAATGAAGGTTTGAATTATTTCATTACAATATATAAATGAAAATTTAATTTATTCAAAAATATATATGTAAGAACTCATAGAGTTATATGGGTGGGTTTTATGATCTTTCTACAATCATAAAAAGGTTAGAATTTTACTTTTGGAGGAACAAAATTTTTTTAATCCAACCCCAATAAATCAAAGTAAGAGGATGGGAAATTATGAAAAAAACCACTATAGTAATACCAGCTTCAAAACATAATCCTATGTAATATCGCGTGGTTTCCCTACTGAATGGTAATAATAAAAACAATGCCTTCCCCATGAATTGATATAATAATAGAGATGCACACTTATTAATGAATGAAGAATAAATTTTATTATCACAAAATCGATCATGTCTCTTGATATTTCATTGAAGTTATAGAAATGAGTTTCCAAAAACTTCTAAATCTTAGTTATCATAATCAGGTTAGTCTAAAAAAACATATAAACTATTTCTTATTTCACTAAACGTGGGATCACACAACCCATTAAATAATTTTATTAAATGATATCATCTAAAAGATAATGGATTATGGGAAGGAAAAATTGAGGAAACCACTAGCAAAAGTTGGTTGTATTTCCTCCACCTCATTAGAAGAGGAAGGATAATCAAAATAATATATAGACATTATTTTTTGGAAATTTAAGGATTGGATGACTAGAAAAATGGGAAACTATGAAAATTACTTTATTAGGGAATAAATGTTTGAACCAGTTGTGACCCCAAATACCTCTATGAAAATTTACATGAATTATTCAGAATCTTATTCATTCAAAATTAGATCTTCCATGAACTGGTGAAACTATCCTAATAATAGTTTTAAGTAAAATAAAACTTATTCCTTAGTATAAATTAGTTTAAAACATCAAAAATTTATTCCCTTGGCCTTGCAAGTATGAGTACCACCTCACAAAATGGTTCAATAAACACAACCCCAAAAAATGGTTCATTGAGCAATGACCTATAACACAAAATCCTCAATCAGTGAAGTATACCAATTCAGATATATCAAAATAATTCACTTGGAAGATTATTTCTATGATAAAGTAGACACATGTGTCCTAGAGTTCCTAAATCAAAATTCTAGGGATGGTGGAAGAGGCTTCTATGGTTTGTGTGGTTGAGGAAGATGAGGCTGAAATGGATTATGAAATTCAAGGTCACATCCATATTGAGAATATATACTTTTTTGAGAGGTAGATTCATACACTTCAGTGGGATCAAATGGAACAACAATCTACTTGTGAATCTTACAGGGCTTGTTCATATGACTTCACAATAGTGGATTGATTGGTAACTCAACATCCATATGGTCAGTGTCAATTTTGGTTAAGTAAAATAAATAGAACTCATAGATGTCTTAGATTATCTCAACTTTTAATAAAGGAAGACAACCACCAGAACATATAACCTCTATTCCTAAGCTTAAAAAATATAGAGAAACCTTATACAACGATTAAAAAACCTTGGACCCCATCGTATTAATTCTTAAAGAATGATTATGTTTATATAAACACTCCATCAGTCCTAGATACCCTTCATTTTCCAATAGATCTAAAATAATAACTTGTTGAGTGTCTTCAAATTCATAAATAATTTAATGAAGTGTTCACAAACACTAAATTATATCGCATAGAGTCCGATCACAATAAATTTCTTGTGATAATATCCATTACATAGAAATAATAGGAGTGTTCAATATAGGGATATATTTGGATGATCTACATTTTTGTTCCATTGGAGGACATGTATATTCTTTGAAATATCATGGATAATTTCGTAGGATCTATCTCATTTTTGTTTGAATCCTTGTACTCTTGGTTTAATAAAAATCTCACTAGTATCCCTCCACCATGAAAATAAAAGTGTACGATAAAATATAGTTAATGCAACTTTCCCAAATCAAGCTTAGATCCTGGCTTGGTGAAATTTTCATTGATTAAAAGTTGAATATTTTCCATTAGGATATAGTCTTCAATTTCATGTTATGAAGACCTTGTCTTAATTATCATTTGTAAATACCATATTCATTCCTCTAATTCCTCTAGTACTCCATCAATGGATACGATATAGTGATATATAGTGGTGTAACTTCATTTGATTCCTAAAAATATTATTAAATTGATGTGGGACTCTATCAGAGTGAAGGAAAATGACCCTCTATTGACATACCACCTGAATCACTACCCCAACGATTTTTAGATGGTTTATGTTTACCCATCCAAGAACTCAATGATGACTGTGTTCTTCCTAACAATCATGTCCATGAGACCACTTTATATTTAAGAAATAATTTAGTAATATTAATTATATCATTAAGTATATAGTATATAAAAAAATTCTTATAATATGATGGTTTTAATATTATTATTATAGAGAATCATACTCCAATAAAGGAATATATAACCCTATCACCTATATGAATCAATTTAATTTAGAAAAATTTATAAAAAAGGGATATTCAAACATAGATTTAGACTATATATCCAAGGATCTTTTATTAGATCATCTCAAACATTGGAGGAGGTGGTGGGAATAAGTTTTGGGAGATCTTTACCTCGTATTCTAGATAATTGTGGAATCTAATATGTTTAATTATAAGGAATAAGGGTTTGATTTTAGTCATAATTATTATGGACTAGATAAGGATACTATTTCTTTGTCTTCAGAATATAAGGATATCCTTGCATTAAAATTTGGGATTGAAGAAATCTCAACACCAACTAAAATTAAGAATACACTAATTATATATCCATATTTCCGAGATGAACAAGCCTATATTTTCATGATTGATAGTTGAAAAGTTTAATATAATATATATAATTACACAATGATAATTCACTCATAGTGGTACATTTGATGTCTATAGATGCCTCTTCACCATTCAAAAAATATACAATTTATCTTAAATCGTGTTTTAGCCAGGAAAATGTCCATCTGTTGCCTACATCTACTAAAATTAAGACAAAATTAGGGAAATTATATCAATTCTATATTACAACAGACCACAATATTCATAAATTAGTTCCATTAAAACCTAGAGATACATCCCTATCAATCAAATTGGATAATAATTCCAAATAACTTTCTTTTATCATAGAAGCATTACTTCATCACCCATATTCATTGAGATTGAAGTTAAAAAAGATAATCATAGATATTTTCCCCTAACATTTGAGGAAGGTGTCTCCACCAACACTAAAGAGCCCAAGAAGGTGAATCTAGGTATTAATGATATACCCCCACTTATCTTGATCTATGATAAATTTTTTAAAATGGAAAATAGAAAAATATCTATTTTTAAGATATATCAAGATGTGTTCACTTAGAATTACACATAACTTCTCAGGATAAATCCTAATGTGGCCACCCATTTTTTAGGTATACATGAAGATAATACTAGTTACAAGATGTAAGAAAGTATAATAAATTCTACTAATATCGTAAATTCCAAGGTTTATGTTATCAATCATATCAAATTCAACATCATTTTAGTGGCTCACTACCTGAGGTGGATTTTCAATATTGTGATTGTTAATAATATGAATGGGTAAATATGTGATTTCATCAAATTTTGGGATCTCGACTATCATTTCCCAATCAATGAATTCCATGTTTTTATCATGTAACATTGTGTGGGTGTAATAAATGATTTTCTATCCCACCCCTTTAAGGTTGGATATTCTGGTTATAACTAGATTCAAATATCCCCTAATGATGAGGAGGACATGGATTTCAAGTCACTATATGGGATGTTTTTTTGGTAAAGTGATTTCATTTGGATTAAATAATTATAATTCCATATATCAATGTTCCATGTATTATATATTCAATTTTTGGGTAAAGAGCATGGAGTGTTATGTTGGTGATCTAAAGGTCAAATCTCAACAACTATTAATTTACCTCATCAACATTGAAATAACATTCAATAAGATATGGTCACAGATAATAAAAATGAATCCATTTCAATTTTCATTCTAGGAAATTTCACGAAATTTTATGAGATTAATATTACACCATCATTCCATCAATGTCAACCAAGAAAAGACTAAGGATATCCTCATCATGCCACCTTGAAATATCTATCAGGTGAGAGGTTTTCAAGGATGAATTTCCTATATAAAGGACTTCATAAAAAACCTATCTAAAAATTTCCTACCCATCACCAATATCATAGAGAAGATATTCACTTATTAGTGGGTTGAATATAGTCTATAAGAATTTGACAACCTCAAAAAATACCTCTCCATCCCACCAATGTTGATACCTCCAATTGATGGGAAGAAACTCATATTATATAAAGTTTCACGTGATCACTCACTTTCCCCTCCTCATATAAAATATTAAAACATAAATGGAATATTTTCACTACTATCTCATCCAAATGGCAGAAGATACTTAGACTCAATATTCAAATATTGAGAATAATTGTTGGGACTTTATCTTTTTGGTTTAGAAGTTGAGGCACTGCCCTCATCATCACAAGGACAATTTAATCTCTTCGATTAACCCGCTCATTTGAATCCTAAATCAACCAATAATAAATATATGATTGGAATATTATTCCGTAATTATTCCTCTTTTTTATATCTATTTTATAGAATTAGAGGAAATTAAAGGGAAATAATTGGTAGGCTTTCTTACATCACATAAAATCATAGGAATCATGCATGTGTATATATAATTTTCCAATGACGAGGTATCCTCCATTCAAAATGAGACTCCAATATGGGATATGTTTTTGGATAGTGTTTCTTAAAACATGAAAGGGAATATATGATAAAAAATGTTAAGGTCAACTATATTGGTTTGATGGGTATTCTCATATTCCAAACAAAGAAATAATTTCCCTATTCATTAATATTTTTTTAAGGTTTCACAAAAAATTAAGTAGATTACCAAACCGTAATTATAGATTTGAAATTTATGTTGTGGATACTAGTGGACCCCCTAAAAACAAGGGTGATTATTAGTTTTTGATCAACTAGATCAGTGGTGAATTTTCAACTATGAAAGAGGAATTGATTCCCCCATTTTATTATGTATGAAGTTTGTTGAAAAAATTACCTTATGGGATGAAGCCATTTTATGTTCTCATTAATATAATGACTAAATAAATGAATTAAAAAATATATCCACCACCCTAGAATAACTAGAATGTAATGATATGGTCATCAATATTGCACACCATAGGGTAATATCCTTATTCATTGGCAATGACAGGGAAGTGGTCAATGAGATAAATATGACCTCAGAGAAAGAAAATTAATTATATTCAAAATCTATTACTATTAATTCATCCATTAAATATAGTAAATAATTATATTGTTTGGAATTAGGTCATTAACTATGTTCTTTATGATAACCTATATTCTCAATTGGTCCTCTACAAATGAGGCTCTAATGGAGTTCTAATAAGATGTATTGAAGGATTAAAGACCCTAACCATTATACAGGAGGTCCACGTACAGAGTTTTGGTAGACATCAACGAGGGGTTAAGATCATCAACTAGATCATGAGGATTAGATATTTCTTGTCATCAATGACACAAGACTACACAAACTTAACTAGGGAATTCCATTCTCAATAAATACATTTCAATTTTATACAAAAACCCCAAAGTTATTATACACTACTAAATATTCATAACCATTTATTATTTGGGGAATATATGTTGTAGGGCCATATCCCCTTGATATAGCTTGAAAGTTCTAGTACATCCTTACTACTAGTGATTAATACATCACATGGGATGAGGATATATCCCTAATTCGGGATGAATGATATCATTATCATTGTAAAGTCAAACTTCATTACCCAATTTGGCATCCCTTGAAAAATATTGATGAATAGGGGAATGAACTTTTGGTTTTTTCAGTTGAAAATTTTGTAGCAACAATATTGAATTCATTTCAACCACTCACCACCCTACCATTATGTGAAAAATATTCAAATTAATTATTTTGACAATAACTTTTCCAATATAAAACTACCTCTACAAAGATGAATAGTCTTATATGTGACTACATTAATTGGAATAACTCAATGATAAAATGTTATACATATTTCTCAACATATAAGTTCAATAGAACATCGTTTTATGAGCTTTTAATAGGATAGTTCATCTTTGTTTGTTCCTCCATGGAGAGTGTTTATTGGTTCTCATAACCCATGTGAAACTTGGAAATCATCCTCTAAATCTTATAACATGTGGGAGTAACGTTAACTTATATACAATTTCTATTCTAATGGGACTACCCCCATGGACACTATAAATGCATAAAATATCACAATTACAACCAATTCACAGTTTCTCAAGAAATAAATTTCATAATCTATATGTTATTAAATTTTTACTAAATAATATAAATTAAAATACAGAGTAAACATAGTAGTTGCACAATGTAAAATATCATGACAACAAAATAGTCACATATTGTAAAACTACAAGACAATATCCTTGAAACATGATGTTGAAATGCAATATATAATTTCCTAGTCACATGACATAAAAATCATGAATACATAGTGTCATATTAAATTATAAGATACTCGTATCCTAGTTTCATTATGTTAAACTACATAATAATGTCCCAACCATAGACTGTTTACTCATGTGGTATATACCAATAATTCCTCTAACACATGTTCTAATATGATAAAAATGACATTTAAATTTTCTATTATTTATCACATCGATCATGACTCATGATAGAATATATATATTTATTGATTTCTCCAACTAGAGTGACAAAAAAGTAAAATTGAATAAGTGTATAATATAGCTTGGTTCATCCTATATGACTGAAAAGTACTTTGAGGGACCCACTTATCCTAATTATCCAACAAAAAATCCCGATATTCATTGGTATTGTCAGCACACAATTAAATCTTGTTTGGGAATAAAAATGGCCCCCCAACCCATATGAAATATAGATATTCTTAATAGTGGAACCCAAATTCAAACAATGTGTGGATTTATTCCAACTCCCATAGGATATATTATGATATCATGATATCCTATAATAAAAACAACTTTAAATAAAAATAACATGTTTTCCCAAGATATGAAACAAATCTATATAAAAATTTTATCTAAATGAATAACTTGTGGTTTTTTTCCTACTTCAGTTGGGTACATAGTGATGTCTGGATCTCTCATATTATGTTAAACCAAGACTTCAATAAAACCCCTCTTTCTCTTTAATATTTTATCCCTACCAGATATATTTTCATTTTTATAATAACTCTTTACTGATCTGAATCATGAATTTATTCCCCCATCCGTGTGCATAGTTTTTATATAAGAAACTAAGAAAATATCCCTTGTTTAGGTATGATCCAAATCTAAATAGGATCCTTCATTATGGAATTCTTCATTTCTAAAATTTCACTATAAATTATTTCCCCATGAAAGTGATTGATCTGAATAGGATAAAATATAAGAATATATTTGGATGGATTTATATTTTGAAAAGATTCATTGTGGTTCCTAAATACTATATCAAGGTCCCAAATATAAACATTCTCAACTGAAATTCCATACTATCCAATACAGAGGGGGTTTTAGTGAATATTTGTATAAAAATATACACTATGAAACTAAATATCATAAAAATTCCCCTATACAGGCATTGGATAAATATTCAAAGGCCTACACTATGATAAAATATACACATATCAGATAATTTAATTTAATCCCTTATAATATTATTTCAAAATAAATGACATAGTATCCATCCCACATGCCTTTAAACTACTCATAGTGACCTTCTGAACAAGGCCCTATTTCTCTATATGAGAGTCATATCCATGTGAGAGTACCTGACATTCGTTGTTTCTAGGAACAACCATCATGATAAAAAAACTCATTCTTAGTACTATATCTCTATATTCAAATCCACAATTATAATATAATGAAAAATATATGGATTTATTATTTCTCTCTTAGGATATGTGTGTGAACCTCACTTTATGGTTCCAACCACTTGTCCCCATTCATATACACCCCTTCTATGGGAAACATGCCATCTTAGTTACAATACGACTGATTCAAAAAAACAATAATCTTCTTTTTTTGAATGTAATTATTCAAAAATAAGACTTCATGTTTAGAGTTTACTAGATTTCCACAATAGCATTTCTTTAATATTTTTAATAAGCACAATAAACTCAAATAGATAATTTTTCTTAACAATGAATAGTATCCCTCTGATATAGATCTACATATTCAACCCCGATATGGACTATCGACTAGTGGAACTGTTATTTTAAATGAGAAGATAATATAATTATCATATTCAGTTTGCATCATCATACCAGGAACCATATTTTAAATATATTATTTGTTTATCCCTTGTGTTACTTCTCCAAACCGCTCCCCCTGATCCATGAACCTTGTTTTGTGATTTATGACATGAACAATCCCTATTCAAATGGTACTGGGATATTATTAGCCTTTGGGCCCTATTTGGGTAATTATTCTCATTCATCTAGTATATTCATTTTGATTATAAACTATTTTTCACCCCCAATAGAAAATATATAGTTGAATTTGACTATCCATTAATGCTATATCAACATACCCATTTAAAACTAAAGAGATTATCCCAACCCTATTTCCTCAACCTTTCAATATTGGTTATCCCACTTCACATATGGCCAAATATATATGAACATAAACCCAACCAATGTTGGTCAAAACAATATGATCTTATATTCTATCAATTTAGTGGTCTAGATAGCATGTACTTTAATTATACAAAAAAATAAATAAAACATGTTAGTATAATAATTCATAAAGACTGACCTATAAATAAATTCAATTCTATAATGATTAAGCCTCCTATTTTTTGAGATTAGGCAAAATTAGAGAAAAAATTAAAAAAAATGTAAAAATATTATATTACCCAAGAGAAAGCTAATTTATTTTCATTAGAACCATTGGTTGTTCATTTTTAAATAACTTCTTTGTGGTGAAGAATGATCAAAATAGAATCCAATATTTTTTCCTTCGACCCTAGATTCCACTTTTAGATATCTTTTTCCACTAACCCTCCTATAAAGAAATATATCTCCCATTCAAGGTGGTTTATGAAATTGAATATTTTAATTTTTCAGTTCGTGTGTGTTTGATATTAATAAAACATTTTTATATTCACATTGAAGAAACATTACACAATTTTTTGGTTGAAAAAGAATTTCATTTGGTCCGCAGATGTTTCATCCTACCCCTATTCAAATTCCCTTGTTTTTCAAATCACATTTAATTCATTATGAAGAGATTAATTATGAGATACCATTTTTTATATAAATTAATTAACCATGAATTTGTTGAAATTTGTCACATAGAGTGGATCTTAGGGTTTCAAAACATAGATTCCATATATTCTCCCTGGCACACTAATGAGCAGTGTGTTAGACCTTTAGTGACCCTTCCTCTAGTTTAGTGTCAGTATCACTAGGAGAGAAATATTTTGGAATAGAATCACCAATGGAAATTTCACCAAGTAAAAATTCTACACTAATTAATTCCAGGTATATTGCTGTTGTGATTACCTTACCTTGATATGCTTGGATTGATGGGGTGTGACAACAATAACATCAAAAGATATAATGATAGTTTTTTTCTAGAAATTATGGTTATGACATAAATAATACATATAATTATTTAAATTCAAACGTTCCCCAATTTTAACATGAATTATTATCCTTTTCAATTCACCTAATGGCCTATGATCTTAGTGAAATATAATTTTTTTTAATAATAAGACAATTCTCCATAGATTGTGTCCCTATATTAGTGATGATATGAGCATCAACCACTGAAAGAATACTGGTTTTTGATTCCATGGATGTCTTCTCATTCACCATTATTTCTGGGTCATCTTCTAAGCCTCTGACATCCTCCCCTATCATAGACCTTTCTTAAATATTATTTTAAGGTATCTCTAGTTGAGAAATACCATTAATAGGATGCTCATTTATTTCTTCGGTAAACAAATTTATTTTCCTCCTCCTTTGGGGATAGTCGAATGTTTAGTGATATCTTTGGAGACCACCCCAGGGGGATCAAAATCTTCGCCATATCCTTTTTCGATGGTTGAAGGCTGAGTAGAATTAATGGTCAAACAGATATCAACAAATATTTTTAAGGAATATAGGAGAATAATGAGAAATACTATAAGAAAATAATCTTACAGCAATCAAATGAATTTAAAATTATGGTCAGTTTCAAAAAAAAACATCCCCCATCACTGACAAGAGAATATGGTGTAGTCACCATTGGATCACTACCATTCATGATGTGACTCCATCAATGGAAATGTGAGAATAACCTAAGGTATCCATATCAATGTTCTATTTATTTTCTCTTGATCCTTGATGAGAGAAAATAGATTTGGATTTTGTGGTTGATAAATTCAAGACATCAGTACCCTTAATGCACATATATATGCACTATATAAATCAGAGATGGGTTTGGGAATTAACATTGTTGGAAGATCTGTTCATTCAACAACTTTTCTCTCTACCGGAGTTTTATTTTGAATATTAGAAGAATAGTTCATTACTTTTTTAAAAAAATTATTAGAGGGGTTAGATGAAAAATAATCCCCTATACCTCCACCGAAATTAGTCACTAGTTTTCTAGGTCTTCCCCCTTTATCAAGGCCTAAATAACTAGAGTTTTAATAGGTGAAGCTACACACTCTCCTTGATGAATATTTATAGAACACCTCAACCTAACCTCAATCCTTGTTGACTCCACCAATATAAGTTTCAATGTGGCTCATATATGGGGTAGTTTTTGTGATTTTGGGGAATGTATAATATCATCCTTTAATATATTGTTTCCCCCTTTTTCTCTTTCCCATTTTTTTATAGAAATTTCCCATAGAACCCAAACCTCTAGAATTATCTAAGGGTATGAATATATAAAATAATTATAATATATATAATTCAAACTAATAAATTCAGTGAGTGGATGAAATTTTATTTCATCTTCATTTACATCATGGGAATTTATAACACAATTTTATCATGCAACCAACATCTACTTTCGTATATGAATGTCTATTGTAGTGATATGGTGGACTATAACATGCACCATAATTTTAATGAAAATCTATATGGAACATATGCATCATATATGATTTCAAAATATGACCATGTAACTAGGGAAATATGTGTTATTTCAATCATATATGAAGTTTCCTCTTATCTTCTGCAACCATTATCAGTGAGTGTCCTATTTGGATGATCTCCATATGGGAAGAAATTGAAATTCTAGGTTGAATTCAAAATATTTAATACTGATCTACACTTCAGAGAAAAATCGTTGATGTCAGACACAACTCAGATGAAAGGGTGGAATCATCACTCATGGATTTTTAATTAACTAAGTATATTATACATCGTAAATTTTATTAACAATCTTCCAAACAAAACATTAAATGACATAGAAATATAGAAGGGGGTATTTATTATGTTGAAATGCATATGAAAATAATGTATCATTGGAAATATGGGCACTTCCAACTTGTTATGATCTCTTTATGATATCTTGAATCCCGTGATAAATAGATCTAACCTAACCCCAGAACAAGAGTCATAAAAATGAAGTAGATTAGTTATCAACCACATCACCAAAAAATCCTACCAGTGGCATCCAGGTAGGGTTTTTGGGGTTAACATTGTAACCCTAAAATTTAAAGTGGACCTATTCTTATATGGTCTAGTAGATACAAGAGATTACGTAATTCTTCATCATGAGGAATGGTGTTGAGTGATGATAACTCATCATTATTCTTTTTGTTTCAAATTAGTCTTTCATATATAGGTTTAAATGAACATAATCCCTATGATGGGAATACTACGACATAATTATTAATATATTCTATAATTATTTTTGGGCTAAGAGGGGTGTTCTCTCAGCATGCACCAACATTGATTTTGGGTATTTAATTTTTCATACATAGATGCCAGGATGGGTCTCAATAAATTTTTAGATGTATAAAAAATTAATTCTTATTACTATATGGTTCGCATCGAAATGTTTTTTCTATGGAATCCCCCATCTTAATAACTATAGAACAAAGTTAGAGTTCCTAGTGACCTATGTTTGAGAAACCAAAACACTTCATAAATTATGACATCCTCTAGAACAAACATGAATTCATCACATGTATTGCACACCAAATATTCCCAAATACATTCATGATTGATGACACCACCTACACAAAGATATCATTATTTATTATAGTTTTTTTATTGATTGGTTGTTGGGTGATGGAAAATAGAAAAGAAAAAATTTGAATGATGTTTATGAATGTGAGGTTGAGTGTTTAGAGTTGTAGTGATATGAATCATTAAGGATATAATGTGATTTACACATTTATAATCATAATATTAATTAATATAAATGTTGGATATGGTCATGCTATGAAACTCAGAGAGAAAAGAGTATGGCATATAGATATCTAGTCTGAGGATGAGTATATATGTTAGTAGCCAATGTCTCTATATTTAAAGAAGACCAAGTTCATGATACAATTTAAGCTTTATATTTATAATCTTTTCAAGACATGATAATAATGTGTCATATCAATGATAATATCCTGACCTAACAATCTCAATCACTTTATAGATATATGAAAAAGATTCCTCATCTAACATAGTGATAATAAACTGATATATTATTTTTTGATACTAAAAAATATTAATTCTTTAGAAATAATCAATGAATGTTATAAAAGGCCTAGAGGAATCATCAGGTAAAGGAAAGAACCACATGGTGAAAATTTGGCCATGTCAAAATTATTTCACCCATGTATGTCATGAAAATGATTTTCCCTAAGTACATCACATGAAATAATTTGGACAGATTCATCACACTACTCCATATCATATATATTTTTATTGATATGTTTTCCCATATTAAATACATATAATTTTTCAATGAGAGTTGCGTGAAGCCCCCCATATGTAACGCATCGACCCCAGTTACACAGAGTCAGTGCATTATTTTAATACATTGGAAAGATTACAGGCAATCAAGTCCTCATGGACCGATCAGTTTAGTAGACTTGGAAAATAGATTACATACATGAAAGTTACATTACACATTAGAAAAGAAAACACAACATAAATGATCCTTTTATAATTCTATTAATACCCATGGTTAACCCTTCTTATCAATCATAATACACTTCTTGAAATCTTGGGAAAATAAAACATAAGATAGGGGTGAGATTAGATGCTAAGTAAGGGTAAATAATTCAGCGAAAGACATAAACATTTAAGGCAAGATGTATGATAAAACAACGGCCTTTTTGAACATAATATTGGACATAATATGGAAAAAATAAATCAAACATTACTATATAAACATGCACATGGATATTCTACTAGTTGAATAATCACATGTAATAACTAATTTCATAATGAAGGAATTCCTAATGTCGGACATCATTACCACATAGTCAAGGACTCGTGCCAAGACTACAAATAATTTTTTTTTCAAGGCCTTGTGACAAGACACTAGATTTTATCATGAGACCTACCGTTGCATCAAGGAGCTATAGCGGGATCCACCCGTCACTTACTAGGTCCACTACATTCTTCATTTGAATAGTTGAAACATAACATAAACATTCATATTAAAGATAGCATACTAAATGTCAATAGATTAACCATAAACCATGATTGGTATAAAAATAAAACACCATAGTTAAACATATCATAACATATTCAATACAATATGGATGATTTTATTATAATAAATCGACCTCAATCAAAAATATTATCCAGTAAAGGATGCTTCCATAGTTAAAAATGATGAGTAGATATTTTTGAGAGAAATATCCTTTTTTTGAAATCATTTAAAAGTCACAAATTTATAAAGGAAGTAATTTAAAAGAGATTTTTGAATCCAAGTGTCCCATACCAATTTTAATTTTTTGAAAAGAATTTTCATTTCAAATCATTCATGTCTATATAAATAAATCCTATAAATAATTTTGAAAACATAGACATTAATTTAAAATATTTAGAAAGAAAAAACATTAAATTATTTAAAATTATGATCTTGATAAAGAGTACCTTTCACAAATCCGGAAAATATTCATTTTGAAATCATTTTTTTTTTGAAAATTGACATGGATGAAAAAAATGTCCCAATAAATACTTACACATAAACAATCTCGGATAATAATGAGATTGGGGAATTAACCCTTACCTTGAACATTCCTTTAGTCGAGGTTACGTTTATCCTCTTGTATGAAGATTTTAGTATGTTGTTAAATTATACCAGAACCATATCAATATTTCTGATATCATACATGATTCAATTGTTACTTTATACTACCCATTTAATAATAATTTCCATGTTTAATTATCATTTCGGGTAATAATCACTTTCTTTATCATATGTTTTTTAACTTGTTACTATTGATTGTATAACTTAGATCAAGATTTAAATACTTAAAGAATATAAAACATGATTTATATATCATATATATTTAGAATATTAATATTTATAATAGACATATATATATTATGTTAAAAACATCATTTATGGGGACGGTAGTCCGTACGTAGGCATAAACGTTGTTTCCGTTTTCATACCATATTGACTGAAACTAAGTGAATAAGATATATGTAAGTACACACCCACAAACAGATATATATATCTATAGTATCATTATTGTGACATATATTACATACTTTTTATTAATATATATTCTTATAATCATCGATGAATGGTGAAGGTGGAAATAAATCTCATCACGTCATGAAGATGGTAATCTGTACGTACGCACGAGCGACTATATCATTTCATTAAAGGTGTGGAATTAGATGGTATATTAATTTTATAGAGACATTATCATGTTATTTTCATTCTTTATATACATATTAGTCATCTTTGTATCCATCCTAATAACATAGTGTTGAATAACAAATTACACCACGACGTGGAGACGGTAAGCCGTACATATGCACGCATGGTGACATTATCATTCATAAGATGGATAGAATAATGAATATAGTTGCTACATATTTATAATAACATAATTTTATATATAACATAATGGAGTTATTATTTTTATAATGAAAAAACAAAGAAAGAGCAAGTGGAAGAATAAGAGAACTTGAAAGAGGGTCGTGAAATCATTAGCTATTCTTTGGGTTCTTCCTTTTTATTTGATCAAAAGGGCTCCATAGGTTAGATTTATGACAAAATTAAGGCCTATAGGATGAATTTAGGATAGTTTGAAGGATATTTGGTTAGGGTTTGACTGATCCAAAGGGCTTTGGAGGTGAGAATTTGGGAGAAGGAGAAGTGCCCTTTTATAAGAGGGGTGAGGGGAACCTTTGGAAAAACCTAAAATATTATTTTATAATAAATTTATATTCGGTTTATAATGGCTCAAAAGTGACTTATTTAGAGCCTAGGGTGGGTATGGGTCGAAATCCTTTCAACCTATAGGTTTTAGACAAGATTAGGTTACCATTTTAACCTTATCATTTAGATTTAACTCTAAGTTAAATAATTTAACTTTTTCAGTGTCTTCTTGCATTTTTACACAATATGGTTCATAAAATTACTATATACTACCAAGGTAACTCCAATTTTTTAACTAATGTCATATATATTACTATATAATTTTTTTTTCAGAACCTTATATTTTTAGGACCATTATATTAATTGATAATATAATATTTTTTTTAAAAACTATTTTATGTAAATTTTGACACTATTTGGTATTTGTTTTTTGATAAAATAATAACACCATGATTAACTCAAAAAAATACATTTAATAAATAATAACAAGTCATATTCACCTACAAAATTAATGGATGTCATAAAAACAATGAAATTATATTTATTTTAATATCTATAATACCATTTATTTGATTCTTTCATTAATAAGGTAATTACTGCACCATTATTGTGTCATTAATAAATTTAATTATTTAATATTTAAAAACTATAAATAAAATATAATTATGTAGCACATAGTTTTATCTTTATAATTAATATTTATAGTCGAATTTATCTTATGTATAACCCCATATTAAAAATATTTTTGTTATTAAACATTGATTTTAACTCTTTTAACTATTCTTTAAATAAAATAATAATAAATGTCTTAATCTAATCAAAATGGAACTAAAGGGTCATATGTTATTCCTCAGGTGGTTTTTGTCCGAATTACACTTATCCAATCGAATTAGGACATGTTTTAGGGTAATAATAATATCATTCTAACCCTTAATTACCCTATTTACTTTTAATCGTGGTAAATAAATGTAAAAACTTACTATTCACCAAAAGTTTATTTTTATATTAGTGAACCAAATTTTACTTAATAAAATCAACCGGGTCTCTCATATTTTTGACATACCACTCACAGAAGCGGTAAAATTATGTTTTATGTGAATTCGCAAATTCTCCAAGAAGGTGGGTTAAAAACGGTGAAAAGTTCTATAAAATATTTTATATATCTTAAATTATTATAAACTAACTCCAATGAATTACATTTAAGTTATATATATACTATATATCTATTTTTACATAAAATAAATTTAAATAAAATAAATATTTACTGAAATAAAAATTTAGTTTTATAAGATAAGTTAGTGTTTTTTCACTATTCATAAAAAATTGAACGTTTTCAGAAAAATACCAAAAATCCTCCCTAAGCTAATTTAGATATTCTAAATCCAAAAATTAATTATATTTTACCAAATTAAAAACATATAAGTTTCATTTATTAGTTTAAAGTTAATTCTCGTTGTCAAAACAAATAAGAAACAATAACCATCAAAAGATTGACACTTGTTTATGAATAATTTCAGTGTGAAATTAATTCTAATGACCAAAATTGGATTAAAGGGTAAAAATATAATCTAATTATACTTCCAAATCATTATAATGTCTAATTCAACACTATAAATTATTTTGATTAAAAAAGTTGTTTTTAGTTAAAATATATTATTTTTCAATATTCACCCAAATATTAAAGTTATCATAAAAACACCAAAAATTTATTGAAACTAAATTATTATGTCCTAATTATAAATAATAATTTTATTTTGTCAAATTGAATATATAAAATATTCAAATATTGGATTTAAAAAGTGTTCGCCATTAAAAGGCGGTAAAATTACATTTTTGGAAAAATAATTCTTTTATCTGAAAAAATTGAATTTGTTATAATATTATCTCTAAGAAACTCATAACGTGGATTCTAAAATTATAGGGATTATATAATGTTCAAAATTCAGTTAATATTATTCATAACTGCTTTTGAACGACTAGTTTGGAAAGTCGTGATGCGATTTAACTCAGTGTTGCGTGTAGTGCAAGTTATTGAATTACTATGAAGAAATAACGTACTATGAAATCATGGGGTGTTAAATTATTCCCTCGTTAAATAAATTTCATCCTCACAATTTGAAATTTTCATTCGAAAATAAAAAGTTGAATATAGAAAATACTTTTGTCGGAAAACCCACATCAAAAATTGGGTTAATAAAATTTAGACATAATAAGAGGAAAAGGGGAATGAAAAAGTCACCACCAAATTATGATCTTGATTAGGAGAGTATTGGTGGAAATTAGGGACACATAATTGGTGAAAAAAATGTAAATATTTATAAGCAGTGATTGAGGTCATCAATCACAAACAATTTTAGAATTATCGGCCTCAAAGCCAACAGTCTATGATGATTTAAAATACCATCGGTTTAACAAAACGTAAGGTACTAGGATAACACATTTTTGGTTTTAAGATCCCTTCCCTAAAGTTTAATAATTAATTTATCCATAAAAAATAGGGTATATATATATATGTATATATATACTTGACAATTAGAGTTTCATCCTTCAACTAATTCCAACCACAAACTCATCTTCTACTCTAAAAGATTTCAAAAAAAAATTATATTATATTTATCCTAATCATACAGGGTTCAAAAAATAATGAATTTATAATTCCCATATAAAACCCTTAAAAACTGCATTATTCAATCCAGGACATCACATGGGTCAGGGATAGGTGATAAATCCTTGCCTCCCTTCGGTTGCGGGTTCAAGTCTCGCGGCCATGTCAGACGTGATGGGTTGCTGTCCGACCTCTGGGTTGTCCTTTTTATGGAAATCCAAAAATAACCTTACCAATGTTATCCAATTTCAAGCTTAATCCATTATAACCTTTAGAATTATCCAAAATACCTATATCCAAACTCTTAGTCCAAGGTTTATAAGGAAGTTAAACCTAACAGGGATCCTTTTTTCTAGGTAATAACATGTGAACGCCTTCATCGTGTATTCTTTTATAACACCGCAATATCCCGAATTACCAAAATCAACCATCTCTTATTCCAAAATCACTACTTCATTATGGGGACCATATTATGTATTTCCTTTCCTTAAACCATTTATTTTCCAAAAAGTGTAGTTTACTATTAAGTCACATTTCTTAGAACCGTATAATCCCAAATCCTCAATAAAATAGTACTACAATACAATCCTTATTTATCTCCATAATTCATGTAACCAATATATTGTTGATAAAACACTCAAATGAAATAATCCTATAATAACAACATATGAACACTAGCCATTCTTCTTCATCTGAGGTAGTATCATAAATTGATTATTATCCAATAAAATCATTTTTGGTATACTCATATGAATGGGACATTGATTCACGTAGTGTCTCAAAGCCTTGCAGATGAAGCATTGTACATTTGAAAACTTTTTCTTACCCTTGAAATCACGTACTTAGAGTCATTTTTGTTCACACTTATAACAAAATCTCATTCCCTTCAAACTTTACTAAGGTGATTCATTCCAAATTTATCTCATATTGGAAAATCTTTCTTTCCCTTATTCCCTTTATCCATCATTCTTTCTACCATCCTTTTCTTTTCTGGCATCCCTTCAAAGCCATAGGATTCAGAAAATTCTTTACTGATCTTATTAACACATGATACTATTTATTCACATTATGATAATTTGTGGGAGACTATTTCCTTTCTAAATGTTAGTTTAATACCATGAATGATATGACTCTTCTTACTCTTTGGATCATACATATTGTTGGAGTTCACATTCCATCTATTGGGTGCCATTTCTAAACAATGGAATATACTAGGTTAGCTTATGAATCACAATTCATAATTCCAAACATGTAAAATACCTATTGTAAATTGAACAATTTTTGGATATAATCTATAATCAAAAAATGCTTTCTTTGAGGAGGTATATACTCATAAAACCTTCATAGTGGTTTGTAAAGAAAACTATAATTATCCTAAGCATATCCCCCGGGAGTGTCGTAACCAAGAGTACAGCAAGTCCCGTTGTCATGCACCAGTTCTCGTTCGAGTCTAGCTCAAAGAGGCGTTTTCAGGTTTTACCACTAGGTACATCTGTGAAAGAGCCACCTCTACCTGCTCTTATCAAGACATGGATGTATTTTCTTGGAAAACTCACAAAATCTCTACATCATCAATATTCTAGGAAGTCCTTATATACAAATCCTCAATGTCTATCTTAGGTCTATGTTCACTAATCAGAGTTTATCAAAATCTACCTTCCAAGGTTATTGCTAAAATTCCTCTGATACCAACTATAACGCCCCGACCCCAATTACCCAGATTCGGTGCATTATTTTTATACATTGGCATGATTACAAGGAATTAAGTCCTGAAGGACCGATCAGTTTAGTAGTCTTGGAAAATAGTTTACATACATGAACGTTACATTACACATTAGAAAATAAAACACAACATAAATGATCCTTTGAGAATGCAATTAATATTCAATATTAACCCTGCTTATCAATCATAATACACTTCTTGAAATCCTGGGAAAATAAAACATAAGAAAGGGGTGAGCTTAGCTGCTTAGTAAGGGAAAATAATTTAGTGGAAGCTATAAACTTTTAAGGCAAGATGTGTGATAAAAACAACAGTCTTTTTAAACATAATCTTGAACATAATATGGAAAAAATAAATCAAACATTACCATATAGACATGCACATGGATATTCTACTAGTCAAATAATCACAGGTAATAACTAATTTCATAATGAGGGAATGCCAAACACCGGACATCATTACTACATTGTCAAGGACTCGTGCCAAGACTACAAATATAATTTTTGTCAAGGCCTTGTGCAAAGACACTAGTTTGTCTCATGAGACCTACCGATGCATCGGGGAGCTATAGAGGACTCCACCCGTCACTTACTAAGTCCACTACATTCCTCATATGAATAGTTGATACATAACATAAACATTCGTATTAAAACTAGCATACAAAATGTCACTACATTAAACATAAACCATGAATGGTATAAAAATAGAACATCCACAGTAAAACATATCATAACTCATTCAATACAATATGGAAGATTTTATTATAATAAATCAACCTCAATCAAAAATATTATCCAGTAAAGGATGCTGACATTGTTGAAAATGATGAGTAAAACTTTTTGAGAGAAATATCCTTTTTGTAAAATCATTTAAAAGTCACACATTTATAAAGGAAGTAATTTAAAAGATATATTTGAATCAAAGTTTCTCATACCACTTTTAAACTTCTAAAAAGAATTATCATTTCAAATCATTCATGTGCATATAAATAAATCCTTAAAATCATTTTGAAAACATAGACATTAATTAAAAATATTTAGAAATATAAATATTTAAAACAATTAATATTATGATCTTGATAATGATTAACTTTCAAAAATCCTTAAAATATTACTTTTGAAATCATTTTTATGAAAAATTGACATGGATGATAATAATTTCCCAATAAATACTCACACATAAACAATCTTAAATAATAATGAGATTGTGGAATTAACCCTTACCTTGAACATTCCTTTTGTTGAGAGTATGTTTGAACTCTTGGATGAAGATCGTAGTATGTTATTAAATTATAACAGAACCATATCAACATTTATGATATCATACATTATTCATTTATGACTTTATACTACCCGTTTAATAATAATTTCCATGTTAAATTAACATTTCGGGTAATAATCCCTTTCTTTATTGTACGTGTTTTAACTTGTTACTCTTGATTGTATCACTTAGACAAAGATTTAAATACTTACAGAATATAAGACATGTTTTAGATATCATATATATTTAGAATATAAATATTTATAATATACATATATAAGAAATGAAAAACACCGTTTATGGAGACGGTAGTCCGTACATACGCATAAACGCTGTTTCCGTTTACATATCGTATTGAACGGAACAAAGTGTACAAGATATCTGTAAGTACGTATATATATATATATCCGGTGGAATTATTATTTCATATATTACATACTTATTATTAATATATATTTTTATAACCATCGATCAATGGTGAACGTGGAAATGAATCTCATCGCGTCGTGGAGACAGTAATCCGTATGTACAAACGAGTGACAATATAATTTTCATAAAGGTGTGGAATTGGATGGTATATTAATTTTACAGAGACATTATCATGTTATTATAATTATTTATATACATATTTCTCATCATTATATCCATACAATTAAAATAGTGTTGAATAACAAATTACACCACGGTGTGGAGACGATAAGCCGTACGTACGCACGCATGGTGAAATTATTATTCATAAGATGGATAAAATAATGAATATAGTTGTTACATATTTATAATAACATCATAGTATATATAAGATACTAGATTTATTATTTTATAATTGAAACAATAAAGAAAGAGTAAGTCGATGAATAAGAGAACTTGAAAGAGGGTGGTGAAATCATTACCTCTTCTTCGGGTTCTTCCTTTTGATTTGATCAAAAGGGATCCTAAGGTTGGCTTTATGACCAAAGGAAGTCCTATATAATGAAGTTATTATAGTTTTAATGATATTTTGGTAGGTTTTGTTCGATCCAAATGGCTTTGGAGGTGTGAATTTTAAAGAAGGATAAGTTCCCTTTTGAAAGAGGGGTGGAGGGAACCTTTGGAAAAACTTATAATATTATTTTATAATAAATTAATATTTTGTTTATAATGGCTCCAAAGGGACTTATATATAGGATAGGGTGGGGATGGGTGGAAATCCTCTCATCCAATAGGTTTTAGACAAGTTTACGTTACCATTTTAACATTATCATTTAGATTTAACTCTAAGTTAAATAATTTAACTTTTACAGTGTATTCTTGTATTCTTACAATATATGGTTAATAAATATACTATATACTACCAATAGAACTAAAATTGGTTAATTAATGTAATATATATTTTTATAAACGTTTTTTGGACGAAAATTATATTTTTTTGTACTATTATATCAATTAATAATATAATATTTGTTTTAAAAACTATTTTATGTCAATTTTGACACTATTTGGTATTTGTTTTTTGTTAAAATAATAACAGCATGATTACTTTAAAAAAATACATTGAATCAATCCTAACATGTCATATTAACCTAGAATATTTGTGTATGTCATAAAAACTTTGAAATTATAATTATTTTAATATTTATAATACCATTTATTTGATTCTTTCATTAATAAGGTAATTATTGTATCATCATTATGTCATTAAAAAATTTAATTATATAATATCTAGAAATTATAAATAAAATACCATTAAGTGTTAAATATTTTTAGATTTATAATGAATACTTATAGTCTAATTTATCTTATGTATAACCATATATTAAAAATAGTTTAGTTATTAAACATGTATTTTATCTCTTTTAACTCTTCTATAAATTAAACAATAATAAATGTCTAAATATAATACAGGTGGAATTAAAGGGTAATATTTTATTCATAAGGTTTTTTTGGTCGAATTACACTTATCCAATAGAATTAGGACATGTTTGAGGGTAATTATAATATCATTCTATCCCTCAATTACCCTATTTACTTTTAACCGTGGTTAATAAAAGAAAAAATTTACAATTCACCAAATATTATTTTTATCTTATTGAACAACATTTTACTTACTAATATCAGCTGTGTATCTTGGATTTTTGATGTTCCACTCACAGAAGCAGTAAAATTAAGTTTTATGTGAATTCACAAATTTTCCCAGGAGGTGGGTAAAAGACGGTGAAAAGTTCTATAAAACATTTTATATACCTAAAATTATTATAAAGTGACTCCAATAAATTACATTGAACTTATATAGATAATATGTATCAATTTTTACTTAAAATAAATTTAAATAAAACAAATACTTATTTAAATAAAAATTTAGTTTTAAACGATAACTCGGTGTTTTTTCACAAATCATCAAAAATTGAACCTTCTCAGAAAATTACCAAAAATTAACCCAAGGATAATTTTGATATTTATAATCAAAAAATGATGTCTATTTTACCTAATTAAATACATATAATTTTCATTTATTAATTTAAAATCAATTCTTGTTGTGAAAATAAATAGCCTGTTTTTAAGAAACACTAACCATCAAAAGATTGACACTTGCTTATGTATAATTTCAATGTGAAATTATTTCCAATGACCAACATTGAATTAAAGGGTAAAAATATAATCTAATTATACTTCCAAAACATTAAAATGTATTATTCAACACTATAAATTATTTTGATTAAAAATGTTTTTTTCAATTAAAATTTATTATTTTTTACTATTCACCAAATTATGAAAGTTATCAGAAAAACCCCAAAAATTTATTTAAACAATATTATTATGTCCCAATTCTAAAGAAAATGTTTATTTTGTCAAATTTAATATATAAATGTTTCAAATATTGGATTTAAAATTGGTTCTCCATTAAAAGGCAATAAAATTACTTATTTTGAAAAATAATTCTTTTATGTGAAAAAACTGAATTTGTTCTTATATTATGTCTAAGAAACTCATAACATGGATTCTAAATTTATAAGGATTATATAATGTTCAAAATTAAATTAATACTATTCATAACCGCTTTTGAACGTCTAGTTTGGTAAGTCGTGATGCGCTTGAACTCATGTTGAGTGTAGTGAAAGTTATTGCATTACATTATAAAAATTACGTACTATGAAATCTTTGGGTGTTACACCAGACATGTTCATAACATGTGGTAGTAAGAACAAAAGGGTAAATTGATTTTGACTACTCTATTTTGAGATAAATCCACGGTATAGATAGAGTGTCCCCTTACCTGCTCTTGATAAGAACTGTAAGACCCAATAACATACAATCCCTCTATCAACACTTTATAAAAGCGACTTATGAACACTGCATATTCATGGAATATTCAAATATAACTAGAAGGATCCATATAATCATTAAGTACAAAATTACTCCATTTTCTGAAATTTGTTTCATGCTAGGGTTTTTTCCCCTGAGATTAAATGCTTCTTTTCATGTTCGATTCAATCTTGAGTGGGGTATTTTTTTACACTCAATATGTGAAAAATTATGAATAATTTAAATAGGGAATAAGACATGTATATAGGGAAAATATATGTGGGGGAAGGAACTATAAGTTCACCAAAAGAATTTAGAGGTATCACAATAGGTGTGCTTAAGTCGACCATATACACACCACCAATATAACCACCATTCTCGCACAAGTCCCACATAAATGCCTCAAAAACAAAATAATGATTAGCTTCCCATTTTTCTAGATTTTTTTATAAATGGGACCATTTCACTCATCATTAAAAGCCTTCCGAAGTCGAATATATTACTTGATGCTCTAATCATTGAAGACTTTCTACCAAGTCTTTAACCTGAGTCGTCAAATCCTTTTAGTTATCTTCTTTAATTGTGAAAAGAGATATTAACAAAAATTGAGGAAAATTGAGTTCCCACAAGGGTTTAAAACTATTAGAAATATTGTGAGGAAGCCCTTCCTCTCAAGCCCTTCAATAGTTGTGTGAAATAACTTTACCCAGTAACACACTTGATTGCATTTTTTTTGAAGAATCTGTGCAGACCCCCATAACATGTATGAAACTTTTCCCATGTTCAATTTCCTAGAATATCATCTTTACCTCATACAGGTGGACAAAAAAAATTCTAACGTATCAATTAGGGGAGGTATCTTGTTCTCCCTCACTAGGATGAACTTCTTCTATCACCCTCACAATGTTGAAAAAAATTTATTTACCTATTTTTACTTTTGAGATACTTTTTACTCACCCTAGTATCATTTGGGGGAAATATTATTTAATACCATTAAAATGGAAAACCACCCCCCTTTGTTCCCATAAAAATGAATCATGAACACTTTAGCTTCAATAGTAGATCATTTCTTAAAAAAAACTCACATACTTAGTCTTGAAATTAAAAAGAACTCCTCAAAGGACACGAGATATACATGATAATGTTATACACACCAACATAAAACCCTTAGATCATAGATTCCCCTGAAAAAATAAATATTTTTGAATTATCCTTCCATATAGGTTAAACACTGGGGGGAATCAAGATCAGGGATTACCTTGATAATTTGGGTCCCTATTAAAAAGATCCCCGAGCCGTATCTAATGGATTGATAATGGATTTGTTATATATACATTGAGCGAGGTCGAACAAGGTATCCCTCTCAGAGTATTCCCCTATCTTTTTTTATAGTTTTCCATATCACCTATACCACTATATCCTTCTCATCCTGTCAATTTTTTGAATACACTAGGATGAACTAGTTCTTCTGGTGTAAACCATGTCCGAATATAATTAGTCACTATCATAAAATGCCCTTAATATTATATTATATATCATTTCTGAAACCAATCATGACCCATTTGGGTTTTTGATATGAATTAATCATGCCATTATCAAAATTAAAATGTTCCTCAATGCTTCCTTACATGGTATAAGTCCTAGTGACATTTTCATTATTGATTTTATCAACCAAAAATGACCAATGATATGAGGATAGAGAAAGAGCCTTGGGAATACTCATCACATAATCACCATTCAAATATAATTATGCACACTCATATAATATGATAAATAATCTTTTTTATCTTGTTTCTCAAACAGATCTTTACTCATGTAGTTGTAAAGATCATATTTGATCATTCCCTTATTACAATTAAAAATTACATTTCTGGAAACATACTAGGTATAAACCTAAAAGTATTCTTAGAGAATCCATATATTTGTGAGCCTCACTAAATTTTATGATGTTTCACTTTTCATAACATTTTTATCTATGCACATGACATTAAACTATGTAGTGAATTTCCTAGTATCATGATGCAAATGTTTTTTTGAAAATTTCCATTCCATATGACATTAAGCTTCATTGTGAGGCCCTATCACATGACATTAAATAGCGTCATTAAAAATTTATGGTATTTGATTCAAATTTTTATGGTATCTATAGTTTTCCTTCAAGAGGCTCAATCCCAACAATTTCAACCCAACGTCATCAATCTTACAAGATTAATCCTCATTGGACTATATTCATCATGAAATCATATAAATATTTCCTCCACATGGAAATACTCTAGTGACCCTATATGTCCCCTTATCATGGTAAATATCCCATAATAATATCCCCTTATTTGGAAATATTCCGTGTAAAATTGTTCCCCCCATCCAGAGGTCTATATTCCCTCTATGTCTCACTATATAACCTAATTTATAAGTATTACTAATAGTGATGATATATAAAGTGCCTTATTCTATTTAAAACATTCCCAATATTAGGGGGAGATATGAGTTTCAATGATGATTAGAATGGTCCACTCATGTGTCAGTCCCAAACTAACAATTTCTAGGCTCCCTTCACTTATCTATCCTTACCACATGACATTACAACACATGGATTGATCCTTGTATATGACCTTAAAAGTTAGTATATGTTCTGAAATAAACATCAAACTAATTGAGATATAATTAATTTTAAAATAGCACATAATAATATGTTATTATGGGTTCAATGCCAAACACATAAAAAATTATCACATCCATAGTTATTAATAAACACTTGAGTTCATAGATATAAAACATTACACCACATCCCCTTACAATTATATATCACCAAGTAATAAAAAAATAAGATGGATAAAAATTGATCCATTAAAAAGCTTCCATTGATGGAGGTCCTACTAAACATACTGATATTTCTATTATTGGATAACCTATGATATAGATAGATGTTTATGTTAATAGAGAACCTCTAATATATGCATAAGTTCATGCTGATGAATAAGATCTAGTAAACACAGTTGTTCACATTCATACACGGTAATGACCAACTACTAGAACATGGTTAACCTATTCTATAAAGGTATATGGGAATAATTTATAAAATAAGAATTAAATCTGTAAGATAGTTTAATAGTTGGAAAGAATCCCCTCAAAAATATATAGTAATCTAAATTTCCAACCCTCTAAACCAATATGTAATTGGAATCATTTCTTGAAAACCCATCTTAGTGCCCTGCAACATTTATAATAGAATATCACATAAATTTTCACACCAAACTTTCATAGAAACAGGATCTTTTGGATGTTTCCATTTCAATGAATTAATACCCAAAAGTCACTAATCTAAATAAAAAAAAATTATTTTTTAGATAATAATCAAAAAAAATTTAAGAAAATATTTGAAAATTTGGTAGTTTCCAACTATGGACCATTATTTTATGAGTCTCTTATTGAATATCATAATATTCCAATAGACTCAACAAAAACAATGAAAATTGTTTTTTACAAAGGGGAGAAACTAGAATTTATTTCTATAGCTTCACCATTGTTTCTTACTTCTCAATTTAGTAATTTTAATTCTTTTCAAAGAAGTTTTTGTAAATTAACCATATATTTTCAAGATGTCATACTATTTTGGTTTTTTACCTTATGGATGGGTTCATAATAATTTAGAATATATATGGAGTGAAATGTTTCCAAAGACTAGGGATGTGTGTTAATGCCATGTTTTTGGTTATGGGGAGTATGTCTCTTGGACCGGGTTATTCTAGAATATATTTTGAAACCAGAGACAACATAAGTAATATTTATCCTTTATTTATAAGGGAGGATAATAAATATGCCCATCTAGAACCTTTTTCAGTGTACAAAATCCTACTTATGGAATTCTGACCTAAAACCAACAATGTTGTAACCTAAATATTGATATATTTATATATTTGGATAATTTATTTGTTTTATAATATAGTTATGTTACACAATGTAATTTTGTTCCCTAAAAAAATGAGGGCTACTATTCTAATATCTATTCTATTATTTACTTATAACTTTTGAATACTTTAGTTTTTTCATAATGTTTTCCTTGAATCTAATAATCCCTTAATTTAAATATAATTCCAATATAATTTTTCAATCCATGACCTATTTGTCAATGTTTACCATCCCAATGTGTTATATGAAATGTGTTATTTCTCATAAAATTAGCTTTATTTTTGATATCATATAAAATTGGAATCAAATATATATAAACATAAAATTTCAATCAAATATTGATAATTATACTCATATATATAAGTATTTAATTTTTTTGAAAATTTCAATGGGAAAATATCATGATATAAACTGTCAATTTTTCTATGAAAGATATTAAAAACCATAATTTTTATTCCTCATTATATATTACTTTTTCTCTCGATAATTATTATCATAAAAATTTATTATAAAACTCATAAAATTTATGATTAATGTTTGTTTATGTTTTGTGATCAAAAAATGTTGAGTTTATTTTAATTACTAATATTTTTATAATATAATTAATTTAATTATATGTTGTTAATATCACAAAATCACATATTTGTTTCTCTAATAATTTTTCTTGTAGTGTAAAATGTGATCTTATAAAGCTCTAAGATTTATTTACCAAAATGATTCGATTAACATTAATGAAATTATCTAATATTTGGATTTCATATGTTTTGTATAAGGATTTATGAAATTTTAGTTTTTAGAAAATTTTCTAATTCTAGAATTCATATAGTTATTAGTTGGAAATTATTTTGAAAATTAGGATGTACTACCAAATCTTAGCCAAAGTCTTATGAAGAGATGTATGTGTTATGAATTTTTACTGAAAGAAATATTGAAGTTAGTGCTGTTATATGAAAATGAATAATGACTTATGAAATTGATGAATCCCTCTGAAAGTTGAGGAAGTAATATAAAAATTATAAATTCCTATAAAAATTGTGAAATCCTTATGAAAATTATGAAGTTCTATGAAAATAAGAAATTTGTATTTGAATTATTGAATTCTTATGATATGATAACATAACATGGAAAAAGTCATTATAAGATTCATGTAGCACCCCAACATGAATTTCCACTTGAAAAATGGTTCCCGTCTGAGTGCTACTGGCCTTGGCATGCCTCCCCATACGCCAAAGGCTATCAAAAAGAAACAATGGTGTAATAAGTGCGATATTGGGGAGACTATACCATTTGTTGATGATAATTTAATTGTCTTAGTATATATATCTATATATAATATGCAACAAAAATAAAGTCTCAGAAAACTAGAACCATACCTACCAATTTCGGAAGCACATTCAATATCAGACAATAAGAGAAGCATTAGAAAACATCAGTAGTAGTAATAAATAAATAATACAAAAAATTTATTTATAGCTAATCCTGAGTACATAATATGTTATACAATACAATCTCTTTTAAAGGGTGTCAAAAGGTCTTACCATTATATATACATATATAATCAATTTGAAACAAAAATTAAATCCAAAAAGGTAACTCCAATTGAGCCAAGAAATTATGGTCCCTTGTCTTCCATCCATGGAAAGTCAACTATTTGGATCTTTCTCTAGATCCCAAAACCTTACCAAATGAAAAAAAATCATAAATTCTATATGCCTACCAAAGGGACCTTGTGGGGTGTGAGAATGAGTCTCAGTAGGGTACCACCCACGTGTGCATACCATACATTTGTGATTAAGAACATGCGACCTATAAACAAATAAAATAACCAAACATGTATAAATAAATAAAGGCAAAATTAATTAGTGATAAAATGCAAAAGGAATCTATCACCATCGTTAGAAAATTATATAACCACCAAGGAGAATAAGATCCTTAGTTTGTAGCTCAAGGCATCCTAAAATGTCATACGGTCCCAAGTGAACCCTCTTATTCCACCTCTAAATTCCAATTTACCAACGTGTCATAAAACGAGTTACTGACGTCCAGAAGTCATTCTTAAACAAGTATAATTCATTCACTCTGACCCCTACTCGAAATTACCCATTGACTCAAATCCCAACATCCATAAGCACAATGATACCTATCCTCAAATAATAACTATTTTAGGCTCAAAAATCGATGTCCTGAGGTATGATTGATGACCGTACTCCAAAATTATTCATACAGAATGACATCAAGAAAAGAGAGTATCAACCCCTAATCTATAACCACAACACTGTCCTCTCATGGCTCTGCACCATCCCAGTGGATTTCTTCAAAAAAAAACCCACAACTTGTTACCTAATCCCGAACTAACAAGGTCCTCTAAACACATTACTTGTCAAAAACACCTCTTCACTAAGTCAACATATGTGTATATAATTCGAAATGGAACTTTTTAGAACACAAGTGAGTGAAAATAACCAATTAGAAACTAATACACATCAATTCCCACACCTCATTCCACAATGAACATGTCACTCAGTCTGAGGGACACACCATTTAATAAATACCCGACCATGACCGCAACCTGACGACCTTACCACCTCAACCGATGACCGCATCACCCAACTAGTGATTATATCTCCCATGTAATCCTTCTCATTCCCTTCCTGAAAATCATATCACCTGAATTCCACATGGCCATACCATCTCAAACCTCAGGATGATCCCTACTTGATCCCATTAATCTCGATAGTGTATCAGAAGAAGATCATATACAAAATTCAGTTCAATTTAAATAACACAATGCAATAAAATTGAATCTAACAACACAAAAATTAAATTAATTAATTCAATTAAATAAAAAAAATGAATGACCTAACTACTCAGGTGGTATACAACCTCTAACCCAGCCTCGCACATATAATAAGGGGAGGTCATTCCCAATGACATACAGTATAAACAATTTATTTAATTTCAAAACAACAAAATGAATAACATTGTCTCACTCATTCGACATACCAACACACTTAAATACACTCACCCCAAACACTCCTGAAATCTCAAATAAATATATTCCCTACCAACCATTGTGTCATAGAAGTAGGAACATCCAATATTAGACACTAAATATAAAATATTTGGTAGAAAAGATGTTTATGATGAATTCCCTAAAAATAGAGAAAACCCACTTTTAGAGATTTAGTGCACCATATGGAAATAGGAAAGAGAAATAAAAGAATGGAAGAAGAGATAATTAGTGATTCCATTCTAACTCACATGACGATGATAAATTGGATCTTAGATGACAATGAAAGTAAGATATCTAAGAGGAAGGGGGATAAGCATGTGGCCCTGGGGCGCTACCGCAACGTAGTGTGATAGAGGAAAGAATGAAGGGGGTTGATCCCCTTCCCCCCTTAAAAACGGTTATAATAATTTAATTACCATGTAAATTTAGGGATTTCACTATTCAACCCCGAAAACTCATGAAATAAAACTATTACACACCATGTGATTAATTACATGTCATGTAATTATCATGCAACAAATTTTAGCATCTTGTGTTGTCCAATCATCCTCTGGTATTTTACGAACCCCCTGAGACTTAATCCAAAATAGACATCACACCAAAAAAGTAATTGGGTCAAAATTAAACGTGTTATGAGGTTCCAAAAATGAAGAAAATGAGTTAGTATGACTGCCAACTAAAAAATTCAAATTTACACAGAGAAAAACCCTTTTAAAAACATGGGATGTTACAATATCTCCACCTTAATATGGCTCATCTTTGAGATATAATACATAAATATATTACGACACCAAACATACCCATATATTTTAATATTAACCCATACTACTTTGATCTCAAAGTAACAATTCAACAGGCTCAAGAACCCCCCCCCCCGTATGAGTTACCTACCCTGATCACATCCTGACCTAAAGTTGAAAATAGATATGATGGTCAACTGATCGTCCTCATACAAGTGGTCCTCCAATAATGCATCATCACCCCCACACCTTATCGGGTTATCATGTGTCATTATCGACACCCATAATAATTCCACACCGAAACTGTGCCCACATCATGCCCATTCCACACGTGGCACCAAAGAGGTCCTCCATCTCAAAATATGCTCAAATAAGTCTAATTTCATTGCACCTCTATCAAGTCCCACACCACAATGATTCCATGATGCCAAGATGTTCACAATTCATGCATATATTGATGCTCAAATAGATTCCCTTACCTCACACCTCTTATAAATATGAATAACACATCTAAAATGATGCCAAAATACTAGAAATTGTCTATTTAGTCCACACATATAGCCCATGCACACCATTCACCCAAAAAGGACAGGCCTAAAAGGGATATGCTCAAATAAAAAATTAATGCATGGATACACCCCCAGTGTACCTTTAAACATCATTGACTCGTCAGCCTACTCTGACCCTTATTGCTCCATGACATGCACCTCGCATGTAGATCGACTACTTGAAGCCTTAACTCCCTATGATTCTACACTAGCCACCATCCACATACACCACCGTTGGGTCCCCCAATCTCTACCATGAACTCAGGTTGAAGTTAAAACTCGTCTACCATTAGTCGAAATTTTTTTGGTTATGACCTCATAACACTGAGTTTGCCTCAGTCTCTGATTGCTAGGTGTCCAAGAAGGATTCCTCAAGAACTTCTTGAGATGCCCAACCTGTCAGCAAGCTTAGTTCTACATCAGTGACTAATTGCAATGTGTCTGCATGTGTCATGGATGCTAGCATTGGAAGCTCACCATCAATGACCCACTTTGATGTGGTCCACTTGAGTCATTGACCAGACTACCCTTCTAGAACTCTTATCAGCCTCACATCCTTCTATATATTGAATGGAAACCGAAATCTCCTGATTCCATCACCCAACATGAATTATTCAAGATATGAAACAATAACTACCACACTTTTTTGGATGTGACACGTTCACTAGAACCTGTACCAGATCCTGTACCTGTGCCTCATGATATGTATGACCCTACAGGGCCTCATCCAAACCCTTAGGGTTCTATACATACGCGTAATCTTATGGCACCCCATCAATTTTTTCTTCATGCTCTATTGGATCCCATCAAGGTGGAATCCATACTCCCCCATCATAAACATGTATTAAAAAATCTGTCCTCTTTTCCCCTTACCCACCTACATCAGATCGGGGTATCACATATGCCTCAGGCCAGATCCATCATGAAAAACCATGTTACCACAATCGTACAACCTCGTCTCTCGACACAGTGATAAAAATCACCCTACATCATCATCCCTGTTTGTTCCTATAAGGGGTAGGTCCATATATATGTATTATATCACATATCACAAAGAAATTTATATTACAACACATGCATGCTCAAATAAATTCCTATGAACATACCAAAAGAATAAACAAACACACCTTGCCTTACCGGGAAAAGTGTCCAAGGTTTCTCCAATTTCATAATAAGCTAAGGGCCTCATAAAGTAAAATAAAAATTTTAAAATCCAAGAGGACGATGAATGGTGGAAGTCATATCAATTTTAAAAATAGAAAAGAAGAAAAACAAAACCCCACACCCAGAAACTTGGTCTGTACCTCATGAATGGGGCTACAGACACCGAAACATGAGCTATAAAACCAGTTCTAACAACATACAACTCATTGTACCACCATATCAAAAATAATAATACCAATTAAGAGGTAAAATAAACTCCTCTAATTACACTTTTTAGTTCTATGATCCGAATTTCCACCCGAACAGTGCTTACGGGCTGAGTTCCATAGGCCTCAAGAACACCTCCCCATACACTAAGGGTTGTTGACTAGTAGCAAGTGCGTAATACAGGTGATAGTGGGGAGACTATACCCTTATGTGATGATAATAAAATATAACGAGTATATATATATATATATATATAACTTGTAGTGGAAATAATGAATCAGCAAAAAAAACTAGTCCCACCAATAGAGGAATCATGTTCAATAACAAAGAATAGCTAATTCAATATAAAAAACTAGTAGTAGAAATAAATAAAAAAAGAAAAAATTCATTTATATATAAGAATGCTTCTATAATAGGTAATATAATAAAACTTCCAATAAATATTTTCCAAAGGACTACCTACTATATATACATATAAATGTATGACAAAAATGGAACCCAAAAAATTTAACTCTGGCTGAGGTAAGAATTGATCATCCCTTTCAAATTATCTATACCAACTCAACTACTAAGATCTATCTCTAGTGCTTGAACCCTTACCTGAATAAAAAATATTAACGTGAACTTGGATTCTAAATGTCTTATATAGGGTGTGGGAATGATTCTTAGAAGGTTACCACCCATGGGTGTATTCTTTACATTTGTGATTAATCAAGAGGGATCTATAAATAAATTGAATAAGAGAACACACATAAATAAAAACACACACACTTCACTGGCAATAAAAACTAAATAGGAATCTATCACCTTCCTCGGAAAATGTCAGAACTGTCTAGGAGGAGAGGATCCTTATCTCATAACCTAAGGAATCTCTAATGTCATAGAATCCCTGGTGAACTATTAGGTTCCACTTCTAAATTCAAACTGTCACCACATATCCTCAACCGAGTAATTGACTTACTGAATGCATGCCTAAAAAATTAGAATTTGTTCCCTTGTACTATGGCTAGAAATCACTTTTTATCTTGAATCCCAATGCTTAGAAGCACAATGATACCTTTACTTAATTAGTAACCATTGTTGACTCAATAATTGACGTCTCAAGGAACAATAGTGCCCATCCTCAAAAATAATCTTTGGCCAACATACCGGACCACGATGAGCCTCATCCCCCAAATGACTGCCTCTACACTTTCCATTTTGGGAACCTCACCATCCTCATGGATTTATAAGTAAAGAACCTCTAACCTTTTACATAATCTGCAACTACCTGGGGAATCTGCCCACATGATTGGTCAAAATTAGCTCATCACTAAGTCATCATGTGAGAAAACGAATCCAAACTCTTCTTTGAAAAAAACAGTGAGTGTAAACCACCAATTAAAACCTGATCCACATAAATTTTGGCACCTCTTTCCCCTACGACCATGTCAATCAGTCTGATGGACATGCCACCCAATAATTCATGGGCCATGCCTATGTCCTTATGGACTAACCACCTCAACTGATGACTATGTATCCCAACTCGTAATCACATCACCCAAGTAACTCAGGCCAATCCCATCTAAATGATCATATCACCTCAATTCCATATGTCCATCACCATCTCAATCCTCGGGATAATCCCATCATGATCCCATAGATCCCAATAGTGAATTATAAGGAATTCATATATATATAATTATCATTTATTTAAATTAGAAAATTTAATATAATTGAATTAAACAACTCGAAATGAGATTAATCAATTAAATTGAATATATAAAACACACCCAACCTGACATCCCAAGTGGTTGATGGCCTCGAAACCTTCCACACAAGTATAATATAGTGATGTCATTCCCAACAATTTCCCATATAACCAATTTGATTAATTTGAAATCAAGCATATGAATTAAGGGGTCTCACTCGCTTGACACAAAAACATGCTAAATTAAAATCCCATGAACACTCACTAAATCTTGAATAAAATCATTCACCACCATCCATGGAGTCCTAGATATAGGCATGAAAGATATTACCCTCTAACTTTGACCAATTTAGATCAAATATATGTTTCTGATGAACTCATTGAAAATAGTTCAAAATCAATTGAACATATTCTGTACACAATATGGTGAGGGAAATGATAAATAAAAACATGGGATATGATAGCCTCACAAAAATAGTTCCAACACAACTAATAACGAGAAAAAAGATCTTGAATTACGAAGAAATCAATATCTCTATGTGGAAGAGGATGAGTGTTTGGCCCATGGGATTTACCCCTACCTTGCATGAAGGAGAAAAAAATAAAGGGGGCCAATCCCTCTACCCCCTATTAAAAAACATCTACAGATATTTACATGCTAAGTAATTATTTAAATGCAGTGTAAATTTGGGTATTTCACTGGTCTTCCTTGAAATCTTAGGAAATAAAATTATTACATGCCTTGTAATTAATTACACGCCATGTAATGGGCCAAAAAAAGATTTTAGTAGATTTATCCATCCTCTCTTCTTTTAGTGTATTCCCTAACCCCTGATACTTCCACCAAAATAGAGACTCATAACAAACAAGGTCTTGGATCAAAAGCAAACATAGAATGAGTTTCAGAATATCAAGCAAACAGGTTGGTCCAACAACAAACTAAAAAATTGTAATTTTTCCAGAAAATGAAAAATTGAAAAATTTGTGATGCAACAATGCATTTTTATAGAACAAATATTTTAATAATATATATATTGAAGATCTTATTTCTATTGTTATTTTATTGAAAATTTTAGTTCTCTTTTTTTACATAGGACATTCTATTTAATATTTAAGGAATGATTGATTTTTTTACTTTTAATATTTTTATGTTTTTCTACATCCAAAATAGTACAATCACCTCATTTTTATGTTTTTATACAGCCTAAAAATATTTCTTACTTATACATATATAATATTTTTCTTGAAGGGTAGCATGAAGAAAAATAAAAAATTCAATGTAATAAGAATATAGAGGGGTAAATATTATCTAACAATATCATTGAAGACTTTCTTCCTACTATGCACTCAACCTACCTTTTTTATATATATTATGAAAAACTAAATACTACTATTTTACTTCCTAAACATTTACAATAGTTAAATAACAACTCAGAACTACACTTTTATGACATATTTATTCTCTGGATGTTCCTTATCTTCTTCAAGTTCTTTCTAAAAAACGTGTGATCAATCTATTCTATATTATATATTTCTAATTAATTATAATGTAAGAACATCATATACTTTGATTTGTACCAATATCAATGATGTTCTTGTAAATGAATCACCATTAGAAAAAGGAACATGGGTCCTTTATACTAAGTCTCAACTACTTTCACTCAGTTGGATAAACACTTGAAAACGGGTTGGTTTACTAGAAATCACCAAACCTACATTTCGGTATTTTTTATTAGAATATGTGTTATTTATATTTCCTTAAACCACTATAAAAATATTTTTTTCATTCCCTTTCTTTCTATTATATTTATACTATATAAGTATTTAAAATAGAGTGTGAAAAGAGATAAAATGTTGAGTTCACTTCTTTTATTTGTGGATTTTTTTTAAAAAAAATTAATTAACATAATTGTTGAGATATTTTTTGTAACCAACTAAAAAACAAGGAAAACACATCCAAATATTCTAGATTTTTTTTCTCATGATCCCATACTATAACGACCGTACATTTTTATTATGTGAATATTACATCATTTTAAAGATAAACCACATAATAGTCATACATACAAGGATATAAAGGTTTACTATCATAGTAAAATTAGGATTATAAATCACTTATAAATAATTTAACATAAATAAAATTAAAATACTTCTTCATTACCCAATTAAAATCATGCAAATTACCCTTAGTACATCCAGTCACTTGAGGATATATCTCAATGAAAGGGGTGATATAAAATCCTTGTAAGGGTAAAGATAACATTGAAACGACCAAGGTAATGACAGAATAAATCATTTTCATATTTATTAATATTAAATAGATATTTATATTAGTTATAAAAATATTAAGTAAATTTTTAAATAAAAAAGGAAATAACTTTAACTAAACTCTTTTTTATATGGTTTTTTTTAATATTTTATATTTTTGATTTTATAATTTTAATTTAATAATTTTAATATCAATTTTGAATAAATAATATAATAAATTAATAGTGGTGTCATTTTTGGATATTTTCGATAATACTGATTTTTCACTAAATAGTGAAAAAATACAGCTTTTTGTGAAAATTTATTTTCATTTCAATAAATTAATTCTATTTAAATACCAAGTATGTTCCTTTTTTGTTGTCCTTTATGTGTTTTGTATGTTTTTGGACTTCTGGAAAATTAAATAAATATGATGATTTATGTTCCAATGAGTTTTATTTATGATTTACCTTTTTACACTAATTTTAATTGAATTTGGTAAAATAGATTGCTTATTCTAAATCATAAAAATTTATATTTTATAATATGTTAAATTTAATTTTTGAAAAAAATTAATATTTTAAAAAATAAAAAATAATTAACTCATTTATGGTAAAAATTTATTTACCTGGGGGATAAACTAAATATATAAGGATTAAAATGACCGAAAACGTTTCTAGAATCTATTAGATGTACATATTTATACCTTATCACTTATATTCACTATAATGGTCCTTTATAGGATCCTTATGACCTTAAAAAAACATGGATGGAATTTATTCTTTTAAAAAATTACAAGTTCGCCAATCAAATCAATTATGATAGGCATCCTGAAATCATCCTCTCTTAAATAATTCAAAACCCATTGGATCAGATAATACATGCCAAAATAACATATATAATTCCATTATATCATCCTTGAAGCCTTAAGTTTGGTTGAAATCCAACCAAAGGAGGAATTTGGTGTAATCCAAAAGATGTTACCTAAAAAAGAGGTAACATTATTCAACAAGTGCATTTATTTTATTTCTTCCACCACACCATATAATTTTTATTAAAAAATTATAATATAATATAATATATATTACCTATATTTATATTTTAATATTTTTATTTCAAAACCTATAGCCTACAACCATTCCATTAAATTTGATAGGAAATCATCATTCTTGTGCATAGAGGACTACCACCTCTCGAACCAATATCATTTGTTTTTCCATTACCACCTATTTCATAATGGTATGATGGTGGATGTAAATTATATAAATTATATTTAAAGAAAAATTAAATTTTTTATTAATTTGATCTTATATACCATTTTAACATTCCATTTCACGGGGAAATGATAATGTTATTCTTATGTACGATAGACTACCACCTTACGAAGAGATGCGATTCCTTTTCAATAAATATTTACATGGAAGGTAATAACATTAAAAATAATGAATTTATGTGATATAAATGATTGAAATTTAATATTAATTACATATATATATTTCTTAAAACATAATATATCATTTTATTTTATTCCTCTTCACTTAGCGAGAAATGATAACTTCTTTCACGAATGTGTGGACTATTTCCTTCACATGATGGTGTGACTCTATTTTCATCACCACTCAATATGGATGATCTATATAATTAAATTTAAAGAAAAAATATTTTATATATGATATTATGATAATTATTTAAAGAGAAAATATAACTTACCAACTTTCCATAATGATCATTGAAAAATTGGTTTGTTAAGCATGCATACGCATGAGAAGCGATCTCTATAATTGTAAGGTACATCATTTCTCAAAACAATATTTTATGATTTGTTTTAAAATTATAATTTTTTTATAATGATGATAAAAATTTAATTGTAATTATTATTAATATATTTAAATAATAACCTCTTTGACGACAACAAACCTACCAATGTCATTTTTGACACATTAGCCGAATATGGTAAAAAAAGTTGATATAAACATACTTAATGATCTAATTTTATATAACATGGTAAAAATTTAAATTAATGTACTTATAATATTGAAATTTATTCTCAATAAATAAAATAATTAACATATGTTTATTATTTTGGATGGGAAATAAAAACATGGAATGTGAGACACAAGTTAAGGGACTTCACCTCAATTTCCTTTCATTGAGGCTTAATTTTATTTTATACACCAATACTATTTTATGAGGAATATATGTTGGCACTTTATCATGTTATTTATTAAATTGATATATTCATATGGTCTTTATATTTTTCTAATGTTATTTAGTCATTTTTTCATGATTCAAATATTTCCAAAGTGATATGGGACTTTTCTTTTAAAAAATTCTCTTTTAATGTTTTCCATCCAAATATATTTTTTCCATGTACATTTTTTTAAAATGATTTTATGAAAAGTTATTTATGGATATAAAATATTTATAAAGTACATTTTATTTATCTTTTCTTCTTTATTTGTATAGGTTTTAAATATTAATCATGTTCTTTTTGTTTTTTAAGCAGAACAAGTTAAAAAATTAAAAAAGAAATGCTTCATACTTAATGTACATGGTAAAGATTTATTTTTATGACACTGTCAATTATTTTATTTCTATATCCTATTGTAATATTTCTTGTTTTCAGCAATAAAAAATTTGTTTTCTCTTTTGTGGGGTATTTTGGTATTAAAAATGATTTTTTTTTGATATCATAATTTTATTTAAATATCAGTTTAACGTAGTTTTTTTGATGTTTTATGATAAAGAATACTGAACCATAAAATGTATTTTTCATGTTGTGTTCTCGGAAATTATATATTATGGGAGTTACTAGACTATGTCAGGTAAGCCCATTATTTCTAACATGATATGTGCTCCCAGATTGTTTTCCAATTCATTGGTTAATTATTATGTTATCTAGTGAATTATATTGGAAGTTGGCAATATGATTATTTGAATTATTAAGGGTTTAATAAGGGTACTATGAGATGATGTACCAAGGAAACTACATAAATTTTCCATGTTTTCTAATGATTTTTCCAAAAAAATAATTTGTTTCAATAAGATAATACGAATGATCTTTTTTAATGAATGAGAAATCCCATTCTTAGTAAAAAGTTATGTATTGAAGAAATTTTTTTTCATAGGTTTCCATATTTTTAAATTGACGTAATTTTTTTTTATTTTATGACCCTTAATATGATTTTTGTGCTTATCCCATAGTTTTAAAGGGTTTTTCAGAAGATTAATGGTTGGGTAAGCTAATGCAAGAAGTCATGTTAAAAGTCATAAATATTTTCCATCTATATAAATCATGATTTTTTGAAATTTTTTATATTACATAAAAAATTTATATTGATAGGAAGTGTCATCAATTTATTATATGTATTATTTATATATGCTTTACGACCTAATATACAAAATCTATACACCTGAAAAGTTCCTAAAATGTAAGATAATGAATTATCGATATTAAACTCAATTTTTGCTAATTTTAAGTTCTTATCCTTATAATTGGTCTCAAATGTATTATTTAGATAATTTTAGTGGTTTTAATAATTTTAATATCATTTAATTTAAATATTAAATGATAGAGATCGTCAAAGAATCCCATCCTTCCGAATTTTGTAATCTTTTGCTTATCAATAAATTGTGCTTTGGTCTTTGAACAACACATTACCTTTAAAAAAATCCAATATATGTCTATCCAGAATAGTTTTCCCTAGAAGAAATATGAAAGTTATAGTGGGAGGGAACTAATAGGAAAATAACCAAAAAATGAAGATCCCATGATTTTAGGAATTGTAATATAATAGTTTTTTATAGTGATGGTTTGATTGACATAAGATATAAATGGTGGGGGTTTCCATGCTAGCGAGGGACCCGATCTACCATAAAGGAACATTTCTTTTAAGGATCATTTCATGAGGTAACATCCCCCCATTATTTAGGGGATAATTTATCCTTATGATAGAATAATGATGGTCAATTATGTAGAGAATATATTTGATGTAATGGGTTGTTTTAAATATCCAAAGGTAACTCTTACCATTTATCATTCTAAAAGTTAATTTGATCGATTATCGTATTTTGTTATGAATACTGGAGTGAAATATGTTCTTGATGCCATGGAATGGGAAAAATTTAAGTATATTTTCATAGAGAAATATTTCCCTAATATCCTTCAACTCTTATTGAAAACAAATTCTTATAATTGAAGAAAATTGATAATGATTTTGTGGGAATATATGAAGCCCAGTTTACAATATTGTCTAGATATGTATCTTACATTATTCAAGACATGGATAATAAAATTAATATAGGTTAATAATGATTGAAACAAATTATATGAATATATTTTGACTCATGTGAATTGAAATTATATGAGAAATATTTTCATTATGATGAAATATTTGATATGGATTTCTTGACACTTATATACCTCGTGATGATGAAAGTGGAAAACATTCAGAATGGTTGGAGATGGGTAAACACACAACAAATAAATATAGAGGTAAGAAATTTAATTTCCCATATTACTGTAAGTGTGGTAATAATAACCTCATAGAATGTATTATCAAATCAAGGAATTTTTTCTAATGTGGAATTTTTATACATATGGCTGGTGAATATTAGGAAAATAAACCCAAAGAATCAATGAGTGGTAGGTAACTGATATTCATGCAATGGTGAGGTGTTTTAGTTAAAACTATTTTGGTAATTGTGATATCATGTGCTCAAATTTAGTAAATCAAGAAAGAAGTCATCACAATCAGAAGCATGAGTGTGTAGAAAAATATTTTACATATACTATTGTGGATGTCGGGATATCCAAAGAAGTGGTGATAGGCATGTTACAGGTGTATTCCAATTATGCAAACAACTTTTTTAACTATGGATCATCACATTAATTAATTTCTAGGAAATATTTAGATAAATTATAAATATCACATCATAAAATTATGATGTATCTTCTAGTTAATACAATTTTTGTAAGTATTAAAGAAACCATTATTTATAAGAATATTACTATCATTATCTATGTGATGGTCTTTCCTGAAAATATTACTGAACTATCCATAGTAGAGTGTTGTAATGACCCGCCAATTCTCATTGTCTTGAGAGTACAATGTGTCATTACTAGTCCTTAAGAGACATCCCCAAGACACCAAAAGCTGGAAATAGATGCCGAAGGGTTTCAAATACAAGTCGGGGATTATTTTCCCTTTAAAAAACAAACCAATAATGAAATCAACCGTAACCAAACATTCACCAAATGATCGATGAATGAATGAAATACTACCCAACATCTTCATGTATTTTAAAACCATATCAAAGTATGATACAATGGAAGAATAAACAAGTATCAAAGTACATAGTGGAAAAACTACACAAGACTCTCTCAAGAATCCATGCTTCATAAGATCCAAGCTCCAAAATCTCTAACCAACCCAAACATCATGAGGTAGTGCTGAAGACGTGTGAAACATTACCTTTCCCCTTGTCCCGGAAGATAGCATCTACAAAAGAACCAATGTTCCAAAGCAGGGGTGAGTGTAAAACATATTAGGTTTACCCCAATGACTTCCCTACTCATTCCACTGGGATAGACGAGTTATCAACAATTATATAAAACAGTTTATATAAAACAATTTATCTAAAATAGTTTATAACTAAATCTAATCAAGTTTCAAAAACCATTCATAACCAAACCATACAAGTTCAATTGAAACCAATTTTTCCCAAAAAGATATTTTTCCAGAAGAAAAACTAAACAATCATTAAAAACATTCCAAAATATCAATTTATCGGCACACCCAACCATTCCTCAAACCCATACAACATACAATGCATGCTACGTCAAGACAGTTCCATACTCACGAGCGATTTCCAGTCAATATACCAAGTCATCACAAGGTAATTGCTTCCCATGTGCCATTAAACATTTTTTACTGAGCACGAGGTCATCTTTCAATCATGCCCCGTATATGCAATTCCCATGTGCTATTAAAATTTGGCACTGAGCACAAGGTCACATTTCAACCAAGCCCCGTATATATAATTCCCATGTTCCATTAAACTTGTGGAACCAAGAATAAGGTCATATTTAAACCAAGCCCCATATATGAAACATGAACACACACCACATATTCAAAAACAACCCTTTCAATAAGAAAACATTTTTATTGAAAACCATTTCCATAAAAACCATTTCAATTCCAAACCATTTCAATTCCAAACCATTTCAATAAAACTGTACTTTTATTGAAAACCAAAGAATAAACTAATTTCAAAACATCCATTTCACAACAATTAAACATTATATTTTATTTAAAACATATAATCAAAATCATGTGTCACAATTTCAAAAAACCCGGAGTTTAAAATCTCTATTTTAAAATTAAGAAACAAAGCACTCAATCAACACCCACAATTTCCCTAATTTCACCACCGTCACTCATGATGGTTTCCAAAAAGTGTTCAAAAACCAAATCACAATAGATTCAACCCCACATATTCAATTTGAAATCAATACAATCAGTTATACTATGTGGAGTCGAGAAAGTAGCCTCCTCCCACAACGATTTTGACGAAAACCTCAACGACCGAAGAGCTATCAAGAAAACTGGGTCGATTCTCCAGGAACCCACCTTAGATATCTTCACCTAACACGACCAGGACCAAATCTCATCATATTGGGAATCCACACACTTAGATATACCCATAATGGGTGTAGATCTAAGAAACCGAATGAATAGGAGAAGTAGATCTATGAAACTGAACAAGAACGCAGAAGAACGATCACATACCACAAGAATCCGACGTCGATTCACCAAGGGATGCCTTCACATCACCTCCAGAATGATGGGAGAACCTTATTTGGACTAAGGAGGAGATAAATCATGAGTTATGGTCGCTTAATAAAAAAAACGATCCACTTAGTGGTAAAAACGTGTGAGATCCACCATTTTATGATAGCACTTAAGTGCTTGCATGTTTTGATCGCACTGTTAGAAAAACTGTACACTAACTGTGCATTAGCCACTGCCTCAGCAGACCCTTGCATGGCCACATAACACCCTCTCTTAAACCATTCTTCAACCGTGAAGGATCCATTGCCTCAAAAGTTCCAACTATGCATGGTTTGGCCACATGTTTAGACAAACTGTGCACTGCCCGTGCGACTTCCCCTTTGCCTCAAAACTTTTTTCCATGTTCTCCCGACACTCCAATTCATCACCCTTAACTTTATAACCCAAGAAAGAATTAATAAAAGTTTACATACCAGAAACTGGGGATACTACATTCTCCCTACCATTGGTATTTCTATCCTCTAAAAGTAAAAAACCATCAACCAACTAAAAGAGTTTCAGCCACTACTCTTTCATTTCCTTCTGACGTTCCCAAATCTCTTCCTGAATCTGACCATGCTAGCATAAGAACCACACTAGACTGATGGGTTTTTACCACAAGGCTTTATCTTGCCTATCCACCATCCGCACCAGGATATGTACCAGTGATGTATCTGGTTCTAGCTCAATGTGATCCCATCTGATCACATGGTCAGGATCATGGTGATACTTTATCAATTGTGATACATGGAACACATTACGCACTAAACTAAAGAGTGGTGGTAATGCCAACTAATATTCCACCTCTTTAACCCGTTCTAGAATCTCAAAAGGTCCAATGTATCTAGGAGATAACTTGAACTACTTCCTGAAATGATGATGTCCAAGCCTTGGAGAGATCCGCAAGAAGACATAATCATCAATAAAGAATGACAATGGTATTCGATAGTGATCTATATAAGATTTCTAATGACTCTGATCCATCTCCATCCTCTTTCTAATCAATTGGATCTTTTCTACTATTTCTTGGATAAGGCGTGTCCTGACTAGTCAAGATTCATCCATTTCCACCCAGCATAGTGGAGAACGACAAGTACACCCATACAATTCTTCAAACGGAGCCATGAATATTGAGGCTTTATAGCTGTTATTGTATGAGAACTCCACTAGGGGTATATAATCCTCCAATGAGCCACCAAAATCCATTACACAAGACCAGAACATTTATTCCAATGTTTATATCATCCGCTCAGATTTCTTATCCGTCTGAGGATGATACGACAATCTTAATGTCAATTGAGTCCTATGGGCTTGCTGCAAGGAATTCCAAAATACGAGACATGAAACATGGATCTCTATCTAAGATGATTGATGTTGGTACACCATACCTCTTTACCACCTCTCAAATATTGATTTTTGAAAAATCCTCCACCGTATGAGTTTCATGAATAGTGATGAAATGGGCCGACCTAGTTAGGCAATCTGTTATGGCCCAAATAGCATCGTGTTTTCGGACCATTCTTGGAAGAACTGTACCAAAATCCATTTCTATCTGATCCCATTTCCACATTGGGATGGGAAAAGATTATAACATACTAGATGTTCTCTGATCAACTACTTTAACCTTCTGACATGTTAAGCACCACGAGACGAACTCATCCACCTTTTCTTTCATGCTGCTCTACCAAAAAATGCACCTTCAATGCATTATAAATCTTCTATATACCTATATGTACAACCCATCTAAAATGGTGGTAAGAATGAAGGGGTTGTTCCTAAAAAACCATAGGTATAACCATCCAATATCTGAAACACGAAACTGAACCCCCATCAAGTTTCCATCCCTCGATGGTCTCCCCACCCTTGAGTTTTGAACATAAAACTAATCATTCTGCATCAAATGTTTGTGCTTATTTGATCATTTTTACTAAATCAGGAAAAAGTGTGTATTAAATGAAAACAACCACATCACCTTGGTCTTCATATTCCACAAGCATGATAGCTGAGACCGACATCAACTGTCATTAATCTAAAGATTCTTTCTCCAACTAAGCATATGACTTTCTACTCAATGCATATGCCATTGAATTTCCTTTCCCTGGTGTGTACATGAAGTCAAAGTCAAACATTTGGAGACACTCCATTCATCTCCTATCCCTTAGATTCAAATACCATTGTAAGAAAATGTGTTTCATTCTTTTGGGATCTGTAAACATAGTAAATTTATTACTAAAGAGATAATGTCTCCATGTTTTCAAATTATGGAGGACTATAAATAACTCCAAATCATGTGTTGGGTAATTCTTCTCATAAAACCTCAACTAGCTTGAACCATAAGCAACCAAGTGATCTATCTGCATGAGAATATAGCCTAACCCTAATCCTGAAGCATCAAAATACAACACTTAACACTGTCCTATTTATAGCAAGATCGAGAGAGGCGCCGATGTTATCCAAAATTTCAGTTTCAGGAAATACTTCTTTCATTCCTCCATCCATTGGAATAGAGAATTCTTCTTTTTCAGAGCTTTAATTGGTAAAGATAGTCGTGAGAAATCATGAACAATGCATCGATAGTAACCTATTAGACCAAAAAATGTATCTAGAACACATTCATTGGTGGTTTCCAAGAGATAGAGACTTTTATATTTTTCAGATTAACAGAAAGGCCATTCTCAGAAATTACATGGATAGGGAAATGTACTTCATATATCCAAAAATCACACTTTGATAATTTTTCATACAAATAATGATCTATCATGATTTGTAAAACTGTGTCCAGTTGCACCCCATGATCCGCCCTTGTCTTTCAATAGACCAAAATGTCATCCAAAAACACTAGAAAAGAAGAATCTAGATATTGTAGAAATTTTAGATTCATAAATTCCATGAAGGCTTTTAGTGAATTTGTTAGACCGGAAGGCATGACTACATATTCGTAGTGGCCATATCTACATCTGAAAGCTATCTTTGGAATATCCTCCTTCTGAACTCTCAATTTGTGATATCCTGATTGAACTTTAATCTTGGAGAACCACTGAGATCCACTTAATTGATCGAACATATCATCAATGCGTGGATGTGGATATCTATTCTTTACCGTAACATGGTTAATCTTACGATAATCAACACACAACCAAAAATTCCATCAACCTTCATCATGGACAAAACTGTTGCTGCCCATGGAGATGTACTTGTTCGAATGAAACCCTTGCTTTACAGCTCCTCTAACTACACATTCAATTCCCTTAACTCTGTTGGTTCCATCCAATAATATGGAAGGGAAATATGACTGGTCCTTAGAGGGAGATCAATCGTAAACACCACTTCCCTTAGAGGTAGTAACCAAGAGAATTTCTTGTGAAAGACATATGGAAATTGATCCACAACAGCTGGAAAACTATTTTCCTTGATCTCTTCCATCGATGCCAAAGTAAAATATTCCAATTGGTAAGTGATCATTCCCACCATTGGTTCCAAGAAGCACATTGAAATATTCTTTATAATCCTCTCTCCTCTAAAGAGATGCTTGATGTTGTCCTCAGTCATGAAACATACCATTCTCATATAACATTAAATTTGATCCTTGAACATTGTAATCCAATCCATACACATGATTAAATCATAGACATGGATATCCAACATCAAAAAGTCCCATTTTAGCTCATCTCCATCAACAGTAATAGCACATGCTCTACACAAAAAGGCTTGACATTTTCTTTCACTAAGAGGAGTTTACAGTTTCAAAACAGAAGGCATCATTTCTGGTTTTAAACATAGAAGGTGTAAAACATAAGAAGAAATAGATGAATGTGATGCAGCAATATCAAACAACACTTTCTCAAAATTATAATTCAAAACAATCATACCTATCACTATAGATCGTCCATCCTGATCATAGACAATATTCTTCTCAGCTCCATACAATTTTTTATTCACTATATTGTTCTCCTAGTTTCCTTGATAAGGTTTCCATGATTGAGGAGTCATGGTATTTCTAGAACAACATGGATAGCTCTCCTTTGATAATGTGACTGATTCTACTATCCTTGTCTAGTCGAAGCACGCAATGCTTGTTACACCTGAGAAGTGTCTTGAGCAGCTGACCTTAGAGCACTGCGATAATAACGCTAAATATATCCCATCTTGTTACAATTATGACATGCTCTATGTTGTTTCATACAATCATACATTATTTGGTCAATCGAACCACACTGAAAACAACCTGCTTTGCTCTGGGGTCATGGAGGGAGGTTTACTGATCCAGTCGTCTGGTTCTGATTTCCACTTGCACCTTGGAAATAGGTGTCCCCTTTCTTCTTGTTCCTAGTGATTGAGTTCCCACCATTTCCTATAAGAATCATCATGCCTCCCCCCATAGATCCCGAGATATGACGTTCAGCCACATTCACTCTGTTCACAATCTCTACATAGTCTTTAATACAAAGTACTGCACTCTTTGATCGAATCTCCTATCGTTACCCTGATTTGAAGATGAGTGCCTTCAAAGAGGCACTTTCCGAAACTTTTGGTGAAGATAATATTGTGTTCATTAACTTAGTCACATACTCTATGATAGAGAGACTCTCTTTTTTTAGTTTGAAGAAGTATGTAATTTTTGGGATCTCTAACACATGGGGATAGAATTGTTTGTTGAACAATTCTTCAAAAATCATCCCATGCAAGTCCTTCAACCAATTTACCCACACTGATAAATCCCTGCACTAACATGCAATATCCTCAACCATATCTGTTTCCAGTTCGAACTTTATCTCTACTAGCGTGACAATGAATTCGATGATATGATTCACCCTACATAGCCACACCTCTGCCTTCTTAGGTTTGGAATCACCCCAGAAATTACGTGGATTCTGATTCATGAACTAGATGGTATAATCTACATGTCGTGGTTGATTCCTCCAGTTCCCTATATCCACAGCATGAAAATCTTGAACAATACTCTGAACCAGCTCTTGGTTCACATGTGGTTCAGGTGAAACCACATTCTCCGTAGCTTCTTCAGGTTGGTTTCGACGACGCCTACCAGGTTCCATTTTATAAACTAACAACAACCTCCGTTAATCTCACCATCTAGCCACTATTGTCTTAGTATTTCAAATTTTATCACGTCAATTATCACAACTTTTTTTTTTCCAAAAAATCGTTTTTCCCATGTTGAATTATTTTTGTAACCACTTCACATGATTTTGAAATTTTAACCATTTTCAAAATATGATAATCAATCGCTTTTAAAAAATATTTCATTTGAAAACTAATTCCATAATTTTAAGAAATGAACACTTTTTTCACAACATGAATCATTTTTAGAAATGATGTATACACATCTAGTGGGAAGTTATTCCTCTATAATGGATGACATGCTCGTCTCATTGGCCAACCCCATGATAATGAGATTTCCAAATCCTAGAAGTGTCTCCAAACACTTATTTACCTAAATCCTTGGATACTTGAACTTCAACATAAAGGGGTTAGCTACGTCCTTTTATACTATACATTTCAAGTTACGAAAATCCTACTCCTTTCTAAGATTCCCAAACAAGGAATAGACAATACGGGATATCATCTCCAAAACTAGGAACATCGATGACTACTAGGTAGGAACTGAACGAACAATATGATACCATTTGTAATGACCTTCCAATTCTCACTATCTTGAGAGTACAAAAAGTCAATACTAGGCCTTAATATACTTCCGAAAGACACAAAAGGCTAGAAATAAACGCCAAAGGGTTTCATATACAAGTGGGGGATTATTTACACTTTAACAAATAAACCAATAAACAAATAATCCATAACCAGATATTCACTATTTGATGCATGAACGAATGAAATACAATGAAACTTCTTCATGTATCTCAAAACCATATCAATGTATGAAACAGTTGATGAATAAACAAGTATCACAGTAGAAAAAAATACACAAGACACTCTCAAGACTCCATGCTTCACAAGCTCCAAGATCCAAAATCTCAAAAAAACCTAAACATCACGAGGTATTTCTAAACAGGTGTGAAAGATTACCTTCTCCCTTATCCTGGAAGATGCCATTTGAAAAAGCTCAAATGTGCCAATGCAGGGGTGAGTATAAAACTTAGTAGGGTTTCCCCAATGACTTCCCTACTCATGCCACTGGGATATATAAGTTAACAACAATTATATAAATTTATTTTATAAAATTGTTTCTCAAAAATAGTTTATAAATAAAATATAAACAAATTTCAAAAACCTTTCATTAACAATGCATACAGGTGAAGTTGAACCCAATTTTTCACATCAAGATATTTTTCTAGAAAAATAACTAAACAATCCATACAACCATTCGAAAATATCCCTTTATCAGCATACCCAACCATTCCTCAAACCCATGAAACCAACCATGCATGTTACATTATGAATGTTCCATACTCATGAGTGGTTTCTTGTCGATCTACCAAGTCGTCACAAGGTAATTGTTTCCCTTGTGCCATTACACCTTTGGCTCTGAGCACAAGGTCATATTTCAACCAAGCCCCATATATGCAATTCCCATGTGCTGTTAAAAATTTGGCACCGAGCACAAGGTCATATCTCAACCAAACCCCATATATGCAACATGAAAAAACACCACATGTTCCAAAACAACCCTTTCAATAAAAACACCTTTTTATTGAAAAACATTTCCATCAAAACCATTTCAATGCCAAACCATTTCAATAAAACTATAATTTTATTGAAATCCAAAGAATAAACCAATTTCTAAATAGCCATTTCACTTCAATAAATCATTCCATTTTATTTAAAACATCTAATCCAAACCATGTGTCACAATTTCAAAAAATCCCTATTTTAAAATCTCTATTTTAAAATTAAGAACCAATGCACTCATTCAAAATCCCAATTTTTCCAAATTTCACCACCATATTTAATGAAGTTTTTCAACAAGTGTTCAACAACCAAATAACTACTGATTTAACAACACACATTCAATTTGAAATCATGCCAATTAGTTTTACTAAGTGGAGTCGAGAGAGAAGCCTCTTACCTAGAAGGTTTTGATGAAAACTACAACGAACGAAGAGTGATTCAGAAAACCTGGTTGATTCTTTAAGAACCCACCTTAGATATCTCTTCCTAACAATACTGAGACCAAATACATCATATTTGACACCCAAACACCAAGATCTACCCATAATGAATGTATATATATATAAAACAAAGAACAAGAGTAGTAGATCATAGTAGATCTAAGGAACCAAACAAGAATGAATAAGAATGATCACATACCACAAGAATCCAGCTTTGATTCACCAAGGGAGGCCTTCAGATCTCCTTTGGAACCATGGGATAACCTTCTTTGGACTAAGGAGGAGAAAATCATGAGTTAGGGATGCTTAAGAGGAAAAAAGAGAAACATAGAGGTAAAAATGTGTAATATACAATTTTTTTGGATCTCACTTAAGTGCCCACACAGTTAGTTCGCAGAGTTTGACAAACTCGGTGCTAACCGTGCATTAGACACTGCCTTAGTAGACCCTCGAATGACCCCATCACATAGTCTCCCAAACCGTGCTACAACTATGAAGGAGACACTGCCTCAAATGTGCTAACTACACATGGTTTGGCCGCACGGTTAGACAAACTGTGCTCCGCCTATGTGACTTCCCCTTTACCTCAAAACATCATTTCATGTTCTCCCAAATCTCTCATTCATCACCCTTAACTTTATAAGATAGAAAATCATTATGTAAGGGTTAAATTCCAAAAACCAGGGGTACTAGAACTGTGATATCATTTTTTGTATGGATTGGATTTTAGTTTATAATGATAATATATACTACAGTTCTAAAACTTTTATTCGATGATTTCCAACATTTTATGACATACCATGAAGCCAATAAATTTATCAGAGATGGAAGTGAAAGTTATTTTTCTAATATTATTGAAAATATGGAAAATGTTCTAATTAGTTATGTCCCAGTAGTGAATTAATTCAACGATGTTTTTTCTGATGTCTTTCTTGGTGTTTTTTATGATAAAAAATATGAGTGTATATTTGACTTATTTCTTGATTATAAACCTATTTCAAAACTCCCATATTGAGTTACTATTGTGTAACTTTTACAATTAAAAAAGAAATTACAAGAGTTATTAGATAAAGGTATAATCAAACCTAGCACTTCACCACGGGGATCACATATTTTTTTTTTTGTTAAAAATAATGATGGTTCAATGGGACATTTTTTTGGCTATAAATCTTTGTATAATATCAAGGTTAAAAAAATTTATCCACTGCCTCATATAAATGATTTTATTGATTATCCCTAGAGAGAAATGTGTTTTTTTAAAGTTGATAGGAGGTTCTAGTACCATCATATGATGTTGAAGGAAGATGGAATTAAAAATAATTCAATCCATATTAGATAAGGGAATTATGAGTATTTTATTACTATTAGGTTATCCAATGAACTGACTATATTTATGGACCTTATGTATAGTGTTTTTCATGAATTCTTGAAATTTTGTTTGTTTGTTTTTATTGATTAGTTTTTTAATATTTTAAATTTCATGAGGAAAATGAATGATACCAGATAATTGTTTTGAAAAACATAAAACAAACGAAACTATATGAAAAATTTAGTTGGTGGGAATTTTTTTTTCAATAATTTTATTTTCATGAACATATTTTTTTTAAAGATAAAATAACTATATAACCAGTTAAAAAAGTTGTTGAATAGTTCCCATGATCGATGAATATCATAATGATTTATAGTTTTATTAGATTATTTGTTTACAAAAAATATTTTATTAAAGTCTTTTTTTTTGAAATTCTAGGCAACTGACTATATTATCTCAAAAAGGAGTTAAATTTAGATAGATAAAATAATTTTATTTTTGTTTTCTGGAATTGATTATAAGATTGGTGAATGCTCCAGTTGTAGACCTTAATTCTAGAAATGTATATTTTTTTTCATATATAGTTATTCTTACTTAAAAGGACATGGTTCTATACTAATGTAGAATGATTAGGTAATTGTTTATGATTCATGAAAATTTAAGCCTCACAAGTTATGTTACCCTTTAAATGTTCTAGAATTTGACATTTGGGTTTTTATGGAAATTTGGAGTTATAATATTTATAGTGTAAGGTGTGAAATATATTTTGATTACAAAATCTTGAAGTATATGTTTACTTAGAATGAAATAAACACATGATATAGAAAATAACTATAACTGGTCAATGATTATGATTACATGATTAATTACTATTTTTTAAAAGAAATTAAAGTTGCATATGATTAGAGTCTAAAAAATAAATCTAAGTTATCCATGACACAATTAGAATGTGATAATTTTTTATATCTTTGATATATTTTGTCTTTGAAGATATGGATGCATATAAAACCTGTATTTTCTTCATGTTTTAGTGTAGTCTACTATTTATGAAACAATTAATCAAGCTCAAAAGGGGGATCTATTTTTACAAGAAAATGTATAATCATTAAAAGGATAATTTTCCAGATGTTAATATTTTGGAAGAATTCATTTAAGATTTTTAAAAAGATCATGTGTTCCTTGTTTTTTATAGTTTAATAAAGGGTCATTAAGTTATGCTCATAGTTCCTTATTTTTCCTTAATAGTGGAATCACTATGATGTATAGGGTCCTTCTGGATCATTACTGGTGGGATAAAATGAAAAGGGATATTGCTAAATTTTCTAGGAAGTGTTTAACCAATTAAAAAGTTAAATGAGAATGATAATTAATGAAGGGGATGCTTCATCTTTTTCTAAAGAAAATGTGAAAAAGGGAAATTATATCCACGAATTTCATGATGGTATTTCTAATGATATTATCAGGTAATAATATGATATGGGTTATTTATGATCTATTAACTAAATCTAAAAATTTTCCTACCATTAATGATATAATTCCTTTATAACATATTTATTAATTATACCTGATAGAGATAATCTAGTTACATGGAGTGACTCTTTCCATTATATTAGATAATGATCCAATGTTCACATCTAATTTTTGTAAATAAAATTAAATTTTATTGGGTGCTAAAGTAAATTTTGATAAATATTTTCATCTACATTCAAATGGAAAATTTTTGTATAATGTTAATATAATTAAAGATATTATTCAATGTTTTTAAATGTATTTATGGTGAATTTTTGAGAAACATATTTCTTTTATTGTGTTTTCTCATAATATTAGTTATCATTCGAGTATAAAAACAACACAAATGAAGAAATTATATGGAAAGCATTTTCATAGTACAAATTTTTTAATTGATGTAGGAGAAATGATATTTATGGGAATATATTTTTAGAGGAAATATCTAATAAGGTGTAGTTGATTTAGACAAATATGAGCACAGCTCGAGGAATATAGAAAAATTATACGGATAACTAGAGAAAAAATATTTATTTGAAGGTATGTGATCTTGACTTTCTCAATGTTTCTCCTTCGAAAGTGTTATGAATTTTGGAAATATGGGGAGGATAATTACATAGATCATTAGACCACATGAATTCCTTGATAAAATGTTACTAGTTTCCCAGTGAGTGGCATTAGTGCTGAGTTTATCTTAGGTACACAATAGATTTCATGTTTTGATGTTCAGAAAACATGGGTTAGATTCATCTAATATTATGAGCCTTGAATTAGTTTAGTTGGAAGAGAATATTTATTATTATGAAAAACCATTTAATATTATTGACCTTATAGATAATTTTCTGTAGAATAATGTGACTTACCGTGTTATGGGTTTACGAAAAAACCATATGGTTGAAGGAGAAACAAGAAAATCTAAACATACTATGAGGAAAAGATATCGCAAAATGTTTAATGAATGAATAAAATTTTAAGGACATAATTTTGAAAGGGGGAGGGGGAAAATTTACAGCCTAGTTAATTATATAAAAAAAATATACATAATTATTAAAATGAATCAAATAGTAAAATTATTTAAAAAAAATATTAAGTATTTTAAAATAAAAAAGGAAGTAGTTCTAACAAAACACTTTTTTATAAGATTTTATATCGAATTTTAATTTATTAATATTATAATTTAAATTTTAAAATATGGTTATCCATATTTAAATCAGAATATAAAAATTTACCTATGGTGAAATTTTGGGACTTTTCAGAAAATATTGATTTTTGAGGGAATATTGAAAAATTATGGTTTTTGAAAATTTATTTTCTTTTCAATAAGTTTTGCATTTTAGATGCCAAATTATGTTTTTAATACGATTTAAACTAACATATCTAAAATATAATTATATTTAATATACTAAATTACTTTTTATCTAACATTATATTGGTTTTTAGAATAAGTATTCATTGGGATTAAAAATGAGATTTTTTAAAAACTATTTCAAAATGTATATCGTTTCTCCATTTTATTAATTAAAATAATACTGAATGCAAAATGTTTCAAGTAAAATTTATATATTATATATAATTAAATATTAATTGAGTTTCATACTATGATTATTATCAGTCATTTAGTTAATATAATGTATCATTTTTTAAATAAATACTTTGCCCGAAAACCTGAATTTTCACCGCTACTACAGGTCTTATTCTAAATTAAAATTTTCTAGTAATGTGAATTTAATTTGGTAAATTTTATTCAATATTTGGAATAATAAAAATTTAAATGGTCTAATATGTTTAACCAAATTTTTTTACAAAACTGAATTGTGAAAAAATTAATAATTAATTACCACAATTAATGTAAAAATGGATTCACGATGGGGGGGAGACAAAATATGTAAGGGCGAAGATGACAAAAACATAGATAAAATAATTTTAATGGAAATATTTCAATATTATATCTTCTATGATATATAATTTTTAACTATTTTATCCTTGTGATATTAAAATAAATGGGAAAAATTGATTCTTTAAAAAAATACAAGTGTTCCACTCACCTCACTTATAAGAGGACACCACCTCTCGTTATTTATGCACACCTTCAAAACCCACATTTTAGGCCAAGAAATGGACAAATAACTTCAATAATTACCTCATATGATCATATAATCCTTATTATAGGCATAAAACCTACCATATAAGTCATTTTTTATAAACCAGATGAAGTAACTTGAAGAAGAGGTAACATTCTTCAACGAGAGTTTTTATTTTATTTCATTCAAAAACCTAATTAATTATTCTTAAACCATTATTATATAAAAAAACATTATATTAAATTTAATAATTTCTTTTTTATATTAATTTAATAACCTAAATCCTTATCCACATCCATCAAAAGCGTTATGAAATCATCATTCGTGTGTATGATGGACTATCGTCTCACGAACCGATGTCATTATTTTTTACATTAACACCTATAAAGGTTGGTTATGATATATTTTTTAAAGTATAAATATGATATTTATAACATAATAATTAATCTAGAGTCATTATATAATTTATACCTTTCTTTTATTTACATTCTTTCGGGATACGATAACATTGTTCATTTGTACGACGGACTACAGCATCGCGAAGCGAAGTGCTTGTTTTTCACAAATTAATTACACTGAAGGAAATAACAAAATATATGATGAATATATTTGAAATAAAAGATAAATTATTATTATTAATGACATATTTATTATTAATAATATATAATATTACAGTTCTCATTATTACCTTTTCATTAATTGAGAAATGATAATTTCTTTCATGGACATGTGGACTACCGCCTTCATAAAGAAACATGACTCTATTTTTATCACCACACAAAATGGATGATATATAAATATATTTAGGGAAATAACATGTAATATATAAATAAATTATTGTTATTTAAAAATAAAATATCACTTACCTCCTTTCCATAACGATCACCCAAAGTTGAAAATGTTACTCATGAGTACGTATGACCTACAATATTCTTTATTATATATAATTATTTCCCAAAACCACCATTTATTATTGGTATTAAAAGTATAATTGATTTATAAATATATTCAATATGTGATTATTATTATTATTATTAAGGATATGTTTAAATAATTACCACTTTGACAATTTTCAACCTACCAAATTCATTTTCGACACACAATCCGGATATGGTGAAAATAATAGACATAAATTTAACTAAATAAGTAAATATAAATTAAATGTTAATAAGAGTGATAAAATCAATAATAAAATTGAAAAAAGTTATAAAGGATGTAAATAAATAGAATAAGTTTTTTTTATTTTGTAAGATAAAGACACACATTGAATTTTAGACTTATGGTTTGTGACATTGTCTTATTTTCCTTTTATTGAGGAAAATTTGGCTTCTTTACACAAATAATATTTTACGAGGTATATAGAGATCCAATGGACATTTTATATAATGAATTTCTCTATTATTATGATATTTATAATTATTAAATTAATAATTTCATGGTGATTATGAATAAGTTATTTCAAAAGTGAAAAGGGTACATTCTTTTAAAACGTTCTCATTTAATTTTTTCCATCAAACTATTTAATTTCAATCTCCATATTTTTAAAATGATTTTTTTGGAAAAATTTACATATATATAAAAGACATTAATTTATTTTTTTATTTTTACTTTGTTTTCAATTTTTTAAAATGAATCTTTTTACATGTTCTAGAAGGAACATTTGGGTAATAAAAAAATACTTGTTCTATTATTAATGTACATGACAAAAAAACATTCCCCATCGATGTGACTATAGGTTGATTTAAATAATCCTTTGTAGTATTTTGTGTTTTCTTCAATGAAAGACCATATTTCCCATTTTTCGGTATTTTTGTATTTAAAATCTGTTTTTATACAAGAAAATGGTATTTTGATAACTAAAAGTTATTTTTATATCAATTTAAAAGAGTTTTTCAAATGTTTTTTGATAAAAATATTATATCACAAAATGTTTTGTTAATGTTGTTGTTTTGGAAAATTATATAAAATGGGTGCACCCAAAAATCCTTGGGTAAGCCCATTATAACAAATTTGATGGGTGATCCCAGATACCACACTAATGAATTTGGTTATGAGTTTTTTCTCTGGAGAATTATATTAGAACATGGGTGTATGGATATTTCAATTTGTAAATGTGGTTTAAGGGTTCAAAAATGTTAATATTATTTGATTTCCCATGGTATGAACATAAATTTAATATATTTTTTCTTATGAATTTTATTGGAAATTAATAGTTTTAGAATGGTAATATAAATGATCTTATTAAAATAATTATAATTTTAATTTTGTGTAATATTTTATATTTCTACGAAAATGGTTTTCTTGTTTTTAAATGGACTGAAAAATTTCATGTTATTTCCACATACAATGATTTTTGTGCTTGTCACTATTTTATAAAAAAAATCTATAGGATTTAATGATGGGAATAAGAAATGTGGAAGTAAATTTTAAAGTCATGAATATTTTCCATAAAAGGGATCATTCTTCATTTAAAAAGTTCTATATTATTGAAAAAATTAGACACTAATCATTGGAGAGATATATATTTTCTGATATTTTTTACATAATGATACGTACAACATAGAACATATAACTATCATAGTAATGAAAGTCTAGAGAAATAAATGAGTTTCATTAGGTTGTTTAAGGAATAATTTCAGGAATATTATTAGGGTTAAAAAATAAAAATGAGATCACATAATTTGTATAAACAAATTAATTATGGATTGATGAATAAATAACTCAAGTGGAGTAGTATATGTGTTTTTGAGAGAAAATTATTTCTAGAGAATATTTTTATTTGGGTTATAAATCAAAAAGGAATCATCTATATCCCTATAAGAAAATATAAAAATAGTGAAATGATTGTTAATAGAAATTATAGGAATATGCATACCAAAAATGACGTGAATGGGGGATAACTCAAACAAATGGAGTTGGGTTCGAGAATCCCCTTACATTAAATCCCACTTTATTTTATCACATTTCCCACTCCTGAATAATAAAATTATGATTATTAAAACATTAATACAGAAATTAATTATTTTCATTTTTAAAATATTTATCAATTATAATCATTAAATTAAATTCCATAGTTTATATATTTAAATGTTATACATTTTGATATGATGTATTCATTTAAAATATATTATTTTTCTTCAATTTGTCTATTTTATTCAAGGACATTTATACATAAGTATAATTAATTTAATAAAATAAATGTACATATATCTATACAATTATATATCATAAATATTTTATTATAACTGGCCATAGGGTATGTGATAGAAAATGAATTGTCAATTTCCTCATTGGCGCTCAACTGATAGTTAATGGGACGTTATCAGAAGGGCATGAAGATCAAGTTTGATAATGTAATATTTTATAAATATAATACTTACTATATGTTAAAAAAACTAATAAATTATAAAATACTACTTAATTATACTTATAATATTTTGTTTTTAAAGGGATGTAGGAAAAGTGAAAGAAGAGAGGAAATGAGAGATAGAACAGATGAAAACATACCCGCTTCTCTATGTTTCTTTTTTATCTAAGACCTTAAACTCCTAAGATGAATGGATTTAGATGGATACAGAGTATCCCAAGGTATAATGAGAGGCTTAAAAGAAATTATTTGAGATGAAATTTTTATTTGTATTGCATGTTAGGATTTTTTTTCCATGGGGACTGAGATGTGAAATTTATACTTTAGGGAAGAAGTATTTTTAGTCTAATATAATGAAGAAAATAGTATATCAAAGGAAAAACTTGTGATAGTTAATTAATGAAAATATAAATCATAGATTAATATTATAGATTAATTCTATGACTTTAAACCCCTTTATAATTCAAATTCACTTTGTTTATTAAAAAGTAATGTGGGGAAAAAGAATATTTTTTGTTTTTAGAGACATTTTTCACTTTAGAATTTGGAAAAATATTTTTAGGATAGGAATGTAACATTATTTTATTTTAATGAATATTTTATGTAATTGAATATATTTTTTACAAACCATAATATATATAATTACTAGCTTATTTTAACATTATAATGGATTTAAATTAAGAAACATCAGATACAATGAAACTATATTTTTTTCATTTCACTTGATAATTAATGTATTTTAGAAAATTTCCAGAAAATCACCATTAGATAATTTGGAAGTTTTTATTTTTTTAAAAAAAGTAAATTCATTTTAACAAATTTATTTTCCAAAATGGGTAATTTTAATTTTTAATATGAAATTGTGAATTTACGAAATACATTAAAATACTGTTTATGAAAAATTTGCTTATATTTTATTTGTGTTTTTAATGATTATATTTATTTTATAGAATTATAATATTTAAATTTATTTTATTTAATCACTATAAATATTTTTTAATTACATTTTATTATTTTTGGGTCAAATTACTAAAGAAATTGTCAGGTTTATTTTCCCACTGTTAAGTGTGCTATTCTCAATGGTCATTTTAATATTATAACAATCACATTACAATTCCAATGGTTATATTACCTCATATAAATAATAACTCATTTCTATGTTCATTATTCACCTCAATTTATCCCAATTTTCAATATTTCCATTTCTTATAATTTTGATTGGTTTAATAATATTATTTTCTATAGTTTTGTTTGTGGGGGTGATGATTTTTTGTAGATTGGGTGACACATATTTCCCTATTATATGTTTCATAATTTTCCCCATTATAAATTTTGATATTTTAATTTGTTTACTTTCTAATTAATGTTATAGTATTTATTGAGATTTTTTTTGGTTTATTTATGTGTTGGTTTTGCATAATACTATATATTATACTATAATACCCATTTATTTCTAGATACAAATATCATTTTTAATCTCTAGGGTTTTCTATAATTCTTCTATTTAGAAATTTTATCCTTGAAATTTTAACTCACATTATTGGTTGAGAATAAATGAGGGTAATTTATAGTGTTGTTCAATGGAAGTTTTTTTCTCTATCATTAAACTTAAATCCCCTTCGATAATTGTAAGAATTTCCCTTTTTCTAACTCTTAGGATATTTTAAATGTTTCTAGGTGGATTTAAAATTATCTATCATCTCTTTCACACGATTAGTTCCCAGTAGCATTTTTTTGAAAGCTTCATCCCAATTAGTTGGAGTTCTACATCAATTCCCATACAATGCTACAAATTGATACATTTGAATACTTGAGTGGAATGTATTGTATACCAAGAACAAAAATAAAGGGAGATTTTAATCACTTAATATAAGGCCCCAACCTTAAACCTTACTTAATCTTGAGTTATTACAAGATTACACATTGAGGATCTTTTCAGGTTTAGAGTTTTAGAGAATTAGATCATAAAACTTGCATTAAATTCAACATTTAATCAACGTGGTTACATAAAAGACAGTATTAATTTTTTTCCCATCAACGAAAAAATATTTAAAAATAAAGCATGGATTCTTTCTTGACACTTCCTTGACACTATCATCATATCATGTACCTTTCCCTTGACCTGTGAAAAACATTTCAAAAAACTTGGGATGAGCATAAAAAGCTCAGTAAGGGTTATAAAAAATATGGAAAGGAAACATGAGTTCATATATATATAAGAATGAAATCATGATTTACCCATAAAACATAGGCACTTTAACATACCTCATCAAATAATGAATAAATCATAGAAATCATATGACATAAAATGTAACTTGAGGCATTCATAACATTTTTACGTAGGGAGTAACCCTGTTGGTTACGTTTGGAATACCCACCACAGTATATTCCCTAAATCTATTCAGAGAAACCTTAACGTTTCACTCCTTTGCGTTACCCAATGCATTGGAGAGCTATATCGGGCTCACCCGCCCTTAGTTTATCACAGAACCACCGATCTTCATAATAATTCCCAAGAACCAAAACATAATCGTATCACATAAAACATGCATAAAGGAAACATAACAGTTCCACATTTCAATCACAAGATATAAATACAACACATTGATATAAAAACATTATCAAAACCATTTTCAATACCAAAATAAAAGAAAATTAAAACATGGTATTTATTTTTCTTTTAAAAAATGGTATGGCTTGTAGAGGAAGCCGAAACTCAAATAATGGTCATGGCGGCGGAGAAGTCGTTGTCGCCGCATACATACGACAAAAACATTCCCTTTTATCGTTTAGTAAAATTCATTGTATAAAAAAGATTCCTTTCAGATAAATTTATAAGTCAAAGGGGTTTATACAACGTATAAAAGAAGGTTGTGTATAAAATCAAATATGACTCAATGAAAGGAGATTGAGACGAAGTCCCATATAAAGACGTTATCCTTGGATTAAGGACAAATCAATTACATAATTATGTGTGACAAAATAATACAAAAAAATATAAGTGGATATTAAGTGTAAAACAATCAGAGGTTATTCACACATATTCATAGAACGACATATTCAAGGAGTACAAGCTTATCCCAAAGAATCAAATTTGGGTTAAGAAGTTCCCTTACAAAAATTTGACAGCCTAACGGCGTCACTACAAAATTCAGAAAATGAGTTGATGAGAGATAAAAAGGGTATCTTATCACATGGACATAAAATTTAAATCAATAAGGATATATAAGAACATATCCCAACATAATAGTATGTGAATTAAAAGACAAAACAAAAGAAGTCTTTTAAAGAGAGGAGGGTGAAAGGTTTCCTTACCGGCATGGGTATCTTTCGAGACATTCGCCCCGTGAAAGAAGGACAATACAACATTGATATAAATACTCATAAATGAAATTATATTACACAATGAGTAAAATAATGGGCACTACATACACCACTCAAAGGAAATTGTGGAAAATGTAACATAAATCTCACGGGAATAAAAGTGAGATGAAAAATCCCTTATGAAAACTCGGCAGCCTAACGACGCCACTTAAAACATACAAAAATGGATTGATGAGATAAAATAGGGTCTCTAATCATATTAACATAAATTTTACAGAAAGAGGAATATAAAAGAACATCCCCCAACATAACAAAGAGGATCTTAAAATAAGGGACATAAAGGAGAGTACTTAACAAGAAAGAGAGAGGTTAGATCTCTTACAAAAATTTGGCAGCCTAACGGAGCTACTCAAAACTTCCAAAATAGATTGATGAGATAAAATAGGGTCTATAATCATATGATAATAAAAATTATAGTAAGAGTAATATAAAATAACATCCCAATCACATGAAATATGAGCTTAAAAGGAATGACATAAAAGACTGTACTTAAAAAGAAAGAGAGGAGTAGGATCCCTTACCTCAGGTCCGACTTGACTCGATCGTTCTTTAATCTCCTGAATAATAAACTTGAGTTAATTTATACTTCCTTAATAACCTTTTTCAAGTTCATTATTCATTTTATATCACTTATTACAATGTCATGAACACTATGTAATTATTTTAGTTAATAACGGTCGTTTAAACGATCATTGGTACTTGAGTCAAAATATTCTATTTATAATTACAAGTTGTTCATGTGTCCATTATATCCAGAGTTATAATCATGGTTTATGTATCATATATATTATATATATCCAGTATATACATGCATTTATAATATTACATAATAATTTAGAGGTAAGAAATGAAATGCACCGTTCATAGAGACGGTAAGTGTACGTACGCATGAACGCTACTTTCATTTCTATTTTGTATTTTATAGAATGGAATCATAATTATATAATGGTATATTATTATTACATTATAATATCATATATAATACCATTAATTACATCATTTATACATCCCACATATGGCATTAACGAATCAAATCACTTTGAGGGGGCGGTAGTCCACACTTCATAAAATGATGATATCGTGTTTACTCATAATGGTAACCATAAAGGATATGCCATAAATTAAAAATAAAGAATCTAATGTAAAACATAAAAAATTTATATATAATATATAAATATATAAATATATTTATATCTTAATGGCCACCTTTGAAGGTGATATATGAGTGTTGAACAATCATCATTTCGTGAGGCAGAAATTCGCCATCCACAGAAACAGTATGTTCATTAACCATTAGATGTAGGTGTATGTAAGTGTAGATATAATAATTATTATAACAACATACTAGTATATTGAAGATACTGGAGTTGTTACAAAAGAAATGAATAAAAAGAGTTTAGGGGGTTGGAGAAGAAAAATAAAACAAAAGGACTCAAGTGAAGACATTACCTTAAAATCGGGTAACTCTTTTTGGTTTGAGCTAGAAGGCTTCCTTGGGAAGACTTCTTCCCAAAGTGAGGATTCATGGAGTTAGAGAGGGATGTGGAGAGAAAATATGGGCAGGGTTTGGCTGAGCCAAAAGATTTGGAAGTGTGGGTAAGGAGGTAGTGGTGGGGGCCTTTTATAAGAGGAGGGGAGGGGCACTCTTGGAATGAAAGGAAATGTTACCTTATTTTAGAATGAGTTTCAGATTTTAATGGTCCCACATTAATGTGTTTCTAGGATAAGGTGATAAGGGCTCGAAATCCACCAATAAAATAGGTTTTGGACATGTATAGGTCTTATATTTTAAATTATCTTTCCATTTTATTTAAATCGTTATATAATGAGGTCATCGCTGCGTCATCATGATGTCATAAATAATTTAATTTATTTAATGTCTAAAAATTATAAAAAAATACAATTATGTATTAAATCTTTTTACCTTTCCAATTACTATTTATAGTCAAATATCTGACTTGTATAACCCCATTTAAAAATTGTTTTAGTAAAACAACTCATGTTTGTGTCATTTTAATTTTAACATTAAATAAAAAGGTATTTATGTCATTTTCCAACCAAAGTGGCTCCATAGGGTCCCCAAGTTGACCCATAGATTTTCTTGGTTGGCCATGACTCATACAATGTGGGTAGGACATGTGTCTATATCGTTTCATATTATTAAAACATTATTTTTACCTTAAACTACACAAATAACCTTTAATGGCGATTAAAAACATAATAAGTTACTATTCACCAAAAAATTATTTTAATCCCATTGAAACACATTTTACTTCTTAATGACAAACATGTATGTCGGATTTTTGAAATTCAAAACACAAAGATGGAAAAATTGCATTTAAACGGAAAAATCAGTTTTTATAAGTACCACTTAGTGGTTTCACTATCCATTAAAAATTGAAGTTTTTTAGAAAATTACCAAAAATTCACCCTAAGATATATTTGAAATTCAGAATTCAAAAATGATGTATATTTTAAAAAATTCAAAATATATAAGTTTCAATAATTAATTTAATAATTAATTCCAGCTTTCAAAACAAATGGCGTGTTTTTATGAAACAAAATGTATCAAAAGATTGACACTAGTTTAAGTCCGATTTCAAAGTGAAATTAATTCCAACGACCACTAATAAATTAAATGTTAAAAATATATTCTAATTTCACTTTAAAACCAATTCAAAAGATAATATAATAATATAAATAAATCAGATTAAAAATTGGTTTTGAATTAAAATACAACATTTTTCACTATTCATTAAAAATTGAACTTTTTTGGAAAAAATACCAAAAATTTACAGAAAGTAAATTTTGATGTCCCGATTCTAAAGAAGAATTTTATTTTGTCAAATATAACACATAAAATTTTCAAAAAGAGTATTTAAAAAAGGTTTTCCATCAAAAGGCAGTTAATCTACCTTTTAAAGAATATTAGAATGTTTACGCTTAAAATTGGATTCATTCGCATTTTTAATCCTCTAACATTTATTGTAAAACATAAAAATATTTGAAAAACATATATAATAATTTTGTAGTTAGTTCTATTCTTTCCTACCATCACAATAGCTAGGCGTTAACTACCATTTAAAATAATATTATTTTATTATTAGAGTGCAACGTATGATTCCCAAGAAACACGTTGTTGCGTATTGGGTACGCCATTGAGCATAGCATCCCTTTTAAAGTAATATTAATATTTTATTCACAAATATGGATAAATATTAAAAATTTCATATTCTTTATTTACCTGGGGTGTTACATCCTTCCCCCCTTTTGGGAATTGCGTCCTCGTAATTTTAAAATTGAGCTTGGAAACATCCTTGAAAGTCCCACATCGGAACAAGAGTCGGTAAAACAATTACTTTAAAATAAAGAAATATAAGTACAGAGGTCACACAAGTTAACCCATACTAGGTTTTTGTGTAGGAAAATATGGACATGGAGGAGAAAACATAGGGTCTTGTTCTGATGGAGAGTGACAGAAAACATGTTTAGGAGAAAGTTAACCACAAGAAAATCACAAACTTGTGATGGGTTAAACGGTATTCGATCCCCCAGTAGGAAAAGTTAATAGAAAACATTTTTGTTTTAAGATACTTTTTATTGAGGAATTTATTCATAAGGAAACATAATCACTTATCATGTTGTCTTTCAAATTTTATTAGATTCGTTACACAAACTCATATTTTCTCCAAAAGACAAGTATTTAGGAAGACTTGTTCACATTAAGAGTACTATAATAATCTTCTAGAGAATCACCTAATCCACAAAAGAGAACTATATACTTCCCATGTCTTTAGACTTTAGGAAAAACCAAAACCAAAAAGGTTAGTACAAGATCAGATAATCCACAAAAGGATAACCCTTTATAAAAAGAAAATCTATTCTTAATCTCCAAAAATTTTCCAACAGAACCCAAAGTTCAATGAGGACCATTCAATAAACAATTTGTCTATAAAATTATTCAAAGTAAACCAAACTAAGATTGAAACCCAAATATTTAATGGATTTAGTCACATAGTATTCTAAGTTAAATCTTAACATTTATATCCAAACAACATCAGTTGCTCTTAATGTCTCGTATTAAAAAGTAATTAACCTAATCACATATCATCCATGATAGGTTAATAACTTTCCATAGATAAACCAAAATAAATATACTCTTAATTCATAAAATCATCTAACTAAAAAGAATCGGTCAAACTAACCTTGACTTCACATAGTCTAGTGGTAGGCGATAAATACCAGTTGCACTTTGGTTGTGGGTTCGATTCCCGCAGCTTTGTCTGACGTGATGGGTTGTCACACGGTCTGCGTGTTGTCCTTTTTACAAAACTATATAATTCTCAAATCATTCCCAAAAAGAGATAAAATCATCAAAAAAACCATAACATAATTTAATCTCAATTTAATATCATTCCTTTCACTTCCATCATAACATATAGTAACCCATAATTACCTCAAAAGTAAGGATCATATAAACCCAAATGGTTCTTTATAACTATGTCCACAAAAGAACAGATAACTATTCCTTGAATAAAATTTTCATATATTAAACATCAGGGTTACACATACTATAAATAGTCTTCTAATGTAACCCCATCATCAAAAGAGACTTAATACTCTTAATAATTTCACCATAACTATTGAAGCCCTTATATGTTGACTTCTTACTCATTCAACATTCTTCATGATCCATTAACCATTCCTTTCCAACTTATTCTGAAATACATCTTTCCTACAAACAAAATTAGGAATCATATCCTAATATTCCAAAATAGGAAAACGAAAGTTATGAAATAATCCATACCTTTGATTGGGCATTGTCAGTTTATTCATCCTCCATCAGAAAGGCATTAGGTATTGGTAAATGAATATTTGTACGATCTTGGTGATCCCATTCACGAAACTTCTTCAAAGGACATGTGTTTTCATAATGAACATACACACCACATTTAAAACATTCAACTGATCCCTTAGAAATAACTTCTTTCCCTTTCCTCGAGTCAACTGGATTCTTCCTTTTTCCATGGAAGGTTCTTGCTTTATGACCTTCATTTCCACTTCTATAGCATATTTCTGTCCCTTTGAAACATTTTCCTAGGTGTTTCTTTCCACATCTTTGACACATAGGTTTTTGAACATTCTTACCTTTATGATTATTACCCGTAGTTCCGTAGGGATTTGTTTCTCGCATATATGATGCCTTATAGAAATCACCAAGGTTTAGGTGGTCAATAATGACTCTAGATAGTTGGTCGAGGATAAACACAAGAGTTCTTATTGCAGCTCCCATATCATTCAGTTGCTTGCTCAAAACACTGTCATAGTTTCCTTCACATCTACTGTTACTTTGGTTCCTGCTAGATCCATCCATTTACTAAAACCAAAAAGGTCAATGTGAGTATATCAACAAAACCATCATGTACTAACGAGGAAGATAAAAACTATGATATACCTACTCATTCACTTTATATAAAACCAGGACTCTTTCTGAATTCCTAACCATTATGGTAATGTCACTGATGCTTAAAGAATACCCAAACCTCTAAAGTTATCTAAACCGACCTCTGATACCAAATATAAGGCCCCAATCTTAAACCTTACTTAATCTTGAGTTATTACCAGATTACACATTGAGGATCTTTTCAGGTTTAGAGTCTTAGAGAATTAGATCATAAAACATTCATTACATTCCACATTTAAACAAAGTGGTTACATAAATTATAGTATTCAATTTTTTCCAATCAACGGAAACATATTTAAAAATAAAACATGGATTATTTCTTGACACTTACTTGACACTATCATCATATCATGTACCTTTCCCTTGACCTATGAAAAACATTTCAAAAAACATGGGATGAGCATAAAAAGCTCAGTAAGGGTTATAAAATATATGGAAAGGAAACATGAGTTCATATATACATAAGAATGAAATCATGATTTACCCATAAAACATAGGCACATTAACATACCTCATCACATCATGAATAAATCATAGAAATCATAAGACATAAAAGGTAACTTGAGGCATTCATAACATTCTTACGTAGGGAGTAACCCTCTTGGTTATGTTTGGAATAACCACCATAGTATATTCCTTAAATCTCTTCGGAGAAACCTTAACGTTTCACTCCTTCGCGTTAGCCAATGAATTGGAGAGCTATATCAGGCTCACCCGCCCTTAGTTTATCACGGAACCACTCATCTTCATAATAGTGCCCAAGAACCATAACATAATCGTATCACATAAAACATGCACAAAGGAAACATATCATTTTAAATTTTCAATCACAGGATATCAATACAAAACATTGATATAGAAACATTATGAAAACCATTTTCAATACCAAAATAAAAGAAAAGTAAAACATGGTATTTATTTTTCTTTTAAAAAAAGTTATGGCTTGTAGATGAAGCCGAAACTCAAATAATTGTCACGGCGGCGGAGAAGTCATTGTTGCCGCATACGTATGACAAAAACATTCCATTTTGTCATTTAGTAAAATGAATTGTATAAAAAAGATTCCTTTCAGATAAACATAAAAGTAAAAGGGGTTTATACACCGTATAAGATAAGGTTATGTATAAAACCAAATATGCCTCAATAAAAGGAGATTGAGATGAAGTCCCATACAAAGATGGTATCCTTGGAATAAAGATAAATCAATTACATAATTATGTGTGACAAACTAATACACATTATATAAGTGGGTATTAAGTGTAAAACAATCAGAGTTTATTCACACATATTCATAGAACGACATATTCAAGGAGTACAATTTTATCCCAAAGAATCAAATTTGGGTTAAGAAGTTCCCTTGCAAAAAAGTGATAGCCTAACGGCGTCACTACAAAATTCAGAAAATGAGTTGATGAGAGATAAAAAGGGTATCTCATCACATGTAAATAAAATTTAAATCAATAAGTATATATAAGAACATATCCCAAAATAATAGTATGTGAATTAAAAGGCATAACAAAAGAAGTCTTTTAAAGATAGGAGGGTGAAAGGTTCCCTTACTGACATGGGTATCTTTCGAAACATACGCCCCATGAAAGAAGGACAATACAACATTGATGTAAATACTCATAAATGGAATTATATTAAACAATGAGTAAAATAATGGGCCATAAATACACCACTCAAAGGAAATTGTGGAAAATGTAGCATAAATCTCACAGGAATAAAAGTGAGATGAAAAATCCCTTACGAAAACTCGGCAGCCTAACAGCGCCACTTAAAACATACAAAAATGGATTGATGAGATCAAATAGGTTCTCTCATCATATTAACATAATGTTTAAAGAAATATGAATATAAAACAACATCCCCCAAAATAACAAAGAGAAGCATAAAAGAAGTGACATAAAGGAGAGTACTTAAAAAGATAGGGAGAGGTTAGATCTCTTTCGAAAATTCGGCATCCTAACGGCACCACTCAAAACTTCCAAAATGGATTGATGAGATAAAATAGGGTATCTCATCATATGAACATAAAAATTACAGTAATATTAATATAAAATAACATCCCAATCACATGATTTATGAGCCTAAAATGAATGACATAAAAGAGTGTACTTAAAAAGAAAGAGAGGAGTATGATCCCTTACCTTGGGTCCGACTTGACTCGATTGATCTTTAATCTCATGAATAATAAACTTGTGTTAATTTATAATTCCTTAAGAACCTTTTTAAAGTTCATTATTACTTTTATATTACTTATTACCATGTCATGAACACTATGTAATTATTTTAGTTAATAACGGTCATTTAAACGATCATTGGTACTTGAGTCAAAATATGCTCTTTATAATTACAAGTTGTTCATGTATCCATTATATCCAGAGTTATAATCATGATGTATATATCATATATATCATATATATCTAGTATATATATGAATTTATAATATTACATAATCATTTCGAGGTAAGAAATGAAATTCACCGTTCATGGAGACGGTAAGCCGTATGTACACATGAACGCTACTTTAATTTATATTTCATATTTTATAGAATGGAATAATAATGATATAAAGGTATATTATAATTCCAGTATAATATCATATATAATACCATTAATTACATCCTTTATATGTCCCACATATGGCATTAACAAATCAAATCACTTTGAGGGGGCGGTAGTCCGCACTTTCTAAAATGAAGATATCGCGTTTAATCATAATGGTAACCATAAAGGATATGCCATAAATGAAAAATACAGAAGCATAAGTAAAACATAAACCTATTATATATAATATATAAATATAGTGACATCTTAATGGCCACCTTTGAAGGTGATATATGAGTGTTGAACAATCATCATTTCGTGAGGTAGAAATTCTCCATCCACGGAAACAGTATGTTCTTTAACCATTAGATATAGGTGTATGTAAGTGTAGATCGAATCCTTATTATAACAACATCCTAGTATATTTAAGATACTGGAGTTTTTACAAAAGAAATGAATAAAAAGAGTTTAGGGGGATGGAGAAACAAAATAAAACAAAAGGACTCAAGTGGAGACATTACCTTAAAATCTGGTAACTCCCTTTGGTTTGAGCTAAAAGGCTTCCTTGGGAAGACTTCTGACCAAAGTGAGTCTTAAAGGAGTTATAGAGGGATGTGGAGAGACAAAATTTTCAGGGGTTGGCTGAGAGAAAGGATTTGTAATTGTGGGTAAGGAGGTAGAGGTGGGGGCCTTTTATAAGAGGAGGGGAGGGGCACTCTTGGAAAGTAAGGAAATGTTACTTTATTTTAGAATGAGTTTCTAATTTTAATGGTCCCACATTGATGTGTTTCAAGGATAAGGTGATAAGGGTTATAAATCCACCCATACAATAGGTTTTGGACATGTATAGGTCTTATATTTTAAATTATCTTTCCATTTTATTTAAATCGTTAAATAATGAGGTCATCGCTGCATCATCATGATGTCATAAATAATTTAATTTATTTAATGTATAAAAATTATAAAAAAATACTATGATGTAGGAACTCTTTTTAGATTTAAAATTACTATTTATAGTAAATAATCTTACTTGTATAACCCCATTTAAAAATTGTTTTAGTAAAACAACTCATGTTTGTGTCATTTTAATTTTAACATTTAAAAAAGGTATTTATGTCATTTTCCAACCAAAGTGGCTCCATGGGGTCCAAAAGTTGACCCAGGGATTGTCTTGGTCGTTCATTACTCATCCAATAATGGTAGGACATTTTTCTAGGTCATTTAATATTATTAAAACATTATTTTTACCTTAAACTACACTAATCACCTCTAATTGCGATTAAATAATTAATAAGTTACTATTCACCAAAAAATTATTTTAATCCCATTGAACCACATTTTATTTCTTAATGAAAAACATGTATGTCGGATTTTTGAAATTCAAAACACAAAGATGGAAAAATTTCATTTAAATGGAAAAATTAGTTTTTATAAGTACCACTTTGTGGTTTCAGTATTCATTAAAAATTGAAGTTTTTCAGAAAATTACCAAAAATTCACCCTAAGCTATATTTGATATTCCGAATTCAAAAATGATTTCTATTTTAAAAAATTCAAAACATATAAGTTTCATTAATTAATTTAATAATTAATTCCTGCTGTCAAAACAAATAGTGTGTTTTTATGAAACAAAATATATCAAAAGATTGACACTAGTTTAAGTCCGATTTCAAAGTGAAATTAATTCCAACGACCACTATTGGATTAAATGGTAAAAATATATTCTAATTTCACTTTAACACCAATTAAAAAGGTAATCTAATCATAAAAATAAATCAGATTAAAATGAGGTTTTGAATTAAAATAAAACATTTTCACTCTTCATTAAAAATTGAACTTTTTCAGAAAAAATACCAAAAAATTACACAAAGTAAATTTTGATGTCCCAATTCTAAAGAAGAATTTTATTTTGTCAAATATAACACAAAGAATTTTCAAAAAGTGATTTTAAAAGAGGTTCGCCATCAAAAGGCAGTTAATCGTCCTTTTAAAGAATATTAGAATGTTTACGTTTAAAATTGGATTCATTCACATTTTTAATCCTCTAACTTTTTTTGTAAAAAGTAAAAATATTTGACAAACATATATAATCATTTTGTATTTAGTTCTATTCATTCCCACCATCACAACAGCTAGGCATTAACTACCATTTAAAATAATATTATTTTATTATTAGAGTGAAATGTAAGATTGCCAAGGAACTCCTTGTTGCGTATTGGGTACGCCATCGAGCATAGAATCCCCTTTAAAGTAATATAAATATTTTATTCAAAAATATGGATAAATATAAAAATGTGATATTCTTTCTTTCCCTGGGGTGTTACACTTAAAACTTTAAATTTTATTTGGTAGGATCTCATCATATCCTTGAGATTGTGGATAGATCATTCAGATTGGCCATTATTTTGGGGGAGATAGAAGATGATGAAATTCAATACAGAATTAAATGTATTTATAATACTTCTAAAAATATTGAGTTGAACATTGGATCATGATAAAGATGATTGAAATAATCAACCCATGTATCCTCATGACTTCTATTACATATATATATGAAAATTATGGAAGTGAAAAATCTTTCAAAATAGAAATGAAGTGGGAAGTCATTGTGAGTCAATCCACCACAATCCATATCACATAATTTACCTTGGATGTTTTAAATAGACCAATGACCAAGAACATAATAAAAATATTCCATTTTAAAATGGTAATATACAATGGTTGCGTCATTCCTTTGAACTTCAATAGCTTTCCATTAAAAATATGAAATACAATGAACTTTGAAGTGTACCTAGAGATATCCTTCTCCATGTTGTACCACCTAATGTTGTCCCGAATATTGAAATGCATCTTGGTAATTCCAATATTGATAGTGAATGGTGATCTATTTGAATTATCCAATAGATCCATATATATAAATATATTAGGTTATTAAGACACACAAATCCTAGTTAAAAACCAAATCACACCATCATCATCTATATAGAATTCAGGGGGACTTACTTTCTTAACTGTTTTATCCATCTTTTGACGCTCCAGATAATCCCATTGTGCCTCCTTGATCTTCTCTTGTATTGATTTTTAGGCACTCATTTGGAAATGTTATGATTCATTTCCTATAATTATAATATATAGATCCATCCTTTTCATATACATGAAGATAATATCTTTCATAATCCATTTATTAGACAAATTAGCTGGTTCCTTTCGGCTAAGTGCATTAAATAACATTTTTTCGTTTCCTAAATGAGAATTAACAGAGATATCACAGTCTTTAATTAAATATAAACATGTTATTAGATCATGTTAGGCTACTTATATGTAATAATATGATTTTGAATCTTTTGATTTGTATAAATATAACACTTCTCACCGTATAAGAAATGCCACAATATATTCAATGCGAAGATCACAACCGCTAGCTCTAGATCATGTGTTGGTAATTTATTCTCATGGATATTCCATTTTTATAAGTAATTACCTTTCACTTTATCATTTTTCATGAGTATACAACCCAATATTTTCATTGATGCATCACTATATATAACAAAACCTTCTCCACTTGTTGGTAGTGTGAGTATATGTCTAATGATTATTCTATTACTAAGATATTTAAAATTTACTCACAATTTTCTATAAAAAAATAATTTAACCATTTCCATGTTATGTTCCATAACATGATAAAAATCATGACAAATTTCTTAAAAAACCATAGTAGTACCCTACTAAGATAATAAAAATATGTCTTTATATGGAACTAGTGGGTCTCAACCATTCTTTAATTGTGTTTATCATTTAAGGGTCTACATAAATTCCTTAACTTGTGATAATGTTCCCCAATAATGTTACTTGTGGAATTAAAAAAAACTTTTTCTAAACATAGTATACATTTTATCCTTCCTTAATGTTTCCGTTTAATTCCTTATATTCTGTTCATGTTCCTCTATTCTCTTAGATTAAAAGAAAATATCATTAACAAAAACTACTAAAACCTTGTCTTGGTTATCTCCAAAGACTCTATTCTTCAAATACATGAAGACCAGAGGGTCATTAGTATGTCTTAAGGGAATCAATATGATCTAATAGTGTTAATGCGTTGTATGTAAATCAGTCCTATAAATACCTTCCTTCTTCACCTTCATCTGATGTTATCCAAAAAGATGATCTTCCTTTGAGAAGTACGTATATTATCATTGTTAGTTAAACAATCATAAATATGTGGAAGGGGATAATTTTTTATTTATGGTGAACATATTTATTTCTAAAAAATCTATACAAAGATGCATTAATCCATCCTTCTTCATTAAAATATCTCTCACGCACCCTAAGGAAATGTACTAGGTAATATGAAACATTTGTCCAAATTATCTAAAGGAAAATTCTTTAACTCCTTCAGTTATATAAGGTCCATCATGTAGGGTAAAGTTTAGATAATATTGGAACTATTTATAAGTTCTATTGAGAACTCTATCTGATTATTTGATGTATTTCATGAAAAATCTTTCGGAAAAAATCAATATTTTTACTAACATTGGTAATTCAATCAATGTTGATGCTTTCCTTAGATGAAACCATTTGATCGAGATATGATTCTCTGTAGGGTATGATTACAAACCCCACCGAGGGATTTTACAAGGTATATTTAGGATATTCCTTAAATTTTTATAGTATCTTGGGATTGCTTTGAATATAAAAAGACATTTCCATTTCCTAATAGACGATGGTTGCTCTATATATTGAGGGTCAACCCATGCCTAGTATAGAATAGATTTCTACAAAGGGAAGGATTATGAGATTTACTGGAAGAATATTCACATATATGCTAACTAGAGAAGAGTCCAACACTTATTTTGTAATGATCACACCATTGGAGGGTTTTACAGACATCTCTTTTTCAAGGAACCATGGCATCGATTCAGCGGTTCTAGAAAATGTACAAGATATATAGAAACTTTTAAAAATAGAATCAAATAAAACATGTTCCATTCTAGAGTGAATAAGAATTTTACCTTGTACAAATTTATTATTATGACCCACTTTAGCAGTAAGGATAGAATAATATTTCCCTTTCTGCTTTTGATTTGGTGGATTCAAGTGATGATTTACCTCAAAGACCCATGGTTTTTAGAACACATTTGCATTGTTCCTTCACTCTATATAGTTATTTCTATGAACCATATGTGGTACATTAGGAGTTCCCTTCCTTTTCGCTATCACGTTCGTCTAATTCTTTATATTTCTTCAATATTTATGATTTTGGTTTCTTTAAATCCCATCGGTGAAGCATTTCTCCATACCTTTGAGGGAATTCCCATGATGATTCTTCCCATATTTTGAATCATGGCTAGTTTTATCCTCTTTACAGCTTTTTCATTTGACCCTTTTTCCTAAATATCCCTTATCCTCTTGTCGAATAGACAAATATTTATTCTTCATATCTACATTGAGAGAAAATAGATCCAATTCTTCGTAACTCATGTTTTATTAGATAGTTAGAGCCTTTAAAATGTGTATTTTTAATCCACTAGTGAATCTATCTATTTTTCTATCATTTTTTATAATAAATCCCAAAGAATATCCGAAAATCCATATGAATTGTTCCTCATAATTATGGATAGATTCACCTTTATTTTTGGTTAGCTCTCAGAATTATCTCCCTATTTTTGTTTGATGGGTTTGAGGAAATTACCTATTATGAAATATTTTATTAATGTCTTTCCACTATATCTCATCCATTTTATCCTTTGGTTTGGTGTTCTTTATAAATGACCACAATTTATTTGATTATCATCTAAATAATAGATTGCAAGAGTCCCTATATCCTTCATAGAATCGTGGATCACTAGAAAGATATTTTATTTAAGTTATCCGATTATTCTGTGACAATATTATTGGAAGATTCACTAAACATCAGTGGATGTTTGACACATGAAGCACTCAATGGATAATTTATCCCTATTTATTGAAGGATTAAATTACACATCGTTTAGGTTATTATTCAATTCATGATAAAGTTGTGTAAGAATTACAATAATTTTTTGAACTCCACTCCCATGGAATTAGGGATGTCATTTGATAAGCCATTATATAATTTCCCATGATGTTTGTGGGAAAGTTTTCTTTTAGTTCCCATCATTTTCTAAAATAGAAATGGTTTTAAGAAGCATATTTTATCAATGAATTAATAAATAATTTTTTTATTTGAAATTAAATTCTAAAATCATATCTTAGTGGATCCCTTTGTTTATAAATATTCTAAAAAATATTCTTGGATGTTTATCTATTCATAGAATTATCCAACAGGTTTTCTCTAATGCTTCCCCATTCTGATTCCCAAATTAACTACACCACAAATCTAATAAAATTTATAATATATGTATTTTATTCTTATATGACTATTAATTCATTTTGAAGATAAAAATAATAATATTTATACATTCAAGGATCTAATGGTTTAATATTTTTTGAAAATTAGGATCTTAGATCCCCTATACATAATAAAAAATAAATATTACTCTAATAATTCTTCCTTATAAACACAAAATATTTCATATTCCACTTAGTACATGTAGTCACCATAGGATGTACATCAAATAAAGCGGTGATCTAATGCCTAGTTAGTGGAAGGTAAAAGAATAGAAATAAGAGACATGAATAAATATTTAATGTGTGAGAATAATAATCATAATTGTGTCTTAAGTAGGTATCATCATTATAAATATTAGTAATAATTTTTAAAAAGACATGAAATGGGGTAATGCGTAAAAATGAAATATTATGTCATAGTGGTAAAATTCCATACATGGTTGATAAAAAAGATAAAATCATGTTAACACATAACATATGTGCATAAATTATAACATCACTATTTTGAAAAAATATACAATCATCTACACACTTAATAGACATTATTTCATGAGATATATCCCATTACCCAATGTATTTTAGAGGTATATAATTACAAGAACACCCATAACATCATAATATTTATATAATATTGAATTCCAAATATAATGTATAATAGGAACAGTCATAAAATAACCCATGTAAAGGAATGAGTTTCATAAGGATTTAGTAATTGTCTCATAGCTTGTAGAGGATATCACTGTTATAGTATGGACTATTCAGAATCATATTAAACAATTTCAGAGAGGAAAAAAGAGTTATTCTCATAATCTAAGGAAAGAAATGCAATTTCATTTTTGGGATAATATATTCTTAAAGGTTTCACTAAATAATGGAGTTTTAATATTTTTGAAAAATGCAAATTTAATTCCTAGGTACGTTGGTTAATTTAAAATACTAAAAATAATTTTGAGTTGTGGACTACTGATTGGTTATGTAGCCTATCCTTTGTAAATTATATGATGTCTTACATGTTTTACATTTTAGAAAATGTATACTAGACCAAAAACATGTTCTCACATCAAGGGAAATATAGTTTTCACATTATTTTTCTCATAGTTATGATCCCATATATATTCATGATACCAGAGAGAAAGTATTGATGAAGCAAACTACTTGATTGGTGAAAGTCCTATGAAGAAGTCAAAAACAATGATAGGTGAACTGGGATCCTAATGAACTTATGAGTAAAGAATATACATTTTTTAATAGGTAATATATAACCCAATTTTGTGGATGAAATTATTTCAGTTGGGATAATGTAATACACGAGACCCTCGAGACCCTTTGATAACAGGTAAATAGAAAATTATGAATTGTCATGCAATGTTCACCTTAAATAGAATTCATTCATGAACCGATTTAAAAGATAAATTTCATAATTTGGAATATACCCAAAAAACATAAATTTTTATTAATCAAATCAAAATTATCTTAGTATGATTTTTTAAGAAATTTTTTTTAGTCAAAAGATACAGTTTTCATGAAACTTATATTTTTTCGAAAATGAATTTATATAAGAATGAAATATATTTTTTTTAAAGTATAATTAATCATATAATTATATAAAGAATATAAAGATTAATTTTAAAATATTCTTTGAACTTATAAATCTTACGTCCACTATTTTTGGAAATAATTAAAATGTTATTTTAATTAAAAAAACTAATTTAATCATATTTAATTAAGTTTTTTTAGAAAAGTGGTGACATGAACTGGTTTCCCAATTCATGCCCCCTAGAGAAATTTATTAAAATCAAAAAAAGTTGCATTACAAAATCGAGGTGTAAATAACTTACACCAGCAAGGAGTAATCGGGGGTACATGATAAATAAACTCAAATATACCAAAGAAAAATGTTGCAGCCAGCCAGTAATAGATCTCTGGAAAAAGGTAGAGTCTTCAATCAAGATCATCAATTCTGGCCTTGACTCCAATCCAATACTTCAGCAGCCTCATTAAACTGATCATCAACTAGCGCACAATGCATATCATTTCCAAACAGCATCCAGATTAACACATCATGCTGGAAAGACAACATCCATTTTGAAACAGCATGCTAGATATTCAAGCAGAAATCCATCCAAACATCATCCAGATGCACTCATAATGCTTTAAGGAGTTTCAAGTAGATGACCGCATAAACAACCAGAAGATGAGAAAGCTAATCTTAAATAGCCAGCTACCACAAAAAGTCAAACATTAAGATCTTTAAAAACATCTCATCGACCAAGTTGTCCCGCAACCACAGGTGCAAAGGAAGTCCAGCATCATTGAAACAGTATTGTGTGGGACAGTAACAGAAACAGAAAAGGAGCACTGTGGATCCAGATATGGATTCTGTATCCTTCTCCAGAACCTAGTGTAGAGCAATCAAACAGAAACAAGAGAGGCTGACAGACTTCAAACAAGTTTGCATCCAAACAGTAAAATTATATAATGCCACTGTAAGCGGACAGTTCCAGAAATAGACTACCCATTTTTCAAGAGCAGATATCACATCCAAAGAAAAAATAGCATAATAGGAGCTCAAAACATCACAACAAGACATTTTGAGTAGAGACAGACTATGAAAAATAGATAACCAGTCTAAAATAGGCTGAACTGCCATTTATAAATCACATAATGAAACAAGACCAGAACCAGAAAAAACCCCAGAAACAAAACTAGATTCTTCCAGAAATCAGCAGAGAGACCAGAAGTCCAGGACAATAACCCAAAGAACCAGAGTCAGTGGTTATTGCCAAGGTATGCTCATAAAATCAAAATTTGGGTCTTTACTATATTCATCAGCGATTCTGATAAACATCCTTTTTTTAATGTCAAGGTAGTCTTGAGAAGACATCTCACCATTTTTATACCTTTGAAAAGTAGTGTTTTCTTGTTCCTCAAACCAAGTATCAAGTTCCATTGGGAAATTCAGATCCTCATAATACTGGTATGCATCTCTGTACACAGGTTCATTTTCTTTATCATCACTTGCATTGGTGTCTGAATCAGAGGAATCAGAAGCTTGTGAGTTTTCGGGTAGAGGTTCAGTAGGTACTGTTTGTGGAGGGACCTCAAAATCAGATGTTTTGGCTGCTAGAGATCTTGTGATGATAGTTCTATCATAATTATTATTTCCTCTATGATTCCTAGATTTCCTTGGGATTGGGGTGATGAAACCATCAGGGTCCACAATAACTTTTTTACCTTTACAATCTTTCCGATGAGAAGCCACCCCCACATCACCCTGGAAAATCTAATCTTCATCTTGCTGTATGACCTCATTATTCACATAATCACCATTTCGAAACACATTAATCCTTTATTTGTTTTATAAAAACCATACTTATTCAACATCCAAAATTATTTTTTCTTATATTTAAATTTAGTGATTAAAAAAACTATTTTTCTAAAATCTGTTTTTACACGATTAAGTGCGTTTATTTAAAAATTACCATTCACAAATTTAAAAAATTTTACATGATATTTTTTTTTCAAATTTTAAATAAAAATTATAAAATAACATAAATGGTTTAATATGAATATTTTTCATTTAAATTTATTACTAATTATATAAACTAATTACCAATGAAAAATGCCATTGTTGTGAAAGTTAACAGTTAAAATGAAAAGACAAAAACAATACAAGTTTTCTTAGAAAGTAGTTATTGAGGTGATTTTAAACCCACACTCACCATCCCCACTTATTGATTCCATTTATTATACAGAACCTTGATTAATGACCTTACATTATGGAAAAAGTGAGGAGTACACCCAAAAATACCACTATCTTCAATTAATAATGTTTAACACTCTCACCCATTAAAGACTCACCTCTATTTTGAATTCCCCATTAATAATTTTCTATTTATATCCCCATATAACTTTATCCAACTATAAAAATCTTATGGAAACCAATTTTTTTCATAATTCCTTTATCTCCTTCGAGATGTCTACAGAATACTCTAGTCTTAGATGTGAGTATTATCAACTAATTCACTTTATTTGTTAATTATATTCATTCAAATTTTTTATATAAACACTAATATAATATTATTATAATAATTTATAAATTTTATTTTATCTATATTAATGTTATTTTCATTTTATTTTCATTTATTTCATCCATCAAGAAAAATTAAATCATTATTCCTGTGTACATACTGATTATCTCCACCTAGAAGAAAGTAATTAATTTTTCCTCACCACCAATAATGGATGATTACTATAAGGGTTTAAGGAGAAAATATGATTTTTATTATATCCTTATGATTTTTAAATTATAAATGTTCTAAAGGGTTAATGATATAATTAATAAACCACCATAACTAATTCAAGCATTTAAAATATCCGTTTGAAGAGGAAAATATATCATTGAAATGATATTATATTTTTATATCCATTTATAATTTTTCTTATTTATTTATAATTACAATATATCACACTAATAATCACAAAATATATTTAATTATTATTATGCTATAATTATATTACAATAATAACACCTCGTAATTATTTTATTAACTTATAGTGTGCTAATGTTTTGGTCAGTTTAACAACCGACTTGAACAATACTCTGAATTTATATCATGAATGACTATGGGTATATAAGATACAATATATTATAAGATAAATGTGTAAATAATTATTTTTTAATCAGGATATATTATTTAAATATTTATTTCATCAATAAATGAATAACCTTTTCTCATCATGAGTCACTAAAACTAGTTTCTTATTGTTTCATATCGAATAATATTGACTAAAGCACTCATGAATATGAATTTGAAACAACATAAATTATTATAAATCAATACTTAATAGTAAGTTTAATGATATATTAATGATACATTTTTATATAATGATTAATATAGACACCTCTATTATGAGACCAGTACAGACGATCAAAATTATAAACCCCTGATGTGAAAAATTAAAAGAATTTATCTAGTGAATATCTATTTATGAAGACTATGAATGAAAATGTATATGATTAATATCATAAATTAAGTGATTAATATATTTTTATTGATATTGGAGGTTAAATGACTTTCATGTAATTTGGGACAATATTTTATGGTTTTTATCACAAAATCCTCTCTTTTGGGCATGTTTGGAAATATACACTTAATTTTATGTGTTTTTTGAACTTCATATAGGGATTTTATATCAGGTAATTTTATATATATGGAATTTATGTTTTAATTTAATATGTCCCTTTGATTTTATTTAGAATAAATTTTTACCCATACTATATGAAGGGTTTTTTATCTCAATTTTTATTCTATTCGACACAAGTTATATTCACCACTTATTTTATTTTTTGTTGTACAAAAATTTTCATGGATAAATTTTTTCAATATTACACAAGAAATTTACTGGATTTAAAAGTTTATATTTTTATCCCAATATAATATTACCTTGATTAAAGAGATATCCATACTGTTGTAAAATTAATTCTTTTCAATATTGGAGAAATCATTCTATTTTTTGGTATAGTAAAAGTGTGTGGAATTTACTATTAAATAAATCCCTTCATTGATAATGGAAATTGTGTGTGGAAATGTCATAGATTTTTTCAGGTTTAATCATATAGAAAAAGGTCTTTAAATCATTTAACAAAACATCACATTTATACATGATGGGTGGGACTAAGACCACACACCTAGAGATAAACAGAAATGGGATACGATTAGGAATACTTACATGCTCTTAACGAACTTTGATAAAGAATTTTTACTAAAATTTCTTGTTTATCCTTCTAATAAAAACTGTTGAACCTATTTATTAACTTCCATGGATTACTCAACACTTTTAAACTACCATCACCCGTATATTACTTTTATGATGGTACATTAATTTACTTTGATGATACCACACCGATTCTAATATCATTAAGGGAAATCCATAAAGACAAAGATATTATTCACTTTAAGGGGAAATAATTTTATTTTCTTATTTATAATTATATATATATCCATATTTTACTCTATAATAGGTTATTTAGGTAACAGTATGAAAGGTCTTGACGACTCTTCTGTTGAAGGAATAAGAAATTTTTCTTTGAAGGTTGCAGAATAAAATTATATAGCCCCATGATGCTTCATTGTGTATCATGGGAAAAAGGTTTAGTTTTAGTGTATACCTCTTACCATAATAGAAAATCATCTTAGTACAAGGCCATGGAAACAATTTTTGATGTCCGACATTATAAATTCCATTAGAATGGGATCATGGATTTCTGTTATAAATTTTCTTATTTATTATCATGGATATAGAATTCACTCTATTTTAGTTGATTATGAAATAATTTTTTTTCAGTTATTCACTACATATCACTTATTTCATGTTTATGATAAGAAATATACCACTATATTCTAATCCTAATTGATCGTCCATGCTTAAAATTATCTTATTTTTATTTCCCAAAGAATCCTATAGAAGAACAATGTATACTTTTCAAATATATGAAGGAGGGGATAATCATGTTCGAGAAACATTTTCATGTTGTATCATATGTTTTCAAACATTATCTATATATTTATGTGTCTATTATTTTAAAAATAAAAAACTATTGCATTCTTCAATAAATATTGTATTTTGAGCCAATAATGTAATATAACTACCATATCTATGTTTATGGAGTCTATGATATTACAATATTTTATCCATCTGATGAAATTTGAAAGAAAAATGATTTATATAATCCCACATAAATCAAATATATTCTTAGATTTCAACTAGAGAAATAGTCTCTCCATTGTCAATAATATCCTTTTAACAAGGACTTTGATAAAATGATATTTTTTAGCCTCGTAATTTGTTTAGAATCATCAAGATTAATCTTTAAAAAACAATATTTTCCAAACTAATTTTTTTAATCAACTGAATTATCTAACTCTCAAAAAAATTTATATATAAACTGAACAAGATCTTATTTCATATATCGTACCGAATTTGGGTCTCTTAATGCTTTTGAATCATTATTTGGAACATCCTATGAAATATAAGTAGAATGTCCAAAAAATATCATTTCATTACATGTATTTACTATTAAATTAATATCAATAATTATTATATCAATATGATAACCCCTATTCGTTTTCTAGATTCTCAATTGAGTAAGATCATGCTCCCCGTTAGTAAGTTCATCTTAATTCTAAATATGATTTTCAACTATTCCAAATTCATTCATATTTTATTCCTCAATGCATCCTTTAATGTGATACATTACTATTGATTTATCCAATGGATTATTTTCCCCAAATATTTCAGGATTTTTTTTTCCAATTCTATGGTTCTATTATTATAAGATCTATAAGAATTAATGTGCATAAAATACCCCAAAAGGGTACCTTCATCAGAATTGTAATTATAAATATATAGATTATCATTAGTATTATGTATTAAATCATAAAATCTAAACACTCTAAAATAACCCACCACCAAATTACATCCTCCCTAAATATCATAAGGTTATCTTATATTAATTAGTTTAGGAAAATATTATTAGAATCTTAATATGTAATGTTAATAGATTATTTCCAAAAATAAATTAGAAAACTATACTCATTTATCATGGTTCTTTCCATATCTTCAGTTTTCCTATTACTTCTATCCACTACTCTGTTATATTTTAGAGCACTTGTTGCTAATAAATTATGAGAATATCTATTATCTTGAAAAATTAGTTCAATATATTTATTTTAGAAATCACCTCTATGTTCACGTATAATTCAAATATAATATATAAATTCTCATTTAACACAATATTAAAATTGTATATAAGATTAGAAAGAGTTTCACTATTATAATATAGATAATACACCAAATAAAATCTAGTGAAGTCATCTTCAATATCAAATATGTACTAATTTTCTCTAAGAATTATGTTGTGAGTTAGTCCAAAAAAATCAATGTAATATTTTTTGTGTGTTCTTTTAGTTTTAAATTTATTAAATAATTTTAATGATTTCATATGTTTTTTCCCTTTATTAATAGAGAAAAAAGCTTATTCTCATTCACATTAAATTCAGGTTTCTATATTACTCTTTAATTCTTATAGAAATAATTTATAAATATATAATTTATAAGATCAAGCCTCTTATGCCAAAAAAATAAATAGGCTTCATTATAGTCAAACAATTTACAAAGTAAATTTTTAACTCATAAAAGTTTATTGTATACACATTTTACATACAATTGGATAATAAGGAATCATTTATATACATTATTAATTTATCAAATTGTAATTTAACATTCATTCCATTATCACTTATATTATATATGTTGATAATATTATACAATAATCCATAAATATAAAAAACTCTATCAACAATAGAAAAATTTGAAAAACCAACATCACCGAAAAAATAACAATACATTTGGAATAATCTCCAAATTTGGTAGTTCCACCATTAAATGAAACTAATATCTTGAAAGTTTTCATTTATTATATTATATTCCATGACCATTCATTTTCCATGTACCAAAATTCACTTTTGAGACTTCCATGATTCATTTCATAGATTCATAAGAAATATCCTTTTTCCAATTATACTTTGGGTCCAATATATTTAGTAATAAATTATTTTGGTACTCATACATATTATACAATATAAATAATAGTGGTTGTCACAAAAAAAGTTTTAAATTTAATTACTTTGGTATAACATTAATACTAAGTGTGTATATGATATATTTACTTGTATAGTGATCATTTATAATGTAGAGGAAATAAATAAACTATATAATAATACCTTTAGATATATCAAAATATAATTTCATGTAAATATTATAAAATTTTCCATGATTACAAAAACAATTATTAATAATCCTTTACAATGAAATCATTTTGTTCAAAACCTTCTTTTAATTAAAAAGATGTTTCCAAAGCCTCTTTTATTATTGTTATCTCATATAATAACTTTTTAACCATCCACAAATCTAAATATTTACTAATATTTATATACTAATTAAACTTATAATATTCTTGAGACTAAACCTTATATTCTACAACAGACTTATTTTTTCATATTTTATATATCATATAAGAATGAGATGTTAATAATATATTTTTTTAAAGTTATAAAAAAATTATTCAACTCACTTATAATAGGATTATAATACTCATAATAAAAACTATAATTGTAATTGAAATCATTATTGGTGTCACTAACCACATTTACACTTTCTATAAAACAAAGGTTTAAGACTCATTCTTTATATATAAATCATCACTTGAATCTAAGTTTCCATTTTAACTAATTCCTTTCACCACATCCCATTTCCCGTTTTTTATATACTAATTATAATTTCTTTAATTCTTTAACCATGGTGAATAGAATTTCATATACACATTCCTTCTGCACTCTAAAATAGTGAAAATCATATTATTGAAATAGAAACTTGCAGTTAATTTTCCATTTCCTTCGCAATAAGACATTAGATTTTACCTTGATGAAAAATTTATATATCTTTTATACCTATTCATTTATTTCTGCTAACATTTCACAATTTTTACTACCATATATCTTTAACCTTCCTATGTATTTTAATAATAAAATTTAGATGATTCAACATTTTTTGATTTAAAATAATCCCTTTTTTCATAGAAGTCTCTTATTTTGATTTTTTAATCATCAACTAATATTATAGTAGAGATATAATGAGTTCATTTGTTTTATAGTCTATGAAATTATTACTTATTTCAATAGATACATTCTTTTACTTCTAATTATTTAGAAGATATTTGATAAAGATTTTTTAACATGATCGAATTCTATTAGGCTTCGTCATGTGAAAGCGATTTATTAGATAAACTAAACTATTTTTAGATGGGTTTAATACTTAAAAATTTAGAGGAACCCAATATTTAAGTTACTTTCATTGGAAATAAAATGTTCCAAACTGAATACATTATGCTTAATGTTCAAAATATATCTAGGAATATGAGGGTTTGTTTTTTTTAGAAATTGATATTCATTGAAACCTAAAAGTTAAAGAAATTAAAATTATAGTCTTATAAATATTTCCTTGATGGAGAGGGATTCATAAAGAAAGAATAGTTGTTAGTGGAATAAAAATTATCAACTAGACTTATCAAAAAATAGATGGGTGTGATTACTTGTATGACATAAATATTTAGTTGTAATCTTATTATATCTTTTGGAAGAGGTTTAGTTTTCAAAACTATTATAAATAAAAAATTTAATATAATAATTAATACTTTTGTGTTTTTACAATAAAATAGAAGTAAATAAGAACAATATAAATATAATTTTTTATACTTTAAATTATTTCTTTATTTTGCCTATTTCTCTTCTTTCTAATGCTATTTATCATCTATGTGAGGAGATCCAATATAAATATATATAAACTAGTTCTGTATTTTGGTTTCCCATATATGGTGACATTTTTCCTAATGGATACAAACACATGTTCCATATTTTTTAGACTTTCTAAGGAAATCATCTAGAACAAAGGATTCTAAAACAGAATGTTGTATCAAATCACAGTTGTAGTGCTTTTAGTGGTCTTTACCTAGTCAAGAGTTAAGATATATTTGTATAATATCATTAAATTATTCTATTTATAAGATAAATAAGAAAATATGTTCTAAATAACATTTTTTTTATTGGTTAAATGATGGTTTTAGAAGAGAGAAAACTCCCAACTGATAAATTTTATTAGTCAAATTTCATATTTTTTTGGATATATAATAAAGTCTATTAATTTTAGAGAGAACATCAATCTTTGTTTAAGTGATTAAAACAAAACATTATGTCAAAAAAATGATAATATATTTATTAGAAATTAATGGGAGGTTTTTTGATCATATTAGTCCAAACTATGGTCTTCAATATCTATGATGTGAAGAATAATACTTATTCAATGACTAGACATTCCAATATATATGAAAATACCACTACTATAAACAAATTATTTCTAATTTGATTAATTTTTTTTGCAGAAAAATGTTATTACTAAATTCAACTGAATATCATGTCAATGGATTTAATGTGATTTAGATTCATATGGGATTTGTGGGTGAAAAGTTCATTAGGTTAGTGTGGGATCTAATACTTTTCCCAATGCTCTTGAAATAAATAATTGTTTTTATTACTAGGGTGAGATATTGTAGAGATAGGCAAAAATTGGTGTTTTAGAATGTTTTAGGTATGATTTTGAATGAATTAATTATGATAATGGAATACCACGATTTTACTAAAACTATATTCATTATGAAAGGAAGGTTTTTCTTTTTCTCAGAAAATTAATAAGCAGGGGAAGAAAAAAGATAGATAAGTCAGGTTAATTTAGTTCTGACCAGACCCATTTGTTGGATTTTTAGGGAAAAAGGGGCATGTGGATAAAGGATAAAGGTATAAAAGGTATAATTGCAGAAGTTATTTTTTTAAAGTGTATCTATAAATAACATTTTAGAAAAAAAATACTATTTAGATGCTTCAAGTAAGATTAATTCAATGATAATTAAAAGTAAGGATTATTTCACTAAACATCTATGTGGGTGCAATAAATGATCATTTAAAATTGACATTTGTATCTTGAAATAAATATGTGTTATATTATACCGTATAGTATTATACAAAAAATACACATAATGAATTAGAAACAAATTTATTACAATAATAAATAAAATTTTAATAACCATTAGCTAAAAAAATAAATATTCCATACATTTAAATGGGAAAAATATAAATAATGAAAATTATAATGTGAAAATAAAGATCACGTGAATATTCTAGAATCCTCACATCCACGAGACAAACTATTGAAAAGTAACAAAACCTTTGTAAACCAATAAAAAATATAAAAAATGGAATTATATCACCTCAAGATTAATTTTCTTGAATAATGAAGTAAATAGTTGAGTAATATTTATAAGATGCAATCTGACTATTGGAATAGAAATGTGATCATTGAATAGTAACCTGATCACTAGGAATAATAACTGGACAGTTGGAATAGTAGTTTAACATGAAAATTATAAGATATAATATAAAAAATATTATTCATGAATAATTTAAGTAAATATAAATGTTATAATTCTACAAAAAATATCACGGTAAAATACTCAGTGAAACTATAAACATATTTTTAATAAACTTAATTTTAAATTATTATATGAAATTGAAGAAAATTATATTAAAAATTAAAATTACTTATTTTGGAAAATATTTTTTATAAAATAATTTTCTTTTATTGAATTAGAAAAATGAAATTATATATTGATTATTTTGTGGTTGTTTTATGAAATACTTCAATTTTCAAGTGATTAATAAAAGTACAATTTTTTTCGAAACTGATGTATCTTAAATAAAAGAATTTCTAATGTAATAATGACATCATCATATATAGAAATTTATTTGTACACAAAATATATTTAATTTCATAAATCAATCATTAAAATAAAATAAATTTAATTTCCAATGCTAAAAAATTATTTTCGAAAGTCTAAGGTAAAAAATGGTATCTTACAATAATAATTTTTATATTTTTTCCAATTTCATTTTTAAAAAACAATGTGCTTTACAATTATAAATGAATTTAAGGAAAGAAACCAAATAAATGTTATTGATATAAAATTTAAATTTTAAAAAATTCACTATCACATATTTCTCCTTTGACATATTATTTTATTCGAAATTATATTCTAAAAAAACCATTCTCCTCAAGTATAAATAACCATTCTCCATCCCCTTGGAAAACCACACCTACCTAATCTAAAAAATCTAAATATCTTAAAAATTAATCTATATTAAACACCTTATATTACCTATGAATATTATATATCCATCTAACATCAATCATCGAATAATTTTAGTGTTATAATGTAGAAGAAATACCAATAAGAATGTCTATTTTCATCAATTCTCCCTCTCATTATCCACTTATTTTTCTTTTTAACTCCACCCCTTTCAAACCGAAATATTATTTGCACTCTTAATTGGTGATTTATAATTATATTATGGATTATATCCAAATTTATGTATTATATTTACAATATATTAAATTTTTGTACTTCTCATTCCCACCCTCTGGACGTTATCCCGTTAACAGCCGATTGACCACCAACAAGGATAATTCCAATTTGTTTCTTATCACCACCATTGTATGGTTATTGTAAATAATTTATGATATATAAATGTATAAATATATTTTTCTCATGTTTCTGAATTTTTTTCTTATGTATTAATGTCCTTTCACAAATATCAAAATTGAAGAAAAACGGTAAAAGTTTAAGGAAAAAATGATATCAAAATGTATTCCCTTTAACCAAGGATATTAATAAATAAAATTTAATGATAATAATTGATCAAGTGTGATAAAAAAATATTATAATTCACTTTTGTATTAATGTTTCAATAAACCTATATTTCTTATTTAGGAGTTGGAAAGTGATGAAATAATGCAGTATTCAAGGTAAGGGGATTCTCTAACCCAACTCCCTTTCTTTGGGTTATCCCTCTTTCTCCTCTTTTATTGTATTATTATTCCTATAATTTTAGTTAAGAGTAAATTAACTATACCTACCATTTATCTAGGAGAAATACATGTTTCTACCTTGATTTATAATTCAAATACAATGGTTTTCCAAAAATCATTTTCTTTCCTAAATGAACCTTTTAATCCACTTAGGTTATTTCTTATTAAGTCATGAATGACGGTTTTTATGAAAAATATGATTTAGATTTTTAATTTTGAACCTCATGTTTATTAATAAAATCATTCCACTAAATTCATTTCCCCTACTTCATATAAAAGGGTTGGATTATATCAACTCTTTCTATACAATTAATGATTTGGTTCTATATAGATACTCAAATAGAATCTATTATTGTTTAAAAATTACTTAAATTGTATGTAATAATCCCACATACTATGTAATTTGATAGAACATGATGTTAACTTCTATTATAAAATATGGGGTTTTCTTTTAAATTATCCATTAGTATGGGGATGATATGCGGTGCTTGAATATATCTCTGGGTTGATATCCCTTAGAAGACTCTTTATAAAATTTCAATGTGAACAGAGGGTCATTATCAGATACAATTGATTGAGGTTCCACAATAATCCTTAATATTTAATTGATATTGAGCTAGAAAAGGTTATTAAGGGGAAGGTCTCATTTTATGAATAAGAAATGAGTAAACATAGTATGATGATCATGGATGACCCGTATAAAATCATTCCTCATTAATGTATTTGGATTTTGAATGAATTATTCCATCACAACATTATCCTAGTTTCATATAGGTGTTTCTTGAGGTTTCATGACCCCATTAGGATGTTATCGTTTAGAAATCTCTAGATTTCAAACTAATAATCGGGAAAAAGAGTCCAATTTTTTTTCTTTATTCCATCACACCAAGAATTTTATATTAAATCCCTATACATATTTGTGAAATGAGGGTTTGTAGATAAATTTTAGCTTTGTGATTCAACTAGAAGTTCCCTCATAATTTCTGATATATATTCATCAAATAAATTCTACCAAAATATCAACACTAGAACTCTACATATAAAGTATTTTAATTTACCATCATTAACAAATTTAATATTCCCCTGTTTTTTTATCATCCTATTGTGACTTCATTATCCTTTCATATAAGTATGGTTTATAAATTTATTTAATATTTATCAATGGATTCCATTTTTGGAAAAAGAACATTAATCTTGACTAGATATTTTTATATATGATCCTTTATAATTTTGATCAATGTGAAAACTATATGGTCCTTCATAATCAATGCACCATTCTCCTTTTTGACTTCCAATGGTTGTAGTGTATCAAGAAATTATAGTGTAGTGGTTGTTGCAACTTTCTTATTTTCCTCACATTGATCTCTATTTGTGTAATGATACACCTAAAACTCTTTTGGGAAATATATATAATTAATTTCTATCAATATTGGTAGTTTCACCATATTTTAAAAGAAAATATTTTGGATGGAAGCTCAAGGAAATGATTTGTATTGTTCTTTTCATGGATTTTAAATTTCATTGATGCTAATGAAATCACCCTATCATTATACATAAGTACACAAAAAAGTAATTATTTCATGGATTATTATAATTTAGAAATACTTCCTTAAGTTATGTAATAGTTAATACGAGTAAAAAAACTAATGATTAATAGGAAAAATATAGAACAAACTACTAATAATTACTGTTTAAACTCTTGAATCTCTAGATCTTAGTTATGTTCATCGATCTTGACCATTATTTTACAACTTTTTCTTGGATTTCAATACATATATTCAATCGTTAAAGAAATTGTGGTCCTAAAATAGAACATTATTGTCCCAAAAATCACTTACTATATATCCCACATAACACATTTTCTCTAATGGTATCCAAAATTATTTGAAAATGACTATCATGTTGATCATTACTCTTAGGTTCAATCAATATATCATCAATTTATACCACAAAAAAGTAATCAAGATAATCCTTGAAAATTAAATTAATCAAATCCATAATGATAGAAGGGGTGTTAGTATAAATGGAATTAACATAAAATCATAATGCAATGACCTTTTTAGACATGTTTTATTCGATATATCATCCTTATTTACCATTAATTGATGATAAATTTATTGAGGATCAATCATAGAAAAGTTTTGGGATCCTTGAATTTAAACAAATAATTTATCAATGCATGATAAATGATGCTTATTATTTTTTTAAATTTCACAAATATCCATATAATCAACACACAGTCTAAGGGACCCATCCATATTTTCATGAATAAAATGGGTTCTCACTATAGTGAAGCACTAGGGCGTATAAATCTCTTATCACAAAAAACTCCCACAACAGTCTCTTCACCCCCACAAAATCCATTGGTACCATTTATAAGTATTTATAGATATCATTCTTATATTATGAATTACTTCAATGGAGAGCTCAAATTTACACTCTCGTTGATGATCATGAAATTATTTGGAAAAATAAAACCACAAGTCCATCCTCTATTATAAAAACATATTACTAATAATTAAAACACACTTTATATTTCTATATAGTCTCTTGAATTAGAGTTTATAATAGTTCTACATATACCTTTTGATGACTGATCACTATGATTCTTTTTTCCTTTTTGATATATCCCATAGAAAGAAAGATATTCATTCAGGGATTTATCTATTGTTCATCTTCCATTAGATTAGAAGTTCCATTGAATACTGGAGGTTTTTGTCTTATGATTCAATCCAATATAGTTTCAACATTTTTTGGACCAGTAGGTATCATTATGTAGGAATGGTTAGTTATCATAATGAGTGACAACCACCCTAATATGGTTAGGAATTAATTGTCCTCATTTCCATCTTTGTTATATTTTTTAGGGAGAATATCATTACTTTAACTATGGGTGTTTATATTGTTACCATTCCTCCCATTATTCTCCATATTTATACGCTGTAATATACATAATTATCCCGGGACATTTAATTGCATAAAATAATTCTTTTTAAATTTTTTAGAGTGTTCACAAGATATCTTGAGGGTTTTTATCTGTACGTGTGGAATCTCACTTGGTTTCTCTAAATCAAACCCCCAGGGTGACAAATAAACATTATCTTGTACTAATTATAACATATTGGACTCAAAAAACCCATTTATGGTAGTTATATTACATTATTTATCAAAAATACAATAGATCCCAAACTATTAAATAGTATCATTGTCTTGGAAGACTAGATACACACACACCAAACACATGAAAACATAAGATACAACATGAACACGTTATAAGAACATAGGTAAACCTTTAGTCAAATCCATGAAAATTTAACATAGTTCCTCTATAGATTTCCTAGTCAATTGGACAAAAATATGGATGATATCATATTGTCAATAAATAGTAGCATAAAAAAGAAGAATTCATATAATAAAAATGACATAATTGATATGGGAGAAACAAATAAAGAACATAAATCCATGATCAATTAAAATTGAGGTCATTCTATATACATTAAAATAAATTAAATCATAAATAAGAATACTCATTAATATTTTACTTATGGTATTCATATTTCCATACAACAAAATACGTTTTTGAGGCCTTTTATCGAGACACTATCATGTTATGGGGAGGGGTATCCACCAGAACACAACCTTTTTTCTCATGAGACCTATCAATACGTCCAGTAAATATGTAATTTTTGACCCCAACCATTACACAAAAGGCTTATCTATTCCCCATAAGTGTCTTGAACGCCTTTCATTATATTACTTATGGAACCTATAACACTAAATAACCTATAACTAAATAAAACATGGCTATCCATATAATGAGAAAAACCGAAATCAAATACTACCTCATTTAAGGAAATAATGTGCATGTATAGAAGAACATACCTTAATACACTTTTAAGCTTTGGGGTCTCATCTATAAAACATTAAGTACCCTCAAAAAATTAATATTAAGTAAATGATACTTTCAATATACTATGTAATATAATGAAGATAGTAATTAGTTTTTATAGTTTTCCTATATAAGAGGCTAGATCCAGAATACAAAAAATCTTTTATCATGGCTCTTTAAGAGAGTGTGAATATTTAATATAATACCCCTAGGAATGTCTCATATGGTGTGAGGTCATAGGAGTACTTATCATACACATGGGTGATGATTGAGTCAACGCTCAACCAAGACTTTTAATGGAGACTAACCATAATTTTATCAATTCACCAACAAAATAAACTTCATAGTATCTTGAAATTAATTTATTTCCTATTAAATTACACACACTTTTACATTACTAGAACTTATGATCTTTTCTCCACAATGGAAAATGGAGTGTTTTACAAAATTTTTAGTAAGACTAGAATAAAAATAATAGAAGAGAGAGATAAATATAAATACTTGAAAATAAAATTAATTTTATGAGTAATATTGTAAAAAACTTTCCACATAAATGTATCCACCAAATAAAAGAAAATATGTGGTGGATATTAATTGAGTCCTAAGGAATGAAAATTGAGTTGAAATAACCCAAAATATGTATTGGGAAATAATTTAATCTAAATCCCCTGAAAGATAGGGTTTTCAATTGATCTTTAACTTCATTGAATCAAGTTATTTTATGATACACCATCTCACATAGGTTGTATATACACCACATAAAGGTATTCTGGTGCATATTTCCAAACATGTCATAAAGATAGAAAATGGTGATGAAAAACCCTTACCTATTGTCTTGAATTTATTTAAAATAATTTAACATCATATATAAAAATAATATCTACATTATCCACTTAATTTATAACCTTACTCATATATTGTTTCATTCAATATCATAAAAATATCCATTCTCTAAAAGAAATCTTCTGATTTTCCACGTTAGGTGTTAATAGTTTTGATTGTTTTTAATAATTTAATATTATCAATGTATATATGGATCCTTATTTAAAATTTAATCGTTAATAGGTCATTAATATTACCAATAATGAATTATTATTCATATTTTTTTTAATTCCTTCCTTGAGTGATTTTAGTCTTTATCCTTGAAAATGAAATCAATAACCAGCATGTATTAGTGATTCATGAAGATTGTATAGTGTTTTCTTAATTGATGAATAAAATATTGATATAATTTAGATAGAATAAAAATATAAATTTTGAAACATTTATATAATATTATACCATTAATTATTTTCCCAAAGTGATTCATGATATAAATTCATATCATTGTTCAAGTATGTTGTAAAATCAACCCAAACGTGAATGTACCGTATTTAATGAATAATTATGAAGAGGTTTTTTCTTAACATATAATTACAAAACACTATTAATGATATTATTATGTGTTTATTAGTAATATATATTTTAATTATGCAGGAATAATAAGAATAATTAATTCATATGAAAATATTTTTTAATTTTGATAAAAGTATTTCCCCATTGCTCAATTATTTAAAACGATTGAATTAAAAATAATGGATTTGTGACTATATCATTAATATTCCCTCCAATCATTAAGAAAAAACCATAATAATATAGTAAAAATTATATTTTTTCATTAATCCATTTTAGTAACCATCCATTAAGGGTGTTGATGAAAAACTAATTTTCTTTCTCATGGTTGTGGAAGTCTACATGCACACACAAATAATGATTTCATTTTAATAAATGGATGGATAATATATATAGAAAATTATAATAACATTAATATAATAACATTAATTTATATAAATTATAAAAATATCATTATATTAATGTGGATAAAATAAATTTGAATGAATATAATTAATGAGAAAATCCAAGTAGTTGATAGTATTCACATTGGGGGCTTGAATGTTTCTTAGAAGTCTCCTGAGAGATGATGGAATTATGTAGAAAATTGGAAACTAGGACAATATGAAAATGGGATATGTTTATAAGGGGATAAAATGTTGTAATTACAACAAGTAATTATAAATATAGGCGAGTCTTGAAATTATGGGACTATTACCCTGTTATATGTGAAGGTGATGGTAGTTTTGGGGGTAACCATTACATTTTCAATAATGTATGATTATTATTAAAAGCTGAATTAATGAAAATTGGGGAAAACTTGGGGGATTGTGATTTTTCATGTAAAATCACCATAAAACCTCATTGTTTAGACAAATTTGAGTGTTTTTGAGAGTGTTAATATTAACTTTTAACGTAATTTACATTTACCTTGGTTATTAATTTTAAAGATAAATATTTTTTAATGAAAACTATTATGATTGAACTATATAATCTAATTCAATAATTATTATTTAAAATTGTAGAAAAATTACTAACATAAAATAGATTAATTTAAAAATAAAAACCCCTAATCACATAAAATTTACATTTTTGATAAATTATGTTTTAACCATTTAATTTACATTTAAGATAAAATTATCCTAGACAATATATTAATTGATTTATTATAAAATAAATAATGAATATGAGTCATTCAAGGAATCCCAAAAAATAACAACTCTATAAAATAATTGATTTAACATAAAATATTGAAAGGAGTATCTTTTATGAATCATAAATTTTAATTAGTTATGAAAATGTAGGACATAAGATTTATTACTTCAAAGAAGATTTTAAAAATAATTTTACTATTACGTAAATAAATATTGTTTAATTATTTTTAAAACATATATTTAATTCTAATATAATTAAAAATTTTAATCAAATTATAGGTTTCATCGAAACCATATTTCTCGAAAAAAATGACATTTTTGTGGAAAAGATCAAAAAATAAAAGTAAGATAATTTTGATATGATGAATAAAAAATTATGTTAGTTTGCTCAATTTAATATTAAAAAATTAGTCTTTTAAATATTTTCATTATTATAGTCCCTTTTATTGGAATGTTACATGATATTTTTTGATATGGTTTTTACTTATTATTAATGTTTCATAGGCATTACAAAGAGTTTATTTCTCAATTAATTTATATAATATAATGGTAATGTAAGAAAAATCCTATTTATTAATATTATAAAATAAAAAATGATGATTTTAAGATTTATAAATACTTATAAATATTAAAACATGCATTCCATTCATGGTATGAGTGGTTATCAAAATTTTATTTAAGTATTTATTTTGATAAAATAAATGTTTATCCTTCATTTATGGACAAAAAATATATTTTAACATATTCATATTGTTCAATTTTACATGAATGATATATTTTTTTAATCACCATGTGAATGTCTATATCACATGATTTTGAATTTAATGGTTAATGAATTCAAGATAAAACTCATGAGATAACTCATGTTCTTTATATGATTTTTAATTTACAAAACAAATGAGAAAATCATTAAAAATGAGGATTTTTATTCCAAAGAATCAGTAAAGGGTTTTGGTTTGGAATCAATAAAGAAAATGAGTACACCGATGATTACATCATAAGGATATATTATGCTCTTATGATAAAGTCAATTTATCATAATAATTTTTGAAGTATGATTGGGATTATTTTATATTTAAAATAAATTTGATCTAATATCATGTACAATGTTGGCTTCTGTGATAGATTTTAGGTAAATCCTATGAAAATCCGTATGAACCTAGTTTAGAGGATTATCAAGTATGTGAGAATTTTAATGATTCATGGATTATTCTATCATGGTATGACATATTTATAATTTTTTAGTTATTCATATTCAAAATTTTGTTTTTATAAAATCAATAAATAATGAAAAATTAGATTGTGTACTTCTTATTTAAAAAATAACTACTCTCATGGAATTATTAAAACAATTATTTGGTTTTATTATTAATAATATAGGTAGTGTATGTTAATGATTTTAAATGTTGGGAAAATTTTTTATTAATAATGAAATTTCTATTTATTTTTGGTTAACGATGATTTAATTCTGATTCTACATAATGATACACGAGTTATATAAATTTCAAAACATCAACATCTACAATTGTGGAAAAATAACATTTAATAGAGAGATGAGTTCATTCAAGATGGTTTGTATAAGGGATATATCATGTAAGAATTGTTTCCTACTAAGGAGTAGTTTTCTAATATCATTACTAAACTACTGAATTAATTAAAGTTTAAAATTAAAAAAATCATTTTTTTTATAAATATATAATATTCTATCGGTTCTATTCCACGATTTTTATAATTTTTATGTTTTGAAGGATTTTGGGTTTTCTAGATTTATAGATGAAACATTTTATTATTGGAACATAAGAATGTTCACACTTGAGTATTTTTTCTATGCTGGTATAAACGATTATGATGATCACAATGCTGGAAGCATCAACACTTAAGGATACATTAACTATTCCAATATTATTTTTCACAACAGTGCAACATGAATTTGTATTCGATGAAATCTTTAAATTTTATGTGACATTACATAAGTAACTGAAGATTATATTATGATAGAATATAATAATACCTCAGAACCCAATCAATATCTTTGAATTTTATATAGGATTACATTTTATAGAAATTTTATATAATCATACAACACATATTATACCATCATGATTATGTTAAATTAAGATAGAACATAGCAGTTCATCACTTAATTTATGTTTCCTTACCTTCAAAAAAATTTAATATCACCATTATAAGCCATTATTAACATTAGTTAAATCAAGTCAAAAGTATATTTTTCCTCTATTTGAGTGTCATTGATTTAATGTGAGGAATTTTTTTTTATTTTTAAATAAAATTATTATTAAACCTGTTGTAAATATTTTAAAGATATATATTTTGAATTAATTAATATTTTCAAACTCATACAACATCTTCTCACTATTTCTCATGTTTTCTAATCAAATTCATAAAAAATATTTTAGATTTTTTTTTCATTTTCATTTTATTTATATCAGATATTAGTTAGAGGGAATAAAAATCACTAATTATTTATTTTATGGTAAAAAAATTTATGTGAAATAATCACATAAAACTATTCTTTTAAAATAAAAGAGATAATTGATGTTGTTTCATTGAAGAAGAAGTGATATTCTCTGAAAAAATGATCTTATAAATTTCCAAACGAAAGGTTCCATTCTTTCATGAGAATTTTGATGAAATGGGGATGATAAATTAGATTATGTTCAGATTATTGTTCATCTTGTAATGGATTAAGGATTAAAATTTTTATTTATAGGATATTATATATTAGTTAATTTAAATTAAATTTTTATATTTATACACAATGAAATTGTACTTTTTATAAAAGTAAGATAATTGCACACTGACATCATACTTGTGAACATAGAAATATTATCATTTGATAAGTTTAAGGGATAATTATTGTAGCATAAAGTTAAAATTAGTTTAGATCTAAAAAATGTTTCATTTATAGAATGTTAATAACTATTGAATTATTAGTAAAATTTTCCATCATGAAACATAATTCTCAATGGATGAAACATATATAATTTTTTTAGTTTTCTTGATTTGATAGAATTAGAATGTTTTAGTTATATGATCAAAACTAATTTATTTAGAATATTTTTTATGGGTTAGTTTTACCTATACTCATATATTACAGTCATATAATATCAAATTATTTTTATTTCAAAATTCATCATTTTAAACAATCCATTAAATTAGGTTTGAAGGATACCTAGAATGATTATTTAATTTCATTGATAAGGTATGAGTCAATCAATATATAATCTATAGAAGATTCATATTTTAGTATCTTTTTATATTAGATGTTCCAACCGATAAAGCTATAAGGAATATACTTAGATAACAGAGTTTCATTAGGGATGGATTGTATGGAATGATGCATATTTTATGGGATCTGGGGATCAATATCTATATAGATGGCCTAGATATACTATTTATGGATTACAAGCCTTTATAAGACCTTAAATCACCAAAGGGGGAGGATATCCTTGGGTTTCATCAAACTTATGCTCAAAGGTCTGTTTCTGTTTCATAAAAAACTATTCAAGTTAATGTTTCTGATAAAAAAAAGAAATTTAAACATGATGTTTTTGAGAATTTAATAAAAAATCACTACATTGGTATGTGGTTTAATGAAGTTAAAAAGATGATTCAATAGTTTAATAATGAGTCATTAAAAAGTCTTAGTATTCTGGGAAACATTATGTAAAAAATTGAGAATAAATTATCTACCATTTTTACCAAAATAAATATAATCTAGAGGCATAATTTAAGAGGATTCATTAGTTGAAGTTGGTTACAGATGATATTGGGAGATTTATAATTTTTCATCTTAACTGTAGTGAAACTACTATATCAATAACTGGTTTCATGAATAAAGAGACATGGGTTATTGCATATCAGACTATATCCTGCCATAAATATTGAAAATTTAAAAGCATAATCAACTAGGATTCCTCAAAGCAGAGGAATATAATGTTAATAGATATTTAAAAAAATGTGGAAAAATGAAAAAATAAAGTGTTGTTGAAAAATTATGGTACATATTATAAGTTTAAGTAACATAATAAATGTAAAGATAACCTATTGATGATGTAGATGTCATTAAATATGTTAATATATGAGTAGAATCAGTGATGTAAATCATTAAAGAATATATGATCTTGATTTAAAAAGTTATGAAAATAAATTATACAGAGGATAAATCTCATTTTGATATATGTTATATAAGAAATATGTTTGAACTATGTGTTAAACTACTTATAAATAATAATAAGATGAAAAGTTAAATCATTTTTAGGGAAATTAAACTGAGAATGGTATTTCTTCAACTCAATAAAACCCTTATTATAATGTTCAGTATATTCCATCAATGTTTGAATATTATGGTACATTAACTATGGTTGAAATGATTACATTTCATTCAATCAATCGAAAAACATTTTTCTCTTTAAAAATTGTATAATATATATCATCATTATCTAAATAAATTCAAGAGTTTATTGAGGGAATAAAAAGTGTTATATTAAATATTTCTCCACACCATGTGAAAAAACCAATTCATTCATCTTCATCTTATATCTCAATAGATATAGTGAAATGTACAAATGTTATGTAATTTTGAATAAATTCAAATGTACAAAATTTGGATGAAGTTATGCCAATACTTTACCCTCTAAATAAATTAATAGGGGATAATACTATGGTCTATTAATTTGATAATATAATTTGGTAATCGTAACAATAGAAGTAGAGAAATAAAAATATAAATCTATTATTTATAAAAGAAATTAAGATCAATTAAAAAATTCTAATTGTATTTCCTCTTATTTTCTTTGCAATGTTTTTATAATACAATTTTAATATTTTTTTATCAAATTTATATAAAAAATTTTCTTTTAAAATCATAATTTTTTCTAATTTTTTGGATAAGTTTGAATGAGTAGAGTATTATTAGTGATAATGAATGCAGGTACAATGGGGGAGTATGCTTTAGTTATATATTTTTCATTTAGTTTTTACTTATGGTGTATTACTATAATCAATTTATAATATAATTTTATTTTTTAGTACTTATCCAAAATTGTAAGGTTATTAGATCTATGTTATAATAATGTATTTTTTATATGCATGAAACATTCTTGTTTAATTTTAATGAAAATATAATTTTCTGGTTATTTTTAAAATATTCTATTGAAATAAGATGATTAAAGTATATTGAGAGTTTTGAATACTATAGAGTGAATGAGTCGTGAATTAATGTTCTAATCTATGCTGGATCAATATATTTTCCGTTAGAGGTTAACACTAAAAACATAAGATGGTTAATTATTATTATGTGTAAATTTATCATTTTAATTTACTCTATAATTTTTTCTTTTGACTAACATGAAATAACATTTTACCATATTGTTTGTATAAATCACTTTTTGTGTGTTTTTTACTTTATAAAATGATTAAACATCAGTTAATATCTTCTTTTTATCTATTCTAGAATCAAACATTATGAATTGTATGGAAGAGGATACATTCTACAAAAAATTATTGATACTACATAAACCTAAAGAAATAGTTTTTTCTATGATGGGATAAAATATAAAACTATGTTATAAGTATAAAATATTCTCAAGTGTTAACGTAAAAGGGAATTAATGTGGATGTATAAATAATTAATCCACACATGATATGTTAAGTAATAACATAACATTCATGAGTTTTATGATGATATGAAATCAAATGAAATATAATATCTTGATGATTATATTACACCTTGTAATCTTGTTCTTCCACTTTCATGTTTTGTTTTATTTTCCAGGAACTCGAGTCTGGTGTGTGTCTTAAATAGAATCATGAGTGTTGGATTTGGGATATAGTTATAACAGCCAAATAAGGTCAAACATCTATCCATTAGGGGTCATTGACTAGCTGGTGGTCCGAGTAGTGGGGAAAAAAGACTTCTATAGCCCTTGGCTCGCTAGTGGTGGCTAATTAGTAGCTAGTGGTGTTATTTGATGGAGGAAAACACTAGGGATATTATGTGTTTTAACTAAATTATTAATTACATTATTTTAACATCATCCCCTGAACTTGGATACACCCATTTTCACCCCACATGATTTTTAGAGGCCTCATTTGGATATTTTATCCTTTTTCAACCTCTCTTATGAGTGTATCAATTTTTTATTATCTGTAGTGATTTCTTATCTACTTGATTTTATCTATTTTAGTCGTGGATTCTCTTATTATTCATGTTCTTATTGATCAAGGTCTATAATATCCATGGATATTCAATAAAACTGTGTTTTCTAATTGGTATTTTTGTGTATAAGGATCATAGTATTGATTTTATAAGCCATTCCTCTCTTCATCTTATGGATTTTTATATGGTCAAGATTTTGATTGATTCTTAGATAAGTGACCCCATAATCTCCCATTAGAATTAATTATATTATTTCTTTTTTTATTCTTCATATTTTTATTTAGTCAATTGATTATGAAAATATATTACAGTTTTATCAGGGATTGATGATTTCTCAAGATTATTATTATGTATAGTAAGGTGGTTTTTTTATGATTTGACATGTAAACTATTTTGGATGAATTATTCACTTGTTTAAGTAATTTATATGCCTAGTAATCCATTGATGATTATCCTTCAAATTATTATGATATAAATTTCAAAAATAATGTGAAAAATATTTTTTTATAGAGTTTGGGTGTGTTGGAAATTTTGAAATCATGTCATGAAAGGGTGTGTTTTGTAATGTTAGATGATTTATAAATGTTTTCATAACATTCCATGGTTTCATTTAAAGTAATGATACTATTATTTGAACATGCAAGTATCGACGAAAACATTAAATAATTTAGTGGTACAATGGAAATTCAATAGGAAATTCCCTATAATGTGTAATTAAAATGATGTATTTTTAGAATGAATAAAATAAAAAATTCATTGTGAGGGTGTTTAATTGAATTAAATTGAATTTATATAATTAATAAATTGGAATTTACCTTTGTGTGTGTTAATAAGTGTGATAATAATAAATGGTTTTTATTCATTTGTTATTATATGACAAGAGTAATGGTATGATATTAGCTTTGAAATTATCACTACTATTGGGATGTATGAGAAGACTTGGGTTTCAAGGATGGATGACTAGGTACACATGTATAATTGTTTATAGTTATGCTCTATCTAGTGGCCTTAGGTGGAACTTAAATCAGCCTAATGGACTTTTCCCTTCGTTAGGCCAAGATATGGTAAGACCATGTGTCTTGGCTATGGCTGATAAATGCATTCCTAGAATACTAGTGTGAAAAATTTACTTTATTGTTTTCCTTATTGACTTTATTTTAGACTACTTCCCATTAGAACCATTAGTTTCAATGAATATGTTTTATTGTTATTCCTTATTGTGTGATTATTTGAAAAATTAAGACATGTCACAATATTATCATTAATATTCTCTGAAACCATTTTAAACCTTAATTTATGAACTTTTTTTATGTGGAAAGTTAACTGTGGTTTTGTTTAGAAAAGGGGTGATTTTGTTGAAATTGGTGATTTTAAGGAAGATAAATGAAACGTTTTTTACTCAAATTATACACAGAAAACCAATTTTGTATCATTATTTTCAAACACGAATGATATGAATTTTTTTTGTTTTTTATGATTTTTGTCAATAGGTGGAGACCATATGGTATTTTAGCCCTTACCTATGTATTATAGGTTTTTATGGTTCATTATGTAGAAAATGATGTTATATGTTTTGGATCCTATTTTTCTCAAGGTGTGTTTCGAATTTCCTAAATTTCACATGTGGATATAGGTGGTTTGTTATTAATTTAGTCATTGTTCGTTACATAAACCATCAACCTAGTTTTCCTATCTATTATAATTTTGTTGTTCTCTATCTATAGAAAATCATTTTTAATGATTTTTTTGGATGCTTATTTTCTTTTATTTATAAATTTATATTTATTGATTTTTGGGTGAAATCATTTCTATATTTTCCTTGATAATACTTGAGTGTCGGTCACTATCCTATGGTGATAATGATGTCATTTGGTAAGGCGATAGACTGATTAGGGTGTTCGTTTAGATGGTATCCAGGGTCCATTCATTACAAGTGGTATCAGAGTAGTGCTCTCTATGTTTTATTGATTTTTCTCATAGTTTATAGGTAGTAAATCAGAATTTATAAAGTCATCTATAGGTGGTTTCTTGATCACAAAACATCTAAGGAAATAGCTGGGTTACTAGGGTTTTCAAAGATGATTGAATATCTATTTTGAAAAAATTTCTCAAGCCTTTTCAAGATTATTTATTTTTATTGGGTTCTTATTTTTAGTTTTTGAGTTCATGATTTGTTTTGAGAAGATTATTATTTAGAGGTAATTCATATGGATACACTCTACTGTGTATGATTTTAAAAGCCATGGGTAGACTATACTGGTGGATCTTCTTGACTCTCAATGGTCCTTAAATGATTGGTTTATAGTCTTCCAAAACATGTGGCAAAATTTCACATAACTGATATTGATTTTATTTTTTTGGTGTTTTATTTATCTCAAGGTTCAATTTTTTATGTGATCTATTATAATCAAAAAAAATTATTGAAATAGTTAAGAATCTATTAGTGTTTTTAAAATCTATTAAATTCAATGGTGTTTCTCATTGGGTGATTCTAAAATTTTAAAAATTTACAACGATGGAAGATATTTGGATAATTTATTTGAATTATTTTTGAAAGGATTGTATATCTATCTATTTCTAATGTTTTCATGTTATGTTAAAAATGTTTATTTGAATTTTTTTAAATAGTTATGTGTGAAATGTATTGAATCTTGTTTTATAGAAAAATTCAACAATATATCCCATTTTACTTTTAATTATTTTAATTAGTTGAAAATATTTCTTTAATGAGTGGTGATTCTATAGTAAATGAGATTTTGTAAAAATATATTTAGATAAAGAGTTTAATTTATTTCATAAAAAATCATCAGTTGGGTTTTCTGGTTTGGATTTTGTTCATCACTGTATTTTGGTTTATTTATCTACTGTGTTAAGTAATTTGATTTTATTTGTTATTACTTTTGAGACTTGAATTATGAAATTTGTTTTTTTGGTGATGGATCTTTTAGTTTTTAGAGTATGCCTCAATTTATATTTAATATACTATTTGTTTGATCCATATTCTTATGGGAATATAATCATAGAATCATATAAATGTGGAAACAACATACTACGTGATATAATCATGGGTCGAGGATAACATCCAAGACCATTGTACATGTATAATCATGAGTCGAGGGTAACTACTAAGGCCATTTCTCATGGAGAAGTATGATTCAAGGCTAACCACCAAGACCATCACACATGGATGAGCATGTGTCAAGGATAACCGCCTAGACTATTTCACATAAAGTCTCATTAGACTAAATGTAACCCATTTAATTATAGCACTCTCTGGTTTCACCCATCATATCATGTTCATGAATATGTGTTCTACATAATAAATCATACATAATTAATTAAACACAAACATAATAGTCACCCATGGAAAAAATTAGCGATCATAATCATGTTAAAAGGCCTAGAAAAGGGAATATCAAAACGGTGACCATTAAAGTATGGATTTAAATAATATATGGAAATTAATAAGGGAATATAGGCATATATAATGACAATTTATGTCAAAATGATGTGAAAACACGTAAAAAATCCATTAATAAACTTTATAAATAAAACTTTGTATTGTAGTCTACGAAAAATTTTAAATAACATTTAGAGTAGAAAAGATATAATATTTTATATAAAACCAAAAAATAATCAAGATGGATTTTCTTGATAAATTTATTTATTTTTGTGGAATAATGAGGTATTAACAAATATTATGTATGGTACCAGAAAATGGGTAAGAAATGGAAAAGTTCCCTTTAATCAGGCTTTCATATAAGGAATAATTGAGAAGGGAAACTTAATAAACATGTATTTCACTATCAAAGAAAGCTACATTCATATGGATAAATAATTTTTGAATATACAAATAGAGCATATAATGAGTATATAAGATTACCAATGAATTACATTGGGGTAGATATATAAAAATTTCCTCCTAAATGAAAAATATGAGGTTTAGATTGGATACTTTACCTTATATATGAAATTATTCTGTACATAAATAGAAATTTTTGAATAATCAAATTAAATCCAAAAAATTAATTAATTAAAAACGATTAAACAACTTTTTTATTTATTAGAATTTTATTAAGGTCATTAATGGACTTTTTATGAGTTATAAGATACCATTTAATTGTTTGGAAGTGTTTGTTTCCTTGGGTTTCTTGATCGATTCACTTGTATACGTTTACAAAAGATCATGTAACATGAGAATAGTTTTAGAAAATTGAAATTATATGTCATTAATAAACCTAAATAATATTAAATTGTATTATATATCATTTTCTTCCCTATGTGTTGATGATTCATTGGATAAAATGTTAATTATTTCCATTTATCTTATTTTGGCATTTTTTAATCATTATGAAATATTTTTTTATAAATACATAAAATTTATATATGTTAGTTCCAGTATGTAAAATACGTTATAATATACATTTTCATATATTTTTAAACAATTATAATTGTTTTATGACAATCCAAAATGATGGTTATAGAATTTGAAATCTCATTTTCCTTGAATGTGATAAATCAACAAACGATGAATGATGTAATCATTTTTAGAAGGAAAGGAGAGAGAAAGAGAATTAATGATGGGTTATTAAATTGAGAAATTAAATTCTATTATATATAAATATATTGGAGTTATCATGTCACTTGGATAATGAGAGGCGGGGAGATTAAAAACAATATATTAAATTGTAATGAAATTAAATTAAAAAGAATGATGGTTTTGCCTCTTGAATTCCTTCTCCTTGAGAACCTCATTAAGGAATGTGAGTTTTTTATTTTATTGACACCAATGTCCCCGGGATGTGGGGGAGGTACTTGGGAATTGTATTTGGAATAATTTTGTATACTTCAATTATTTAGAGGTATGAGTAAAAGAGGTGCTGAGGGGAGGTATTTATTGTGGGGGAGAGTGGTGTTTTTTTATTATTTTTTTCATTTGTTTATTATTTTGGATATAGGAAAAAAATAGAGGGAATTTAGGTGACCAAATATAGTAAATAATTCATTTGAGTTATAACTAATGGGTTTTACAACATCCATATATCAACCATGAATCCAAAATACATTTATTTACTTATAATGTTACATACCCTAAAATACTATATTTCACTACTCACTAAAATTAATCTATATTAAAAAAAATAGAAAATTGAAACTGATCATTTATCAACATTAAGAATTCAATAAATGAACTCAATATTAGGAAAATAATTTTCAAAATATGAGAAATTGAATATTTAATTAATATAATCATTTTCTCGAAAAAATCAGATTTTATAATTATAATTGATTTTATAAAGGGATGAAAAATTAAATAAGGTTTTAATAATGAATGAAATAATAGGTTTCTATAAGAAATAATAAACCTAAACAAATTTAATAGTAACTAGACCTTTTAATTAGTAATTTTTCCTTTAAGAATAGTAACCTAACGAATAGAATAGTAACCAAACCTATCAAAGTATAAACAAATTGTAGGTATCTTATTAATAAAAATATGTCATATTCATGGTATGAGTAAAATAAATTTTTAGAAAGGATAAATTATGTGTTAGTATTTTATGAAAAAAAATTATTTAAAATGTTAAAATAAATATAATGATTTAAAAGAAAAGCAATTTTCTTAAAATGTATTCATTTAATTATATGTTGTTGTCTTATTATTATATGATTGTTCTTAAAAAGTTATTGTTGTGTTCTATATATTATTTTAAGTTATTTATACAACATGACATAATTATAAGAAGTTTGATTTGACAGATTAAATTTTGGGTCATTACATTCATCCACCCTTATGAAATTTCTCCCTCAAAATTTCCTTTTAAAAATTAAGGGTAAAATAGGTGAGGGTAGTCTTATTTAATTTATTCCTATTATTCCTATGTTCCCACTTCTCTCTTATGGTTATACCATAGTATTTTGACTTGGTGAGTTGTCATTTTGTGAAAAATATAATCTCTACATTATATGATCTTTTCTGGATGCTCCTCATATGATAGATCATTTCCAAATAATACCCAATCTGAATTCAGTACATGTGATGGATGATTTATATAATTTCTCCAGAGGAATTCATTGAATGAATTATGTACTTGAGACATGGTTTGTGGAAGTGCTAGTCAATATGCCCCAACATCGTCACGATTATGAACCTCAAAGGGGATGACGTACCTAGGAATTAGCTTTTCTTTATTCACAAATCTCTTGATCCTCTTCCATGGAGATATGTGGAGGAATACCACGTTTTCAACCAAAAACTCTATGTCTGATGGATGATCCTATAACTAGATCTTCTATTTATTTTAGGCTTCCTTGATATTCTACTGAATGGGTTTTAAATTTTCTCCCATTTCATAGATCATTTTCGGATCTAGGAACTTATGTTTAGAAACTTCTTCCCTGGTTGCCGGTGTTCTATATATTTTACCCTAAAGGGTTTTATATGGATCCATTTGGATTCTCTAGTGGAAAATGTTGTTGTAAGAGAACTCGACCTGAGGTAGGTGTTTGTCCCATCCTCCCATGAAATCCAAAGAACACACTGTCAACATGTTTTATAATTTTGGAATAGTCCACTCAAATTTTAGATCAGTTTGAGTATGATAGGCCGTATTGATGTCCAAATCAGTGTTTAGAGATTATTGAAAACATTTTTAGAACTTGAAGGTGAATATAAGATCTCAATCCGATACAATCTATAGTGGTAATCCATGAAACCACACCACTTATATCACATATATCTCTATAAGTTGAGCCAATAAAAATTCCTCTAAAATTAAAATAAAGTGAGTAGTCTTTGTATGATGATCCATAACAACCCATCTGACATTGTTTCTTCTAGATATCTTTGAAATTCCAGTGAAAAACATAATGGTCGTGTTTTTCCACTACTATATTCGTATGGGTAGTGATTGAAGTGTCCCATTAGAAATTTTCCTTTCATGCTTCCCTTAATGAATTACCAGGAATTTTTATATATATCCAGTTATCTCCTTCTTAATATTTCTCCAATAATAGCTATCTTGGAGATCATGATACAAATTTGTGCATCCTGGGTGAATAGAGAAGGTTGATCTACGTGCATTATTTAGAATATATTTCTTAATATATGGATTGTATGGTGAACATTTTTATGACCCGAATATTAAGACTCCTTCCTCATTAATTTTTAACTCCGATGATCTCCCATTTCTAATATCTTCCTCCATTTTACGAATTTCTTTATCATCTATTTAAGAATACTTTATTTTCTCTATAGGGGATGGTTGAGAAATAATTTGAGAAAGTATTGCCGATGTTCCTTCATAAATTATTACAATTTTTATTATCTGTAGGTTTACTAATATCGGACTTTAACAATTCTCATCATTGAAAAAGATTCCATATCCTTTCAAGTTAGAGAATCCACCACCTTATTTCCATTACTAGAATTATATTGGATTGAGAATTCATAATATTTGATGAGGTGTAACCATATTCTCTAGAACATATTAGTCCTATTCTATGTGAAAATATATTTTAGGTTCTTTTTATTGGTATATATCCCAAACTTCTCCCCATGGAGATAATTCTTGTAGATTTTCGACGCAAAGATCGTAACTGCTAACTCTAGATCATGCATGAGGCAGATTTTCTCAAGAATTTTCAACTCCCTTGAGGTGTAGGCTATTAATTTATCATTTTTTATAATTAAAGAATATAATACCATTATTAAGGGATATTTTTTATACCACAAATAGTACCGGGTTATAAAATCCTGAGATTTTATTGAAAAATCTTTTGTAATACCCTGCTAGGCTAATTAAACTATGGATATCCATTATAGATTTTGTCCTGCACCATAATTTGATTTCCTTTTTCTTGGAAGGTTAAACCTATTTTCCTTTTCATGTTACAAAATTCCCTAATAATTATAATTCCCCCATCTAGAAATCATATTTATTATAATTTTCATAGTGGTTATCCCTTTTTCAATGTTTTTTTCACAATATTCAAATGCACTTGTTATTCCACCTTCCTCTTTGAGTATATCATAATATCATCAATAAAGACTACGAAAACTTTTTCGAGGTAATATCTAAAGACATACTCATTACATACATGACAATTGATGGGGAAATAGTGAGTCTAATATGAATAAATATGAACTCATAGTTTCCATACCTCATTTAAATGGAATTATTGGGAATATTTTCCTTCATCGCCATTAATTGGTGATTTACTAACCACAAGTCCACCTTAGAAAAATACTAGGACCCATATAGTTGATCAAACAAGTCATCTATCCATGGAAGGGTGTACTTGTTCTTCATCATAATTTTTTGAGATCACGATAATAAATTTAGAGTAACATTGATCCGTCATTCTTCTTGATTAAGAGGACTTTAACATCTCAATGTGAAGTACTAGGGTGTATAAAACCCTTGCTAAGATTCTCCATTAACTTCTTTTCAGTTATCTCCACTCAATAGTGGTCGTTATATAAGGATTTTTATGATATTGAGAGAACTATGAATAATTTCAATTGAGAAATAAACTTCTCAGTTAAGAGGAAGATTACAAAACTCTTGATAGAACTCCTCATTATAGACCCTCATAATGGGAATGTCTTCAAGCAAGAACCTATCCTTTGTCTCAATCATTTGAGATAGGTATGATATTTCATAAGGAAATAATATCCAAAATTGATAAAATGATTCTGAGGGAGATTCATTTTACTCCGTAAAATTCTACTGAATTTTAGGATACATCTGGATGTGGAGAGTGATATCACTTTTATGTCAGTTGATGTTGCAATTGAATAAATATAGCATCAAACTCCACTAAATCATGTATAAAGACAATATTATGTGAGGTTCAGTACAGAAACATTAACTGGGGAGCAGTTATATACTTTGAATGAAATAATATTTCCTTTTCATTCTCTCAAAGATAACTCAAATTCTATATTTTTAGATAGTGTTTTAATATTTCTAAAAAACATGCAAGATATGAAGAATACATAATACCAGAATCAAATAGTATGTTCAGAATTATTGAATGAATAACCATCATACCAATAAAAACATAATTTTTAGGACCACCATAGTCATAGTGATTTAATATTTCCTTCCTTGATGCCTTAGATGTTGTTTTTTTTGTTCATTTCCTCTTACAACCACTGTCATTGGGAAATGTTTCACATGATTCTAATGTTTCTTATAGTTACCAAACTACAATAAATAACAATTTTTGATCTGAACCTTCCTTTATTCTTCCACATTAATGGGATTTTTCATATTCCTTTGGAAGTCATTAGCTTGATTCCCTATTCTTCCACATTTGAGGCATCTTCCTGTTCCCTCTAGACAGTTCCTATGATGCTTCTTCCCATAATTTTGACATATGGGATGTTGAGTTATCTTTCCCTAATCAGATTTATCAATTGATACACCCATATTAGACTCTATTTTCCTCTTTTTATATCTCGGCTTATAATTTTGACACATGGGATGTTGTGTTTTCCGTATTCATGACAAAGTAGGAGGCGTATCGTGCAGGCGTTGTAAATTTTTCTTTGTACTCCCTGTTAGAAACATATTCCTTTTGCTTTAGTTCAAAGAACTCTATTTTAATCTTAAGAATGAGGGTTCATGGTAAGTATTTGTTGAAAAATATTTTATCAAAATTATCCTAATATAGAGATTTAGTTTCTTCTATTTAATTCTTGTTGTTAATCATTGTCGACCACTGATCATATTACCCATCAAAATTATCAAACACCATCACAAATTTCTCTTATTCTATATACTAGAGGATAGAAAATATCATCTCAATAGAATTAATCCATTTTCTTCAGAGGATGAGATCCTAAGATCCACTAATAATGGCATGCCTTTCGTGCATAAAGGATTATACCACAACATTATTTTTCTTAGGAGAAGGTGGGTGTTCTCTATGATTCAATTTATTATTCATAACATTATAGTGGTGATAAAGTACCATCATAAGTTTTTGAGCTCCCATTCCCATCACATAAGGGATTTCATTAGGGAAAACGTCACAATACATATCACATTGATTGTTGGAAGGAGGTCTCATATTTCCAACCATTAACAAAGAAAATAAATTACAATTGGAGGGTATTGAATACTTATCCATTAATCATATACAAAAGAATATTTGAACATAGAGGGATATGAATGTAAATGAATATAATATCCTCACTTGTGATTCCCAATGTTTTATTATGGGTCATCCATGGTAATAGAATAATATATATGGTTCTTAAAAAAAATTTATTGTTCTAATATGGAAAAATAACTAGACCTTCCTTGGATACAAACTATAACATCCCTAACATTTTACACATATTATTTTAATAGTTTAATAAAAATAAAACATAAAATAAAAAAAATAAGGATCTTAATGTCTAGTGTCTTTGAAATATTAGATACAAAAAACAAAAAACATAGAATCAAAATAAAAAATATTTTATTTATTCTCCACAAAGAGATAAAAAATTCTATTGAGATCTTACATATTCATAGGATAACATGGGGAATACATGAAATAAGGGATGATATAAAATGATGGGTGAGGTAAGAAGAATATGAATAAAACATAGAACATGACTTAAAAGGCACAATATGATGGAATAAAAATGCATAGAACATATATAAATATTTATAAGTGAAACATATTTAATATTAGATCACGTAATCATATTATAATAGGAATTTGGAAACAACATAAAACATGACATAAGCATGAGTCAAGGATAAACACTAAGAACATTGAACATGGATGATCATGAGTCAAGGATAACCATCAATACCATTGGACATGGAGGAAGATGAGACCAGGCTAACCACAGGGACCATTTCACATAGATAAGCATGAGTCAACGGTATCCCGCAAAACCATTGAGCATGACATCTCATGAGACAAAATATTACCCAATTTGTCTGAGAACTATCTCGGTGGAAACATAATGAAATTTTTATGAGTATGTTTTCTACATGTATAATCATACATATGGAATCAAACATAAATATTAGAGTTAACCATGAATATAATTGGGTGTCAAAATCTTAGCAAATTGCATGAAAAAAGGGAATATCAAAATGGTGTCTATGAAATAATCAATTTAAATAATACATGGACCTTAATAATAGAAAATAGGTATAGATCATGATGATTTATGTCAAACTGAATTGAAAACATGTGAAATTTTTTTTAATAATATTTTTAAATAAAACCTTTTAGTGTTGTTTCAAGAAAATATTAAATAGCATTTAAAGAAGAAAAAGAATAATATTTTACATAAAATGATAAATTAATTAAGATATATTTTCATGATAAAGTGATTTATTTTAAAATAATAATTACAGATTAAAACCTATAATGGATGGTAGTTGAAAATGATTAATATATTGGTTATTTCCCATTAATTGGAATTTCTTATTTAGAAGGATTGAGAGGGGAATCTTAATAAAAATGTATATCCTTATTAAAGAAAGAATAATTTCTATGAATAAATAAGTTTAGAAGGAATAAAATAATTTATAAAATATATATGATAATAAATAATAATTAAATTTGGGTAGATAGAGATATATCATAGCCCAATGGAATACATGGCTGTTCAGATAGAATCCCTTAACATATGTCGAAAGTGTTCCGCTGTTGAACTTAATTAGCAAGATAATCAAATTAAATTAATTAAAAAAATTTATACATGTATTTTCTTTATCAAAATTTTATTAAGTTTATTAATTTCCATTTTTATGAGTTATAAGATACAATTTAGTTATTCTAGAGTGTTTGTTTCCTTGGGATTCATGATGGGTTCACTTGTATACGTGTATGAATGATCATGTCAAATGAAAAAATCAATCCAGATATAAAATTAACTGTTATTAATGAAATTTATAAATATTAAATATTCTTATATATCATTTAATTTATTTATTTCAGGACGGTTTAATAGATAAAACATTAATGATAACTGTTTAGATTATTCTGGCATTTTTTCAATCACCGTGAATTGGTTTGGTTTTATTAAATAATTTTATGTATTTATGTTTGTTCCAAAACATAAAATAGATTATAAAATAAATTTTAAAATTATTTTCAGCCATTATAATTGTTTTGTCATCATATTTTAAAGATATTATGTAAATTGAAAACTCATTGTCATTAAATGTGATAAATCAACACATCACAGACGCGGTTTTCAATTTTAGAAACAAATAGAGTGGAAGAGAATTAATGATGTGTTGTTCCATTAACAAAATAAATTTCTAGTATATAAACTATATTGGAGTTACCCCAATTATTTGATAAGGTATGTTTGGATAGGTAAATAATAGAATAGATATTTAAAATAAATTAAAAGAAGATAGAGGTTTTTAACTCTTGATTTTTTTCTCCATGAGATCCTCCTGAAAGAACTTGGGTTTACTATTTCATTGAGGAAAAAATTACTTGGAAGTGGGGGGTATAATTTTTCATATTATCTGGCATAATTTATAAAATCATCATATATTTATATGTGTGAGTAAAAGAGGTTGTTAGGGGAAGTATTTATAGTGGATGAGAGGGGTGTTTTTTGATTATTTTATTCATTTGTTTATTATTGTGACGTGAGACTATGAATAATGTAGATTTTTTTTACTAAATAAAATAACTAGTGAATTTATGTTTGGTACAATACTGCATAAATTATCCATACATCAACAATGTCACAAAAATTAATTAATATACTTATAATGTTAAATACCATAAATTATCATATTTCACTATTCACCAAAAAACTGTTTTTCAAAAAAAAATCACCAAGAACATTTTACAACATGTAGAATTAAAAAATGGACTCATTTTTTTTAAAATAATTTTATAAATATGAGAAAGTTATTTTTTAATTATAATCATCATTTACTCAAAAAATATTGATATTAAATTATAATTTATTTTATACCACGTTGAAAAATTAATTCAGCCCTAAAAAATTATCCTATAATCATAAGACAAAGAAATATAAATATATGAATATACTTTAGGAAAATAAATATTATTTGAAATCATTAAATTCGTTATTAAATTATAAATAAATATTTATGTTTCATAAAATAAAAACACTTAATTTACCATTTTTAAATATTCATTTACTTATACTATGATATAAATATATCATATTTTCATTTACAAGATTTGTAAATATAATTTACAATTACATAGGTAAGGTAAATATTCTATTTGATGGGATATTATTCTTAATATTAACATTACTGTTCCAAAGTTTAAGTTACTATTCCATTATTTTAGTATCTTTAATTTTTATATATAACTCTTTTTTCATTTTTTATTCAATTATAAATTTTTTATTATGTTCTTGATGGGATTTTATTTGGAAATCACAACACACACCGCCCATAATGTGATTCTCCAATCAAGAATGATGATGATATATATCAAGAAGTAAATCTTTGAATAAATATCCCAACAAACCAATTTTGGATCCAAAAACAACATAATGATATAACACTCTCTAAGGAGGAGAGGAAGAGAGAACATGAGAAGACACACGAGGGGAGGATTAGTTACACTGAGGATATCGAACAAGACCATCTACACTTAGATTCAGAAAGGAATGGTTTTGGAAGAGATAATATTGGTTATTGAGAGCCTCCATTAAATTTGTAAATTAATTTAGGTCGAGTTGGGGTCTACAAAAAGATAAATTGGGGTTCATTGGAATTTTAAATAAAATTTTAGAATAGTAAAGTCTCATGTGTACAGTTAGCTCGACATGGCCATATGGTTAGAAAAACTAAGCTCCCTAATCATGTGCCTCGATACTATTGTGCATGGTTTCTACTAGGTGGATGCATTGTTTTTTACATTGTTTTCCAACCATGAAATCCCCAACTTTTTATGTTTACATGGTTTCTACAAGCATGAAACTTGGTTTTGGAAAATTTGGCACCAACTATGGATAACCTAAGGGGCCTCTTAGAATTTCAAATTTTGACCCCAACTACCATTGAACAAGACAAAAATAAAACATTATCAATATAGGGGTTGTGGATTACCTGAAAATTAACAATATGGTACAACCTACTGAAAATAAAAACATTCTATATCCAAAGAACCTGTGAAGAAGTTTCCATCTCAAAAACATGAGGCCACTACTCTCTCATTAGTGCATCCCTCTACCATGTCTCATAAAAATTATAAGCATGATTACATAGAAAAAAATCAAAGGTATCATCCTCCCATGAAGTAACATTTTATTAGAATAAAAAATCTTCACTGGATTCTTAGTCATGGAAAAATTAGGTTCTAAATCAATATCCTCCCATCTCAAGAGTTGATATGGGTCCAAAATATATTTATGTAGTTTTGATACATGAAACCCTTTATGTATTGATGTCAAATATAGTTGATGTTCTAACTGTCAAGACACATACCATACCTTCTCAACTATTCAAAAAGGTCACACATAACTAGGAGAAATATTACATTCTCTCCCTATCCATTGATGACCAAAATGAGATGAAACATTCTAGAACACCATTTCTCCAACTAAAAACACCACCTGTCTATGAAGAAAATTCTCATATGATATATACCATATTTTTGCTTTCAACATTCTATAAGAAATCAACTAAATCATTACTATCATCTCCATGAGAGAACATGATCCAACCAACGAAATTTCCCCACTCATTGACCAATACAACTTATATTTACATGGAGTTGCATATAAGGTCTCAAAAGAATCCATTCATATCATATACTGTTAAATATTAATTTAGTGAAACAAAAATAGTCTCAAATGGTCATCAAAAGATCCACCAAAATAGAGTATTCTTGAACAAAGCATATCCTCATGAATCTATATAACTCCCTATGCCTATCCACAGATCTACTAATGGTATTCCATACTCAAACAAACTCAATATCCATATTCCTCCTGATGGAATCACTGAAAGAGAGAATTGGAATTGGGATTTCAATCAAATACTATAATTTATTGAACTCCTTGGAAATGTAAAATCTCATTCACATATAGATTTATGAACTCCACAATGTCGGTTGTAACATGAATGTGTATGAAATTATCCATTTTGGTCTTCCATTCGATCAAAACCCATTTCTCATTATTCATTCTCTAGTATCATGTAAATCCAACCAAAATTTTTATAGAGATCACATCCCACTTCCATGCCATTTTTTGGGAGAAATTTAAGTAAAATCGAAGGTATTTTTTTCTTGATCTTGACCTTTTGGAATGTATTACAATGAGAGAAAAAATAAGTAATGTCTCATCTTATACCTAATAACTCGAATGGACACCATATATCATAAAACATATTTTTTATTCTTCAGTTCACTACCCGCAAAGAATTATAGAAATTCCCCATCATATATTTCCTCATAGAAAATGGTACAACAAACTGATTCTAAAAACAAAAAACACCATCCCTGGAGAATGACCACCTAGAAAAAGTATCCCCACTCTATAGAGAGTCTCCATTTATATATAATTCATCATCAAAGAATTGTTATTGAATAATATTCTCAATAAGTGTGGATTTCAACTAAACACTAATGATGAAAACATTGGTCCATATTCCTTGGAATCCTATATACAACTTTAAAAAAAGTAACATCATGTTTGAATCATATAATGATTCTTTTATGGACTAGGTCATAAGTTTCCTACTCAATGGAATGACAATGACATTCCCTTTCACCAAGTTATAAGCAATATCAAAACAAAAAGACTGCATGCACCTCACCCAACTCCATTGCTGTAGGATCAAATATTTTTTATAGATGATATAAATCAAGTTCATATGGTTAGAAAACATGGTAAACCATCCTTCCAAAAGGTAATACAACGCCATTTTAAGGGAAAGGATCACATCATAAAGTTCAAGGTCATGAGGAAAAAAATTTCTCAAGTGGCCTAAGATTTCAAAATCAATATGGTACCACATGATTCACCATCTAAAGAATATAGCGTAAAACTGAACTTGATGTTCCAAAAAAGACCACAGTGCCCTTCCCAATATTTGTATGAGTATACAATGGATCAGAAGTCAAAATATGTTTTATCTTAGCAAAAGAACTCTGACGTTTCTTATCCAAAGAAAAAATCACTCCACTTCGAGTGAGACCAGTAATTAGAGAATACTACTTCGATAAATCAATTATGATCTTGTAATAACACCCCAATATGCCCAAGAATCTCTGAATATTGAATAAATTACATGTGTTTTCCCATTTCATGTCATCTTTCACCTTCTCAGGAACAAATAGGATACCTTGTTATGAGACCATATGTAACATGAAATTCAATCCCTGAATCAAAAAATTACAATTTGATAGATTCTCATAAATTTGGTTGTTTGTAAATATTTTATATATTCTCTCAAATGATGCCCATTATCCTCCTCATACTCATAGTATACCTGTATATTTTCAAAAAATAAAACCCTGAAAAAATATAGATAATCATTGGTGATCATGTCTATTTAGACAATAAAGACTGTATAAGCATTGGACAGACCAAATGGTATAAAAAGATTCTTGTGATGGACATAAATTCTCTGTAAGGTGGTTTCTTTGAATTTCAGATTATTTTATTCTTAGTTTACTGTAAATTTATTGAGTTTTTGGTAATCAACACATAGGTGAAGTGTTCCATCATCATTCCCAGTAAAGAGAACATGCACCGCCCAAAAAGACATGCTCATGAGTATAAATAAGTTTTCTAAAAAATCATTTATTTGAGTTTTCACCTCCTCCGTTTCATTCAGTTCTATATGGTATGAAGTTATCGATACTAGATAAATACTAGAAACTAAATCAATAGTAAAATTTACCTCCTATACCAGTGTTAAACTAGAGAAGTCAGAAGGGAAAACTTCCAGAAACTCAATGAAAACTAAAGGGAGATCATATTTCAATGATTCCCTCTCAAAATCAAAAGAAATCATTGATATTACATTCCCCAACTCTAGATAATAAAATAAATCTCTACTTGGCCTTGGATCTCATTCTCCCTAAAGGATAAAACACACCCCATCAGGTTTGGTAATGGATAGACTACAAAGATTGGAGTAAATTCAGAAATTATTAGCAGTAAGACAATCCACACTAAAAATGAAATCAAGAAGTTTTATGTTGAGAACCAAAAAATTATAGGTAACCATTATCTTTGATAAATTAAAACACAAGATAGACAACAATGATAATATTCTCTCTTCACTCAAAGGGGCATAATAATATGCATCTCATAAAAAATACACATAGGAAGATTTATCAAGTTCACAATATGATTCTACATAAATTAATGAGATGCCCTGGTATCATATAATGTAGTCAGTAATGATGAATCTATAGTGATGGAACCTTTCAAAGTCAATAGAACAATATCAAATTCTTATGGAGACACTTCCACTACACAAATATGCATCGTTCTGGATTCCAACGGATAGAGACCTTAAGTTCTTCATGAATCAAATTTACCCATTGAATTTTTTGGTAATATTGATCACATGACACTATGTGTGGTAGAGAATATATAGCTGAATTTTTGAAAGTTTCTTGAACACCCATAGGAGATGTAGATATTAGGTGACATAGTGAAAAAGCATTTCAAATGGTCAGACTCTTCACACTGGAAGAAAGTAAAATGGCCTCTTATTAGAACTATGGTAGGTCTAAAATAACCTTTCTATTTATATCAACCGTGAGACTCATCACGATTTCTCTTTATTTTTACTTAAGTCCTATAACTCCCATTGGGTTAAATATAATCTTCAGTGAACCTTGACTTACTAGCCATATCAAGTTCAACCATAAGAGACCTTTCATAAAAAATTACATTAGAGTAAATATTTATAAATTAAACCTGATAATGAATATTATATTAAAGGACTATATCAAATAGTCAAGTCTCCATATTTTAATTCAAAATTATATTAGGTTAAAACCACACAACCTCGACAAAGTCATTTTTGTACTCTGTTATAGTCCTATCACCCTATTTGAGTATAAAAAACTCCATAGCCCATACTAGTACAATATAATATTGATAAGACTAATAACTGAAAGGAATTTTGAATTATTTTTACCCTAAACCATAATTCATCTTTGTGGTCACCATCAAGTCCCACTGTCTCCTATAATGACATTTTAGCTTTAAGGTGTGACATTTTAAATTACTTATATCATATGTTTCTATGAACCTAGAAAACGGTCTATATTTCTCAAAAAATAATTAGAATCTTGAGGATAATTTGGACATGAAATTATAAAGGATTAAGGTAAAATAAATTTTAACCACGAAATCAATATTCATTCCTCTGAGGTTCCATAGTGGGATACTGAATAAGAATGGGTGCTAGTGTCTGTCCCCAATCTTGGACAGTAGGCATAATAATATAAAAAATAATTTTTTTCTTGGGAGGATTTTCTCACTATGGTCCATCATAAGATTTCTCCCATAGCCTATCTAGGCATCTTAGTGGAGGCATGGTGCTACACAATATAAGAAAAAAACATTGAAGATATCAGCAGATTACTCAGATAAAAAAATCAAACATGTTCATTGGGAAAATTAATACCATAAAAAAGTATCATGTTTTGGATTTTAATATATCCATATCAAAATCATAGGAAATACTCAAATTAGATCAAACAATTCCTTAAAATTCCTTTTTTTAGACTACCCATGGTGAAAAAAGGTTCTATATGATGAGACCTATCGATACAATAGCTCAGAACTACTTCATAAGTTCATAAAAGACATATCAAAATACATACATATATCAAGGAAAAATGATTAACATTCCAAATTTGATGCCACTTTTCCATGAACCTTCTCAGATACCATGGTACCCTGATACCCAATCCAACACTTACATATCTCGAATGGCGTTCTCGATCACCATATGTTTCCAACTATCACTTGGCATCATATAATTTAAAATGGGTAATTTTTTTCCACAAAAACAATGAATGATAAAGAAACAAGTTAGTATTCTCTATACATCAAAATGAGAAAGTATCAGGAACCAAATTGGTATATCAAAACCATAAATACTACATCATAAATGTACTCAAAAGGTGCCAAGGTAAAACTCAAACATCAAAAAGGAAACATCAACCCAGTCCATAGTCAAAAAGTAAGGAGCATCCACCACCTCCATTTGTTTCTTTTATATTTTCGAATGTGGAGGATGAAAATATATAAATTCTTAAATGAAAAGTTAGAGTGTGAGAGATAATGCCCAAGGATTCCCCACAATGTTTTTATAAATAACACTATAATGAAAAAACAAATCATTATTTCAATTTTAAAAAAAAGTGCATTTAAATAAATTTTCATATTTAAAAAAACATGCTTATATATAAAAATGATATAAAAATCTTCAAACATGTATTAGATAAAAAAAATTTATAATTTTTTTATAATTAAATATGTATAAAAAAACTTCTCTATACTAAATGGAATGTAATATCAAAACAACAATAATTAGTACCATGGACATATACTATATGTTATAATAATTTATATCTATAGGATCCTCACCTAAATCATTTTAGTGATCATGGAAATATGTGTACAAATGTCCCTCAAGCTTAGGCCGTATAAGACTCACCCACATCCCATAGTTGATAATATCTCCATAACATGTTATTTATAAGAGTTTTAAAAATGAATAAATTTCTATGTAATAATCATCATAGCATTCCTTTCAAAAACAAACCACTAACTATATAGGCTCACATGTTCTAAATCAATCAATTTAAAAATGAAAAATCATTTCATTTTAAATAAATCATCATTAACTATTCAATTTCCCAATTTTACATTTCAAAACTAAAATTCAATTTTATAAATTAAAAAAAATTCATTATTTCGTACATTTTTAATAAAAAACCAATCATAAGTTTCAATAATTTCAATTTATTCCATTTTAATCAAAATAATTTTCTAATAAAATAATCAATTCCATCAATTTCAAAATACACCCCTAATTCAAATGCCATTGAAATTAGGGGTTTACCAAAAATCAACTCCAATTATAATCAAAATTTCAGTATACATCAATTTAGGTTTTCATCGATTTATAAAAAGAAACATAAAACAATCAATAAATTCTAGGATTAATCACATGGATATTGTCAAATGGAACCACAAAACATTAATAAAAAAAGAGTGCACAATTTCTATAATTGGATTTTTATAATGAATAAAGATGAAAATGGAGATCAAGAAATAAAACCTTGATTCAATAACCAATTAAAATGAGTTTAGATTCATCAACAATAACAAGATCTAAAACTCATTAAAGAGGAGAGAAAGAGAGTGCTAGATAAGAAACATGATAATATGATCACTTACCGAGAGTTGTTTAAATAAGATCTTCCATATTTTTATCCACCAATGGCAGGGTTAAAAGGATAAAAACATTATTCATGAGAGCCTAAAAATATAGGAAATATATTTAGGTTTATTTTGGGTTAAGAAGATGATAAACTCGGGGTCTACGAATTATTTCATAAATTTTCAGAATAAAAAATCGCCACACACAGGGTTAGTTGGGAAGAGATACATGGTCAGAAAAACTATGCACCCTAACCATGTTATCCTATATCAAGGTGCACAATTTCTACTATCTAGGTGTACCATTTGTCAAATCGTGCACCAATCATTAAACCTCCACTTTTCATGGTTTCATGGTTTTCACTCAAGGGCTCACAGTTTGTGGAAACCATGTGCCACCCATGTAAAACACAATCAGACTCAAATTTCTAAATTTCACTCGAATAACCCATAAACAAGACCAAAAATGATCATGATCAAAATAAGGGTCATGGAATAACTAAAAAAAGTAAGAGAAAGGGACAACAATTAATCTTTTTTAAAACATGACCCATATAACATAGTGATTTATTAAAATGTATGATTAAGACATACTAAATTATATAAAATATTTATTTTACACATGTACATTTTCTATATATTGATTATAAATAAAAATAAGAATCATTTGGAAGAAAAATTAATGTTTTCTTAAAACTATAATTTTTAATGGGTTATTTAGTTATACATTTCACACATGATTTAAAATTAATTAATTTTTACTAATTTTAGAAAATTTATTTAATCCAATAAACAGTAGTTTTTGAATAATAATATAAAAAATATATTATGGTGAATTTTTTGGATTTTGTTTCTGAAAAGATTCAATTTTCTGATGAAAAGTGAAAAATACTAAATTATAAATGAAAATGACATTTCTATTTTATCAAATTATAATATTAATTTATATTTTGAATTTGATTTAATGTTACTTTAGAAAAATTTTATTTCGAATTTTTTAATTTAATTCATTGGAAAAACTTTTAGATTTAATTTTTATATAACAACAGTGATATCTTTTGAACATTTCACTTTAAAAACTAGATTTCTCACCGCTTCTACGAGATTAATCTTAAATTAAAATTTGAAACTTTTTTGAAAGGGATTTAGAAAATTTTATTACATAATGGGAATAAAAATAATTTATATTTTAAAATAAGGTCAATTTAAATTTTTAACGTAATTAATAGTGGAAACTGAAAAAATTAATTACCACTATTAAGGTATAAATAGATTTACTGGGGGTTAAATGAAAATTATAATAGTTAAATAGCCCAAATACAATCCTAAAACCTATTTTATAAACTTATTTTCACTATAATGTCTAATTCTTGATAATACACTATTTTGGACCATCTTGTCTTATGAAAATTGTTGGAGAACCTTTTTATTTCTAATACTTACAAGCGTGCCACTCACCTCACTTATAAAAAGAAAATCACTCTCATATCTAATTCATAACTTCAATCCATTTTGTATCAAAAATTACAACCCAAATAACATACTATATTTCATTTACTCATCCTAGAAGCCTTTTTTTTAAATTAAATTTATCTTAGGATGGATTTTGGTGAAAACTTAAGTATGTTACCTTAAGAAGAGGTCACATTTTTAAATGAACATAATTATTTTATTTCATTCTAAACCTCCGTCAATAATTATTAAAACATGATGATATGAAAACTGTATAATATTACATATTCTTAAACGTTTTTGTCTTATTTTTATGACCTATAACTATCTCCACTTCCATAAAATGGTTTCCAAATGCATTATTCATGTGTCTGATAGATTAATGCCTCACAAATCAATGTCATTATTTTTTTTATTACCACCACTCATGTTTTGGTATGATGATTCATATAAAGAATATATATGATATTTATAATACAATTATACCTCAAGAGTCATTATATCATATATAAAATTTTCACTTCTTGTTACTTTTGAGATATGATAACGTCGGTCGTGTGTATGGCAGACTACCATCTCACGAAGCGATATGATTAATATTTCACTAACACGTAACATGGAAGGGAATAAAGATAAAATTAAATGAACATATGTGACATAGATTAAATAATTATGAAATTAATGAAATATATAAAATTATGAAAATATTATATATCATATATTTTCATACACTAGAAAATGATAAAATCCATCGTGCATGTGCGGACTACTTCCTTCACGAAGCGATGTGACTCTTTTAATCCCCACACCACATGGATGATATGTATATGTATAATTAAAATATATAATATGATTTTTATGATATTATAAAAAATATTTAAATAGGAAATATTACTCAACTTCTTGTCATATTTATTTCTAAAAATGGAGACATTTCTAATGCGTGTGTACAACCTACAATCTCTATGATCGTATCATACATCCTTTATAAAAAAGTTTCATGATTAGTTCTGAAAGCTTAATTAATTTATAAATATGATAATTATTTCATGATTATTATTATAGATATAGTGAAACAATATAATATTCAAAAGATCCAAAACATTATTGGAAAAGAAAAAATGGGAATATAAAGTGACTAACACAGAAAACATTGAAAATAATGAAATATTATAAAAAATGAGAGGTAAAATGTAATAATAGGATCATATATGATTTTATAAATATGATTATTATTATATTATAAATTAATAAAAATATTGAAATAATTATACACTATGTTAAATAATGTTCTACTAAATGAAAGAAAGATGTAATGGACTTCATCTCAATTTCCCTTCATGAATAATATTATAATGTTTTGAAACTAAATTATTTTTTTAGTGGTTTATATAATTACCATTTAATGTGTTATATCATGGTTCGTTCATACCTAATTTAATTATAAATTTAAATTTGAATTATATCATCCAAGGGGATTTGACTTGAAATTTACCACGTGGTAAATGTTATTGTATGGTCTCACATTTTTTGTGGTTGTTAACTTTATTTTGAATCAATGAATCTCTTATGATAATTTTTTAATTTAAATTAAATTTATTTTAAATATTCATATTCTTTTGTAATGGATATTATTATTTCCAAAACCGTATACAATTTATAAATATGGTGTTTACTTTGACAATTAGTTGATTAACTCATGGTATATTGATAAATTAATATCCTTTACTCAAAACATATATTTAAGGATAAGTCATATTAGCTCAGGGATTAAATATATTATTAGAGATATAAGAAATTATTTGGACTTATAGAAATCGATCGAGACCAGAATAATATATCCCCTCTATGCATTAGTTTATCTCCTAAGACAAAAAAGTTTTCAAAATTAAATAGGTTTATCCCAATAGAATTAAATAGTCTTTTTTGGGCATGATGGTATATGTATCCTGATTATTGATATCAGGAAATTAAATAATTAAGAATTTCATTCATTTATATTTCAGTTAATATTATCCATGATATTTTCACACTAATATTCTATCTAGAAGCATATATTTCTCAATTTATTGATTTTTTGTAATGTAATTTCATTTATTCACCACACTTTATTGATTATAAATTATCATATAATTATAGTCACGTTATTTAAAAAAAATCTATGAAAAATTGGTTAACATTACATATTGATTATCTCCATTGATTCCTGATATCTTCTACTATACATCTCCTTTATTATTTGTTCAAGATCCCCATTATTTGGTTTCATTTCCCCATGATATAAATAAGAGATCGTTGGATGAGTTTTCAAGGATGAATTTCATCTTCTATTTTTATGTATTATGTTTTATTTTTTGCTTCCAATGTGAAATGGTTATCATGTATGTATCTGGTTCTCCCAAACTTCTAAACTGATCTATCAACCAGGATTGAATTATTTGCATCTATTCCAATGTAATAAAGTAAGTAACCAACTATGAGTCCTTGTGGTCAGGTTCATTAAAGTTAGTATTAGAATAATTTTACTAGAAACATTGGGAACTATTTTAAGGATAAAATAGATTTGGGAAAAACCATATTATCAAAATTTAGGAAACATAATGAATGAAATACAACAGTTTTGGTAAGGAAGATATTATGTTTTTTCCTTAAAATGAATTCATGTCTATAGACTACACATGGAAGTGGTTCTATCACAGAGGTACCTAGGGGTAATAATACTAAATAGGGTGAATTTGGATTGAATCTATCATCACCTAATGCATGAAAATGAGTCATAATGTGCACCTGGTTCAACACTCTTGGGGTATATGATTAGGATAATTAACATTTTATTTACAATCCTTTTTAAAGGATTTGACAAAATATATATCCCTAAGAAAATACAGTTTATGATTTTAAGATTAACAATTAATAAATTTTTTTCCTAAGTGATACACCATATTTAGAATTATACATTTTGATTTAAAATTCATAATTTTAAGAGATAATCCATTATATTCCATTGTTTAGAAATGGAACCTATAAGGAAAAAGGATATTAATAATTATGACAAATGTAGATATTTTCCTCCAGAGGAAACCAATATAACATTTACTCGAACTGAGAAAATTATGGAATTATTTGGGTGGTTTTATATAGTTTAGAAAAATAAACTTCTTAAGATGAGAAAACCTATTCTATAGTGAGATCACATTCTTACAGTTCAATTTATGCAATGTAATCCCTCATAATTTTGTGGGACTTATTATACAGCGGTCTACAATAAATGGATTATGTATTTAGAGAAGATATCTATGGTGTTCCGATGTGGTGAATAGTAAAAGGTTTCACTTTCACTGTATTATCTCAAAGGTGATACTGATCAATGGTGATATTTGATAAATAATACTATGGATTAAGATTAAAAATAACTCATGGATGGAATTCTATTATGAAGACATTATTAGACAAATATTTTCCCTCATAAAAACAATTCGAATTGAAGATAAAGTCACGTACCCAAAATAAAAAGGAATAATAATGTGTTGGAGAGTATGAAGAAACCTCTACAAGGTAATCAAGGTATTCTACATATATTATACACAACATAGATTTAAGTATTTGTCATTTATTTTAAGGGCTTAAGAAAAGTCACCAAAATGCATAGGCCTCTCAATATTTTTTTTCATATGATTAAAAAATTTAATGTGCAATCAAAACGAAGAATAAATTTTAGTAGTCCAATATACTCATGGGGAATCAAGAGATAAAATAATCCATCCGAACAGGAAGATAAAGTGAATGTGTCAAAGAATAAGATGAGGATATACAATTTCCTTCAAGTGAAAATTACAAAAAGAAACATAATGGGAAGTGACTGATGTAGATGGTAGTGTGTTATAAGTGTGGAAATAAAGGAAAACTATCTCATGAATGAAAGGGGAAGAAACAAATAAATAATTTCAAGTTTTTAAGATATTAATAAATGTCGAATTAATTACACCAATATTCCAAGCATCAAGGGAGTCCATTATAGAATAGTCCAAGGGGATAAGGCTAAAGGTAGAAGGAAATTTTTATATGATCACTAAAACTAAGGTGGAAGTATCCAATTCATTGGTAAAATGTACTTTAGTCCTATCATCAAATGTAGATAATGATTTTTTTTATCTATCCTCACACATTTTTTTATCTACACAGTTTTCTATAAAAAATTGACATTTACCATTTAATTTAAGAAGTCATTTGATAGTCAAAACTCCTTAGGGAAGTATGAATAAAATAATGATATTATAGTATGTACCAATTATGACACATAAACTTGACTGGTTTGATAGACATATTATCATAGATATGCTTTACTTTGAAATAATATTTGGTATCTAAATAATTTTAAAATATAATGCAAACATTTATTATAAGAAAAGAAAAAATATAATTTTCTAGGAATATGTAAAATTAATTATCTTTAGAAAATAGAATTCATTATTTGTGTCTCATCTTGGTCCACTCCAAATATCTCTACTAAATGTGATTATTGGGGAATAAGAAAGAAAAATATATATAAGGAGATAGAAATATTCAAATTGAGGATGTGCTTATTATTCAAGAATACCTTAATGTATCTCCTGAGAAATTACCCAGACACCCCCCGAGAAAGATGTTATGTTTTATATGGATTAAATCCATGATTTAATAACAATATAAATGTTACACCCGAGACTTTTATGTTATATGAATCATCAAAGGAATCTTTTTCTACACAACACTTTCTTGGCTTGCTTTACACGCAATCGCGACCTTCCTCGATAGCTTGCGTCGTACGCAATACCGAGTTTCACTAAACAACATTATGCTATTAAAACTAGCCGTTATGAATATTAATAACCACTTTTTAAAATTTTATAAATTTTATTTTTCAAAATGGACTTCATTTTTGGACTCAGAATATCGAAATTAGCCTAGGGTGAAATTTTGGTATTTTTTTGAAAACTTACAATTTTTGATGAATAGTGAAACCACTAAGTGGTAGGTTAAAAACTGAATTTTGCATAAAACTTAATTTTACCGCTTCTGTGAATGGAATTTCAAAAATCTGACAGACAGGGTTGATATCATTAAGTAAAATGTGGTTCAATGAGATAAAAATAATTTTTTGATGAATAGTAACTTTTTACTTTTTTTACCGCGGTTAATAGTAAATAGGGTAACTAAGGGTAAATATGATATTAATATTACCCTAACACATGTCCTAATTCTATTGGACAAGTGTAATTCGACCAAAAACAAACTTAGGAATAAAAATATGACCATTTAGTCCCACATGGATTAGATTAGGACATTTATTATTAATTTATTTAAAGAAGGTTTAAAATACTTAAAATCAAAGTTTAATAAGTAAATAATTTTTAATATGGGGTTATACATAAGATAAATTAGACTATAAATATTCATTAGAAAGATAAAACGATTTCTTACATAATGGTATTTTATTTGTAATTTTTAGACATTAAATAATTTAATTTATTTATGACACAATGATGATGCAGTAATTATCTTATTAATGAAATATTGACATAATTGATGTTATAAACACCAAAATAAATGTAATTTGAGACTTTTTATGAATTACACTAATTTTATAGGTTACTATGATATATTAATGTTGATTTAATCAACTTGGTTCGAACATATAATTCTGTCACGACTTTCACAAAAATCATATATCAAATATTGTCAAATTGACACAAAATAGTTTTTAAATCAAATATTATATTATTAATTGTTATTTTATTCCTAAAAATCTAATGTTCGGCCAAATGACTTAGATAAGGATATATATATTAATAATAAACAATTTGGGGTTCGTTTGGCATGTTATAGTAAGTGTATTAACCATATAGTGAAAAAAAACAAAAAGACACGGTAAAAGTTAAATTATTTAACTTAGAGTTAAATCTAATTGATAAGGTTAAAATAATACCCTAAACTTGTCTAAATCCTATTGGTTGATAGGATTTCGACCCATCCCCACTTTAGCTTCGAAATAAGACCCTTTGGAACCATTATAAACCGATTTTGACTTTAATATAAAATAATATTTTGAGATATTCCTAAGGTGCCCCTCTCCTCCCTTATAAAAGGGCACCTCCTCCCCCTCCTCCTCACACCAATTTGAGCACTCAGGCTCGTCCAACCACTGCCATTTTCTCCTCTCCACTTCCCTAGAATAATCCTAGAGTTCCTGGTCTTCTTCAAAGACCAATCTTAGTTCCCTAAGTGGAGGATTCAAAGAGGCGTTCCAAAGAAGTGGTAATATCCATTACCGATCTTTTCAATTTCTTTCTTCTTCAAATTCTGCTTATTTAGTTGTTTCATGATAAAGTAATAACATAAGTATTACTTACATACTGATATGTTATTATAAATATGAATCAACCCTAATTCACCTTATATCCATCCCACGGAAAAATGAAATCACCGCGCGTGCGTACGTACGGAATACCGTCTCCACGCCGTGGTGTAATCTATTTTTCCACCATCACTTTACAAGGATGGGTATAATGGTGTAATGAGTAACTATTTATGATTATTATAAATTAATATTGATACTGAAATAATATATATATACTCCAATACAGTTCCACGATCATAGGAACGATATCATCACTCGTATGTACATACGGAATATCGTCTCCACGATGTGATGCGACTCGTTCTACATGATCATCATTACATAGTAATTATATAAATGAATTGAATGAATAAATATGATATATGTTACACTAATACCATTCTAGATATAAGGTATCTATAACCTTAAAAGAAGAATAAGAATGTATTCGGCAAAACACGCATAAGAACAAAAGGCAATAAAGACCCGAGTAACAAGTAACAATGAAATATTACTAACAAGAAGCTAAGAATATGACCATATATGATATCATATCAATATGTATGATTCTGGAATAAGTCAATAACATTATTTAAACCATTATACAGGAGCTTCGGACACGTACAAATCAAATCGTACCTAAGGTAAGGGAAATATCACAATCTCATTTTTATCCGAGATTGTTTATTTGTAAGTATTTACTGGGGTGTATTTTATCATCCACATCCATATTTCATCAATATGTAATATTATTTCCATCCACCTACAATTTTTTAAATCCATTTTTACCCTTCGGTGAGTTTTTAGTAATATCTATGAAAGGAATCTTTTGTCGTACGAGGTACTTTTTGACTTTTCCGACAAAAGTACGAAGAATGTTTTTTTTAACTTATACAGCATGAATGGATTTTTAAAACATTATTTCCAAGAAGCTTCCTTTACAAGTTTTCAAGTTTATTTTTAATCAACTTCTTTTATTTTAAAGTCGTATGACATTTTATGAAAGGAAAAATGTTTTTAAAGTAGAAAGGATATTTTCCTCAAGAATGGAGTTCAAGTATTTTATCAAAATTATTTTCCATATAAGATAATAAAAGGGTTCTGTTTTTATCCCTATTATTACATGGATTTGATTATGTTGTGATGGAAACATTTTTATGAATTCCTTTATCTTATATGAATTGTTTTATGATGTCATGTTGTTTAAGAATCCCATTTTTATTACATGGGTTACGCTATGATGTATGGTTTATGATTATGTGGCACACATAAGAAAGGATTCATTATAAGATGGGTGAGACCTATATCTCCCTCCAATTAATGGGGTAAAGATTTTATATCTCATGAGATAGACATGGCTGGAACGGTAGGTTATACCGGTTCAGTGAAACAGGACTGGAACGAGGGTGACTCGGTTCAGAAAGGGACTTTGTCCACTAAGATAGTCTTGGCAATGAGTCATGACTAACCAGAAATGATTTTCCATGATTATGTGTGCATTCCAAAAAGTTTCAAGTTTCATGTTATGATTATGGGGATCTCATTTTCACTTCTAGGATTTATTCCATGTTTAGATTTTATGATCTCTTTTGCAGGTTATGATTTTCAAAAAGTTATGATATGATTTTTATTTCCTTTATTTGCCCTTGCTGAGCATTTGAACTCACCCTTTTATGTTTTCTTTTCCCCAGGTCAGGAAGATGGATATTAAGTAGAATATGCTAAAAGGGACCCTAGATATGATGAAATAAATGGGAGACACTGTAGAAGATTTATGAACCAGTTGTTTATGTTTCCCAGTTTCTAAAGACACTATACCTATATGTTCCTTTGTGGTTTTGTCATATGTTGTAATAAGTGTGCTTCAATTTTGATGTATTAACAATGTATGTAAAGCATGGGTCGTTATAATAAATGAATCCCTATAGAATGGACATTGTGGAATTAGTTTATAAAAATAACTGACTAGTCGATATGTGTGATAAGGTATTTATTTTCCCTATTGTTTCACCATGGGTAGCCCATGTTCTCTTCATTAAAAAGAAATATGGATCAATGCGGCCATGCATTGATTATAGAGAGTTGAATGCTATTAAAATAGAGAAAAAGTTTTTTATTATTATAATTGATGACTAATTTGATCAAATTCATTTAGCCAAATATTTTTCAAAGATTTAAATTAATTCTAGGTATCATCAATTGAGGGTAAATAATGAAGACATTCTAAACACATATTTTTGGATGAGGTATGGAAATTACGATTTTATAGTAATTCCTTTTGGTTTGACTAATAAACCCTATGTTTTATGGATATAATTATTAGTTCATTAAATTAATATCTTGATGATTTTTTTTCGGTATTCATTGGTGATAGTTTTTTATATTATTAAATATATAAGTTCCATGATAATATCTTTCTAATCATTCATGGGAGTCTTAGATAGAATGAGTTATATTTTAAATTTAGTTAGTGGGATGTATGTCTAAATGATGTTTCTCTTATTTTCTACATTGTCTTCATGGATAGAGTATCAGTTGTCCCAAAGAAGCAAAAAAGGATATATAATGGACTATACCTCCAAACATAACTTCTGTAAATAGTTTTATTAGATTTTTTGGTTAATATCATCTAATTATTTCAATATTATCCCAATTGGATAATCGATTTACCAAGATTACATAAAACAAGAATATGGTTTTTAGAGAATTGAATATGAAGAATGTTTTGATAATCTAACTGGGAGATAGGTCAAAGATATGATTTTGACTCCACCATAGGGAAATGATTGGTTTGTTATATATAGTGATGCATCAAATAAGGGACTTGGTTGTTTCTTGATGAAATATGATAAATTTATTATGTATTCATCAAGGAAATTGAAGAATATTTAACAGAAACATCTAACTGATAATCTTGAGTTGGCTACTATAATATTTTCATTGAAGACAAGGAAAAATTATCTCTATGGTAAAATTTGTGAGAAATACCGAGATCATAAAACCACAAAATGCATATTTTCACAAAAATATCTCCATATTAGGGAAATGATATGACTTGAGATACTCAAGGTTTATGATTGTTCAACACACTACAACTCATGGAAAAAAAATATGAATATGATTTATGTAGGATAGATCATAAGGCTCTATCCCAGATATAGAGTGAGAGGGATCTTATGTTCATGGATCTAGTAAATATTGATTTGTGAATCATTAATAAAGGGAAAACATCAATCATTTTTCAATGTATTGTGAAACTATATTTATTAGAAAAGATAACAATTGACATATTTGATGTTGTAAAAATTTAGAAGGAAATTAAAGCTATAAATGATGGGAAATTAGATGAATTATTTTATGAAGGTGGTTTTCTGAAATAAGGAAAGTGAATATGTGTTCCATATATACATAGGAAAAAGGTAATTGTTGGATGATTATCATGGTTCCAATTTTATATCCACACTACTAGTATAATAATGTGTTTGTATTTTTGGGAAACAATTTTTGAGATAACACGATGTTGGAAATTGATGATTGTGTGTCTATATGTTTAGTTTGGGGACATGTTAATATTGTGAGATAGTATTCTAGAATATTCATGAATCCTATTTCAGTTCATTTGTAGAAATGGGATTACATTACTATGGATATTGTTATTGGACCACAAAATACCCCTGTAGAGAATGATGTCATATGGGTTATCATTAATCCCCTAACCAAATCATCACATTTCCATTCTATAAGATAATATTTAACTCTAGAGTACCTCCCAAGGCACTATATTAACAAATTTGTAATAAATAATGGTGTACTTATTTATTATTTTCCATTTAAGTATTCAGGTGGTGCTAAATGGTGTATTGTATGGAATTAGATGTAATACAAAACAATTGTGGTAATGAAGTTGGTGAAAATAAATTTTAATCCCAGAACTTTCTGAATGTAAAAAAATATAGGTAAATTTAGTCATGCACACTTTAACAAATCTCAATGTAGGGAAATAAATTATATTGATATTCAGAGGAAGTATTTGGATTATTAAGTGGAATATAATGTATTTTTGAATGTATCTGCATGGAAGGGTGTTAAAAGGTTTGGTATGAAATAGGAAATTATCACTAGTTACATCATACCTTTTGAAATTATTGAAATAAATGGATTTTTTTATTTTTAAATTCCACCAAGTTTTCCAAAAGTACACAATGTGGTCTATAAATCATTGTTATGAAATTTAATTCTAGACCCAACAATTTTTCTCACCTATGATGAAATAAAATAAGAACCTAATCTATATTTTTATGAAGAACACATCGATATTATCGACAATATAGAGAAAGTATTGAGGAATCTAATGAATCATCTGGTATAAACACTTTTGAGTAAACAAAAAAATGGAGGGAGGGATGTGGGAACCAAAGGATATTGAAAATAAAAACTCCCCGTGTCTATTTAGAATGTAATATTCGTAAAAAAAAATTGTAAATGTTTTAAAAATAGTAAATAATTTGACACCCAATTTATTATTATATATTTATTTCAGATGAAATTTAATTTTTTCAAAAACTTGTGAGGAACGCGACACTAGGATTAAATGAAACCTGATACTCTATTAAAATATTATTAGACATAACCATTTTAACCTATTCATTGAATTTTAGGGATTTAATAAGACTAAATATATTAGATAATATATACATACATACTTTATGTATTTGTTATCAATGAAAAAAATAATCATTTATAATAAAATTAAATGTTTTCTGAAAAACAATATTTTTTTCTATAAGATGGTTTAGCCATTCTTTGAAAATATGATATAAAATTAATTTTTAGCAATTTTATAAATTTTATTTGAAAAAAAAAATAAATTTTTGAAATCTTAATATAAAAAATATATTATGTTTATTTTTTTTGTATTTTCTATAAAATGTTTCAATTCGTGATAAATTGTCAAACATACTAATTTTTAATTGAAAAGTAACTTTTCTCTTAAATTATTTATAATGATAAATTATATTTTGAATTGGATTTAGAGTAAAAACATTTAAATTTTATATCAATTAATATAATTTAATTCATTGGAATAATTTTGATATTGAATTTTGATATGGAAACTTTGTAAGCTATTGAACATTTTCTCTTTAAAAACTAGATTCCTCATCACACCTTTATGATTAATCTTAAATTAGAACTTTCCACATTTTTGAATTTTCCAAAAAAATGGGATTCTATTTTTGGAAGAATCATAACCTAAATTATATAATAGTGAAAAATTAATTTTTATAAAAATGAATATTGAAAATAGTAAAAATCAATTACCACAATTGAGAAACGAATTTATTTGTTGGGGTCTAAACTAAAAAAATACGGGATTAAATAACTTAAATACTTATATAAAATATATATTTATAAACATATTTCTATCCTATATGGTCAATGTATTGATAATAATCCATTTTGGACCCTTGTGGAATTTGAAAAATGGGGGGTAAACGTTTTTATTTCAAATAATTATAAGTGTGTCACTCACCTCACTTATAAAATGACACCTCCACTCCCTTATTCTTCAAAAATTCACACATTTGTTTGGAAAATATCTTTAGAAATCACATCCCAAATTCCATCCCCTAATCATAAAATCATTATTTTATTATAAATTCAACCTATTAAGGATTTTGGCACAAATCTAAGGAAGATATCCAAAGACACCCCTATGAAGGATTAAGCCTCATTTTAATGGAAGCATCACTAGGATCAAGATAAGAGTTCCAAATCCCCTTTCATTTATTTTTCACATTCCTCATATCCTTTTAAAAGAAAAATTTAAAAGAAATTAATGAAATTTTATTATTTTATTTATTTATTTATTCAATTATGCATTCATTTTACTTCCTTCTTAGTCATCCTTAAAATTGACAATCATTCATTGTTGGTTTATTATACCCAAGAAAGTACAGATATTTGAATCTCATCCGAATAGCATGAATGTTCTTTTAAATGGTTTTCATGAATTTTTATGACACTAATTATACCACAATAAAATTTAAAAATAATTAAATTTTATTAGATAGAATATGTGGGACACAACACCAAGCTTAAACATCCCACTAAATATATTTCTTTAAAATGAATCCCTTTGATAGCTTGTAGAACTCCCAATTAGGAATCTAAATAAACTATAATATAATATACCATTATAACCTAAATTTTTAATTTTTGGTATTATTATTAACAAAATAAATAATTAAAATAATTATTCTATACTAATTATAAAGGAAATAAGAATAATTTACGATAAAAAGGAATTTTTTCAGAAAATTTCATTTATTCTAAAGGATGGTTTACGGATTCTTTGCACATGTAATTCAAAATTATTACTATTTTTCACTATTTTTTTTTTGATAAAGTGAAATTATTTTTTAGAAATATAATATTAAATTTATTATATGGTTGTTGTTTTTTTAATTTTTCTGAAATGTTTCATTTTTATATGAATAGTGACAAATAGATAATTTTATTTGAAAAATGCCTTTGCATCTAAATAATTTATAATTTTTAATTAAAATTTTATTTTTTACTATAGTAAATTTTGCCCAATTATATATATTTTAATCCACTTTTGGTCATTGGAATTATTTTCGTATTGAATTTTGATATAAAAACTTTTTAAACTTTTGAACATTTTCTCTATAAATATCTATTTTCTCATCAGGTATACAAGATTAATTTTAAATTATATTTTCCACTTAAGTGAGTGACATTAAGAAATATGGATTCCATAATTTGAATAAATATAATTATATTATCTAATATTTTCAGCATAAAATTTTACTATAATTAATAGTACAAACCTAAGGATGTTTCCCGAAGAAGAGTCAACGTTCTCCAACATGCATTTTTTGTTTTATTTTTTCTTCCACCCCATAGAGTTATTATTAAACCAGTAGGATATAGAAAACTTATTATATTATATATAATTATATTTTTTATGTTAATCTAATTTCCTAAAACCATTTCCACTATCATAAAATAGGTTATGAAATTTTTATTATTGTGTATGGTGGACTATTACCTCACGAACTGATGCCATTAATTTTTCCATTACCAATTCTCATAGTTATATTTGAAGAAGGATATAAATTATTTATATTATATTTATAAAATAGTTATACCAATTAATTTATTATGTCATATATAACCTTTTATGTTTCATTTCATTGGGAATATGATAATGTCTCTCCTGTATACTGCAGACCACCGCTATGCGAAGCGATGTGATTCATTTTTCACATACTCTTTACATGGAAGGTAATTATAAAATTTTTAATGAATATATGTTATATAAATAATATTATTATAATATTTATGAAATATTTATCAATATTTTAATATAAACTATCCTTTTATTTGATATATTTTCACTCAAATTAAGATAGTAACATCATTCATGTACATTTGGACTATAACCATCAGGAAAAAATGTGAGTATCTGTTCATTACCACACAACATGTATGATATATACAAGTATATTTAATGCAATTATATGATTTTTAATTGATTATTCCCATTTTTATGGATTAAATATTACTTACCTCATTTACATAAAGATCGTTGAAAAATGGAAATGTTATTCATATGTACGTACAAACTTCCGTCTCCGGGATCATAAAATAATTCATTTTTCAAAACCACCATTAGTTAATTGATATCCAAATATTAAAGTTATTTCATTATTTATATTAAATAGATGGTGTAAATATATAATTCTCACATGAAATAAAACTTTCTTAATAAAGCATGAATATGAAAACAAGGTAATTAACATCGGAAACAATGAAAATAATATGAGATTATTAATGTATGATTGATAAGATGTTAAAAATTATCATATATAATATTATAAATATTAATATGGTTCTTTTTTAATTTATTAACATGTTTAAATTACTCTATATGAGGTTAAATCATGTTCAACCAAATGTAAGGGTGAGTTGAAGGATTTCTTAAATGAATCTCTATTCAATGGGTAAAACTTTTACTTCATTGAAAATGTAATTCTAAGATTGTGTGTGCCATGATATTTTAATATTTTATGTGGTATTTCCACATTTTTTATTTTTATTTATGGTTTATACACTTAATAAATTATTTTACTAATCCCTCTATAAATGATGTGCTCCTTGTAAGGGAGTTCCCCTAAATTTCCCATCATTTAATGATATTATAATGTTATACAATTAATTTATATTATATGGTGTATATAATTCCCCTTTTACATGTGATATGAATAATAATAAGTAATTAAATATTTATTATGTTAAATATTAATTTCATTCAAGGGGATTTGACTTTAAAATTATGAAGTGGTAATGAATTTCATAACTCAATTTCCTTTCATTGTGTAATATAACTTATTTATTATCTATGATATTATAATATTATATATGTAATTAATACTGATTATCGTATATCTAATTTAAACTTATTATATATATATATTTGTTTTATACACCTATTCTATTAATGATTAATTCTCAAAGTAATGTTTTGATCTTTGTAAGGGTTTATTTCACAATCACATTTTAATTTGGGTTGTTTATTATTGAATTTATATTGAAGGGAATTATGTTTTCATTTTATAATAAAACCATTTAATTTTCAAAACATATTTTCTATTTTTATGAATTTTTTGACCTTTTTAAAATTATTAATTAAATACTTTTTTACCCATTTATTATTTTCACACAATGTTTTAAAAGGAATCTCCATGTCATTTTTAGAAAAACAATGGTTTGGATTTTATCAAAAAAATGATAGGAATATTTATTTTTACACTCTTAGTATGTAAAAAATTTATGGTCATCATGAACAATAAATGTTTTGAATATTAATTGAAACACTCTATGGGTATTTTCAAAGAAAAATATTTTCATGTTTTTTTTTTGAGTTTTTAGTTTTAAATGGTAATTATCAAAATGAAAAGGATATTTCATTTAAAATTTTTTAAAGATATTTTTGTGGTATTTCTATTTATTAATTAAGAAAACAATTATTTCTTAGTTCAATGGGTATATGTTGGATACATATTATCTTTATTCTTTAAAAGTATGGTTTATAATCAAATTGTTTATGTAAATTATTGACATTCGCTTTCTTTTTCCATTTTTGTAGTGGTTAATATTTTTAGAAATATTCACAACCCAGTGATCATTCGACAATAAATTTTACCTATTTATAGAAATTATTTACCATTTATATGGTAATTAAATAAAATTTATGTCATTTATACATATAGTTTTCTAAGTTGGAAATTATTCAATTGACTAAGGAAATATTGATAATATATATTACTTTTTTAATAAGAATATTTAATGTTATTAAAATATATAATGAATTAATTAAATTTTTTGAAATATTATCAAATTATTTAGACCTGAAAAATGTGTGGTGGCTCGTCATAGATGGCCCCTCTATGGGATTAAAGGATTCATGAGATAAATATGTATTCTATAATTTAATGGGTATTTACCTATAATTTTAAACTGTCCTATAGATGTTCTAGATAGTAGAGGTATCTTGTGCCAGAGAAATGTTGTCTAATAATCAAGAATTTCATTTATTAATAATTTAGTTATTGTTATCCATGATATTTTCACAACAATTTTACTTTAGGAATCATTTCATTTTTAGATTATTGAATAAATAGAATTTGTTTTAAGTTATTTATCTTTCTATATTAATTATGCCTTATCTAATTATGATAACTAAGTTAATTATTAAATGTCCTGTGTGTTATTTTATTTAACTTTAAATATTGATTATTATTTATTTATTCATGATAGATTACCCTATACTTAAACCTTACAGAGTATTTGAACTCACCCTTATTTTGATTCCTTTACATATTATTCCATGAGGTGTACTATGATTAATGTATGTGGATATTCTTAAGGAAATTATGGTATTCTCAATAATTATTATGTAATAATTTTTGTTTTAAACTGTAATGTGAAACTCATGTATTTATCTATCATACCCAGAATACTAAACTAGTTGGACTTTCAGGATGTGATCGCTTGAATCTTATACCAATGTAATAAATGATACAACAACTTTGGGATACTGGTTTCAATGTTGCTATATTATCAATAAAAATATAATATTTAATATTCAATAATGATAAATGTTTTTTATATAAATGATACTAAAATTAAATTATTATTGTCCATTTAGTCTCTTAAAAACCACCATATGGAGAAAATATCTTAATTTGTAACAATTTTAGAGTCTCAAATAATTTACTGAAATATTAAACAAGCAGATTAACATGAATTTATACCTTGAATCTTTGGAACTTATGAAACCATAGGATAATCACCACTGGATTTTATTATCTTGACAATGAAATGTAGGATCAATAAATGAAATATCTAAAAAATTAGCATTAAAAGAATGAAAACTAAAAAATTCATATTATATAAATAAAAATTAATAAAAAAATACAAATATTTTTATAAATTATATAATTAATACATGTAATGTGATTTTCCAGGAGTTTCATGGTTTATCCAAAGCTAGTCAAGACTCGAGGTATGGAGACTCTCCCAATATTTGTATCTCATTAATTAATGATCTCTCTCTCCCCTCATGAGATTAATTTAATTTCATTACACTTATTTTTTACTTTCTTCTCCTAGGATATTCATTTATTCATTAATGTTGAATAAATCCACAACATCTTACATTTTTTGGTTTATTTATGTGTTTCTAAAACCATTCCTTGAATTTGATTATGTTGATTACTTTATTTTTATTATTATACTCATAGAATATAATTTTACTTTTTTATGATATTAACCCTTAAATATTTAAAATTATATATTCCTTTTCAGTTCTTTGTACCTGCATGATTCATTCTTCTTTATTTGTTCATGAAATTATTTTGTAACCCATTTCTATGTCATTGGTTTGTGTCATGTTTAATATTAATTTACATGTATTTTCCATGTGGTACATATAATATTAAAATATTATGATGTTTTGTTTGTGTTTGAAATTATATATGCCACTAATCAATTGGTTAATTATCAACTACTTGAGATACTATTTATGGAGTGAGGTAAATTATCATAGGATATTATGTTATGATGTCTCTATAGTGATCAATGACATATGTCCAGATGACATATGTTATGTTGGGGGAAAATGTTTATGAATATCTTGATTAACATGTTTCTATAATAACTCTTCCTTTATGACTTGATTCCATGTTATAATTTATGATCATAATTTTTTAATATTAAATAATTTATTGAATCTTTTGATATTTCATCCTAATGATTATTCTTATTATATCAAAACATTATATTTTTGTTTACCCTCTCTTATATTTATACCCCTCGGATACCCATGTGGTGATAATATTGTGGTGATATCTCAAATAATATTACACATAAGAAAATAAATGATTAGGTAGATTATCTGAAAGTAATTTATTGTGTGTCTTGAATCAAAAAGACCCATAATTCAAATTTATAAGTGTGTTTTATTTTATTATTTTTATCAGAAAAATTATATAATATCATATGTAAGATATGTGAGTTATTATAGTTGTTATTTGAGTAAGGCATTGTTATTTTTAGGGTCTATTTTAGTGAATATTAAAGGAAATACACTATAAGAACCTATACTGCGACATTATACATTACAAGTTAGATAAGACTAAGGATTTAAATGCTATTATTTCTAAGTTAAAATTTTCCTTTTATATTATAATTAACTTGAGTATTTACATTACTAAGAAATAATTGTATTATTATGTGTAGGGAATACATTATGTTATTTTAAAATCCAATATAATGGGTAATGAAATGATTTCCTAAATGATATAAACAATATAACGGGTTCAATCATCATAAAACACATTGAGCTCTAGAAAAAAGATTCAATTTATGAATAATATGTTATACTAGATGGGGTGTATGAAGTCTTAAATAAAAGAAGATTTTGTAGTGAAATCATTTATATGATAATTAATTAACAGTTTTGTGGATCTTATGATTCTTTTATTATGGAAGAAAAAATTATATTATTTTAAAATATATTTTCCATGGCCCAATTAGAAAAAAATAGAGTGTTTTCTTGGTTATTTGTCACTAAGGGTGGGAAGATTATCAGTGCTAAACTCTAATCAATAATAATGAGAGCATGGAATACATTAAATCAATAAAAAGAGAATTTAATTAATCAATTTTAAATAAATAATTTTTTTGTACCATCTTAATTTAAATTCTATGGGAATTTCCTAGACTCATGTATATGCAGAATAAGTCAATTGGGTATTAATAATAAAAATATTCCAGTCATTTAATGTATGACTATATCCATATTATAGAATATAAAAGAAATGATGATTATTTATTACATTTATTAATTATAATGCAGCAAAAATATTTATAAATTTTTTATATTGATAGCTATGAATAAATCGAATGATATTACCATAATGTACTGATTGAGGAAGGTGATTATTAATTGTCTCCTCGGATGGGTGAAAGGAATGGAAGAATTATGTTTAATTCTAGATATTCTTCTAAAAGTTTCCATTGAAGAAAAAATTTTCAGCTACGCAAATGTCAAAATTTTTGGAATAAATAGTATAGAAATTTCCTAAAAATAACCATGGAATATTTTATGTGTTGTAAAATTGATAATAAATCATATGATTTATAAAGGGATATGAACAATTTAATTAATATAATTGTGGAAAGTAAGGTTATAATTGAGTATATAACTATGGATCAGTGTTTCAACTATAAGGAACACGAACATTATGAGTGTAAATGTATTAAGAGAGGGGTTATTAGTGAAAATTTATGTCCATAACATTCAAATAAAATAGAACAAGGTATAACTTGTATTATCACTAATACTAATGTGGATATATAAAATAATTTGGTGATATGTAAAATTGTTATTCAATCATGAATAAAAAATGAACTATATGGTTTTTTCTATGAATTATTTCATAAAATGCATCCTATATAGAAATATTTGAACACCTCCTCAAATCATAAATATTAAGTTATTAGTAAAAACACATAGTGATGAAATTAATTCATCTCATGTAAATAATAATTCCTCAATTAAAATTTTAGGTGTGGAAATTCCATCCAATATTATTATTCCCACTTTTATAGGATTTTATTCTATACATGGAATGGATTTTCTATCTTTATATAGAAATAGTATCAATTTATAGGATAGGGAAATCACTTTCCATATCCAAAAAGATCATTTGATACTATTCCATTGAAAATAAAACTTTAAATATCCTTGGTTGAATCATTCTTCCATATGAATATTATTTCCCTCTTCAAAATAATATCTATATCTAATTATTGAAACAATATAACGATTATCCTAAAAAGAATGTTCATTGTGGAAAATAGCCCTATAGAATGGACTCTACTTATCTAGAATATTTGATTATTAAAATTATTGAAATTCAAGATATGGATTTAAGACAACCAAGTCGTTGACCATGGGGTACCCCAATTTACTTTATAAAGAAGAAGAATAGGAATATGTAAAACTAAATTAGTTATCAAAAACATGAAAAGATCATGAAAATGAATGTGTATCCTCATCCATGGATTGATGTCTTCTTTGATCAATTATGTGTTTCTAGGTTCTTCACAACAGTACATCTTTGATCATGTTATTATGAATTAAAGGCGAAAAGGTAGGATATTTTGTAGGCCTCCTTATGTACATGATACAAATAATAAGATTTCATAGTTAGGAAATTCATACATAAATATGATCTAACCAAAATTTTTAAATTTATGAATTGTATCTTTTGAGATTACCATTAATTATTTTGATATTATTTGTAGTTTAAATTCTCATATAACATAAATAAACAAATAACATGAGGATTATTTGAGTACATTTTTAATAAATTTTTAAAAATAGAAGTTTTATTTAAATTATCAAAATTATGATTTCTAGATGTAAAAAGTTTCGTTCTCAGAGCTTGTAATCACCAAAAATGGTATATATTTGCATCTATAAAAGGTAAAGGGAAAATTTGGATGCCATATATCCATATCTATAATATAGATCTATTGTTTCATTGGACTATCTAGGTAAAAAATCAATTTTATATGAATTTATTAATATTTTTAAGTAATATTAACGAGGAAAACTCGGAAAGATGTTAAAAATTATTTGATAGATAAATTTGAATAGAGCTTAATGTAGTTGAAGAATAGGCTAACCAATATACCTATACTCACACTACCCTTATGTAGAGAAGTTTATTCGATATACAATAAAAGAAAGAGGAATTTATTGGTTTTTATACTAACCAAAAATGTTAAAGTGATACCATATTCCTTAAGATAATTAAATTCCCATTAGAAAAATTTCATAAGAAATGTTCTAGACTTTAGAATTGTTACTTTTTCCTTCAATAAATATACCGGATAATCACTAAAGTGAGAATAATTACATATATACAGATTATAATAGCTTTCGTTTTGTATTAACATAGAAATAGATTGATATGAACCAATTAAGTTATCTAAATCAGATCAAAGACTACTAGTTCTCAATTCATCACAATCCTAAAGTGGGTGAAAATGTGGTAAATTATATTTTTAAAAAAATCGTATAACATTATCCATTTTGAGTATTGAAAGAGATTGAATCCATTGGGAAATGTAACAGATTGAAATGGGAATCCTAAATAAATTTTCGATATCCTAACTCCCTCAAATGATTTATTAACCATTTATCTTGGGGAAGATTAATTTGGCACCAAAGGGGGATGGAATGATTTAAAAAATGGTGGAAAATATTGAAGGGGAAGTATTCAAGTTCAATCTTGATAAAGTTGGACTTTTGATATTTAGGACACAATTACGTCTACCATTAGTACTAGTTATAAATAAAAATATATTAAATTATATAAATAACTCATTTTTCTCAATACAACTATGAAAGAAATAGATTTCCTTAAATATCTAAGAGAAATTTTTGTGTGACAATATGGAAAATTAAATTTCTAAATAATCAAAAAAGTTATTTATATACTAAAAATTTAATTAGTAATAAAAAAAATTAAAATGGCGTTATACAATCTTTACCCATACCAGTATGGAAATTGGAGATCATCACAATGGATATTGTCATGGGTCTTCTAAAGTAATATTAATTAAAAATATTAAAATGGGTTGTGGTGTGTTATCTCAAATATAATCTTAAATTATTTTCCATTCTAGATGATTTATCACTCAATAAAAATTAAATGTTATATCTCAGATAAGTGGTGAGGATGTACAAAACATCACTATCCATTATATCTAATTGAGATCAGGTATTTAATTAAATATTTTGGAGGGTCTTTAAAAGGCATTAAAAACTGAGTTTAAAATTAATACATATACCACATAAAAATAAATAGTTAATCTAAAATTATTATTAAATCTATAGAATAACTTATTTGAGCCCAATCAATTGAAAAGGGTTGGGCCAACAATCTATAAAATCCATATTCTCATAAAATCAAAAAAAATTATTAAAGCATTTAGATGGATCAATATGAGGCCCAATATGAGAAAAATATATGAAATATAACATGCTAGTGTGACAATGAATAATAAAATATATTGCGATAAGAACTATTATTGAAATGATTGATAGATTCTAATCTATTCAACAATACATTATATGAGCAATGGTTCCATAAAATAGTTATAATAAAAATCATTTAAAATCCCTAGATTTTGAGTTTGGGGAACAATTATTCCGTTAAAAAGAAAAAAAGGAATATTTTTAGGAGGTTTTAGACTAAGGGAATTATAAGACCCATGTACATTGTTTCAGATTAGATTATTGGTCACTTTACATCTTCAGCCTATTTACATGAACTTCCTCCAAAACCTATCATAAGTACGTAATGTGTTCCACATATCTCTTTTGAGGAAGTAAATAACAGATGAACTAAATCAATATGTGGTGGATTTAGAACAAGATCTTTGTTATTAGAAGAACTATATGAAGATTATATATTTTAGATACATATATTAAAGGAACATTCAATTGACCTTGTCTAATTTTTTTGAAGAAATCATATCTATGAAGAGGTAAAATGGAAGCCTGAGAAAATAATAAAAAATTACCCTCCCTGATTTTTGTCTTTGTGTTTGGATTAAAATTTTAGGGATGAAATTTTTGAGTGGTTGAAGAGTATAACTTCCATTTTATATAAACATTCGTCCTTCATAAAATATAAATGTTTTATTGTTTTTTTATTCCCAAAAATACTAGGTCATATTACTATATACATATAGAAAAAATAGAAAAATTTTATTATTATATAATATAATATTATATGTGAATGAAAAATACATTCCATATATCAACATAATTATAAAGCATAATAAAAATATATAAATAAATTAAGGATAGAAATCTTGTGATTCATTGTCTCCATGAAACACCTCAACCATAAATAACTCTATGAATGGAAAATAAATAATTAGTAGTATGTTTGTTATTTTTTTAGTGAATTATAAAATACCATGTGATAAAGTATTATAAGTGATCAATAAATAATAATAAAATGTTTATAGAAAGTATAAGTATTATATGACCGTTTAAATAATAACCTATCCAATATAATAGTAAACTAACAATTAGGATTGTGATGTTTTAGTTAGAACGGTAATATATATAATAATTAATATTTATCATGAATAAAATATGTAAATATATATTTTTTTTTTAAAACAATTAATTTTTGAATGAAAAATAGTATTTTTTTAATAAGTCATGATTTAACATATTTAAAAATTAATATATCTTTATGTTCAAGTTTAAATGTTTTATTTAATTAAACTAAATATTAAATTTTATAAAATGGATCTTATTTTTATAATCCAAATATCTAAATATTCTAGTGGAATATTTTATATAATTTTATGAAAATTTTGAGTTTTGGGGTGAATTGTAAAAATGAAAATTTTGTGTACACAGTAACAACCCATAATTTCAGTGTAAAATGCGTATTTTTTTTAATGGATTCTCTTATATAAAACTCTACAATAACTTAAGATATTAATAAATTAATTTCGAAAAAACATTAAAATATTAAATTTAATATATTTAAAGGTAAGTAAAAAAACATAATTAGAAAATATAAAAATTTAATAAAAAAATAGGAAAATAAAAATATTAAAAGATTAAAATTGATGTTTTTATAATATCCTTTAAAAATAACTCCAATTATCTAAATATTAAAATTAATGAAACACCTTAAAATAGGATAAAAATCTTGGGAAATAGAAAAGGTAATATAATAGAAGAAGGAAATATTTTAGAATTGAGAAGGGGAATATGGTCATTATGACCATTGGTAATACAGTTCATTGGGAGTATATTGTCATTCAAAAAATATTGATGTTGAATATAATAGTGATTAATGAGAAAAATTATATAATTATTGGAAATAATGTTTGATACTCAATTAAAAAATTCATGATATGTGACCATTTAAATATGCCAATTTACATGGTTGGCATAAATTAAAGAAATCACATTGCGAAATTTATTCATAAATAGTAAAGCTATTGGAAGAATGGATCTTAACTAGTATTTCATGAGAAATTTTGTCAATGAAAGAATGTAATGCTTTTGAAAATTAAAAATAGATCCATACTAGTTAAATCACTACTCATGACTACCACATCTACATGTCACACCCTTAGGAATTATACCGAGGTCCTCAAAGGGTGTGTAAGTAAAATTTAGAATGATATAAATATTTAATTATTAATGTAATAGAGATATTTTAAAAATATGCATTTTTTAATATTAGTAATATTATGTGTATTTTAATAAATGTTAATTTTTATACTTTTTTTACATTTAAGAAAAATGAATAAATTTATTTATTAAATCCTAATAATTATTTTACTATAATTGGATTGTAAAAATTAAAAGAGTTTTTTATATAAAAATAATTTTAATTATATTGGAGTAAAATCATTTAATGATAAAAAATTATATATTAAAGAATGTTTTTATATGTCTTGATATTTCTTTATATTAATAAATTAAAATTATCTTTATTAAAGAATTATTTTAATATAACTTATAGATAATATATTAAAACAATTAAATTTACATTCACATAATTATTATTACCTGGTATCAAATATGGCATGTCATTTCATATACTCAATTCTTTCATTAGACTGAGGGCTCATAGCTCTCGGTGATGGACACTCCCTTCTGGTGACGATGGTGGCCTTTGCGCCGGCTCCCCCCCCCCCCTCGGTGGTGGAGGGGGAATCGTCGTCGCATGGGAGAGTTAGGTCATTTGGGCCCCTGTCAAACCCGGAGTTTCTTGCCCCGTTTCCTATATCATCATTAGACCCTAATGTTCTGGATTTGATTGATGGTTTTCCAAAATTTCAACTTTCCTCTTCTGAGTTTTCGAGAGCCTCATCCTTGTTGAACCTCACCCTGGTGGCTCAGTTCAAGCACAAGAGGCTGTCAGTTGATGATTTCAACCGATTTGTCTTTGGAGCTTGGGATCTTCATGAAAAATTGGCCGTTGGATTACTGGATAGCAACCAAATCATGATTCAGTTTGATTAATAGGTATGCATCATCCGTGCTTGGTTGAGTGCTCCTCGCAGCTTCAATGGATCTCGTTTTCTGTTTTTGCATTGGTCATTGGATCTCTATATGAACCGCGACTCGCCTTCCATTGAGGCTTGGGTAAGTATCCCCTCCCTTCCTTTGTCATTTCAAAATCCTATGATTATCCTCATGTTGGGAAATCTGATTGGTCAATAACACTGCTCTGATAGTCTTACCGAGGCAGTTTTCCATCCGGTGAACCCCCAGGTATATGTCGAATTGGATGAATCTTGTATTCCTTTTGATTTTGTTTTTATATCAATCTGTGAGGAATACTGACCCAAACATAGAGTTGTTTATGAAAATTGGAATGAATTTTATGGCTCTTGCAAGAGATTGGGTCACCCGGTTGAGGTTTGCCGAAGTGGACGCCTGTCACTGTTGATAAAGGCTAGTTGTAATGGTCATTCTGCTTCTATTAGAACTGAGGACGGTGCAAGAAGTGGAATTATGGTGGGTACAAATTTGAGAACAAAAAATCCAGTTGACGAAGGAAGGGGTTCCTATTGGTCTGGTGCCGCTGGGGTTGGCAATACATCGAGATCTCATAAGCTGTATTTTGAGGAAGACTCGATCATTGAGGCTACCGATGTTAAAGAGAATTAGGTTAATCCGATAGTGTCTGAGTTTTTCTAAAGGTTAAGGCAGGACTTGTGTATACCAACTGCTTTCATGGCTGGTATGGGTTCAGAGTAGTGTGGGGAAGGAAGAGAGGTCAGTACTGTAGACGAAGGCACCCGGGCCAGTTCGGAGGTTTCTAAAATCCTTGACCCTCTGGATTAACCGTTTATAGCATTGAGTAACAGTTTTGAAGGGATTTCTGGAGACTTGTTGGTTGCGGGTCTAGAGGAGGATGTTGTTGTTGGAGGTGATGATGGTGAGTTGACCTTGGAAGACCATCAGGTTGAACGTGGGGTGCATGAACCATATTTGGTTGGTGAGGAGGCTAGGGAGGAACAACAGGTCGAATGTTTGGGGCCTGGAATAGGTACCATGATTGTAAGAAACAATCACAAAGTGTCATGTCGCTGCAATTTGGTGGAGAGTACAGACCAGAGGCTGGGGGATAATGTCGAATCTATTGTAGAAAATTCTACTTCCGAGGATAGGCACCTTCCTTTGATGGAGTGTCAAACTCTAGTTTAGAGGTCGGTGAATAACTATGAGTTCACTATTGATGCATTGGGGAAGCAATCTGAAATTGGATGGTATAATTCTCAGGGACGGAAAGAGAATGTGAGCAGTCGAGTCGGTCGGTCATTTAGTGATGTTGTTAAAAGTGGGAATCAGATGATGGCTATAGCTGACAGGCCTTTTTCTACTACACCAAGAAGAAGACCAAGGTAGGACTACTCATTTCTTCTGAGTCTGATGCGGACTATATCTACATCCAAGGGGAATAATGAGTTGACTTTGGCCTTTAAAAAGGGTAGTGTGGTCAAGAAGGCCTTCCCAGATCAATCTATTCTTGATCAGCTTAGGAGTTGGGTCCAAAGTGGAATCTTTTGGAGGCACCCTGAATGGGAATTGTCTACTGGAGAAGAAGATTCCTACATGGGATGCAGAGATGATTTTGGTTATTTTGACATTTAAGTCTGTATTGGTATGCGTTGTCTGACTTGTTTGTGGTTGTAATTTGGGGTACCAAGAACCCATAAAATGACTTAAGAAAATAGAAAAAAAATTATTTACAGCAACCTGGTATCAAATATGAGTAAATTAATATAATTTGTTTAATATATATATATATATATATATTTATGATGTGTTTTACATATTTATTTGGAATTAATTTTAATCACCTTTTGTAAATAAATTTTATTAAAATATATTTAATATTTGGAATCAACATGTATATATTTGGTAGCACATTCAATTTAATTTTGAAAAGAAAATAAGTTACAGAGGTAAATGTGATTTATCATTTTAAAGGGTAAATTGAGGTAAAGGGTTAAAATAAGAGGTAATTAAAAAAACCCCACAAAAAATATGCTCATTTTGTGTAAATTATGCAGGGATCGACCCATGCCTTTAATTTATATTTTTCGATCGAATTTCCTTGCTATATTACATATCTTAAACATTAAAGAATTAATATTTGTGAATATGACACTAAAACACACCTATAGACACACCTCACCACTACCCACTAAAAATAACACCATCGCTCAGGATTCTCCCTAATACCTGCCAAAATTATCCATAATTTAAAATCTCATTATCTTTTTTAGTATACTTTTATCTTCTCTATTGAAATCTTATTTGATAAATTTTGACAATTTAGTAAATTTTAATTTAAAATGCTATTATTCTACAAATTTTATATTAAAATTATACATTAACATATTTTAGTCATTAATTCTATAGAGACTTAGGTTTTTGGCACTGTCAGACATTGGAATATTCCTAAGAAAATTTCCAAAGCTATGTGCGAAGACGACGCGTGATTATGGGGCCCGGTGTGCCCGGAATTTATTTTATATAAATATTAATTATTTTCATACTATTCACATGGTAGGGATATTTTTAATCCTATATGGTAGATTAGATCAGAAATATGTGGGCACGGTTGCATCCGAAGTGTGCCGTTTACCCTAGGTGGGGTGTAAACTTTGCGGTCGTTGGTCTTTTGTGGAAACAGTTACTAGAGGTGTTTTCATAAATAAAGGAATAAGTTTATTTATCAGGGTTAGCTCGAATAACTCCTCAACAGAGTCTTGGATTAAAATTCTGATCCCACCATTGCGTTCAGAATGTCATGTTTACCCTAGGGGCAACCTAATCTCCTTCGAGCTGGGATATTTGTTTGGGGGCGTCTATGGTTGTTGATTTAATTAATAAAATTAATTAATTAAATATTAACATCAGTCAAGACATCCACCAATTATACTCCACTTCCCAAAATGAACCACTCCTTAGACAAGTCATGGTGCTACGAGAGTCCTTTTTTGGCGTCGATCGTTAGCAGATCGAGCTTCAGTGCATTGTGGGCGTCGTTCTGCACCCGAAGCTTCAGATTTTTACCCATGAGGTAGGATGTTTGAGTTTTGAAATCCATTAACCCATTTATGTATTTTTTCATTAAATCATTGTAAATGTTGTGTAATTTGGGTGTCGAGATTTTTTAAATATGTTTCATATCTGAATTTGGAGCATCGGGGTGCTTCAGGTGGTTCCTAGACGTTTTGCAGCAGAAAGCTTAGATTCTGACGGTGGCCATGGAAGAATCCGGTGAGGTCGATGGTGGTGTGGTAGATCATGTCTCTGACACGGTGGATTCTGATGAGACTGGCGGTGGTCCGGTTAGAATTTTTGGGGTTCATTAAACACCCGTAACTCACAAACAGGAAGTCCGATTTTCAAGCCATTTCTGGCAACACGATCTTTTAGATGGGACAAACCGTTTGAAAATATTTGAGGAATATTATGAGGTGGGTTCATCTCCTGGTTCTATGAAATGTTGAAATAATAATAATATTTTCTTATTATTCAGATTTGACCCACCACGATTTCTGCATAGAGCGTACGATTGATGCATCGTTAGTGGTGTTGTGATCCTAATAGTATGTTGGACTTTTTAGGATAGTTTTTAGATGTTGGGACTGAGATCAAGGTGTGGGCCCCATGTGGTTAGTTTTGGGCGTTTATGGAGAAAAATGAATTTTCCATCTAGGGTCCATTTTGGACGAACGATTTGATAATTTCATGCTTTTTTTCGAGGGTATGACAACGGTGCGATCTTCTGGATGAGTTTTAGAATCGTTGTGTGGGACTTGCTCAGAATAATTATGGTGAATAGTTCCTTTTTCACCGGTTGACCGTTTTGGGCGAGTAAATAGCCTATCCTGTGACGTTTTCTATGTAGACCATGATTGTTTCCTCGGTCAGATCCATGAAGGTGCATAGGGTGGTGATGTCACGGGTCTCTTGGGTTAGCGACGTTTGGACGAGTAGCGGTTATGTGAACTCACCTGGTTTGTTTCTTATAAGGGTTCACGTGGCATTACAACCCCATTTAAATATTGTGATCCGCTTTAAAAATTATTTTCAGATAGACTTTGTTTTATCACTCATGTGATTCTGGATAAGAATCCTCTAGCATCACTTCCCTAGATTGGGTTCTTAGTATCGATGTGATCACTTATCCATAGGTGACAATACCCTATCTAGCATGATAACATTGTAGGTTTTGAGGCATCATCAAGAATATGATCCCCTACGCAGTGGGTCGTATTAGTAGGGTTGTATTATCGTCAGGTATATGATCCCATACTCAGCATGTGGTAATCTGTAGGGTTACAATATTGTCTTTAATGTAATCCCCTACTCAGTTCGTGGTTTCAATAGGGTTTGTGGTATGTTTGGTTTGATCCCCTACATCACAAGGTATACCAGATGGGGTTTCCATCATCCTCATGACCACCTTTACATAGGATATGATCCTCTATCTGATTGATGTGTTTTGTGGACCGTTATATCAGGTTTTGGTATCGCCCAACAGATCCTTAGAGTGATCCACTATCTACGAGATAAGGGTGTTATTTGAGTGGGTTCATGTATCCCCTAGAGGAACCTAGGAGTGATTCCTCATTCGAGGACTTTGGTTTTTCCACTATTTCAGAATTGTGTTCTTATTGATGATATCATATGTGCGTATTCTCTAGGATATGTCATCTAAGATGGTGGTGTGAGGGCCGGTAGAGTGTATCTCTCAGACGAGTGTCATCTAGGATGAAAGTGCTCTTGTAGTGTGTTCTCTTAGTTATGTTTATTCCTTAGAGCCTCGAGTCGAACATGTCACTGATAATGATTTTAGAACATCATGAGGCATTGTTCCTGAGATGAGTATATTTGAATTTTCATGGTTCATGTATGGGAATATACATGAGCTTAGCTGTCTAGTCAGGTTTTTCCTAGGATGTTATCGTGATTAAGTTTCTCTCTCATTTGGGTTCCCCCTAGATGGGATGATCTCATTGTTTCCTTTTAGTTTATCTCTCCTATTTTGGGGTTTTAGGGCCCTTATTTTTTATTTTTATACTCACCCCTTCACAGTTTTTTCCCGCATATGATTTTTTTTCTTGTGCAGACCAAATTTCTTTCGATGGATTCCCAAGAGAACCCAGAGTAGGAAGAGTTTAGTTAGATGGACAGACCAGGGTGTTTCCAGAGCTTTTTCATTGAGTTTTATAGCAGGTAATTTTGACAGTGATCCCCACCTTCTTAGCAGGCTGGATGCTTTTTCAGTTACCATTTGGGGGGCCTTGTTTTTAGTTTTTTGTACTTTTTTTCACTCTGGTTTGGGATAGATATATGCTGGCATTTTACTTTCCACTTTTATATAACTCTACACCATTCCTTGGATGTGTGTGTGGGTGCATGTGTGTAGGTAATTTATATTAATGCCTCTCATGTGTGTGATATCGTACTCGGTGCTAGTCTCCTACCCCTGACTATTTGAGGTGGGCTTGGGGAGGTGGGTCTTGAGCCCCATTGGACCAGGTGATGACAGAGTGGTATCGAAGGAGGTTCCACCTTGGAGATCTCTGAACGTATGTGGTCTAGCTAGGATTTTGGTTTGTGTTTCATATCGACAGTTTTGGGATGTTTCAAGTTCAGCTTTCAGGTCACTGAATCCAGTGTTGGTGTGGCAGCTAACGTATCGATTCACCAGGACTCTAACAAACTACTTTTTGACTCGGTATATTATGACACTAGTCACAGGGGAATAATGGTACTTGCATCATATAGGACTGGATTTTGGGTTTTCTTGTCATGTGTTTATTTCCTTTCTTGAGTATGCTCCCAGGATATACTCTTTGACCATCGTGCATCTTGATTGTATTTCAATATGCTTCTAAGATGACAACCAGTGAGGGTTCCACAGTGTAATTGTGGTGATGATCCACCCCGATTAGAGGCTTTGGACAAGGGCACCGGTTCCGAGGCTAGACCTACAGGTGGTCATCCCATGGAGCTACCACATTTCGTGCAGTTGGTTGTTCCGGCATTGTAGGATGAGGATACACGCATTCTAAGTGCGCTACACGAGATCCAGAGGCAGCAACCTCTAAGGAACCCAGATGATCTAGACCCCCATGCAGCTGATGACTGGCTCGAGGATGTCTCTTGAGTTTTCCACCTAGTATGGAAACCTCTAGATCAGATGCAGGTCCTACCTGAGAGTCTTATTTATGGTTCATCTAGGCTATGGTCGAGCCAAGTGACACATTCCCAAAACTAGGAGATGCTCATGTGGGTGGATTTTGAGAGGATCTTTTGGGAATTGTTCTATCTAGTGAGGCTGAGGTCATTATGGATATAGGAGCTTCGATAGGAGGTCATGTATTTGATGAACTGCTCATCAAGGTTTACAGATTTCCCGCACTTCATCCTAGATATTTTTCGAAACTCGTTATTTGGGGATCTAATCTTCAATTCGGGCCTACACTGATACATTCGGGCTGGTGTGGTTTTCTAGTGTCTACCCACCTATGCTAGAGTTATGGGGAGAGCCTTGGTGGTGAAGAGATTTCTGGATGAGAAAATTCTTCTTGTCAATACTTGGAAGGTGGCACTCAGACCTTGATAGATTGTAGCAGATGGTAGGTGCAATTTTTTGGACATACTCGACATATCTAGAGGAAACCCAAGGATGGAAGATCTAAGGATCAGGGCTCTCCGGTCTCTGAGACCAGATATGGTTAGCTACATGAGAGGTGGAGTTACAATTTTGAAGGGCGGGGACATCTTTCTAGAGATTTTCAAACCCGTCGTGCTGTTGAGAGGGAGTCGGTCGACCGACCACCTTGTTAGAGGCAACGTCTTGAGTATGGAGGTCCCCTAGGCGGCAGACGTGGCGACGGAGCTGGTGCAACAATGGGAGGAGGTAGGTGGTACGAGTTGCTGTAACACCCCATGATTTCATAGTGTGTTATTTCTTCAAAATAATTCAATAACTTGCACTACACGCAACACCGAGTTCAATCACACCATGAATTACAAAAAAAATCCATTAAAAGAGGTCATGAATAGTATTAACTGCATTTTAAACTTTATATAATCCTTATAATTTTAGAATCCCTATTATGAGTTTCTTAGTCATAATGCAAGAACAGATTCATTTTCAGTATTGCACTTTTATCAACTTTTAATAGTGAACCCTTTTTAAATACAATATTTTAAAATTTTTGACTAAATGGGGACATCAAAAATTTAAAATGAAACATCCCAAGCATCCACGGTACGCTTTCTTTGAATAATACAGTAGCGTGTGTTGTACGCAACCTTGAGTTTTAACACACACCGCAACCAATCAAACTAGCCGTTATGAATAGTAATACCTAATTTTTGAAATTATATATATTTTATATTTCAAAATGGACTTCATTTTTGGATTCGGAATATATAATTTAGCCTAAGGTGAAATTTTGGTACTTTTCGAATAACTTTAATATTTTGATGAATAGTGAAAATTACTAAATTTTAATTAAAAACAACTTTTTTAATAAAAATAATTAATAGTGATAAATTATGAATTTTAGTGGTTTTAAATTATATTTAGAATATATTTTTACCATTTAATATAATGTTGGTCATTGGACATAATTTTACAATTAAACCGAACATAAACAAGTGTCAATCTTTTGATAATTATTATCTCTTAAAAACACGCTTTTTCTTTTGTTAACGGAAATTAATTTTAAATTAATTTCTTCCACTTCTGTGTTTTGAATTTAGAAAAATGGATTCCATATTTGGAATCAGGATGTCCAAATTGTGTAAATAGGTAACTTTTATTTTTAGACATTTTGAATAATTACTGTGGTAAATATTTTATTTACCATGATTAAGGGTAAATCTGGTAAATAAGGGTTAAAAAATAATATTATAATAATACTAAATTACCCTAAAACGTGTCCTAGCCTTATTGGTTGATACATGTTCGACCATAGGAATCTTTGGGTCAATTTCGGGACCCCATGGTCCCACTTGTATGTGATAGGGACAATTTTTTTAGTTAAGTTAAAATGAATACAAAAATGACACAAGCATATATCTTTTAGAAAAAAAATTATTACATAGTGTTATATATGAGGGATTTTTGATTATAAATATTAATTAGAAAGATAAAAATATTTCCTACATAATTATATTTTATTTATAATTTTTAGACATTAAATAATTTATTTTATTTATGACACAATGATGATGCAGTAATTACTAAAATAGTGAAAAATTAAATTAATTGATTTTATAAATACCCAAATAAATATAATATGAAACTTTTAATGAATTAAACTATTTTTCTAGGATAATATGATATATTAGGATTTATTTAATTGACTTTTTTCTAAGTAATCATTCTTTTATGAGTTTCACAAAAATCAACTATTGAATAGTGTCAAAATTGACATAAAAGAGTTCTTAAAACAAATATTATATTATTAATTGATATTAAATTCCTAAAAATCTAAGGTTCGGCCAAGAGACTTATATCATGATAGGTTCATCATTAGTGGACCACTTGGGGGTCTCTTGGATGTATATAGTATGTTTATTAACCATGTTATATAAAAATACAAAGAGACATTGTAAAAGTGAAACTAATTAACTTAGAGTTAATACTTAAAGATAAGGTTAATATAAGTACCCAAACCTGTATAAATTATATTTGTTGAGTTGTTTTAGACCAATCCCCACCTTAACATTTGAATAGTAAACTTTGGAACCGTTACAAACCGAATATGAATTTATTATAAATTAATATTTCTAGCTTTTCCAAGGGTGCCCCTCACCCCGCTTATAAAAGGGCACTCCTCCTTCTCATTTCTTCACACCTTCAAAGCCTTTTGGATCGGCCAAACTCTGCCCAACTACTCTCCCAAATTCCCTCACTACATCCTAGAGGCCTTAGTTTGATCATAAAGCCAACCTAAGAAGCCCTTTTGATCAAATCAAAAGGAAGAACCCGAAGAAGAGGTAATGATTTCACCACCCTTTTTCAAAGTTCATTACTTCTTCCACTTCTTCTTCCTTTGTTGTTACCATTATAAAATAATAACTCCAGTATCATATATATACTGTGATGTTATTATAAATATGGTACAACCATATTCAGTATTCTATCCACCCTTTGAATAACATGTCACCATACGTGCGTACGTACGGCTTACCGTCTCCACGTCGTGGTGTAATTGTTATTCAATATATTATTATTTGGATGGGTATAATAATGATGTGTAACTCATGTAAATAATAAATATAACATGTTAATTATTCTTTATATATGATATAACATCCATTTATGTATTATTTTAATATCAAAAGAATGATATTGTCGCTCGTGCGTACGTACGGACTACCGTCTCCACGAACGTGATGAGATTCATTCTCCATCGTATCCATTCAAGTATAATTATCATTTGATGATTTAAAAAATGATGTTTAAGGACTTGATATCATTCTGGATATGAATAATATACAACCTATCCTTTACAAACATGTCTTACGTAGAAAAACTTATAAAAGAAAACAAGTAAGTTAACACCCGAAACAATGATAATACTAAGATATTATTATCAAATCAATATTAAAAGATCATATTTGATATCATATTAATGTATATGATTATTGTATAATTTAATAACAATTATTTCACCATTATACAGGAGTTTAACCTACCCCAACCAAGGAAAAGTACAAGGTAATGGTTATTTCACAATCCCTTCATTATCCGAGGTTGTTTATATGTAATAATCTACTGGGATCTCTTTATCATCCAAATCCATGTTTTTTTTCAAAATGTATTTCAAAACATTTCTATTATTTACAAGAATATGGGTTAAAGTCATTTATACCCTTGTTTTACTTTTTATAAGAGGAATCTTTCCTTCGTTGTCAAAACAAGGTCCTTTTTAACCTTTTCGACAGAATTAAGGTAAGAATGTTTTTTTAACTTATACGGCGAGTGCGGTTATTTTCTGCCGTTATAAAATCTTCAAAGTTTTCCTTACAAGCTTATAAGAATATTTTCAAGAAAATTTTTTATTTTATATGCCTCTTAAATGATTTCAAAAATAGAAAGAGATATTTCTCCAAAAAGTGTTTTGATTTCATCTATGTCAACATCCTTTGATGGATTTTACGCTTATTTGAAGTTGATTTATTATGATACAAAACTTCTATATTGTATTGAAGGTTTTGTGATATGTTTGACTGTGGATGTGCTATTTTTATACCATTCATAGTTTATGGTGAAATTATTGACATTTCATATGCTATTTTTAATATGAATGTTTAGTTATGTTTAAACCTTTTCATATGGGAATGCATTGGACTTAATATGTGACGGGTGGAGCCCGCTATAGCTCCTCGATGCATCGGTAGGTCTCATGAGACAAACTAGTGTCTTGGCACAAGGCCTTGACAAAATCTTATTTGTAGTCTTGGCACGAGGCCTTGGCTATGTGGTTATGATAGTCTGGCATTATGCATTCCATCATTATGAAAGTGGTTATTAATTTTGCATATGATTATTCGATTAGTAGAATATCCATGTGAATAAGTAAATGGAATTATTTCATTTTATTTACGCCAGAACATGTTGAAATTTCAAGTTTGAAAGGCTTTTTTTAGTTATACATTGCCTTAAATGTTTATTCTTATTTATGAAAGTTTCCGCTATATTGTTATCCTTACTGGGCATTTGAGCTCACCCCTTTTCTGTGTTTTATTTTTCCCAGGAAGTGAAGAAGTAAATTATGAATGACCTGTAGGGATATTATGTGGGGATATGAGTGTGGATTATGCAGACAATATGTTGTTGTTGTATTTTTTCATTTTATGATGTAATGTAAGACTTATGAATATATCTATTGTTTCCATGGAAACTAAACCAATCGGTCTTTCGAGATTTGATCTTTCTTGTGATCATGCCCATGTTATGTAATAATGCAACGACTCTGGGTAACTAGGGTCGGGGCGTTACAGTTGGTATCAGAGGAAGTTTAGTACAAACCTTGGAAGCTAGATTTAGATAAACTCTGATTAGAGCACGTAGACCTAAGATGAACTTTGAGGATTAGTATAGAAGAACATCCTAGAATTTTGGTATTGTTGAGATTTTGTGAGTTTTCTGAGCAATACATCCTTGTCTGGATACGAGCATGTAGAGGCGGCTCTGGCACAAATGTACCTAGGTGTAAAACCCGAAAACACCGCTTTGAGCTAGACTCGAACGGGAACTGGTTCACGACAACAGACCTTTCTGCACTCTTGGTTATGACACTCCCGGGGGATATGCTTAGGATAACTCTAATTTTCTTTACAAATAATTATGAAGGGTTTATGAGTATATACTTCCTCAAAGAAAACTTTTTTATGATTATGGATTCTATCCATAAACTATTTAATATATGTTATGTGTTTTACAAGTTTGGGATTAGGTATTGTTATTCATAAACTAATCTAGTGTATGCCATTGTTTAGAAATGGCGCCCAGTAGAAGGAATGAGAACTCCAGTAATGCACATGATCCAAAGAGAAGGAAGGATCATATCTTTCATGGTATTAAGCTAGAATTTATAATAGAAATAGTCTCCCATGTATTATCATCATATGAAGAAATAATATCAGGTGTTGATAAGATAAGTAAAGAGTTTACTGAGTCCTATGGCTTTGAAGGGAAGCAAGAGAAGAAAAGGATGGAAGAGAGAAAGATGGATAAAGGGAAGATGGAAAAAAGGAATTTTCCCATATGTGGTAACTGTGGAAAGAAACACCCTGGAACTTGCCTGAAAGATATGGGAGTTTTTTATAACTGTGGAGGAAAAGGGCACAAAGTACGTGACTGCAAGGGTAAGAAAATGGTTTCAAATGTACAATGCTTCATTTGCAAGGGGTTTTGACACCATGCGAAACTATGTCCCAATCATCAGACTATGCCGAAAATGATTCTATTGGATAATAATCAAGTTATGATACTACCACAGATGAAGAGGAATGATTAGAGTTCTTATGTTGATTATGTCAATTGAGTGTTGTATCAACAATGTACTTGTTATAATAATTATGGAGTATATAAGGATTGTACTGCAGTACTATTTCATTAAGGACTTGAGATTGTGTGGAACAAAGAAAAGTGACTCAATATCAGGTTAAATTTTTGGAAAATATATGGTTGAGAGAAAGATAAACCATAATATGGTTCTGATACCGAGTTAGTGATTTTAGAATAATACATGATTGATTTGGATAAATTATATTGGATATTCTTGACTACCTTGAAACTGATTAATGATTTGTATATTCCATCATTTTTGGGGTTCAAAACATTTTTGGATTGATGATGTATATCCAGCATTCTATATGGAATAAGGGAGCATGAATGTAATCAATAAGGAATATGGTAATTCAAGATGTTTCAGTGTATTAAAAGAATACAAGATGAAAGTATTCATATGCTATTACAGGGTAAAAAGTATCTACATTATGTTTACCTTCCTTATAAATGTTGGACTATGAGTTTGGACAAAAGTATTTTGGATAGTTCTAGTTGGGATTATTTTGGATTGCCATAAAAGGACATCCCGGAGGTCGGGCGACAACCCGTCGTGAACGGCAAGGCCGTGAGACTTGAACCTGCAACCGAAGGGCGACAAGAGTGTCTCACCTACCACTGGCCCACGAGATGTCATGGATTAAATAATGTAGTTTTTTTAAAAAGATATGGTAGATGAATTATAAATTCATTTATTTTGGAACCCTGTATGAATAGTATAAATAGAAAATTTTTTACGTTCTATTATCTTTTAGAGTGAAAGATGAGTTTGTGGTAGAAATTTATTAATGGATAAAACTCTAATTATAATGTAAGTATATCTCTTTATGGTCTTATCCAATCTCATAAATAAATTCCTCAACATTAATAAAAGGAACTTAGAAAAAAATGCATTCCTAGATGGTACCTTAAATCATCACTAATTTATGGCTTTGGGATTGTTGGCCTTTTCATAGCCATGTTCTCTACCACTCTCCATCAGATAATTGATGGTTAGATTTCTCTTCCATATCCATATTTTCCTACATGGAACCCTAGTATGTGTTATTTTCGGTAATCTTCATACTTTCCACTCTTTATTTTAAATAGAGGCCTCATTAATTCATTTTTCGATGTGGGATTTCAACTAAGATATTTTGAAACGTCAAAAATGTGTTATCCCAATACCATATGTTTTGTTGAACTGATGGTATTTCAAATCATCATAGATTGATGAGTTTAAGGACCACAATTTAATACATGTTTGTGATTGATGACCTCAATCACTACCTATAAATATTTACGTTTTCCCTCCAATTATATGCCTCTAATTGCCACCAATGTTCTCCTACTCGAGATCATAATTTGGTGGTGACCCTTTCATTTCTCTTTTCCTCATATTAAGACTAAATTTTAGTAACCCAATTTCTGATGTGGGTTTTCCCACAAATATATTTTCTATTTTCAAACATTTATTTTCGAAGATCAATTTCAAATTGCGAGGACGCAATTTATTGAAGGAGGGGAGAATGTAACACCCCAAGATTTCATAGTGTGTTATTTCTTCAAAATAATTCAATAACATGCACTACACGCAACACCGAGTTCAATCACACCATGACTTACAAAAAAAAGCCATTTAAAGAGGTCATGAATAGTATTAACTACATTTTAAACTTTATATAATCCTTATAATTTTATAATCCCTATTATGATTTTCTTAGTCATAATGCAAGAACAGATTCATTTTCAGTATTGCACTTTTATCAACTTTTAATAGTGAACCCTTTTTAAATACAATATTTTAAACTTCTTGACTAAATGGGGACATCAAAAATTTAAAATGAAACACCCCAAGCTTCCACGGTACGCTTTATTTGAATAATACAGTAGCGTGTGTTGTACGCAACCTTGAGTATTAACACACACCACAACCAATCAAACTAGCCGTTATGGATAGTAATACCTAATTTTTGAAATTATATATATTTTATATTCCAAATGGACTTCATTTTTGGATTCGAAATATCTAATTTAGCCTAAGGTGAAATTTTGGTACTTTTTTAATAACTTTAATATTTTGATGAATAGTGAAAATTACTAAATTTTAATTAAAAACAACTTTTTTAATCAAAATAATTAATAGTGATAAATTATGAATTTTAGTGGTTTTAAAGTATATTTAGAATATATTTTTAGCATTTAATAGAATGTTGGTCATTGGACATAATTTTACAATTAAACCGAATATAAACAAGTGTCAATCTTTTGATAGTTATTATCTCTTAAAAACACGCTTTTTGTTTTGACAGCGGGAATTAATTTTAAATTAATTTCTGCCAATTCTGTGTTTTGAATTTAAAAAAATGGATTCCATATTTGGAATCAGGATGTCCAAATTGTGTAAATAGGTAACTTTTTTTTAGACATTTTGAATAATTACTGTGGTAAATATTTTATTTACCATGGTTAAGGGTAAATCTGGTAAATAAGGGTTAAAAAATAATATTATAATAATACTAAATTACCTTAAAACGTGTCCTAGCCTTCTTGATTGATACATGTTCGACCATAGTCATCTTTGGGTCATTTTCGGGACCCCATGGTGCCACTTTAGGTGATAGGGACATTTTTGTAGTTAAGTTAAAATGAATACAAAAATGACACAAGCATATATCTTTTAGAAAAACAATTATTACATAAGGTTATATATGTTGGATTTTAGATTATAAATATTCATTAGAAAGATAAAAGGATTTCCTAAATAATGATATTTTATTTATAATTTTTATACATTAAATAATTTATTTTATTTATGACACAATGATGATGCAGTAATTACTAAAATATTGAAAACTTAAATTAATTAATATTATAAATAACCAAGTAAATATAATATGAACCTTTTAATGAATTAAACTATTTTTCTAGGATATTATTATATATTAGGATTTATTTAATTGACTTTGTTCGAAGTAATCAATCTGTTATGAGTTTCACAAAAATCAACTATTAAATAGTGTCAAAATTGACATAAAAGAGTTCTTAAAACAAATATTATATTATTAATTGATATTAAATTCCTAAAAATCTAAGGTTCGGCAAAGAGACTTATATCATGATAGGTCCATCATTAATGGACCACTTGGGGGGTCGCTTGGATGTATATAGTATGTTTATTAACCATATTATATAAAAATACAATGAGACATTGTAAAAGTGAAACTAATTAACTTAGAGTTAATACTTAAAGATAAGGTTAATATAAGTACCCAAACCTGTCTAAATTCTATTGGTTGAGTTGTTTTAGACCCATCCCAACCATAAAATTTGAATATTCAACTTTGGAACCATTAGAAACCGAATATGAATTTATTATAAATTAATATTTCTAGCTTTTCCAAAGGTGCCCCTCACCCCTCTTATAAAAGAGAACTCCTCCTTCTCATTTCTTCACACCATCAAAGCCTTTTGGTTCTTCCAAAATCTGCCCAAATACTCTCCCAAATTCCCTCACTACAACCTAGAGGCCTTAGTTTGATCAGAAAGCCATCCTAAGCAGCCCTTTTGATCAAATCAAAAGGAAGAACCCGAAGAAGAGGTAATGATTTCACCACCCTTTTTCCAAGTTCATTACTTCTTCCACTTATTCTTCCTTTGTTGTTACGATTATAAAATAATAACTCCAGTATCATATATATACTGTGATGTTATTATAAATATGGTACAACCATATTCAGTATTCCATCCACCCTTTTAATAACATGTCACCATACGTGTGTACGTACGGCTTACCGTCTCCACGTCGTGGTGTAATTGTTATTCAATATATTCTTATTTGGATGGGTATAATAATGATGTGTAACTCATGTAAATAATAAATATAACATGTTAATTATTCTGTATATAGGATATAACATCCATTTATATATTATTTTAATATCAAAAGAATGATATTGTTGCTCGTGCGTACGTACGGACTACCGTCTCCACGAACGCGATGAGATTCATTCTCCATCGTATCCATTCAAGTATAATTATCATTTGATGATTTAAAAATGATGTTTAAGGACTTGATATCATTATGGATATGAATAATATACAACCTATCCTTTATAGACATGTCTTACGTAGAAAAACATATAAAATAAAACAAGTAAGTTAACACCCGAAACAATGATAATACTAAGATATTATTATAAAATCAAAATTAAAAGATCATATATGATATCATATTAATGTATATGTTTCTTGTATAATTTAATAACAATTATTTCACCATTATACAGGAGTTTAACCTACCCCAACCAAGGAAAAGTACAAGGTAAGGGTTATTTCACAATCCCTTCATTATCCGAGGTTGTTTATATGTAATAATCTACTGGGATCTCTTTATCATCCACATCCATGTTTCTTAAAAATGTATTTCAAAACATATTTATTGTTTACAAGAATATGGGTTAAAGTCATTTATACCCTTGTTTGACTTTTTATAAGAGGAATCTTTCCATCATTTTCAAAACAAGGTCCTTTTTAACCTTTTCGACAGAATTAAGGTAATAATGTTTTTTTTAACTTATACGGCGAGTGCGGTTATTTTCTGCCGTTATAAAATCTTCAAAGTTTTCCTTAAAAGATTATAAGAATATTTTCAAGAAAATGTTTTATTTTATATGGCTCTTAAATTATTTCAAAAATAGAAAGAGATATTTCTCCAAAAAGTGTTTTGATTTCATCTATGTAAACATCCTTTGATAGATTTTACACTTATTTGAAGTTGATTTATTATGTTACAAAACTTCTATATTGTATTGAAGGTTTTGTGATATGTTTGACTGTGGATGTGCTATTTTTATACCATTCATAGTTTATGGTGAAATTATTGACATTTCGTATGCTATTTTTAATACGAATGTTTATGTTATGTTTAAACCTTTTCATATGGGAATGCATTGGACTTAATATGTGACGGGTGGAGCCTGCTATAGCTCCTCGATGCATCGGTAGGTCTCATGAGACAAACTAGTGTCTTGGAACAAGGCCTTGACAAAATCTTATTTTTAGTCTTGGCACGAGGCCTTGGCTATGTGGTTATGATAGTCTTACATTATGCATTCCATCATTATGAAAGCGGTTATTAATTTTGCATATGATTATTCGATTAGTAGAATATCCATGTGAATAAGTAAATGGCATTATTTCATTTTATTTATGCCATACCATGTTGAAATTTCAAGTTTTAAAGGCTTTTTTTAGTTATACATTGCCTTAAATTTTTATTCTTATTTATGAAAGTTTCTGCTATATTGTTATCCTTACTGGGCATTTGAGCTGACCCCTTTTCTATGTTTTATTTTTCCCAGGAAGTGAAGAAGTAAATTATGAATGACCTGCATGGATATTATGTGGGGATATGAGTGTGGATTATGGAGACAATATGTTGTTGTTGTAGTTTTTCATTTTATGATGTAATGTAAGACTTATGAATATATCTATTGTTTCCAAGGCTACTAAACCAATCAGTCTTTCGAGATTTGATCTTTATTGTGATCATTCCAATGTTATGTAATAATGCAACGACTCTGGGTAACTAGGGTCGGGGAGTTACAGTTGTCACCACCACCACCCCCAGTGGTCCACACTAATCTTAGGGAGATAGAGGTCGGTGGAGAGGACAACTGTAGTCCTTCGAGGCAGTTGACCTATAGAATCCGCCAATGGATAGAGGTATGCTATGCATGTAAAGCCCCAACCCCAGTTACTCAGAGTCAGTGCATTATTACATAACATTGGCATGATCACAAGAAAGATCAAATCTCGAAAGACCGATTAGTTTAGTAGCCTTGGAAACACTAGATATATTCATAATATTTTACGTTACATCATAAAAATGAAAACTACAACAACATATTCTCCATAGTCTACACTTTTATCTCCTCATACTATCCCTGCAGGTCATTCATAATTTACCTCTTCACATCCTGGGAAAATTAAAACATATAAAAGTGGTGACCTCAAATTCCCAGTAAGGATAACAATATAGGGGAAACTCTCATAAATAAGAATAAATATTTAAGGTAATGTATAACTAAAACAAAAGCCTTTTAAACTTGAACTTAAACATATTATGTCAAAAATAAAATGAAATAATGTCATTTACTCATTCCTATGGATGTTCTACAAATCGAATAATCACATGCAATATCAATAACCACTTTCAAAATGATGGAATGCATAATGCCAGACTATCATAACCACATAGCCAAGGCCTCATTCCAAGACTACAAATAAGATTTTTTCAAGGCCTTGTGCCAAGACACTAGTTTGTCTCATTAGACCTACTAATGCATCGAGAATCTATAGCAGGCACCACCCGTCACATATTATGTCCAATGCATTCCCATATGACAAGGTTTAAACATAACCTAAACATTCGTATTAAAACTAGGATATGAAATGTAAATACTTCATCCATAAACCATGAATGGTATAAAAACAACACATCCACAGTCAATCATATAAAAAAACCTTCAATAAAATATAGAATTTTTTTATCATAATAAATCAACTTCAAATAAGCATAAAATCCATCAAATGATGTTGACATAGATGAAATCAAACTCTTTTTAGAGAAATATCTCTTTCAATTTTAAAAACATATATTTATAAAAAAAAAAATTCTTTGAAATTATTCTTATAAGATTTTAAGGGATGCATCGAAGATTTTATAACGGCAGAAAATAGATGCACCCTCCGTATATGTTAAAAAACATTCTTACCTTAATTCTGTCGAAAAGGTTAAAAAACACCTTGTTTGGAAAACGATGGAAAGATTCCTTTATAAACCACTTATAAAAAGTAAAACATGGTTATAAATTTCTTTAAACCATATTCTTGTAAATAGTAAAAAAAATTTAAATACATTCATAAGAAACATGGATGTGGATGATAAAGAAATACTAGTAGATTATTACATATAAACAACCTCGGATAATGAAGATATTGTGAAATAACCCTTACATTGACCTTTTCCTTGGTTGAGGGTTGGTTAACCTCCTGTATAATGGTGAAATAATTGTTATTAAATTATACAAGAATCATATACCTTAATATGATATCATATATGATCTTTTAACATTGATTTGTTAATAATATCTTAGTATTATCATTGTTTCGGGTGTTAACATACTTGTTTTCTTTTATATGTTTTGTTACATAAGTTGTGTTTTTCATGGATAGGTTGTATCTTAATCATATCCAGAATGATATCAAGTCCATAGATACTATTATTAATCATCAAATGAGAATTATACTTGAATGGATACGATGGAGAATGAATCTCATCACGTTCGTGGAGACGGTAGTCCGTACGTGCGCACGAGCGACAATATCATTCTTTTGATATTAAAATAATATATAATTGGATGGTATATCATATATACAGAATCAATGTCATGTTATATTTATTATTGACATTAGTTACACAACATTATTATACCCATCCAAATAATAATTTATTTAATAACAATTACACCACGATGTGGAGACGGTAAGCCGTACGTACTCACGTATGGTGACATGATATTCAAATGATGGATTGAATACTAAATATGGTTGTACCATATTTATAATAACATCACAATATATATAATATAATGGATTTATTATTTTAGAATGTTAATAATAGAGAAGTAAGATGTGGAAGAAGAAAGGAGCTTGGAAAAGGGTGGTGAAATCATTACCTCTTCTTTGGGTTCTTTCTTTTGATTTGATCAAAAGGGCTCTTAGGTTCTGACTAAAGGAAGACCTCTAGGATGAAGTGAGGGAAGTTTATTTGATCAAAAGGGATCTTAGGTTGGCTCAAAATTAGAATATTTAAAGTTTAAGGTGGGTATGGGTCGAAAAAAACTCAATAAATAGAATTTATACAGGTTTGGGTAACTATATTACCCTTATCTTTAAGTATTAACTCTTAGTTAATTAGTTTCACTTTTACAATGTCTCTTTAAATTTTTATATTATTTGGTTAATAAAAATACTACAATCATCCAAGATACCCTCAAGTGATCCATTAATTATAAACTTATCATGATATAAGTCTCTTGGATGAACTTTAGATTTTTAGGAATTTAATATCAATTAATAATATAATATTTGTTTTAAATACTCTTTTATGTCAATTTTGACAGTATTCAATAAATGATTTTTGTAAAAATAATAACAGAATGATTACTTAGAACAATTTTAATTACATCATTCCTAGAAAGTCATATTAACCTAGAAATCTAATGTAATTCATAAAAATTCTCAAATTATATTTATTTGGGTGTCTACAATATCAATCATTTTAATTTTTCACTATTATGGTAATTGCTGCATCACCATTGTGTCATAAATAAATTTAATTATTTAATTTATAAATATTATAAATAATATATCATTATGTATTAAATCTTTTTATCTTTCTAATGAATATTTATAGTTGAAAATCAAACATATATAACTTTATGTAAAAATTGTTTTTCTAAAAGATATATGCTTCTGTCATTTTTGTATTCATTTTAACTTAATTAAAATAAAGTGTCCCTATCACTTACAAGTGGAACCATGGGGTCCCAAAATCGCCCCAAAGATTCCCATGGTTGGAAATGTATCAACCAATAAGGTTAAGACATGTTTTAGTGTAATTTTTTATTATAATAATATTATTTTTTAACCCTTATTTACCGGATTTACCCTTTAACCATGGTAAATAAAATATTTACCGAAAGTAATTATTCACAATGTCTAAAAATAAAAGTTACCTATATACACAATTTGAAAATCCTGATTCCAAATATTGAATCCATTTTTTTAAATTCAAAACACCGAAGTGGCAGAAATTAATTTAAAAATAATTCTCGCTGTCAAAACAAAAAGCGTGTTTTTATGATATAATAACTATCAAAAGATTGATACTTGTTTATGTTCGGTTTAATTGTGAAATTATGTCGAATAAAAAAAATGTATTAAATGGTAAAATTATATTCTAAATATACTTTAAAACCACTCAAATTCATAATTTATCACTATTAATTATTTTGATTAAAAAAGTTGTTTTTAATTAAAATTTAGTAATTTTCACTATTCATCAAAATATTAAAGTTATCCGAAAAGTACCAAAATTTCATGTTAGGATAAATTCAATACTCTGAATCCAAAAATGAAGTCCATTTTGAGAGGTAACATTTCTAAAATTTTAAAAAGTAGGTATTACTATTCATAACGTGTAGTTTGATCGGTTGTGGTGTGTGTTAGAACATGATGTTGCGTACAACACACGCTATTGCATTATTCAAAGAGAAGCGGACAATAGAAGTTGGGGTGTTACATTCTCCCCTCCTTCAAATAATTTCATCCTCGAAATTTCTAGAATACTACCGCGTGAAAAGACTCGGGTGGTTCTTCATCATAAGTTCCATTGGTTCTCACGTTGCCTCTTCCATCTTATGGTTTCTCCACAAAACTTTTACCAGACGCGTCGTCCGGTTTCTCAGTACATGTTCTCTCGTATCAAGAATCTTGAAGGGCTCTTCGCAATAAGACAGATCGGGTTCTAGTTCCAATTCCTCATAGGTGAGTACTTGTGTTGGGTCAGGCATGTATTTCCTCAATAGAGATACGTGGAACACATCGTGAACTTTGGAGAGACTTGGCGGCATTGCCAATCGGTAAGCTACATCCCTAATTCGTTCTAGAACTTCGAAAGGTCCGATATACCTGGGACTCAATTTACCTTTCTTACCAAAACGTATGACTCCCTTCTAGGGAGATACCTTTAGGAAAACATGATCACCGACTTGAAATCCCAAATCCTTCATTCGATTATCAGCATAGCTCTTCTGACTACTTTGAGCTACTTTGTTGTGATTTTGGATTACCTTTACCTTTTCCATCATTTCCTCCACCATTTCTGGGCCTACAAGTTTTCTTTCTCCAATGTCATCCCAACAAGTTGGTGTCCGACATCTCTTTCCGTATAACGCTTCTTATGGTGCCATCTGGATACTCGAATGGAAGATATTATTATAGGAAAATTCTACCAGAGGTAAATATTGATCCCACATACCCTGAAAGTCAAGTGAGCAGGATCTCAACATGTCTTCTAAGGTTTGAATAGTTCTTTCTGATTGTCCACTTGTTTGAGGGTGGTAGGCACTGCTCAAATGAAGTTCAGTATCCAAGGATTTAAGAGGACTTTTCCAGAATCTTTTAGTAAAACGGGGATCACGTTCAGAAACAATCGATGGGGGTACTCCATGAAGTCTCACAACATCATCAATATATAGTCTTGCTAGACGTTTCAGTGGTAGATCTTCTCTTATAGCAAGAAAATCTACTGACTTGGTAAGACGATCAACAATGGACCATATTGCATCGTTCCTTCTAGGAGTCTTTGGTAGTCCAATGACAAAGTCCATCATAATATTGTCCCATTTCCACTCCGGTATGGGAAGAGGTTGCATGACTCCTCCAGGCTGTTGCCTTCCAGCTTTCACTTGTTGACAAACCATACATCTTGATACAAAATCATCAATCTCCTTCTTCATGTTCTCCAACCAAAAATGTTCCTTCAAATCACTATAAATTTTGGTGCTCCCAGGGTGTATAAGGAAATTGGAACTATGAGCATCATCGAGAAATTACCTTTTTAGATCAGGTATATCAGGAACAAAAAGTCTCTTCCCGAATTTTAAAATTCCATCTTCATACACAAAGTCTCTCAATCTCCCATCATTCACAGCTTTAATCTTATTTTGAAATTCTTCATCATTAGTCTGAGAACTCTTAATTTTTTCTAGTAAATATGGTTTGGCAACCATTTGAAAAATCATTGATGTTTCACCTTCCCTGGTTATTCCCATGACTATCTTCACTAGTTCCTTGAAAATTGGATCCCTTTCAATTCTCATATTATTCAAAACTCCATGATCTATTCTGCTCAAAGAATCTGCCACCTTGTTTTCTTTCCCCGGGTGGTAGTGTATCGTACAATCATAATCCTTGAGTAATTCAAGCCATCTCCTTTGCTTCATGTTGAGTTATTTTTGTGATAAAATATACTTCAAACTCTTGTGATAAGTAAAAATCTCACATTTTTCACCATAGAGGTAGTGCCTCCATATATTCAAAGTAGAGATCAAAGCTAATAACTCAAGATTATGAGTAGGATAGTTTTGCTCATGAGTTTTCAAATGTCGTGATGCATAGGCAATAACCCTATTATTCTACATAAGGACACAACAATGTCCTTTTTTCGATGTATCACTATAAATAACGAACCCATCATTCCCCGATGGTAGAGTCAATATAGGAGTATTGACTAATCTTCTTTTCAGTTCTTCAAAAAATTCTTCACACTCTTTTGTACAAACAAATTTAACCCCTTTACGTGTGAGCCTCATTAATTGGTTTCCAATCGGGAAAAATTCTGGATGAAACGTCGATAATAACCTGCCAAACCCATAAAACTGCGTACCTCAATTATACTTGTAGGTGCTGGCCATTCTTGGATTTCCTTGGTCATAGAAGGATCAATAGAGATTCCATTTTTAGAGACAATATGGCCAAGAAAATAAATTTCATGAAGGCAAAATTCACACTTGCTAAACTTCCCATATAATTCATGTCTTCTCAGAGTTTTCAGGATAATGCGCAAGTGATTTTCATGATCTTCGTAGATTTTGGAGTATAAAAATATATCATCAACAAATACCACCAAAAATTCATTATTATATTCCATGAAAACAATATTCATCAGATCCATGAATACAGAGGATGCATTAGTCAATCCAAAAGGCATTACTATAAACTCGTAATTCCCGTACCTAGCTCAAAATGTTGTCTTCAGAATGTCTTCCTTCTTCACACACAACTGATGGAATCCAGATCGAAGTTCAATCTTTGAAAACTATCGAGCTCCATGAAGTTGGTCAAATAAATCATCAATGCGAGATAGGGGATACATTTTCTTTATTGTTATTGAATTGATATGCCTGTAGTCGATATATAACCTCATAGATCAATCTTTCTTTTTAACAAAAAGAACAGGGGCTCCCCATGGAGAGACACTAGGGCGAATAAATCCCTTATTACTCAATTCCTCTAGTTGTTTCTTTAGTTCAACTAATTCTACAATGGCCATTCTATAAGGGGTATTCGATATAGGCCTTCATCCAGGAATTAAATAAATAAAAAACTCAACTTCTCATTTTAGAGGATGTCCAGGTAAATCATCTGGTAACACATATACATATTCTTTCACAATAGTTACATCCTCTGTTTGAACATTCCTTTCCTCAGCCACATTCATTTCATTCTCTTCCTCCCCAATAATTGAATTTAGTTGAGCTACTGGGGGTGGATCTAGATAAAAATTAGGTGGTCACGATTCTGCTCTAAAGATAAGGTATTCCTAATCATCATCATCAAAAATCGTAACCTCCTTCTTCTTACAATAATTCTTTGCATCATAGTCCGAAATCCAATCCATACCAAGGATTATATCAATCTCAATAATAGGTATGACGATGAGATCAGTAGATAAAGAACATTTATGTGCTCTAATAGGGACTGATTCACAAAACTTTGTGGCAATGATACATCCCTTAGAAGTTTTAACTGACGACTCCCTTGTTAAATAAAATTGGAAATATCTAATTTTCTTAGAAAACTGGGAATATATGAAACAATGTGATGATCTAGAATCAAATAATGCATTTGATAAACTTGAGGAAATCATTAAATTACCTTCCACCACGTCTTTCGGAGCTTCTACCTCAGCAGTATTGATACCATAATCTTGGCCTTGATCCCTTGGCCTTTTCTGAGGAAATTTCCCTTGACACTTAGGAGATCAATTTCCATAATTTCCCATATCTCTGCAATTTTAGCATTGAACATTGGTAGCTTCCTTATTCCCTTTGAAATCATGAGCTTGGTGGCCTTTTCACTACACTTGTAACAGACACCCATTCCCTTCAAGAAAGTACCAGGGCGTTTCTTCCCACATTAACCAGAGGATGGATATTCAACCTTTCCCTTATTCTACTTATTTCCATTCCCAAATTGATCAGTAGATCTCTTCTTCTCTTGATTTTCTTTAATGTCATAAGGCTTAGAGAATTCCTTTTCTTTCTTGATAGCACATGAGACAATGTCTTCGTACGACGAGAAGGATTGTGAGACTAATGCTCGACGGAGAAATGGTTTTAACCCATCAATGAAATGATCAATATTACTTCTTGGGTTATGTATATAATCTCTAGCATACCTTTCTAACCTTGTAATGTAAGCCTCATACATTGCGACATTCTCATCCTCCTTTTGTCTGAGACTCAGAAATTGCCTTTCCATATCTGCTCGATGGTCACGAGGAAAGTATTTTTACAAAAACAGATCTTTGAACAACCTCCATTCCATATTTGATACTTCATCATCTTCCTTCGTGTTTTGAATCAATGACCACCATTGATCAGCATCTCCAATGAGGCGGTAAACATCTATGATAACTTTTTCCCTTTCACTACTCCCCAAAGCCTGAAATATTCTCTCTAGGGAATTTATCCATTGCTCAGCTACTAAGGGATATTAACTCCCATTGAACGTTTGTGGTTGTTGCCTCATGAATCGATCTAACATTGATCCTCCATGATGCAGATCAGGGTGATCCATATGGGTAATGTTATTATTCATAACCTGAGTGAGTTGTCCCAGTATGGTGATTACCTGATCAGCACCAGTTGCATCACCAGCTCCACTATATTTATCTTGAGGAGGAGGGAAATCCCTACATGGAGTGCGTGCATTGATACTATTTCCATTTCTTCCACTAGATGCCATTTCTTAACAATGGCATAAACTAGATCAGTTTATGAATCAAAATACATAATTCCATACTTATAAAACACTTAACATAAATTGAACTATTTATGGATATAATCCATAATCATAAAAATGATTTCTTTGAGAAAGTATATACTCATAAACCCTTCATAATGTTTTGTAAAGAAAATGAGATTTATCCTAAGCATATCCCCAGGGAGTTTCGTAACCAAGAGTGTAGCAAGCCCGTTGTCGTGCACCAGACCCCATTCGAGTCTAGCTCAAAGCGGTGTTTTTGGGTTTTACCCCTAGGTACATCTGTGCCAGAGCTGCCTCCACCTGCTCGTATCCATACAGGGATGTATTCCTCGGAAAACACACAAAATCTCTACAATACCAAAATTATAGGAAGTTATTCTATACTAATCCTCAATTTTCATCTTAGGTCTCGTTCTATAATCATTGTTTTATCTAAATCTAGATTCCATGATTTGTACTAAAATTCCTCTGATACCAACTGTAACGCCCCGACCCCAGTTACCCAGAGTCGGTGCATTATTACATAACATTGGCATTATCACAAGAAAGATCAAATCTCAAAAGGCCGATTAGTTTAGTAGCTTTGGAAACACTAGATATATTCATAAAGTTTTACATTAAATCATAAAAATGAAAACTACAACAACATAGTCTCCATAGTCTACACTATTATCCCATCATACTATCCCGACAAGTCATTCATAATTTACTTCTTCAAATCCTGGGAAAAATAAAACATATAAATGGGGTGAGCTCAAAATCCAGGTAAGGATAATAATATAGAAGAAACTTTCATCAATAAGAATAAACATTTATGGCAATGTATAACTAAAACAAAAGCCTTTTCAACTTGAACTTAAACATATTATGGAAAAAATAAAATGAAATAATGTCATTTACTTATTCCTATGGATATTCTACTAATCGAATAATCACATGCAATATCAATAACCACTTTCATAATGATGGAATGCATAATGCCAGACTATCATAACCACATATCCAAGGCCTCGTGCCAAGACTACAAATAAGATTTTTTCAAGGCCTTGTGCCAAGACACTAGTTTGTCTCATGAGACCAACCTATGCATCGAGGAGCTATAGTGGGCTCTACCCGTCACATATTAAGTCCAATGCATTCCCATATGAAAAGGATTAAACATAACATAAACATTCGTATTAAAACTAGAATATGAAATGTAAATATTTCATCCATAAACCATGAATGGTATAAAAATAACACATCCATAGTCAAACATATCACAAAACCATCAATACAATATAGAAGTGTTGTATCATAATAAATCAACTTCAAATAAGCGTAAAATCCATCAAAGGATGTTGACATAGGTGTAATCAAACTCTTTTTAGAGAAATATCTCTTTCTATTTTGAAATCGTATTTTTATAAAATAAAAAATTTTCTTTGAAAATATTCTTATAAGCTTGTAATGGAAGCTTCGAAGATATTATAACGGCGGAAAATAGCCGCACCCGCTGTATAAGTTAAAAAAACATTCTTACCTTAATTCTGCGAAAAGGTTAAAAAGCACCTTGTTTGGAAAATGACGGAATGATTCCTTTATATACCTCTTATAAAAAGTCAAACAAGGGTATAAATGTCTTTAACCGATATTCTTGTAAATATTAAAAATGTTTGAAATACCTTCTTAAGAAACATGGATGTGGATGATACAGAAATCCCAGTAGATAATTACATATAAACAACCTCAGATAATGAAAAGATTGTGAAATAACCCTTACCATGTACTTTTCCATGGTTGAGGGTAGGTTAAAATCCTGTATAATGGTTAAATAATTGTAATTAAATTATACAAGAATCATATACCTTAATATCATATCATATATGATCTTTTAACATTGATTTGTTAATAATATCTTAGTATTATCGTTGTTTAGGGTGTTAACTTACTCGTTTTCTTTTGTATGTTTTGTTACATAAGCTGTGTTTTTCATGGATAGGGTGTATCTTAATCATATCCAAAATGATATCAAGTCTTTAGATACTATTATTAATCATAAAATGATAATTATACTTGAATGCATACGATGTAGAATTAATCTCATCGCGTTCGTGGAGACGGTAGTCCGTACGTACACACGAGCGACAATATCATTCTTTTGATATTAAAATAATATATAATTGGATGGTATATCATATATACAGAATCATTATCATGTTATATTTGTTATTTACATGAGTTACACATCATTATTATACCCATCCAAATAATAATTTATTGAATAACAATTACACCACGACGTGGAGACGGTAAGCCGTACGTATGCACGTATGGTGACATGTTATTCAAAGGATGGATTGAATACTGAATATGGTTGTATCATATTTATAAAAACAGAATAGTATATATTAGATACTGGAGTTATTATTTTATAATGGTAATAACAAAGAAGGAACATGTGGAAGAATAAAGGAACTTGGAAAAGGGTGGTGAAATCATTACCTCTTCTTCGGGTTCTTCCTTTTGATTTGATCAAAAGGGCTCTTAAGTTGGTTTTCTAACTAAAGGAAGGCCTCTAGGATGAATTTAGGGAAGTTGAGAGAGTATTTGGGCAGATTTTGGCCGATCCAAAAGGCTTTGAAGGTGTGAATTAATGAGAAGGGGGAGTGCCCTTTTATAAGAGGGGTGAGGGGCACCATTGGAAAAGCTAGAAATATTATTTTATAATAAATTAATATTCGGTTTCTAATGGCTCCAAAGTGGAATATTTAACGGTTAAGGTGGGATGGGTTGAAAACTCTAAACCAATAGAATTTAGATAGTTTTGGGTTACTATATTAACCTTATCTTTAAGTATTAACACTTAGTTAATTAGTTTCACTTTTACAATGTCTCTTTGTATTTTTATATTATATGGTTAATAAACTTACTATATACATAAAAGAGACCCCCAAGTGGTCCATTAATAACAAACCTATCATGATATAAGTTTTAGGAATTTAATTTCAATTAATAATATAATATTTGTTTTGAAAACTCTTTTATGTCAATTTTGACACTATTCAATAATTGATTTTTGTAAAAATCATAACATAATTATTACTTCAAAAAAAGTTAATTAAATCATTATTAACATGTCATATTAACCTATAAATCTATTGTAATTAATAAAAAGTCTCAAATTATATTTATTTGGGTATCTACAATATCAATCATTTTAATTTTTTACTATTATGGTAATTACTGCATCACCAATGTGTCATAAATAAATTAAATTATTTAATGTCTAAAAATTATAAATAAAATACCATTATATAGTAAATCTTCTTATATTTCGAATGAATATTTATAGTCGAAAATCATACATATATTACCCTATGTAAAAATTGTGTTTCTAAAATATATTGGCTTGTGTCATTTTTTGTATTCATTTTAACATAATTAAAATAAAGTGTCCCTATCACTTACAAGTGGCACCATGGGGTCCCAAAAAAGACCCAAAGATGAACATGGTCAGACATGTATCAAAAAATAAGGTTAGGACATGTTTAGGGTAAGTTTTTATTATTATAATATTATTTTTTAACCCTTATTTATCGGATTTACCCTTTAACCATGGTAAATAAAATATTTACTAAAGTAATTATTCAAAATGTCTAAAAATAAAAGTTACCTATTTACACAATTTGAAAATCCAGATTTCAAATATGCAATCCATTTTTCCAAATTCAAAACACAGATGTGGCAGAAATTAATTTAAAATTAATTCCTGCTGTCAAAACAAAAAGCGTGTTTTTATGATATAATAACTATTAAAAGATTGATACTTGTTTATGTTCGGTTAAATTTTGAAATTATGTACAACGACCAACATTGTATTAAATGGTATAAATATATTTTAAATATACAGTAAAACCAACCAAATTCATAATTTATCACTATTAATTATTTTGATTAAAAAAGTTGTTTTTAAATAAAATTTAGTAATTTTCACTATTCATCAAAATATTAAAGTTATCCGAAAAGTACCAAAATTTTACCTTAGGCTAAATTAGATACTCCTAATTGAAAAATGAAGTCCATTTTGAGAGACAAAATTTCTAAAATTTTAAAAAGTTGTTATTACTATTCATAACGGCTAGTTTGATCGGTTGTGGTGTGTGTTAGAACTCGATGTTGCGTACAACACACGCTATTGAATTATTCAAAGAGAAGTGTACCGTAGAAGCTTGGGCTGTTACACTGCGTCATTTCTACATTTTTTTAGTAATTTTGATAGGAATTTTTAAGCGGTGCTCTTCCATTTTGGTTTCTTGCTCGAGGTTGTTTAAGGCATTGGTAATACCCTTCAATGGTGTTTTTCAATGTGATTCAAATTCATGAAGAAGAGGGATCTATTCCCCACTTAGACGCATTTTTGTGACGCGATTAAAACCGTGTGGGTGATTCAGTTCTGCCCAAAGAGGATAATGTCGAGGTTTGATTGACGAGTCCCTATGACTTCCATGTTCAGGAAGGGGTGTGTGTTGGAGAAATCATTTTAATGGGAGAACCCATTGAGAGTTCATTTGCTTCCCCATGTGCTTATGTATTTTCAGGGTTGAAATGTTCTAAGGTGGGAAGGATGTAGCAACTCAAATTTTTGGCCTTGTCAGTCTTTGGAATATTCATACATATATTTCCAGAGCTAGGCATGAAGACAACGTTTGATTCTAGGGCCCAGTGAGCCATGATTTTATTTTATAAGAATATTATGTTTCTTCATACTATAAACATGGTGCGAATATTTTTTTTTCCCAAATGGTATCTCATGTCAGAAATTTGAAGGCATAGTTACGGCCGGAGTGTGTTGTTTAACCAAGGTTGGGTGTAAACTTTTCAGGTGTGGGCTTTCTATGGAAAATATTATCAAGGTCATTTTTTTTAATAAATGAATATGTTTATTTACTGGCATTGTCTTGAATACCTTCTGAAAGGAGTCTCGGATTAAAATTCAAATCCCACTATTACATTCCGAACGTCACGTTTACAATTGGGGCGACCTAATCTCCTCCACACTGGGAGGTTTTTTTGGGGGCTTTGACTGTTGTTGATTTAATTAATACAATTAATTAATTAAATAGAAAAATCAATAATGACCCCCTATTCCTCTACACTACGTACAATGAACCTCCTCCCCTCTCCTCCTCATTTAGCAAATCAATGTGCTGCAAGCGTCCATTTTTGGCACTGATCCTCAGCAGATCGATCTTCAGCACATTGCGGGCATCATTCTGCAACAAAAGCATCGACATTTCTCCCATGAGGTAGGAAGTTTGTGTTTTAAAATCCAAGATCTTGTTTATGTATTGTTGTTGTTGAAATATTCATAAGGGTTTTGTAGTTAGGGACATGAGCTTTCCAAAACATGGTTCGGATATGAATTTGGAGCATCGGGGTGCTCTCGGTGGTTCCTAGAAATTTTCTGGCGGCAAACACGTATTCCAATGTCTGGCATGGAGGAATTTGGTGAAGTCTATGGTGGTGCGGTGGTGGCATGGAGGTTTCCAACATTGGGGTGGTCTTTTCTGACTAGACTGGCGGTGCTCCGATTATAATTTTATTGGGTTCGTGAAACCCCCTTAACTCCCTAACTAAAAGTCTGATTTGTAAGCCATTTGTGGAGACACGATCCTTGAGTCAAGACAGCAGCATTGAAAATGTCTAGGGAATTTTTATGAGTCATGTCTTTGTCATGGGGTATGAAACATTGAAATAATAATAATATTTTATTATTATTTAACTTTGACCCACCGTAACTTCTGCACAGAGCGCCCGATTGACCCACCATCAGTGGTGTTGTGATCTTAATAGTAATACATACCTTTTGGATAGTTTCAGTGAACTGGGAATGAGATCAGGGTGTGGAACCCACAAGGATGGTGTTGTATATTTACAGAGAAACGTGACTTTTTCATTTGGTGTCTGTTTTGGATGAACAAGTAGATGATCTCATGGGTTTTTTTCTAAGGGGATAGCAACGGTGCAATCCACCTAATGAGTTTCGGAAACATGGTTTGGTCTCTGCTCGGACCGATTACATTGAATAGTACCTTTTTCACTAGTTGACCATTTCTAGTGAGTAAATAGCCTATCCTGCGTGTTTTTACACATATAATGCAATGGTGGCCTCGGTTAGACCCTAGGAGGTGCGTAGTGTGGCGATAATTTGAGTCTAATGGGTTAATGATGTTTGGACCAATAGTGGTTTTGTGAAATCCCTTTATTTTTTCCCATGAGGGTTCGTGTGGCATTATAACCTCAGTACAAGTTTGTGATCCCCTTGAAACGATGATTTTCATATAGAGTTTGCGGTATACCTATAGTGAGTCTAGAGTAGAATTCTTTTAGCTTTGCTTCCATAGATTAGGTTCTTGAAATCGTTGTGACCACTTATCCATGGGAGGAGATCCCCTTTTGATTAGGAAAACCTCATAGGGTTTGAGGCGTCATGGGGAATTTGATCCCCTAAACAGTGGGTCATACTAGTAGGGTTGTGGTATCGTCAGGTATATGATCCCCTACTCAGCGTGTGGTTTTCCATAGTGTTGCGGTATTGTCGGTAAAGTGATCCCCTACTCAATGCGTGGTTTTAGTAGGGTTTGTGGTATCGTTGGTTCAATCCCCTACATCGCAAGATATACCAGATGGGGTTTTCGGAATCATCATGACCACCATTACATGGGAATCAATCCTTTATTTGAGTGAAATGTTTTGCGGATCGTTAGATCGGGTTGTGGTATCCCCCAGTGGATCCTCAGAGTGATCCCCTATCTGTGAAATATTGGAGTTACCAGAGTGGGTTCATATATCCCTAGAAGAACCTAGGAGTGATCCACTATCCTAGGAGTTTGGTGTTTTCTTTCTTTCAGCATGGTGTTCTTAGTGATGATGCCTGATGAGCAAGTTCACTCAGATTAGTCATCTAGGATGGTGGTGCGAATCCCAATAGATTGTAACTCTCAGACAAGTGCCATCTGGTATGATAGAGATCTGGGAGCATGTTCTCCTAGTTATGTTTTTGCTTTAGAGCATCAAGTAGAACCTTTCACTACTAATGAGGTTGGAACCTCATGAGGCATGATGATTGGGACGAGTGTTTCTGAATGTCAATGGCATATGTATGGGAATATACCTTAGCTAAGTTGTATAGTCTTGTTTTTCCATGGATGGTCTCGAGATAAAGTTTCTATCTTGTTTGGGTTTCCTCTGCTAGGGATGAACTGAATGTTTCCTTTCAGATTCTCTCTTTTATTTTGGGGGTTTTGGGTAACCTACTTAGTATTTTTATACTCACCCCTGCTTGGGATTTTCTCACACATGATTTGTGTCATTTGTAGACCACTGGCCTTTTGACGGAGTCTAAAGAAGACCTGGAGCAGGTAGAGAATAGTGAGATGGATCGACTGGGGTGTCTCCAGAGCTGTGTCGTGAATTTTTCTAGTAGGTTATTTTTGATAGTGATCCCATTCTTATGAGCACGTTTGATGCCTTTTTCAGTTTTCTTTTAGCAAGCCATGATTTTAGCTTTTGTATTTTTATTGCACTCTGGTTTGGGGTAGATGTATGCAAGAATTTTACCTTCAGATTTTATATATCTCTTCACTGTTACATGGATGTGTATGTGGCTGCATGAGTCCAGGTACCTTTTCTAATTCCTCCCATGTATGTGATAGCATAATCGGCGCTAGTTTCCAGCCCAAGACTATTGGAGGTCTGCTTGGGGTGTCACGGTTGGAGCCCCATTGGAAATGGGATTTCAAATGGTTCTTTCTAAAACCACATCATAATATCATTGAATTATTCATGAGAGTATTTAAAATTATAAAAATTATATATAATAAATGTTACTTTATTTATGTAATTAACCCATGATTAAGGAGAAAAGACCAAAACCACCGAACTGAAGTAACCATAGATAAAATGGAAGAATTAACAACAGATGATTATTCTTAAATATAAATGTCTAATTAATGGGTAAATGTATAATAAATGGAAATTTTTATAAGTAATAGAAATTTAAATCAATTTTCTATATAGATATACAACAAACCTAAATTTGTTATATATAATGGTAGTGAATGTTTATCCATCCAAGAATCTATGGTTTGTGTTTTTATTCCAATTTCCCATCATTTAGACATATATCCTTTTATAACCATATTTTTATTTAAACAGTGTATATAATTAACCACATATATACATATATATTATCATAATTTACATTTGATTTATGGGATATTGAAATATTACATATTTTAAAAGAAATTTTCATCTCAGTAGTATTTCATTGAGACATGTTTTTATTTGTTGACATGTTTTCCTTTATAGGGTGTATACATTACCCCAATAATTTATTGTCTCATATATCATTTTTTAAATAATTGGATTTCCCATCCAATTTATTAAATTCTATTTAATTTTTTCTGAATCATATATTACCAATGTAAATACCTGCCACTAGTTTCTTGGTCCAGGTGCCTTAATTTATTACATTGGCATAATAAACATGTAATTCGCATCCCAAAGGACTGAATAGTTTATTAGTTTTTGAAAACTATTAAGAAACATAAGTTTTACGAGTAATATTTAATGGAAATAAAATATTTGAATTCCCTTTGAAACATCCATTACTCTATGATTATCCATGCATATCATTCGTAATATTCATCTCCACATAATGGGGGAAAAGAAAACATAAAAATGGGTTGGAACTGATTCTCAGTAAGGCTATGTAGTATAAACAAATATAGTATAATAAAGAAGTCATGGTGAACGAATGAAGACATATGATTGTAGAACATAAATTTGAGCATAATATGAAAGGATAAAATCTGAATAAATAATTCCATAAAAATAATCACATGGGAATGAACCTTATCCATGGATATTATACTAGTCATATATTTACATGTATTTTCAATTACTAATATAAATATTGGGGAATTCATATTTCCGGAAAATTGGAAAATAAATTTTTGGCCTCATCGAAAATGCCTAAAAATAAATGTTTCAAGACTCGATTAAAACCATATCTGAAAAAGGGAAAGGCCTTAGGCAAGTCCATATCTATTTAGTCTCAAAAGATCTACTCATTCCTCAAGGGGATAATTGTGGCCCCATACATCACTTAACAAGTCCATTTTATTTCTCATATGAATGGTTATAATCATAAACTATAGATATATATTTAATGTATATAACTTTCCTCAATCTGTAAACATAATCACTAATCATTCCGAGTAGTATGGTGAATGATATCAAGATATCCCATCCATAGTCAAAATGATCATAACCCATTTAATAAAATATGTTAGATGACAAAAATTAGAGATAAATCTCAATATATAATAATCTTAAACAAAGTTGTTGAAATAAATTAAAATTATCTAATAAAATCATCAAAAATCCTTGAGAGAAATACGCTTCTTAAATTAAAAGGAAAATTGCTTTTGGAAAATAATTTTTATTTGAAATTAATTTTTTTTATAAAACTAGAAATGAAAAAATATAATTTTTATGAAAAAATATTTTTTTTAAATAATGGTGTCTAAAAATATATTATCGTTGGTACATCAAAATGGATATGAAATCGAGATGTTCACTTTAATCGGTCTTGCGTATTAGGAATAATTGAGAAGGTAGCTTTTTAGAAGACAAAATTTCCATAAAATAAATATGAAATGATCTAGATAAATAAATTTGGAATGAATAAATATATTTTGGAAGAGGTATAAAATATAATAATGAATTGAACTAGTGAATTAGGGGATAAATATTAACCATAATTAAAATGGAGGTTCTGGATGAAAACCGTGATCTTATGCCCCAATTTGTTCTGCACTTGACCTTAATGTATTGGATAAAAAAATTAAATCCATTAATTAATTAATTAAGAAAATTTTGTATATGTATTTTATTCATTATAGTTTTATTATGATTATTTACGGCTTTATTGATGTGTTATTGTGATTAATGTCATCGTTTTAGATCATTCATTTTCTTATATTTTATGATCTGTTCTATTATTTATAAGTAATGAAGTTCACGTAAAATGGATATAATTATATAGAATTTTAATTATAATTTATGAATGAATATCCATAAGTTTAAATGGTTTTATATGTTTTTCGTTTCCCATATATATGGATGAATCATTAGATAACATGTCATTGATAATTGTTTAAATTAATTTTATCAATTTTAAATTACAAAAAAAACTCATTTTGTTTTATGATTTAATATTTTTTGAATATGTTACATATAGAAAAAAAAGGAATGTCATATAAATTTTCAATTTTGTTTCGACTATTAATTGTTTTATTATTATCCATCATAACGATGAAGGAAAATGAAAACATGTCATCCTTGATGGTGATGAAACAACACCTCACAGATGAAATTTCCATTTTTTAGAATAAAGGGGTGTGGAGATAGTGATTTATGATGGATTATTTTATTATCAAAATTAAACTACACTATATATAAGGTAATTGAGTTTTCAATCCATTTGGATGAGGGGAGGTCAAAAGATAATAACAAAAGAATGGATTGTGAAAATAAATTAAATGAAAAAGAAAGATGTTTTTACCGATTGATTTTTTCCCCTTGAGAGCTTCTGAAGGGAATTTTTTGTGTGTTTTGCTAAGACCAAGGGATCCTATATATAGGGAAGGTTTTTGGGAAGTGTATTGGGACAAAATTTGACAAGGATAAAATGTTTTAGGGTGTCAGGAGAATGGGTGGTGAGGGGCTGTATTTATAGTGGAGGAGAGGGGTGTTTTTTGAAAATTTTATTCAGTAGTACATTATTTTGGCCAAAGAATTTGATTATTTTAATAACTATTAAAACAATTATTAAAATAATGTCTTAATGTTCTATATAATGGGATTACATCATCCATATATCACCTATGACTCAATAATTCATGTATTTATCATTTATTGTAAATTATCATATTTTTCTATTCATAAAAAATTCTAGTATTTTAAAAAAATACTAAAAATATCCCATAACAATTTTTTGACATGTAGAATTAAAATCATAGCTCCATTTTGTGAAAATAATTATGAAATATTAGAAATTTAATTTTTAATTAAAATCACCATTTACTCAAAAAAAATACAAAATTAAAAATTGTAACTGATGTTTGAAAACATTGAAAAATTAACAACTGTCTCATAAAATTAACATAAATTCCAAAAAAAATTAATATGTGAATCTATTTTATGAATATAAATTTTCTTTCAAACAAATATTTTAATTATAAAATTTTAACTAAATATTTTTGACGCACATAAATACTAGATCTTAAGTAATAATTTTTAAAATATTTATTTACTTATACTATGATATAATTATATCATAATTTTATTTTTAAGATGAATAAATTATATTCATAATTTCAATGGTATGGTTACTCTTCATTTATCTAGTTAACTATTCATTTGGGCCATATTACAATTCCAAACATAATGTTTCTATTTCATTGATATATGTTCCTTTATTTTTGGAAATACATCTTATTTCATTCATTCTTTACTTATAAAGTTTTTATTGGGTTCCTTATGTGATTTTATATGATTTATACTATATGAAATAATTAAAAGAATAGAAATTTCATTGATAGAATTATGGGTCGTTACATTCTCCTCTATTGAAAAAATTTCTCCCTAAAAATATAAGAATGTAACCTCATTAAAAGATTCGGGTTGTTATTCATTAAAAATTCCTCAGGCACCCACATCACCACTTAAATTTTATAATTTTTTCAAAGTTTCTTTACCATCTGATTTATCTGATTTGTTAACACCTACACTCTAGTTTCCATAATTCTAATATTCTCTTCACAGTAAGGAAAAGCATGTTTCAAATCTATTCCTTCAGAAGTGAGGACATTTGTTGGGTCTAGCATGTAAATCCTAAGAAAAGAGATGTAAAACACATTGTGTAATTTTGAAAGGGTAGGATCCTTTTCAAAATTATTATCCACAACACCAGTTATCTCTAGAATTTAAAATGGTCCAATGAACATAGTGCTTCATTTTCCTTTCATTCCAAATCTTATAACACCCTTCCATGGAAATACTTTCATTAAAACATGATCTCACACATGATATTACAAAACATTACTTATATTACTAGCATATCTATTTTTCCTAATTTGAGCTACTTTGATATTGGTTTTAATGGTCTTTACCATTACCATTTTTTTATATACAAACTATGGGACTACCAGATTTCTTCCACCAACTCCATCCCAATATGGTGGTGTATGATATCTCTTTCGATAAAATGCATTATATGTTGCTATTTGAATAATCAAATGAAGACTATTATCAGAGGAAAATTCTACCAAAGGAAAATAATGATCCCACATATCTTGAAAATCAATTGTACATGATGTCAACATATCTTAAATTTTCTGGATCATCCTTTCTAACTGCCCGTAAGTTTGAGGGTGATATGTAGTAGTCAAATGAAGCTTAGTACTCAAATATTTTTGAAGACTTTTCCATAATTTTGATGTAAAACATGGATCATGATTAGACACAATTTAGACTGGTTATCCATGAATTATTACAATTTCATTAATACAGATCCATGAAATACTCTCTCGTGTAAAATAATCCCTTATAGAGAGGAAATGTGCAGATTTTAAAATTCGATAAAAAATATCCCATATTGCATCATTATTTCTTAGAGTTTTTTGTAATCTAGTGAAAAAATACATGGTGATGTCATCCCATTTCCATGTAGGAATAGGAAAATGTTTCATGACTCCTCTCAGATGTTTTCTTTTATCCCTCACAAATTGATAAAATAAATATCTTGATATATAATCAGAAATTATTTATTTCATATTATCCAGCCAGGTATGTTTCCTAAAATATCAAGACATATTAGTGATACCAGGATGTATTGAAAAATTCTATCTATGGGAATCATATAATAACTCCCTTATTATCTTCAGAATAGATTGAACATAATTACTCTTCCCAAAATTCATAATTCCATCTTCATACATAAAGATTGTCAACTTCCCATCATTTACAAAATTAATTTTATTTTGAAGATTCTCATCACCATAATAAGAACTTTTAATTCTTTACAATGAATATGTTTGGGATACCAATTGAAAAATTAATGATGTTTTACATTCTTTGATAATTTCCATATCTATATTTTCTATATCCATATTCATAAGATCCTTATAAATCCCCATTTTCTTATAACTCCATGATCATTCTTGCTAAATCCATCTACTACGTGATTTTCCTTTCCTGGGTGGTAGTGTATTGAGCTATCATAGTCCTTAACTTTCCTGAGTCATCTCCTTTTCCTTATGTTGATTTATTTCAATTATAATATATATTTCAAGCTCTTGGGATCTATATATATCAGATCAAATATTGAGATATAAGATTACAACTACTAACTAAAGATCATGACTTGGATAGTTCTATTTACGTGTTGCTAAATGCCTTTATGCATCGGTAATAACTCTATCATTCATCATACAAATACAAGAGAGTCATTTACATGATTCATCACTATAAAAAAATCACCATTTCCCAATGGTAGTGTCAATATCATAGAATTCACTAATCAACTCATTAATTAATCAAAACATTCTTCACATTATTTTATTCATACGAAGATAACCCAATTATGAGTGAGAATTGTAATGGGTTAGATAATCAGGGAAATTATATAAATAATCGTCAATAATAACCTGATAAAATAATTAAACTATGAACCTTCATTATGTCCATTGGTGTATAAAATTCTTGAACTACTATTGTATTTTCAATATCAACTAAGATTATATCCTCAGAGACAACATATGCAAGAAAAGATATATTTTTAATCTAGAATTCAAACATTCAAAACTTCTAATATACCACTTTTATTTTAAGAGTCTTCCGAAGAACCTGTATGTTGATCTCATGGTCTTGGTATATTTTTGAATAAATCAAGATATCATCAATATATACCACAAAAATCATTCAATATATTCACTGAACACTCTGTTCATTACATCAACCAAACATAGGGTTCATTAGTCAGTCCAAATGGCGTTACTGTAAAATCATAATGTCCATACCTAGATTTAAATATTGTGTTTGGAATGTATTCTTGTCTCACACATAATTAATGATATCCAGATCAAAGACCAATCATGGAAAAATATTTGGCTGCATGAAGTTGATCAAATAAATCATCAATTTGAGGAAGAGGATAATTGTTCTTTATTGGGATAACATTGATTTATCTATAAAAAATTTATAGACTCATGGATCTATCTTTCTTTGTGACAAAGAGAAAAAGGGCTTCACTAGGAAAAACTCTTGGTTGATAAAGTAATTTACCTATCATTTCCTCTAGTAATTTCTTCAGATCTATTAATTCCATAGTTTCCATTCTATATGGAGTCATTGATATAGGAATTTCACTATGAATTAAATCAATAGAGAACTCAACATTATGACCCGAAGGATGTCTAGGTAAATAAAATGGAAATACATCATTATTTTCTTAACAATCAGTACATCTTCAATTTGATGATTTCCTTCCTCAGTTATAGATGATTTTCTCTTCCTTCATCATAATTTAATTTAGCAGAGCGAATGGGGCTGGATCCACATAAGAATATTACGATACGTATTCAACAATAAAGATAAGTGTTTCCACATATTACTCACCAATTGTAGTTTTATATTTATTTGAAATATATTTTTGCGTAATATTTTGAAATCTAGTCCATACCAGGGATTATATCAAATTCAATGATAGGTATGATTTCATGTTCAGAAACTAAAGCACTTTTATGTGTCATAAAGGGGACTGAATGACGCATATTTTTCATAATGATACATCCCATAAGAGTCAGGACTAAAAACTCCTTTATTAAATCAAAAGGAAAATGTTTCATTTTCTTGAAATACTGGGAAGATTTAAAATAATGAGATGATCCCAAACCAAATAAATTATTGGAAATGTTTTAGGAAAAAATTAAAGTTTCTGCCACCAAAACATTGGTAGTTTAAACCACAACATTTTTTACCACATAATCTTGGCATTGCTCCTATGGACTTTTTGAGTCATGTTTCATTTACACATTAGAAAATCATTAGCATTGTTACCAATCTCTATAAAATTATAAAATTAAACATTGATAGCTTCTTCCCTCCCTATGAAATCATTAGCAAGATGTCTTTTCCCTCTAGAATTGTAGAATAACCCTTTTTCTTTTATGCAGGCTACATGGTGTCTCATTCCATAGGTATCACATGTTAGAAAATTACCCTTTTTTATTTATATCTTTATCTAATCTATCATCCTCCAACATTTTCTTCTCTCTTTCCCCATAATTAATAAGGCGTAGATAATTAGTTCTTTTTCTTGATATGAAATGAGTCTATATAATTGTATGATGAGAAAATGTGGGTGACCAGTGGCCTTTAAGGGATGGGTTTCAATAATAAAATAATCAATCATTCATTCTCCTTGGATTATGTATGTAGTCCATAACTTTCTTTTATATAATTTTAAATTTTTCATTTTACATTGATGATTTTTTATCATATTTTTGTTTTAAACTCAAGAATTCAATATCTATTTTTACCTGCTGTTTGTGAAATAAATATTTTTCTAGGAAAATATCCTTATATCCCTCTATTTCATATTGGTAATTTGTTTCTCCTACATTGTGTTTTTAATTAATGAATAACATTAGTATTTATCTATTGATATATAATAAACCTCTATGAAAAATTTCTCCATTTTTTTACTCCCAAAAGAGAGAAATATCATTTATAAGGAACTTATCCACTACTCCACTATAAATTAGACTATAGTACCATTTAATTATGGAATTTATTGACACATAAAGAGTTATAAAAATTATTCCCCACATTCAGTATCAGGATGATCTATATGGGTTAGGTTATTTTTCATAATTTTAGTCAGGTCTCCCAGAACAGTTATAAGTTTCTCAGCAAAAGTAAAAACTCCAAAACCAATAAATTTATCTTCCATAGGATAGAAATCCTTATATGGGATAAGTGAGCTGATATGATTTCAATTCCTTCCACTATGCACCTTTTAAATATTGTTCTATACTAAATTAGGTTATTAATCATAATGTATAATTTCAAACTACAAAAATATTTATTTTTTGGAAAATTTTTAATATATAATCTAATAATAATTGAAATTATTTATTTGGGGACCTCTTTAATTTTAAATAATTCATGTTTTTTAAAGAAAATGTGAATTATATTAAGAATTTCCCTAGGCAGTGTCAGGCTAGGGATATTTTACGGACCATTTTCATGTATCAGGTTACCTCGAGTCAGGCCCATGACACCTTGTCGTAGTTGTTACCCCAAAGAACATATATTCCAGAACCATATCCACTTTTACAATCCATATAAGGATTTATTACTATGAAGACCCAAATAATATCTACCATACAATAATTATATGATATTATTCTATATTTATCATCAAATTCTATTATAGGGTTTTTTTAATCAATGATTTCTAAATCCAGCTTATAAGTTTTCTACTAAACTTTCTCTGATAAAAATAGTAAATACCCTAACCCTAGTTTCCTAGATCTAGTTCCTTACTTCATTATATTGGAATAATAAACAAGGAAGTCACATCCCTAAGAAATAAATAGTTTTGAAGTTTAGGATCAATAGATACAAACATGAGTTTTAAATTAAAACATGAAATTAAATACAATAATTAAATTCCACTAGAAACATCGAAAACTCTTAGATTAGCTCTACAGTTCATTCATATTATTCAAATTTTCATCCTATGAAAAGAAATATAACAAATGGGTGGGATATGATGCTGAGTAAGGGTAAATAGTATAAAATAATATTTTATAAATAATATGTAATGGTGAATCACTAAAAAAAATCCATTAGAATATACAGTTGAGAAGAATATGGAAAGAATAAAATCTAAATAAATAATTCCCCAAAATTAATCACATGAGAATGATGCCTATCTATGGATATTATACTAGTCAAATATTCATATGGTTTATCAATTACTAATATCTTAATGAGGTAATTCATAGTTCTAGAAATCTAAAAACTCCCATAGAGGCCTCTTACAAGAAATATAAAAATAAATGGTTTAGGCCTCATCCAAAACCGTATATGAAAATGGGCAATGCCTTGACCAAGTCCATATATATTTTTTGTCATGAGACCCACTGATGCATCGAGGGGCTATAGTGGGCCCTACCCACCCATTACTAAGTCCAATTCATTCCTTATATTAATGAAGATAATTATAATCAATATATACATATGTAATGTAAATAAAATTCCCCAATCTATAATCATTATCACGGATCATTTAAAGTGCTATGGTGAATGATATCAATATAACACATCCACAATCAAACTGATCATATATGATTTAATAAAATATGGTAGATGATAATAATAACAGATAAATATCAATATTGAATAATATTAAAAAATGGTTTTGAAATATATAAAAATAATCTAATAGAATCATTGATGAATTCTTGATAGAAATACCATTTTACTTTACAAAGAAGAGTTATTTTGGAAAAATTATTTTAATTTGTTATAATTGTTTATATAAAACAAAAAATAAAAAAATAGAAATTTTCAAAAAAAAATTAGTTTTATAGAAAATAATTTTGTATTAAAAAATATTATCAATTGTAATTAAAAATCGGTAAGAAATAAATATTTTCTATTTAATCGGTCGTGAATACTGGGAATAATTGAGAAGGGTACTTTAAAAAAGAAATATAATTCTCATAAAAGAATGATTAAATTATCTACATACATAATTTTGGAATATATATATTTTATATATAAGAACAATATCAAAATAATGAATAATTAAATTTTCATATAGGGGAGAAATCATAACTTGGATAAAAATAGAGGTTTGAGAAGAAAACCATTACCTCATGTCTGAATATGTTCCACACTAAACCTTAATGTCCTGGATAATCAAACTAAATATATTAATTAATTAATTCAGAAACATTTATACATTTATATGATTAATTAATGTTTTATTATGTTCATTTAATGCCTTATTTATGAGACATAGAGTTTAATTTCATCATTCTAGAGCATTTGTTTTCATGGTTTTCTAGATCATTTAACTTGTTTATAATTAATTAAGATCATCTAATAGGGTAATAATTATATTGAATTGGGAATATTTTTTATTAATGAAAAAATAGTATATTATACTGTTTTATATTTTTTTTACCTGATATTATGTTGAATCATTAAATAACATGTTAATCGTATCCATTTTGATCAAATTTAGCGGTTTTAGATCACAGTGATCTCATTTTGTTTTATCATTTAGTATTATATAAATATGTTATATCCTAAAAAAGGGTTGTGACATAAATTTTACAATTTTTTCAACCATTAAAATGGTTTTATGAACCAAATTTAATAAGATGAAAGAAAATAAAAAAATATCATCCTTGAAGGTGATAAAACAACTCCCCTCAAACGAAGTTTCCTTTTTTTAATTAAAGGGAGAGGAGGCGGGGCCTGGTGATGGATTATTACATAATCATAATAACATTCCCTTATATTTGTGGTGCTAGGGTTATCATGGTATTTGGATTTGTGGAGGTGAAAATAAAATAATAAAAAAATAACATGAAAAGAAAATTAAAAAAAGGAAAAAGGTTTTTACATCTAAAACTTCTTCTCCTTGAGAACCTCCACAGGCAAAAGGTTTTGTTATTTTTATTAGACCAATGGATCCTTGATGTGGGGGAGGGTATTGAAAAGATTATTGGGTATAAATTTTGAAAGGCTGAAATATTTGAAGGTGAGAGTAGAAGGGGTGGTATTTATAGTGGAGGAGAGGGTTGTTTTTTTCATATTTTGTTCTTTATTTTATTTTTTTGGCTCAGGACTATGAATTGTTTGATAATTATAAAATAATATATTAAATAAATTAAGGGGAGTTTTATGTTATGGGATTTCATCTTCTATACATCATCTATGGATCAATAATTCATGTAGTTTACATTTATTGTAACTTACTGTATTTTAATATTCACAAAAAAAATTCATGTACCTTAAAAAAATACAAAAAATTCACCATATCCAATTTTTGATTTATAGAATTTAATAAATAGATCCATTTTTGTGAAAAATTTTATAAATATGAGAAATTTAATTTTTAACTAAAACCATTATTTTCTCATTATGCATAGATTTTATAATTGTAACTGATTTCATAACACTTTTAAAAATTTACTAAGGTGTCATAAAATTATCTTAAAATTTCAAGACAACAAAATATTTATATAAGAAAAATTATCTTAAAACTATATTAATTATTTTTTAATTAAAAAAATTCCATCTCGTAATTAATAATTTTTAAAATGTTTATTTACTTATACTATGATCTAATTATATCATACATTAATTTATAAGATTCCTAAATTTTCATTATACATTCACGGGTATGGTTACTATTTATTTGGCTAGTTTACTATTCATAAGTGACATTTTTCAATTCCTAATGTTAATTTAATTTTTTATCAATATATATTCCTTAATATTGTTCTAAATTAAAATTATTTCATTCAATATTCAATTATAATGTTTTTTTGTGTTATCTACGTGATTTTATGTAATTTATACTATATGCAATAAATATAAGAAGAGAAATTTCATTGATTTAAATTTGGGTCGTTACACCAAAGGTACAACACTTTTTTACATAATCTTATCTCATTGAGTCATACTCATTAATAATTTATTATGATCTTGTATGTTTGATATATTATTTATTTTATATATATAATAGTTTATTTTCTCATTCATTCTATGAATATTATACATTTTTTCCAAATACTCTTTCTTTTATTGATTCTCACATTATATAAATATTACTTTGTAAATAATGATTTTCACTATCTATTTTGGAATCATCTATTCCATGTACATTTTTTTGTAACCATGAATGTTTTATTTTCTTATTTCAAGTTAAATAATTTTTTTCTTTTTGAATTCTCTTATTTTTCTTTAATTCCATTAAAAATGAAATTTCTATATCTTTTATCATTGTGGGTTATTTTTAACCTATAAAAATACTTAAAGAGAAACTATTTCTATCTATGTTCAATTTTATGTTTTTCACTCCACATTTATTATTATTCACCTTATATATTTTAATGTTTTCATCATTAGGATATTTATTATTATGAAATTTTTAAAAATTCTATTTTCTTTATTGAAAATGGATTTTAAAATTGACATATTTACTGCTTTTCACGATAACATTACTATATAGTTAAGAAATGTATTTTCATTATTTCTAATAGATTTTAATTTTTTCTTATAGATGATCCATAATTTTTTAGAACTACATATCATTAAGGTATCACCTTCAAAATTTACTTACAATTTGATTGTTTTAGTTGATTTAATCTTGGGTATCATTTCATCTAATTTCGGATTACATCATTCACAATGATTTATGATAAATTTATAAAACCCATTTAATTTATATGGTTTTTTCAGGTGATAATATTTTATTTTTTTAATGTGGAACAAATATGTATTATTTATCAGTATTTAATGGGTGGGACCATATTTACATTTAATTTCACAAGGAGGGGTAATTCTTTTTTATGTCAAGATATTATTATGGAACGTGGGTGGTTTTATTAAGTCCATTTTTTTATAAGACACATGTGGTTTTACTTATCTTTTATATTATCGAATATAAGTTGTTACCCTTGATAACTGTGATATGATATTATTGGTTGTTAAACATTCCCCATGTTTTGATATTCTATTCTTATTATTTTGTAACATTCCACATTATTGTCACAATTTCTTGCGAGTTCTCTTAATTTATAACATTATTATGACATGGTACATGTTAACCTTCAAGATCATGCTTTAATGGTTTCACATTAAAAGGTATAACTATTATGATATCATTCCTCATGATCACTCCATTGGATTCTGTGATTATATTCTATTAGTTAGGTATTTATCACATGTTTATGTTTTCCCAGATGTTTACCATCTTTTTATATATCCTCCCCATCATTTCTCTAGTATTGACTGTTATTGATAAGCCTTTTCAATTTCCTCAACTTCACTAGGAACATAGATATATGAATTTTTCTAGTAAAGAATCATGAATAGAGAATGTTGTGTGAGATGTTGATCCACGATTTTGTAATAATGTTAATTAGAATCTAATATACAAAGACACTGAACCATTGGGTTCTAAGAGGGTGTTTTCATTTATAATATGGAATGATTAAATTTGTAAAATGATAATATATATATATATATATATATATGTTTGAGTTTTCTCACTCTATATTTCCAAAAGGTATTTCTCATAAGGATTAAGTCTCAATTCAAGTGATGTATCTCAAATAGTAATGTCTGTGTTAAATATCCAAAGACTTAAATTTCTAATTTTACCACTCCCAATTTTAAAATTATTTTTGAGAAATAATGAAATGAAATCCGAAGTATTATTATATTTTATTTTATTTATGAAAACAATTTTTGAATCATTTAACATCATTTTAAATATCTCTTAAAAACATCATTCACCCATGGTAGGTTTATATTAACCATTAAAAAAATGATGGTTTACTACCAAATTTAACATTCATGATTATTCTGAAAAATTTGTTCATTTTTATATATAACATTAATTATCTATTAATTTAATTTTTATAATTATTTAATGATACAAGTTTTTTATTAATTAAATTAAAAATCAAAAATGTGTTGTTTAATCATTTATAAATTATCTTTCCTCGAAACATATCTAAATTTGAAATAATTTTCAAGTATATATTGAAGTATTTAAAAGTTATGCTCCCTCAATGTCATGAATCTATAACTTGAAACCTATGAATCTATGAGATAAACAACATTGAATGACATTAACTTTCAGATTCAATGTTGGGACTATAAAATAAACATATTACCAATCCATATGTGAAATATTAAAACTAATAATTGAATAATAAATAAATAAAATTGAATTAAATAAACATGAATATGGATTTGAAAAAAGTAATTAATAAATTTATTTTTATTATTAATAAATTTATAAGATTATCTTAATATACTAGGGACTTAATGTTAGGTGACTCAAACACTCATTTTCTTCTATATAGTCCCACCCCCTACCTCATAATATCTCTATCTCAATCTCCTTCTCCCCTCCCTCTAACTCTCTGCTCTAACTATTATTATATTTAACATATAATCAATTTAAGTTATTTTTACATCCTTTTATTTTCATTTTTAAGTTTCTATATATATTTAATTCCACAATATGAATCTACTCCCACTTCTAATGATTTTGGATGATTTGTTTTGAAATATTTCCTTGATTATTCTTTTATTTATTCCATTAACTATTCTTATTATTATCTAGGACTATAATAATTTTATTATTTTGAAGTCCTAACTTTTAAAATCTAAAATGGCATATCCCATTATTATTTTTGGTACTTATGTGATTCAATATTTTACTATGCTTTGTGAAATTATTATGAAACCCATTTTCATCTCATCAATTCACTATATGTTTATGATAGTTTAATGTTTTTTATATGTGGAAAAAAGATTCATTATATATTATAATGTAATTAATGGGATCTATATTATATGTCCCCCCAGTCGATTGGGAAACACTTACATCTCCTGTGGTACTATGTATGGTATATGGGATGTTATATTAGCATATTATGTTTCTATGTCTTCGTGGCGATCATTGGGTTATATTTTGATAAAAAAAATTAAAATTTTAACATATTCTTATGGCTCTAATGATAACCATGTTTCTACGATATCAGTTCCCTTATGATATATCTCCATGTGACATTTTGTAATCTTCCCCATTTATGATTCAATGACTTATTTATTCTTATGATATCACACAATCATGTGTATTATAATTATAATTTTATTTGTCTTTTCAGATCACTATTCCTTTTATATATGTCCCTAGAGGGTCCCATGTAGTCATATGTTTGTGGGGAGATCTAGAATCATATTAAAAAATAAAAATAAAATATTTTTATGTTTATTTTAGTGTGGTTTATAATGTTTCAAATAATCTGAAAAATAGACCAATATATTTATAAGTGTAACATCCCAAGATCCATCACTCTCTCATGTGGGAAAATCAGGATGGTTATTGATCATAAAGTACACCTCTCCATATTCTAGAGGTTACAGACTAGTAGCTAGGGTCTATGAAATATAGGTGAGACTAGACCCCCTGGTACCAAGTTACAATACAATGAAAATAAATAACAATAAATATCATAGTGATGAATATAGAAGAAAAAATACAACATAAAACTTGAAAGTAATGTATAAATAATTACATAAGATAATAGGGAATCTTGTAATGATAGGATATAATTTATCTAAATATAAAAATAAAATTATTAAAAATAAAATTCCAAGCATAGAGAAAAAAATCAAAAAAGTATGGACCAAAACACGATGCCAGTCCCATCTCCATGCTCCAACACATATAGTATGAAAAAATCAATAACTAGGACCCTTTATATAATCAAAATCTGCATCCCTTTAATCATTTTTGGTACTAGATGGTGGCTCGAAAAAGTTGTGATTAAAAATCAATAGGCCCTAACCACCATGTCTAAGCAAATCCAGTCTTATAATGAGTGTATCCAATAAATTTATTAAAATGTCGATTTATAAATCAATTAATATGATTTAGAAATCAACCTAAATAAGTATGATGTTATAAATCTCAGTGTATGTAGCCCAACCATGATAATTATAACCACAAACCATGGAATAATCATTATAACCTAGAAAATCCATATGTATAATCATTTTAGTTTTTGGTCCAAGCCTATGATGTAATAATTTTAGTAAATAAGACATGCCTTCTATATAATTATTTCTATATAACTAGGAAAAGAACTATATATGGACATTTTTGTATAACAAATAACACCCCTCTATATAATCATTTCAGCATAAATGGGCCAATCCCTCTATAGAAGAATTTCAGCATGAATCAGAGACCAAATACTGATGGAAAGATTATGATAACTTAAGATCATAAAACACAATGGTTAATTATTACAATTACCATTTTTTAAATAACTCATTTATTCATTTAATTTTATATTAATTCTTTTCCATGCCAGTTTTCCCACCCAATTATTATCAAATAAGCACCATCCATTTCAATAATTAATTTTCCCTTTTTTACAAGATAAATCCATCATATGAAATCAACTAAGATCACATGTCATGTTAAAAAAGACATTAAGACATTATCCAATTCCTTATAGTTCATTGTTAGGCTCACCGTACATGTGTAACAAGATAAGTCACAACATAATTGAATCCAAAGTTATCCATTTATTAATCTGATAAATGATTTGTTATCAAAAATTATTAAATAAATTTTCATGATATGTCGGCACAATCAAATAATATTTCAGATACTTCAAAATTTAATAAGACTATATTGCTATTTATTCCTTCTAAATTTATCTTGTAATCTAGTAAACTCTTCTAATCGTTTACACTAATAATGTTGGAAGGAAAATATGATCATGAAGAAAACCTTGAACACAGGATATTAAGATTAACATCCAAAAAAATTATGGTCAAGATATTTAATCACTGTAGTGAAGAGGGATATAGAAGATAAGAAAACTAAATAAAAACATCTAACTGCAGATTACACACATGATCAAGATTCCTAAAATGGACGAAGGATCATCAAAATTTATAGAAGTCACCATGGGATAGAGAGCGGAGGCATTCACATTGATGAGAAAAATATTATATACACCTCTGGGCCTTAAAGCTACCAAGCCTGAGAAATATGCAACATGTGACCATTTCACAACATGTATTTCCATATTTTTAGTTACACCAAAAAAATAATTACGTTGAGTTAAAAATAATTCGATTGAATTTTGCAAGCCACATTAATGTTTCACAGTGTGTAACCATTTTACATCTTGAACTAGTGCATGACCTAGATATAGATACTTTCACATGTCATGTAATAAGTTCATGGAATGTATCAAATCCATGTCCAAAAACAGTTAGTGAGGTATTATTTGTGACATTTCCACATGTTGTAACAAGTTCATGGCGTGTACATTCCCAACACACTTCCCTCATCTCAAATTTTTGTTGAAAAAAAGAACCAAATATGAACCCTTCCAAAATGATGAAGAACCCAAATATACCATTTAAACTCTTACCCAACTTCCATAAATTTTAAAATAAAATAAATATATGAACTTTAGGTTATTTTCCACAAAAGAATATCTTCATTCCCACATAGGGACTTAACCACAGAATGTTAAAGAAGAAGGAAATCCCACCTGAAATATGTTCAACACAAAACTCATAGAAGGATGTACCTAGAAAAATAATAAATCATACATTGTCAGAAATATAAAATAACTTATCCACATAAAATTCGAATCATTAATATTTTGATTCTTCAAACAAGTCTCAGAACTATTCTTCCATTTCAAATTATCTCCCCTTGGTCTTTTCTAGAACTCACTATGATTCCACAACACTTGAACAAGAGGTATAATATTTCCTTAGAGAGAATTATCACTATTGTCCTAAATGGACATCAAATTCCCCCTATTGAAAGAATCAAAAAAAAATTGACATCCTCAGGGTCTATCAGATGAGAAGGGTCTGGATGGTATCTTTGAATATATGACACGTGAAACACATTGTGCATGATATCATTGCACTATAGAAGGGTTAATCAGTACACCAATAGACCAATTATTTCTACTACATAGAAAGACCCAGAAAACCTAGGAGATATCATTCCCTGTTTCCTAATACGGCATTACCACAACCTTGGTCAACCCAGAATGGAAAAAGTGATGTCCATCCTTGAACTCTAGATGTTGTCTCCACTATTCAACATATGATTTATTCCTTATTTGTGCAGTGAACAACTACCTCTCGATAAACTGAACATACTCAAACATATTCTACATGATATTGGGTTCAACAAATTCTAACTCACATAAATTTATCCAAAAAAGCAGTTAATGGCACAAACATCCATAAAAATCCTTGAAAGGTACCATCTAGATGGATTCCTAGATTTTTTTAATGAAAAGACATTGAGGACTATTTGATGCTTAGAAAACAATGAAATCCAAAACATAGGCTCATAATAGATTCCCCTGAACCTAAATCATCTATTCATATTAGCTATCAGTGTTAGGAGAAAAGGATGTACTTAGAAGAACATAATATCCAAGATCCTTGTAAATTCCCCTCTAGATATGACATGTGAAACATGGATCTATATTAGAAAAAATACTCTTCAGAACCCCATGAAAATAAACTACCTCATAGAATTAAATTCTACTAATATGATCACTAGTGGAGGTCAACCTAAAAGGGAATAAGTGGGATACATTCATCAGTTGATCAAAGATCACCCTGTTTTCATATTTTTCATGGGTTTTCCTAGGTAATACTATAAAAAATTCCATGGCGACATATTCCCATTTATATTCTATAATTGTAAGATTTTTCATCATCCCATCAGGCCTATGATGGTTAGTTTTTGCATGTTTTTAGGTGAAAAATCAAACCACAAAGACCCATGCCTCTTAAATAATTCCTGAAAAAATAGTACTTTGTATGGATGTCATTATACATTGTTGTTAAACATGGATGTATCACCCATATTGAATCAGGAAATTACCTCATCATATCCTTGTGAAAGCTTATTGAACCTATACTCAGTGATAAGAATGAAAAGAATTGATACTCCAAAGAGACCATCCTAATGGTGGATCCCATCAATATAGGTTGCCTCTGATATATAATCCCTCCAAATTAGATATTTTTTCTGTATTGATTTGGTCCAAAATCCTAGGTATTGTAGATATAAAAGGTATAACTACTCATCATGGGAACTTCTGAACATCTATATGCATGTCTGTAAATGGTTCGATCATTAACCACTTTTCTTAAGAATCCCACAGTGCCTATATTTTCATATTCTAGCTCAAGACATTAGCAATGTAATTTCCCATTCCCGGTGAATAAGACAACTCGAAGTCAAAATTCAATCGATACATGACCCACAAACCCAACCAAGGCTCAGTTATTACTGAGAAAATATGTACTTAATGCTATTGAGGTCCACGTACACCACAATCCTCTCACCCAAAAATAGTGTCTCTAGTATCATATATAATGAACCACTAAAGATGAATCTAGATTATGTGTAGGGATATTATTATCATGCATTCTCAATTATCTGGATGCATAAGAAACCACTAGATCTTCCTACTTTAGAACTTCACAAATTCTAACTCCAGGTACATCAGTGTTCATGGTATCTTCTTGTCCCAGTACTTGTAATGTGGGGATAAGTACTGAGTTTGGCCTAATTTTCATCTCCAAAAATTTTTTGTTAGAAGCATCTGGAAAATAAAATCTTCATCCCCTTATTAGTCATCCCAAAAATTGGTGATTCCCAATGGGATAATTCCTAAAAGAATATATAATATTAACCTAGTGAACCAAGAAAACTCAGAATCTCAAATACATTCTTAGTTCACTCCCAATAGACCATGTTTGCAAACTTCTCTAGGTCCACAAACACCCCATCCTATGATATGACATTACCTAAGAAGTTCAATTTATCAATCATGGGATTTTATTTGTTTAGATTAACATATATCCAATACTCTCAGAATGTACTCAAAATGATATCAAGATGTGGGGATTGATCTTCTGTGGACTATGAATAAAATAATATGTCTTTAAAAACCATAAATTGGTCCATACAATGATGAAAAATAGGATTCATAATTGATATGAATACCTTCATTTCATTTATTAAAAAAACGACATCATAATGAATTCATACTTCCCATATTTACTCCAAAAATCATTCTGAGATGTGTTTGATAGTCTTAAGCTAAACTTGTGATATCCTGGTTTCAAATAGGAGTTATACAATATCTTGGAACCTATAATTTTATTGAATGTACCACTGATACATTGATTGGGAAACCATTTTATATCCACCATTTTCTTAAATATATGATAATCCAAATACATTACAGAGTCCCATAAACATTTTTGGAGAAAAGAACAAAAAAAATCTATGGATATGTATATGGATTTCGAAACCTTTAACTTTAATATATTTTAACTAAACTATCATCTTCCAAAGCTCTACTAGTTCCATCATATATGGTTTTATAGAAAATTTTTATTATCCCGACACCAATTTGATCATGAATTTGATCTCATTATTGGGAGGTAAGTTATATAATTCAATTGAAACGACATCCTAATGATAGTATACCACTGGAGGAATGATATCCTACATCATTCCACCATCATCTAGAGTATGGATTTTTATTTTATATATGATATAGTCTAATATTCCATGAATTGGCCCTGCATGAATGTCTTGAAGATCCCACTAACCTTGATGAAAATATTTATCTCCATCTGAATATAGAAATGTAACAATCCTCTTATAACAGTTAATATTATTCTGGTATAGAACTAGAAAATACAACCACATATAAAATTGAAACATATAATTTTCAACTTGAACGATTCAAAAAACATTCTAGAGAACACACCTTGAAATTCTTGGTAATCCTAGACTACACTCCTGATAGTCTACTGATGGTCAATACAACATAAAATATGTCCAATACCTCAAAAATTTATTTTATAAAATAAAAGTTAAAAAAGGAATGTGATGCTCTTGTATCAAAAAAATAAAGGGTAGATGATACAAGAATCGTACCTATGATGGTAGAATGTCCTACATCCATAATAGCTGAAGTTGAATACATAGAATACAGCTTAATTTCCCATATACCATGGGATCCATTCTATTTTCCCATCTCTATTACCTCAACATAGTAGTTCCCCTCGAACCCTATGGTACAATTTCCCCAACCTCAACATGAATTGGTATTTGAACTCTACCTACTGGTCTGCTGCGGGGCAGTTGAGTCCGTCTTAGACTATGATACATGTCCTAATCCCTTCCTATTTCTCTTATATTTTATATCCCTATAAAAAATAAATTGGTGATCCCACCTATATTATGAATTTAACTCCAATGCAGGGAATTTACTTTGAGGCTTCTTCAAGGAAAACATGCCACACTAATTGCATGATACTGGAACACAACCCTAAGTCTGTTTTCCACTATCCTAAATGATATGTGCACATTTTCCATTGCTATAAATATCATTACATTACTTATTTACTTCTAAATATGAGCTCATAGTTTTCCCTAATGAAAATCCTATTTGTTTCTCAAGGCTTATCTCATATTCCAATCATTGATGAGTGGCTAATTAATCACATTTGAAAATCTACTCAAATGAAAAAAGTAACATGAAACCTGATCTCATAGTGAATCCCATACTGAAAAAAATTTCACCTAGAGATCTCATCATCTTCAAACTATGGATATAAGTGTTTTTTATCGATCAACCAATAGATGTAGTTTGTTACTTGCATGCTCTCCTATGTCATATTCATGAACTCGTAATCATTATTATCCAACAACATCTCTGGATAGAAGTGTCTCAAAAATTTCTCCTTAAACTCCCTCCAATATATCTCCTCTTTTTTCTAAACTTGATCAATGGTATATCTCTAATGCTTGGATGGTCCACAAATCATTTTTTTAACAACCATAACCCTCTAATATGTGGAGGTCCCACGATGAATTATGATTTTCTATAATGATTAATTCAAAAACTCAACTTTTTGGGTTTTCCCTCCTTAGTAAACAATAGATGATGTTGTATATGGAATACTTTTTAAAAACCAGACATCAAAGGCATAGTGAAAACAATATCCCTTTCCATGGATAGAATTACTATCATAAAGTTTTCCTGAAACTAAACATCCATTTGATCCCTAAGAGATACTGGGAGATCCGATTCAGTTTTATTGGCAGCATGCTGATTTCTGCTCACCATTTTCTCAAATCAATGATAACAAGGATCTATGTTTTCTATTAGGGAAACACAAAGCCTAGAACACCAGATAACAATAAGGATATCCTTAATATATAAGAACAATAGAGAACCATTGACCCATGGCCTCTCTAAAAATGTATTAAAATTATTTTATCATAAAATATCATTTACTTCTATTTATTTATTAGATATAATAGGTATCTCATTTAATAGATCATATATAAAACTTTATCACATGAAATAAACATGTTTCTATCATGAAAAATGCATGTAAATATTCATCCTTCTGTTTATGTTATGATGCATGCATGCTTTCCCAGAACCAAACCTTATTATGAGTAAAAATATCAAGAAATAACAACATCACTAAAGATGTGAATTTCCCAAGGTGAAATAACAACAACAAAACTGAAAATCATAAATAGAATCCCTATCCCTAGGTACTCAGATTTTCCCCTATACATTGGTTATCTACTCCCATGCATGAACTCAATAAAAATCCCAAAACACCCCTGCCTCTTTTCTACATTTCCTTAATTGTAATGTAATATAAAAAAATATACTTATAATACCAATTTGTAACATCCCGTGATCGGACACTCTCTCAGATGGCATAATCATGTTTTTTATTAAATGTCAAGTGACATCATATTCTAGGTGTTGTTGTCTTGTAGCAAGGGAGTAATGTATATAGTGGGGACACTATTCTTTATGGTACATAGTTACGATAAAATGGAAATTATAAAATAATAAATACCCTAATAATTGATATATAGGTGATAATACAACATTTTAATATAAAGTAATGTAAGAACCAATAATAAAAAAATTGAGAACCACATAATGTCAAGATGAAATGTATCTGAATTTCAAGATGAATGCTTAAAAAATAATAGACCATAATGACAAAAATACTCCAAACACCCTGATATTGATCCCCATATAATTCCTATACCCAAGCTCTAACCCATCCAGTATGAAATAATAAAATACAAGGTTCCTTTTATCTTTTTCCAACTAGTATCCATGTAATCTAATCAGTTACCAAAAGACGACCAGATTAGGGTGTGATTGAAACTCAGTTGGACAACACCACCTTTTACAAATTAAACTTGTTTTATAATGAATGTATATAATGATGTGATAAATAAATCTATTTATTAATCAATTAATATAATAAAAAAATAAAATATATTGGAAAACATTTTGAAATATCTCTATGCTTTGAGCACAACCGTGCCATATATAACCACCAAACATGTCATAATTATAGGAACTAAGTAATGTCCTCATTATAATAATTTCAAAATATGGGTCATGCCATATATATAATCATGTTTTCATCTAGTAAAATCCTTCTATATATCAATTCAACATAACCATGGTAATCCCTCTGTATAAGTATTTCAACATAACTAGGGAAATCCCCTATTCAAGAATTTTAGCATAACCTTATTAAGACCTCTCCAGATACAACAATGAAATGTAAGGGCGTTTGTATTATCTCCAGGTGATCGTGATTCTGGATTCATAAGAATTTATCCAAAAATTCATTTTTATTTCAAATCCACTGGGAAATTAGCCAATGGATGTCTTTAGGGGAGTTCACTAGTTTCTCCATGCCTATGCACTACATCAATGAGTTTATGTACCTCTGGTTCAAAGGAGTAGGTTAGAAGTCTATTGAAAGGAATTCATGTTCTTTCCTCCTTGTGGTGGGTTTCTAGTGTATCAGGGATGATCAAAAGTGGGTTCAACATAAGGATCTACCTTCCTCAGGTTTGACCTAGATATTCAGGGCTAGATGCTTCACCTCCAAACTCCCACATCGATTGAAAAACTTGTATGATCCTCCATATCTGATTAATATTATGTGGAATAATAATTGGGTTCCTCTATCAATAGACACTTACCTTGGACATTAGATCAACTAAACCCCCCTCTCAACAACCTCATGTTTAATACAGATGGATCTTGATACAGATTCTCCTTGAGGGAAGGATGTGTTTTCTGTGATGAAAAGAGTTCTTTGCTTCTTGAATTTAGTTCATACTATGTATATGGTGATTCATTAGGCATGTATGGTAACACCATTCTCATTGGACTTTCCCACCATCATTCTAAGTGAAACTCCTTGACAAGGTTTAATCTAACTCTAATCTCATCTGTGACTTTCATAAAGGCCTCATCCCTAATTTTTGGAAGATTTATTATGTGATATGTAATTATAATAATTACATGAATGACAAGATAGATATTATTCAAACCTAGATTAAAGGTAATAATGTAGATTACATTCACACCTAAAGGTCATCCTTCAACTCCCATATTAAGGTAAATTATCACATTGTCTCTATTCCCTTAGTATGTTCCCACTATGTTATTGGGGATTCCCTTGGTATGCATTACTATATTCCCCCTTAAGTGTTCTCCCATACTTCAGCTATATTAATAAAAAAAAATTATTGTTATTTAGGCTGAAATGAACATTTCATCCAGTTAAAAAAATTGATCGAACATTTCAGGTTGTGTAAATATTTCACAATGTGTAACCAATTCACATCCTGAACTAGTTCATGACATATTCCTAAAGAAATTTACCCATCAGATAATAGGTCCATGATGTGTAACCAATTAAATTCATGAACAAGTTTTTGATATATTATAAAAAATATTTACAAATATTGTAATAGGTTCATGGCATGTGAATTTATAACAGATTGCAATATGACTATATTTTTTCTAAAACCCTTAAACCACCTCGAAATCCATCCAAAATAACAGATAACCCTTATATGAAATTGACAGGATTTCCCATAATCCATTAATTTAAATAATCATACATCCTCAAACATTAGGTCTACATTCTCGAAAAGGTACTCAGTCACCAACGTTCAATTATGTAGGAAAACCAAATCGAAAGTGGTTCAACAAAAAACTCAAAGAGGGACGTAGCTAGAAAAAGATGACATCTCTAAATAAGTTTGTTTTATTTTATGTTTTTCATTTCATAAATATTATTATGATTATGAGCTGTGTGATTTTATATGTAAATTCTAAAAGCTTCATTCAATTATTTTTTCCACAAATACATGTTTTGGTAAATCCATTTGGTGTTACTATTGATCATATGGTCATTATGGATTTAATGAACATGATATTACATAAATTCATAGACTCTTTTATAGTGGAGTTTATGGGAGATATACTTATAAATTATGGGTCAGAAGAGAATCATTAGTGGAATTTAGATATTTTTTATAGGTCTTGTGTGAGAATAGTTTTTAAACAAAATTCTATAAATTCTAATTCTTGATTTAGGTTGTTATTTCCTATTGTCTTATATTTTTAGAGAAGCTAATATATATTAATACTATAATGGTTAAGGACATTATGTTAGGGTTTTTATTGAATATTTTATTTTTGATATTTCAATTTTTTTGGATTGAATTATTATTAATGGATATTTATTTATGATGTTTTAATGTTTTCTTATACTATAATAGCATTGTCATATAATGATGAAATGTTTTAATTGAGTAGGAAATGTTAGGATAATTTTTGAGGAATTATAGAGTAGGATTACTTAATATTAATTTCTAATTAATTTTATGTTAGTTGTTGGGTATGGAGTACTTCTTGATGCATAAATATTTATCATGGGATGTGTCTTGATACATGAAGGTAATGTTTTGGTTTATAAGTAAATGGAACCTAGACCTAAATAAAATAACTATCCTATGAACGAATTTTAATTAGTTTTTTTATCATAAATTGGAGATGTGTAGGAATTCCCATTTTGATGAAAGATTCAAGGTATATATAGAATATATAAATTCAAAATATGTTATCTTATAGTGAAATTTGAATATGATATAATGAAGGTGGGTGTAATATCTTCATGATTTTGATTTAGAGATTATGTATTTATCAGGGAAGGGAAATTTTTTGGAAATCTCCTTGATCATAAATTCATTATATCATGTGCTTGGGTAAGTAAAGGATTGGGGGAATATTAATGTTTTATTAGTAAAATGTTTTACCAAAATGATTAATATGATAGATAGAAGTTTTTTATTAGCACTATTTTATGTCAACATTGGTAGAATACATCTGATAAGGGTAGTTTAAGAGTGAAAAGTTTTTCAAGATAATGGATTCCCTAAATAGTGGTGAAATATTAATGGTTGTTATATTATGGTATATTACGATATTTACATTAGAGTATTAGTTGTTTTTTCAATTATTCATAGGGATACAGTTTTGTGAACAATCCTCCATTAATGTTTGGAAGTGTATCCTAGAGTTACAAAGAATTTTTTGAATTCTAGAATCACTTTCTAGTGGTCAGACATAAAAAAGAAAATTACAAAGTAATTTTTTCATTATTTCACTAATTAGAAAAAAATATGGAAAATTAAAAAATGGAAGGTCTCTTGTGACATTTACCAAACCTAAAATAGAAATAAAATAATATTTCTATTTAAATTGGTATGATATTTCTGAGGTTACTTTTGAAGAAATATAACATCTTGTTTACAGAAGATCTTATCAAAAAGGTAGTAAATTTGTTACATATAAGAAATATTTTTTTATTTTATATTCATGGAAATATTTATTGCAAATATATTGTTATAATTCATTCGTTTCAGAAGTATATTATATCTAATAGAGTCTATTGGTTTATTTCATCATTTGGGAAGGGACTATAGAGTGTTATGTGGGAACATTTTAAGATTAATATGATGTATTATTCACTAATAGATGAATATATGGATTATGTTTTTTATATTCATGAATATATTCTCTCGGATTTTGTTCTTGATTTGAGGAGATACTGAAAGGAACATCTTCCATTGGAGATACTGTTTTGTAAAAACAGTAACTAGTAATAAATAAATATAGAACCATTTGTTTCATTACAAATTCATCCATATTTGTCCCCATAATACATGAATGAAGTTGGTGAAAGTTATATTATGGGACTATTTTTGGTGTAGGAGACTATATATCAAATTATATTGATTCAAATATATATCAAACAAACTATCTGTTTGTAGAAACACTGTAGTGGTCAAAGAATATTACATTTGATATTTGATTCTAGAGATATTGTTTTTCCAAATATGATAAATAGGTTTGGGTATAAATGGAATGAGTAAAAAGTAAAACTAATTCCATGATATGTTGGTACATTTAACACTAATAAAAAATATTTGATGTAGTGCATTAGATGGAATTAAAAAATTATTTTATTGAAATTCATAAGATTTTCCATGTTTCTTAGTTGAAAAATTATCATCCATAACCAACCCTTATATTAAGATGGGAATAAGTTCAATTAAAACCGGATTCCAAATATATGAGAAATTTATTTTGATTTTTAGAATATTTAGATAATTTTATTAAGAGATGGAGTATTCTATTGGTATTGATGGCATGATAAAAGAGGAATATTAAGTGAGGGAGATAGATATGGGTTTGTAATGATCATAGTTATATGTCTATAATAGATTATATGACTTTTTATAAAATAAAATTCTTATATTAATTTGAAAATTTTAATTTTTATAGTTATATTCATGGTTAGGCTAAGTGTGGGTGATAAACATGCATGGGGTGTTTATATCCATTATTTTTGTCAGGTTAAAAAATATGTAAGATATTTTTGTAGGATATTTTTGATTCATAGAAGTCCAAAACAAATATTTGAACATGGTTAGATAGAAATTTGGACTTACTATGCCGGCTAAAAATTTTTATCAGGGGGTATGATCAGAATTCATATTTTAAAGGTTATTTTTCCCTTAAAAATTCTATTTAACATCCTCATTTAGACAATGAATATTTCTTTATCATATAGAGTATAATTAGGGATTTTTCTTCATGAATAAATGTAATTATCTTGTGGATTGACTAGATTTATATTGATTCAAAGGCTTGGATTTGATGAATTAAACTACCCATGAATATTTAATAATTAATCTATATTAATCAAATTATCTTTAATGTAAATGGACATGTGGTTATTATATTTAGGTATAATAGGGTTTATATCAGGAATATTTATTTTTAATGGCATGGATTGGTTGATTTGATACCATTATTTTGTCTTAGATTGGGGGATTTGGGAATTTTCAAAGGTTACCCATCTAGATAGGTGGGTTTGATTTATTTTATAATGATTTATATTTTTTATTTTTGAATTTTTATGAATTATTGGGGACAAAAAGTTCATAATTCTTGTTAATTATAGTGTTGTCAAAAAACATGTTTTTAACACTAAATTTTTAACAAAAAAATTAGTTGTTTTTATAACAATTATAGTTTTCAATTGAAGTTTCTTTTTCAAAAATACTTTATTGGTTATTAAATATTATATATTTTAAATATCTTTCTGTAATGAATTTGATACTAAAGTGGATAATTTTTATTTCATTGACTTACTAAATGAGGTGTGTGAATATTTAAAATTGATTTAGTGAGCCTTTTTAAAAAATAATCCATGTGGATATGAAGAGTTGATGAGAATTAACTGAGGAGAGAAATGTTAGGATAAATATGATTGAATAAAAACATAGAAAATGGTGTGATTTTTAGATGTATTAATGGGATTTCTTACTTCACAAATTTATTCTAGAATTGAATTTAATGGATAAAAAAATGAGTATTTTCCATGTACAAGGGTCTTATATCATTATAAATGTTTTGGAAAATGGGTATTTTCACTTGATGTTTTTTGAAATGAGGATTTTACTTTGAGTTTATTCTCATCCCCATCATGTGCAACTGAATGGATATATATAGATAATATTGTATGTGATGTAGGAAATTGAAAAACATCTATCTTAGTATGTGTAGAGTATTAGTTTCATGTTATAGAAATAGTGGTGAAGATTGTTGAATGGGATTTATGATATTTTATATTTTATTTTCCTGTATCATTGTATTTCTTCCAAATGTTGAATATTTTGAGTAAGATTGTTATTGAAGAACTTTTTAATTAAATTATATATTTTAATTGTATTATTTTTCAAAGGCATGATATTTTTATTATCTTTTTAAATAAAAATTATTCCTAAAATGATATATTTTATCCCAAACTTTTTTTATGGTATCCTTTCACAATTGTAGTATGTGTTTGGGGCCCTATTACATCCCATATTGAGTCGTGATATTCAAGATCATAGGTCTGGGTGTTCTAATTAAGAATTATTATCCAAAATATATAAATAATATTTCCTTAAATATTTTAATTTATAAAAAAAATTGGAGGGTTAAATGTTCATAAGGATAGCCATGAACTGCCTCCTCTAGAAACCCAACTAGTCCAATAGTAAAGTGAGGGATATGACCCTCAAGTCCAACCTATAACTGGATATGTGTTGTATAATGTGTTTGAGGGTATATAACGAATAAAAATGATGGTAATTGCATTATTTATATAAATTTATGTAATATATGATATGAATAGATTAAATAATCAACACCATTCATAAATAAAAAAGAAAAGCAAATCCATGAATTAAATTTCTTAAAAATTTAGAAATAACAGAAAAGTACCAAACAAATAATATGTGATGAAAAAAGTCAATGAATGATACTAATAAACCACTTTGAGATAATAATTAAAAAATTGATCACAAAAAAGAACCTACACATTAAAAGGGACGATTATATATAAAGGTTGAACATAAAAGTATACTATGTTGGATCCTACAAAGATAATTTCATGAAAATTTAAAATAATCATACTAAATCCTAAAGATTAAACAAATAAAAAACCTATTAAATAAATACTTAAAACTATATACCATCATCAAAAATTCATGATGAATTAGTAACACATAAATAACCAAATATATTTCAAAATATTTATATAAGAAAGATACCTAACATTGGCTTACCCACTAGTTTGTCACTCTCACAAACTAATTTCTAAATTTATATTCTTTTATCCTATATTAAAGTCATCCTTCACCACATAAAGACAATCAACCTCCCATCAAATATCCCATGTAGCTCATTATAGTCCCATCAGCATCATGTCATCTGAAACTGAGTATTTTTATATAAGGAACTTCCACCCATTTGATATGTATTAAACCTTAACCCATCACAACCCATGCATATAAGACTATAATAAAACATATTAACCATTAGTAGATACAAGTAGGTGTTTAAACCTTAATACACTTTTGGGTACACATATAATTGTAGGGAGATATAGAGAGATCACTTCCTATGTAGACACACACCCAACCACTTAAATATTTACATACTAGATATTTATCTTTAACATGATACACAAAAAGGAAAGTATAGAAGAGGGATAAGTTAACCATTCATTTCCTCACTATCCTATATACTAAGGAGAACATCCATGCCCAAAACATTTGGTAATTAGATACCCACCCATCATGGGTGATAGAGTGTAATAAATCAATAAATAGTGGTATAAATATAGCACATAACCAAACTAAGGGAAAATAACTTCACATTGACTCAACTACAACTACCATCTCACTCTATTTCCTTTTGACACCACTATGCCATCTAAAAATAGATCTAACACATACACTTATGCAATAAGATTCAACATATCTAAACACTATCAAAAGTTGTTAGAAATTACTTTTCATTCACTGTATCCCACTAAAATATCATTTCAATTAAATAAATGTATTATAAGTTAACATAAATTATAATTCAAATTACTAAATTTATATATATCCACATCATTCTCTTAAAATCATTTGATAAAAAAATAGATTCCCTTATATATATCACCAACATTTATATCCTTCCCATGAGTTAAAAACTAATTCATTTTCCATTACATGATCTAGGTACTCTAGGAATCATTATAATCTACAACAAGGGAGATTCACCCTTGATGTATAGTCTAACTATAGATGGAAGATCGAACCACAATAAGAAACCTTCTAATTGTAACCATAAAATGCCCACATAATAAAGGATATGAAATCAAAATTATCAACACATACCCAAGAAACCCATCATCAGTCATTACACAAAAAACATTGCAAATAGGTAATACCCACTCTCAACCTACAATATCTCTACCATAATCGACCTTATATAAAAGCTACGAATAGACAAAGCCACACTATCAAATTCTATTATCCACACCATTCCCAGTATTCCAACCATACTAAACCCCACACATCAAAAAAAAATAAGAGCTATACCATCATAAATCACACATATAAAAAAGTAAATTTCAATGTGGAAAATTAATGGGGGAAACTAAGGCTATTACACTAAGGAAGATAAACCATATGCAAATCCGAAAGGGCTCACTCAACCCCAAAAAATTATCTCCATACAAGACAAATTTCATTGATATAATTAATTAACTAATTCCTTTTTCGTGGGTTTATGAAACATGGAATATAACATATATAGCTAAAAAAGTATAAAATTAAACCATAAAATTACAAAATAATTACTTTATTATTTATTTTTAATCAATACTGAATGATAAAAAAATATCACGAAACTCTTTATTTATTCATTCAATCATTTCTATCATTACATTGTGAATATAATTTCAAGAACATTAACAATGGAAAATAATATGATCAACATGTTAATCAAGATAATAGACTATCTTGAAAATCACAAGAGGCATTACCAATAAATAATCAACGACATGTGATAAAAAAACATACCAATTAATTATTAATTTTGTTTAATATATTTCATTGATTAATTATTATATTTACTGAATGAATATTATGAATAGTAGTTTTACATCAACCTAATAAAATGATAACTAACAAATCATATACCTCATGATATATAATAACCTTCATGATGGAAAATAATAACTCACACATATCATAAATAACCTATCTAAAAAATTAATTATGAAACTTGAAAACATTACACCAGGGAACTTCTTAAAAAAACTGAATCCTAGTAATAAATGATAGAAACCAATACCATTTCATAGATGGATAAAAATTATAGACCCAAACAACCCATAGAAAAAGAAACTCACAATGGATTCCCATTGATCAATCTCTAGGAGATAAAGTCTAAATCCTTTAAAGTGGTGGTAAAAAGTTTTTGGAAGCGGCTTGTGGGTCATTTAATTTTCAATGTATAAAAATGGAAATATCCTTATTTTGGAGTCCCTTAAAAATTTATAATGAGCTATAATTTATGAAAACTACATTAGAAACTACTTTAACATATCTTAATATATAGGTATATCAAAATAATTATATTGCAGCAAGGAACACCACAATACAATAGTTCAAATCCAAAATAACAATACATAATCCATGATGAAAGCCAAAGATATATTTATTAGTTCTGAAAAATCAGGGTCAAGATTCGGTCTATCCTATGAACCATGATGCATCAACCCCGTTTATAGAAGAGGCATGGAATCCTAATACATGAGGCACCATGATGTAGCCTACGCTCGTGGAAACCCCTATGATTTATAGGGAAACAAATAATCCTTACAGTGATCCTTTATTACACAAGAACTATGACATGATGAAAGGGAATGTCTCTACACAACCCCACATTGTAAGATAAGGGACCCACCAAAACTAACTATATGTGGGTAGAGACATCAAGACCATCACCTTGATCCACAACATTATAAGGACAACACAGTTTTCTGTATGGTTCATCTCTAACAACATTATACCACACCCTAAATATCACACCACAACCCTTATATTTCAGCTAAGAATTGAAATCAAATCCCCTTCTATCCTCTTCTTAGAAACCTCCAACCACCAAAAAATAACCATGAAATCCCTTGGAAAAAACTAGTCCATTACATTAGTTATTTATAAAAATTTGTTTTTCATCATAATTTAATCCAAAACTATGAATGGAAATAAAAAGGCAAACGTGACAGCCACCCAACATGATACCACTCAAGTATCTTAATGTAACATGGATATAATCAACTCAAAGTTATTTGAGATCATATTAACACATAAAAACATTCATATCATAAAACCTAACATTTCAAATGCAGCATCTTAATGGGAAAAAAGAATCAAACCTATAAAAACATGGGATATTGAGTGTATATATGTTGTTCCTGCAACCAATAACTCACCACCAAGTCCCCATTATGCCTCAACACATGGACCAATGGAATAAAATTCTCAAAAAAAAAATTCTTATAATTTTCCTAGATCTCTAAAAAATAATTATAAAGGTCACATGATCCTAAATTACTAGGTCACCATAGTCAATGACTTGAGTACCATCATGAACGTATTTTCGAATATATTACATATCGAAGGCACCATGAATCCATATAAGCTATAGGGAAAATTAAATCCAATTTGAAAAAACTATTAAACACCCCAAAACCTTAAAAGGTTAATAAAATTAGGGATGTAACTTACTATTATGACCAACCTCCACTTCCCATGATGAGGAGATACATAAAAAACACATGATCCCAATTTAACACTCTAAAGGCCTCCTATTTTGATTTGAAGAGGACTTCAAAATGTCCTGAGTTTCCTTCAATCACTCACAAGTCACATTTACCTTCTATATATTGCTCTAATAAAATTATAACTGATGAATATCCAACCCTCTAACCAACATCCAATAAAAAATTGATCAGAAAGGTTAGGATATCAATTCCTCAAAGTGATATGTTCTAATGAGGGGTTATAATAGTTATATTTAGAAAACTCCACTAAGGGTATGTGCCTCACCCACAAACCTCCAAGATCTAGAATTCACATGCGCACCATCTACTATAATGTCAGGATAGTTTTCTCTTCTTGATCATCCATCAATAGATGGTTAGTTATTGTAAGAAATAATAGAGATCAAAAAAAACATTGGAGACCCCTCGAAAACTTATATGTGAAATATGAATCATGATAATAGGTGAATGAATTCATAAGCCAATGAATCCTCACAACCTTCTCAATATACTACCCTAAAAAATCACTTATGAGCACAACTTCATAATTATTAAGAAGTGACATAACTACATCATGTGGTCAATTATTAAACATATGACATCATATCCTCCTTGATATTTAGAAAACATGGTGATGATTTCTATCAAGATGTAATTCCATTTCCACTACAGGACATCAAGCTATTGGAGTAGCCCACCAGGGACATCATGCTCAACCTATACCCTCTGGAAAATAAAACATATTGAAAAAAACTCTGTAATAATATTATTCCTCCCACACCACCTAAACTAACCTCATATACTATAATACATCTCAACCACCCTAAGATATCACACTAGTAGGGAATTTTGGAACTATTGAAGAAACAAAATCATATGTCCTTGATTGAATAAGAATCCTCCCATAGAATAACCTATCATAATGAAAATCCATAAACGAAACCTCAAATAAAACTAAAAAAACAACTCAATATCTCCAAATATCTACCTCAGAATCCCCCAATTAGGGATCCTCCACTTACCCAACCAAAAATGAATGAATTTTTCCAGACAATGGAACCCTCTTATATCATCAACTCCTATATAAATGATTATTAAAAAAGTTTCTTTTATCACCATCGAAGCATCCCCAAACTGATTCACAACTTCATTATGTGAATTTCTTCTCAACTCTTATACCATAAAATTTCCTTTATTTGACATATAAGAAATATTGATAAATCTGATAATAATTCCATCCATCACACATTTCAAATATTAAGATTATTATGTGAGAAGACAAACCTTAAGTTATTTTGATATGTGAATACCAAAAACACTCTCACTAATGAGGTAATACTTCCACAACATTATTGAAAAAAACCATTATAAGATTATGATTATGGGTAATGTATTTACATTCATGAGGTCATAACTATAACGACCCAGAAGTGATAAATTCCCATTGATACATTAGAATACAACCCAATCCAAGACAAAAAGATTCAAAATAAACCATTAACATAATGATAAACTTAAAAAATTAAAAAGGGAAATTATCATATTCTCCTTTAAATAATCAGAATAAGATTAACCCTAGCCAATCTACACAAGTTCACAATCCTTTATTTTGAATTTTCAAATAGGAGTCATAATATGAGAGTTGTTTAGAATGAAACTCCAATAATAAACATATATAACTAGGAAAATATATGAATTTATGATATTCATATGGGTTATCTAAGATATAGATGAGTCAACCATCAATGGATATGTTTTCAATCCATTATTAGATTTGAGATGTCCCATAAATAGAAACTATTGAACTAAAATCCACACTTTAATATATTATAGAATACAAAATGTTGACTAAGAACTATCTAAATAGCTCAATGAATGTTTTAATTTTATGGAAAATCAATTTTCATACAAATAAATTACAAAAAAATTTCATAATACTTAAATAAATTATACAAATAGATTCCCAAACACCTTAATAGTATTGTACCTTCGGAAACCTAGATACAAAAATTCAAGTACATAAATGAACTACATTATCTCCCAGTCGTTTCTTCTTGACTAGAACCATTATTAGTAAAACCAAAAAATAATATATATCTTCATAACCAAAGGAAGAAAAAAACAGTTGTGAGATCAAATACTAAGTAAGGATAAGGAAGGGAGATATGTTAGAATAATATTGAGAATAAGGGTATGAGAACATGATCATGAAAATAGAAGATCATACCCTACATATAAAAGAACATATACAAGAATCATGGAATAAAGCATTGTAGTTCATAAGACATTAATCATAAGGAAATAAATAATATAATCCATGAAATCATATATAGGAATAAAATATGGAATTATAGAAAACACATAATTATATAATATCATTTCTATAGTATCCAAGGAATATATTATAATTCCATACAATTATTATGGGTTCACTCCCAAAACCATCGTGGATATTAAGGTTCACTCCCATGGCTAACTTAGTAGCATGAGTTCACTACTCATACCATATTGGTAGTCATGGATCACATCCGTGGAAATATTAGTAGCATCAGTTCACTCCTCATTCCATATTGGTAGTCCTAGATCACTCCCATGGCCATATTAGTTAAACAGGTTTACCCCCAAGATCATCTTAGTCTATATCATGAGATATAAATCTTTACCCAATGCATTAGAGGGAGATATAGATCCCAAACATCTCATAATGAAACCATACAAACATGTGACACAAGATCATAAATTATGATATCATTTTTCAATAAATTAAATGGGTATTATTAACATTTAATTATATCATATCTTGTGGAAACAAAGAAGTTCCATAATCAATTCTTCATAAGTAAAACCCATGAAAAGAAGCGGGGTTTGAAATCATATAACCTGTAAAAGAGAAATGAGGGTCACAAGTATCATTCTATAAAAACATAAATAATTCAAGAAAAATTATGAATTAAACCTTTTTATTAATTCCTAGAAGGGAATGAGTATCATCAAATTATGTCATCATAGATGGAAAATAACTTGGAAGGATATATTAAAAACATTTCTTGAGGAAAATTTCATTTTTTCATTGAAACATTCTCATTAAAAAATAATAAATTATGAAAACCATTTCCTATAAAAATAAATTGAAAACAACTAAAGCTGGATTAAAAACATTTTGATATCATTTATCATTGAAAAATTAAAAACAATATTGGAAAAATTTTGAAAACCATTTTACTTGAATACTTATAAAAGAATCTTCGAAACAATTTAGAATCCTTTTTATTTGAAAATAGATTTGAAAAAATTTAAACAAAGATTTGAAAAAAATTATAAATTATTAAAATAAATTTTCCTTTAAAGTTACCTTCAAGGAACATTTAAAAAAAATTAAAAAAATTTTAAAAAAAAAATTTAATCATTTTTTAATAAATGGTTTTTGTAATAAAATTGATTTTCGACCGAAGAGAGATATATTGTTAGATTTTTATTAATTTTTTTATTAATTATCATAAGTACCAATGAGTGGAAAATAGTACTAATATATAGATATATCTATACTAAATAGATTATAAGGAAACTCATGAGTCTCCATGAGATGATGATTATAATATTTAATCAAAAGAAGCATAATCATTATCAATCTTCAAAAATGATGAGATTTTTTCAATAAACTCTTACCACTTGGTTACTCGGGATCATACTCTCCATGTAAATAAATGGAATTAAATGAAGTTTAAAATATCACTAAAATAAGGATATTCATCACATAAAATTTTGAATATAATTATATATTTCTTGACATATAATTTAGGTGTATAAAACTTGAGTCTAAAATAAGGCTCATTGAGACAAAAATATTTTACTGATTTGGTAACTTTTTGAAACTGAACCCCTTGAAATAATGATAAATGAGTTGATATGATAATAACAATAAATTTAATTATAATAATAATTTAATATATCCACTTTCTTTATACACACCTCAAAAAATGGGTGGTGAATAAAGCATGCATATCACTGAAATAAAAATTGAGATGAAATACCCTTACCTTGTGTTTTGACTCTCTTCATACTCATACAAAAATCTTTTATAATAAATATAAATTTATTATAAATATATAAAAGTCATATTGTTACTTATAATATCATATAAGGTTTGATTATGACTTTATATTACCCACTTATTAACAATTATATGTAAAGGTTTCACTTTGGGTAATATTCTCTTTGTTCTTTGCATGCATCTTATATTCTTATATATTTGGTCCATATATGTATATAATAATTTCTATAATGTATAATATTAGTTAAATATAATTTATATTCATTATATGAGTATTATAATAATATATAGAATATAAATTTATTAAATGGAATACCCATTCATGGAGACGGTAAGCCTTACGTACACATAGATGCGGTTTCTGTTTTTATTATCATATTGAAAGAAAGAATGTAAAGGAAATATGTGTATATATATGAATATATATTATTATTACAATATAATTATTATATCATATAAACCATATATTTTTTCTAAACCCATCTTTAATACATTCCATATATTATGTGAATGAATGACATCACTTTGAGTGGGTAGTAGTCCACATTTTCTTTAACAAAATTATCATATGTACACCAAATGTAAATTAAAAAAGATATATTTTTTAAAATAGATAAAGAAGAATAAATAAATAATCAATGTGATACATGACGTATAAGAACATAATTTTCCCCAAAATGTCCCCTATGAGAGGTAGAAATGGAAAAATGAACAATCATCATTTACTGAGGTGGAAGTTCTCCATACAAATAAATAGTGTGTTCGTTAACCATTAGATGGATGTGTGTGCAAGTATTAATCAGAAAATTATCAAAAAAATCCTGTTATTTTTAATATACTATTTTATACACAATAATGGAATAAAGTGGGTATAGGTGGTGGAAAATAAAAATAAAAGACATAAGTTTGGGAGAAGACATTACCTCTTAATCGGGTAACTTCCTTGGGACTGTGCCAAAAGGATTCCTAGGATTAATTTCTAAATAATAGGAGTATTAATAGAATAAGGGATGTATTTTGGGAGTTATATTGGGCATATATTTCATGAACCTATGTGTTTGGAGTGTTTTTAAGAAGAGGGATATTTCCTGGCCTTTTATAGGGAAGGGAAAGGACACACTTGGCATTTTTGAAAACTAATTTGGTTTACGCACATTTTAGATAAAAAAAGTGATAAAAAACCAACCAATATAAATAATAAAAGGTTAATGGAATAATATTTTCTATTATATGGGGTTTGGATAGGTTTATATGTCAGTTTTGGTCTTAAATTTAAGGTTTAGTACTTTATAAACCTATTTTTTCTTATAACTATTGTAATTAATTTTAATCTCATTCACTAATATTTTTAGTCAAAAAAGTGGACCTTATTAGAAATTATGAAATATTTTTATTTCAAATATGGAATACATTTTTCCAAATTTTAATCACATATGTGGAATAAATTAATTTAAAATTAATACCACTGACATGATGACATTGTAGGTTTTTAAAGTAAAAACATCCAAATGTTTTTGCTATGTTTTTATACCCAATATCAAAGTGATATTGATTATAATGAAGAAAATTATATTATATGATAAAAAAATTATATAACTAATATTTTATGCAAAAATAAATTATAATATACAATATAATTAAATTATACAAAAAGGCAGTTTTGAATTTAAATACTGTATTTTTCACTATTTATAAATAATTGAAGATTCTCGGAAAAATCCCCAAAATTCATCGTAATCTAATATTGAAATTATAAATTATAAAACTAATTTTAATTTATCTAATTAAATTTGTAAATGTGTCTAAAAATAATTTTATTGTTGTTCACAGAAAGACATGAACAGTTGTTTATTTCCAAAAATAATATTTTTAATCATATAAGGACTTTTCCAAAAATTAAATCATTCATCATCAATATGTTTTATTTATATAAAACCATTATACAGAATATTTTAAAAGTTGTTATCACTATTCATATTATTATTTTTAATGACTATTATATAATTAAATCATTTAAATAATTATAATAATAAAAATTATTTTTGTAAAAACACATTTTTGCGTGTAACGTATGCCAAGTCTGTGTTGTGTACAACATGTCAGTGTTGAATGTAATATATTCCATGTAAAAATCTAACCTTTATGTTCCCTGTAGACCAAGATAAAATTTATGTTGTGTTTTGGGCACAATTAACTTAGTGTTTCTTATAATTCAAGACAAACACAATGCTTTAATATAAAATGAATTATTTTCAGTGTTATGTAAAATGAATGTTATCAGAAAGGTTAAAATAATTCGAAAAAATTAATTCAAAAAATACCTGGGTGTTACATTCTACCACCCTTAAAATTAATTTCACCCTAATTTTTATGGGTTATCAAAGGTTTAATACTTGAATATATATTTCATATAAACCAACATCGTAATAATGGATACTAAAACATCCCTTAAAAAGGGAATGTTTGAACCATATCTATTACCCAAAGTAACATATCACTAGATTTAAACATAGGATAACGTAGTATTAGAGTGAATATTGGACATGGATGAAAAGTTTAATTATTTATAGACAGTTATTGAGTTCATCAATCACAAAGAACTGATTATCAAATAAATGTTGGGGCCTCAAATTCATAAATCTATGACGATTTAAAAGGATGTAGGATCTAAAAAATTTAGTAATTAGGATAAAAAAATATCTTTTGATCATTATACTAATTCTTAGTAATAATTTAATTGACCGAGAATATGAGGAAATATACTTACTTGATATATTTCTCTTAATAATATTTCATTCTTTAGTTCTGTGCTTCTATAAATTTCCAATTCATCCATTAAGTAATGTAACAAAAATTTAGAATTTAACTATGATTACTGAAGATCTAAAATACATATTTAGTAGATCTTAAGTCCCATTAAAGAATTTGAAGTATACCTATTTGACTCTAATTATTCTTCAAAGTCAATATTTTTAATACATTAATCTATAAAATTAAAATGTGACTATTTTTAGGCAATGTTTATAATAAATCAACAAAAATAATTACACATTAACCAGGATATCACGTAGGCCAGTGGTAGGTGTGTAACCCTTATCATCCTTTGGTAATGGTTTCATGACCCACGACCTTATCTAACATTATAGGTTTGTCAAACAAATTATGTGATTTATTTTTCTAAAAAAATATAATTTCAAAAGAAAATATGATGGACATCCATTAACATAACATTAATCACTATATAGACCTTTAACCAATGGTTTCATTACGAAATCCGTGCATAAATACATCCACTATAGTTTAACTTAAACTTTTAATGAATGGATTTCCTTATAAACCTTATGAATGATGAAAAACTTATCTTTATAAAGAAATCTATGAAATCCGCATAACAATTGTACCCCGTATATAACAAAGTATCTCTTGGTTGTTAGATTACAAACATGTGAATACCCTCATCAAATATTATCTTGAAACACAACAAAATTATAAATTTCCCAGAATACTTTTAGAAAACCTGCATGCTTCCTTATTCTAATGGTTACATGATATATTCCATGAATCAAAGATGTTGTATAATTCATCCATGACAACATTGAATAATTTTTCAATAGATCCTTTATGAGTTCTGAGGTATGAAATAACATCCAATATGTTTTTTCATATCCCATATATCTTTATACAAACCAAAAAAAAATTATCTTAACATATGGAACATATTAAGGGTTATCTTACCTTATTCAAAATATCACCATTTTATTAAATCAGTTTTCTATTACATAAAAAACATTCAACATAATAACTTAAATCCATAGTGAAAAACATAAACCATAAAATCCTTATTTATTTCACCATTCATATAACATAATTCTAGAATCTGAAATACATCAAAACTTCGATTATTCCACTTCATCCCAAATTAATAAGATGGATAACTCAAAAATTTACTTAATACATCTTCCCATTCACATTTTATATTTAGTCCCATAATCATCTGAGATATTACTATTACTCACACTACCTTGTTTATTCTCTCTAGGATCATTCCTCTTGAGACATTTATTTGCATAATGGATATCTATTCCACACTTAAAACATTTAACCTTTGAAGATGAATTATCGAGGCCAATATTCTCAACCATTTCTTTAACATAAATCTTTATTTTTTAACAGTACCTTGTTTTGTGTATATCATTTTCACATTAAAAAAATATTATTTTTCCTATAAGACATTAACATATGTGATTATTTTGGAATTCTTGACATAAAATAAACCAAATATTAGTCCATCCATCAAATTTATTACTCGAACTCTCATTAAACTCCTTTATCTTCCTTGATGAGTCAGAGAGTTGGATAAGGTACATGTTGTTAATTATGTTCTGTGAAAACTGGAACATCATGATCACATCATCTTACACTCTAGTTATCATCCCACGTTATTTCTCATCAGAAAATAGTCCATCACATTCAACATTAATCAAGTTAAATATTTTTTTTAAATTAATAAAACAAAAGTATAGTGTGAGCATCACTTATTATACAAAAAAGTAGATACTCATTAAAATAATTACTTATTGGATGTCTAAATCCTGAAATCTTCCGTAATCTATGGCACCATAGGTTTATCCTATGTTACTCAAAGACAACTTATATTTAAATCCTTAATGATGGTTTGTGAAGTGTTTTTTGAATTCTGAATGCATATCCCCTAAGTGTGTAAAACTATGTGTTGAGCAAGGCCTATTTTTTGGGTTCCAAATTACCCTGAGTCAGGACCGAAACATATTTTCAGAGTTATTACACATAAGTACATATGTTCTAGGTCCATATCCACTTGTAGTATATATACAAGGATTTATTTCATGGAATAAACTCACTGTTTCCTTTACCAAAATTCTAGAAATTTTTTCTAAATGTTAACTCAAATTTATACTTATCATTGGAGACATACCTAGACACAACCTTATAAATATACCTAGAGATATCACTAATGTTTTCTCATTATATTTTATAAAGGTTAACATATCCTTTTCCCTGATACCAACTAATGTGACCCTCACTTTTCATATATAGACATTGTATAACTTTTGTTGAATACTTTAATCATTATAAAAATAGACTCCCAAAGGCCATATTGGTCTATTGTCTTTTGAAACATGGAAACACAGACATTATTACATGAATGAGATACATTTTTATCAACTAGGATCTTCTTGACTATCACCCTTTATATACACGTATAAAATAATACAATTCTTCATAATATATGGAAGGAAACCAAAAAAGGGGAGAGATCAAAGGTAAAGTAAGGGTAAAAAAGTGAGATATATAGGCATAATAATGAGAATATGGGTATGAGAACATGATCATGAAATTAAAACATCATACACTACATATCAGAGATTTTATACATGAAACATGGTGTGAATCATGGAGGTTCATAAGACAAGAATCATAAGGAAATAATGAAAATAATCGATAAAATCATATCATAGGAACAAAACATGGAATTTTTGAAAAACTATAATCATATAATATGATTTCCATTGTATCCAAGGAATCTATTCCAAGACCATATTATTAGAATTAATTTACTCCATGTACCATCTTGGTCTCTATGGTTGACTCCGCTGGTCCTCTTAGTAGCATGAGTTCACTCCTCATACAATCTTTGTAGTCATGGTTCACTCCCATACCCATATTAGAAGCATGAGTTCACTTATCATACCATATTTGTAGTAATGGTTCACTATCATGGTCATAATAGTAGTCATGGTTTACTCCTAATAACATATTAGTCTATCTCTATAGATATAAATCATTGCCTAATGAATTGGATGAAGATACTGGTCCCACCCATATCATAATGAAATCATATATACATGTTTTATAAGATCACAAATAATCATATCATATCCAATGAAATAAAATGGTTATTATAAATATTTAACCATATCTTAAATAGTAAAAAAAGGCTTCATAATCATTTCATCATAATAATAGCACATTAATAGATGAAGGTTTCAAAAGCATATAACCTGTGAAAAAGAAACAGGTGTCATAAGAATCATTATATGAAAACATAAACCATTAATTAAACAATATGTATTAAACATTTGGATTAATTCCTATAATTTCATAAATAACATCAACAGATTTCATCTTATATGGAAAATTACATGGAATGATATTGAAAAAAATATTTCATATAGAAAATATCCTTTCTTTGTTGAAAAAATCTCCCTAAAACATAAAACCATGAAAACCACTTTTCCATGGAAAATTCATTGAAAACATAGAAATATGGACTAATAGAGTTTTGAAAAAAAATCGTTGAAAACATATAAAATAATCTAATTTTTTTTTTAAATCTATTTTTCTTTAATACTTATAAAAGAAGATTAAAGATATTATAAAAATATTTTTATTTTAAAATAGATTAAAAAACATATATAAGAAGATTTGAAAACCATAAAAATTATTTGAAATCATTTTTCAATTAAAATGATCATTAAGAATAATATGGAAATAAATTGATAAATGTTTTGAATTTTTTTAGAAACATGGTTTTTGAAATAAATCAGACTTCTGATCAAAGAGATAAATTTGATCATATTTTTCATAATTTATTTCTCAATTATATTAAGCATGAAATAGATGAAAAATGGTAATAATACATGGATGTATCTTGAATAAACATAGGATATGGATAATCATCAGTTTTTTTGGGATATGGATCACAATATTTTACCAAAGGAAGCACAATATTTAATAGTCTCAAAAGCGATATTATTGTTTCAATAAACTCTCACCATTTGGTTACTTGGGATCATGATTTTCTTGTAAAAAAATATAATTAAATGAATCATAAAAATATAATTTAAAGAATAATAATCATGAAATAATATGTAACATTGAATTATAAACCCCTCGAAAAATAATTAGGGTGCATGAAAAAACATGAGTCTTAAAGAAGGAAAATTTAGACAAAACTATTTTACCGATTTGGTATCTTTTGAAGCTTAAAACCAATGAAATAAATATCATTTAATGGAAATGTAAATACCCATAATATAATGTATAATAATAATTAAATATATCCATGTTAATTAGACACACCACATAAATGTAATGGGTGTTGAATAAAGAATTTATCTCATGGAAATAAACTGTGTGATGAAATCCCCTTACTTTGTGTCTGTATTTTAATCATACTATTAAAAAACTCATATATAATAAATATAAATTTAAAATAAATCTATAAATGAACTATATTATTACTTATATTAACATTTATGGTGTTATTATTACTTTATATCACACTCTTTCTGACAATTATATTCTAATGTTTCACTTCATGTAATATTCGCTATGTTCTTCGCTTGGGTCTAAATTTGTTATATTTGTGGCCCTTATAATTATATCATAAATTTCAGAATTTGAAACATGATTTAAATATAATTAATATTTAGTGTATTTTTGTTATAACAATCTATATAAACTATATTTATGTAGTGGAATACAACATTCATGTAGATCATAAGTCGTAGATACACATGAACGATATTTCCCTTTTTAAAGAAAGAAGGTATATGAAATATGGGTAAATATATGTATATATATATATCATTATTCTAGTAGCATAAATATATCATATATATTATATAATTTCATTAAACCCATCCTTAATATATTTCATGTAGTGTGTGAATGAATCACATCACACTGAGGGGGAAATAGTCCACACTTCCTCAAACGAAATTATTATATTTACACCAAATGGAAAGTAAAAGAGATATGTGTTGTAAAAGGAGTAAATAAAATTGAATAAATAATAAATATAATATATAAAATATATAAAAATATTTTTTATCATAATTTCCAATATTAGAGGTGGTAAAGGAAATATTAACAATTATCGTTTTTTTGAGGTGGTAGCTCGCTATACAAATAAGTAGTATATTCATACCCATTAGATAGAAGTGTGTGCATATTTAGTTGAATAATTATTGTAAAAAAACACTATTATATTGAATATACTTTTTATAAAATTATGGAATAAATATAGTGTAGGGGTGGATAATGAAAATAAAATAAAGGAGCTTTAGAGACGGCATTTCCTCTTAATCGGGTAACTCATTTGGGTTTGTGCCATGAGGATTTCTTTGATTACTTTATAAATAAGGGGAGGATTACAGAAGAAATGGACTTATGTTTTTTCATTTATTATTTAGATATTTTTCTAACCTAATTTGTATTAGAGGTGTGAATAAGTGGGAGATTTGGTGGCCTTTTATAAATATGGGAAATGACACACTTGGTATCTTTTAAAAACAATTTGGTACACCCTCGTTTTTACCTAACCAAAGTCATAAATAAAAATAACTCAATAATGTAAGGTTTTTTGTTGAAAAATTTCTAGAACATGGTTTTTCGACAAGTTTCTAGGTCATCTTGGGACCCAAATTTAAGGGTTAGTACTTTATTAACCCAAATTTTCTATTATTCATTGTAATTAATTTTAATCAGTTTTAATTATATTTTTAGTAAAAAACATATTTTAAATTATTATAAATTATAAATTATTCTGATTACAAATATGAAATTTATTTTTATAAATTATATTCCCATAATTTGTATAAATTAATTTAAATTTAATCCCACTCAAAGTATAATACTACAAGTTTTTTATGTAAAAAATCCAAAAACAATTCAATATTTTTATACCGAATTTCAAATGTGAAATAAATTAAAATTACCCAAATTGAATTAATTGATAAAAATATTATTTAATTAAACTTTTAAAAAAATTAAAATATAATTTACCATTATAATTAATTTAGAAAAAAATGTAGTTTTGAATTAAAATTTGATATTTTTCACTATTCATCCAAAAATGAAGTTTCTCATGAAAATCCCAAAAAAATTCCATATTATAATTTCAAAATTTAGAATTCAAAAATTATTTTTATTTTATAAAAGAAATTTTTTAAATGATTCTTTAATTTATTTTATTATTTTTCACAAGAGAACATGAAAAGTAGTTTATTTGAGAAAATATTATTTTTAAACATATAATGACTTTACCGAAAATTATATCTTTAATCATAAATATGTTTTATTTTTATATAAAAATTATGAAAAAATAATGGAAAATTAGTTATCAATATTCATATTACTACGTTAAATGGATATATTATAATTATATCATTTAGATAATTATAAAAATAAAAATATGTTTAGTAAAAACTCAGTTTTGTGTGTACCGTATACCAATTCAGTGTTATATGTTTCATACACCAAGTATGTGTTGTGTGAAATGTATTCCAAGTAAGGAGATAACCTTTTTGTTCCAAATATATAAAGATATAATTTATGATGTGTATAGTGCATGATTAACATTATGTTGCATAAAAGACAATACCAATGTAATGCTTTAATATAAAATAAACTATTTGTAGTGTCACATAAAATGAAAAATACTACAAAGATAAATTAATTCTGAATAAATAATTCACAAAATATCATGTTGTTACATTCATAATCATCACATAAGATATGAAACAATATAATTTTATTGAATTTTTTTTCCACAGATCGATATGGAAACTCATAGAACGCCACATTAATTAGTCACAATAATACAGGTAGAGGATTCATAACCTATGATAGAATTATAATGAAATCCTAATTCTTATAATATTATCTAAAATTAATATACCGAATATCCATAAAATTTCTCACATCAAATGGTATCTTGACCATAAATTGATATTTAAGAACTAGTCATCTCCCTTCTACCGCAGCATCATAAGGTGATACACTAAGAATAATATAACCTATTTGTAGAAGGTCAGTAATATGAATCTATAGATCACACAATTCAGATGGGTCCATCATATATGGATACATCGATATCATTGAGACACCTATTTTTAACTATTTTATGAAATTGATCTATCATCAATGTTATAGAATCTCAACCTCTTTTGGAAAGAAACTATGGAACTTGTATATAACTTTGGTATAATAAATAACCCTATACTAAACTCAGCATCAAATAAACCATCAATGAAGATAGAGAATAAACATTCCTTTGACCCATATGATGGTCTCGATGACTAAAAAACATAGACATATTTAATTTATTTTCATTAAGTAGAATATTACCCATGAATAAAACCACAATAAACTACACAGAATATAACCGATCAATGTCATGGATGATTTTGTATATATTTATCCAAAATCAATTGAAATCTCTCTAGGAGAGATATTTCCCAAGAATCAACATGAAATATCTACACACATTATATTAGAATGATAAAACTATAAAAGTCATAGTCTATACCACGAAAACTAGAAGTATCTCCACATCAAGTCTCAAACAAGGTCTGGGTTGGTTGAAATTAAGAGTGTATAGCCCCCTGAATATAAAAAGGTATAAATCCAAGTTGAATAAAATCTAATAATACCTCTTGCAAAGTCTAGATTTAATGGAACTTGAAACGATAAGATATGAATTTGACCACATACATATTCATTACCTCTATTTCCATGATATATACTATTATCTTCTCACTAATTTTAAGTATTATAGGAATTATAGGTAAATTCTCTCCCTACCCCATCCCCACATTGCTGAATAAAAGATATATTTACCTAATACTACTATTTCTACATTAGAGGATAATACTATAATGTGTATGTCTAAAGTGGGATAAATTATTTATGTAGGATACTGTGGAAGGTTTTGTAATCAATAATCTTATGACCATGAATTTTTAAAAGAAAAAAACTCATGCCTGATTAGTTAGAAGGATTTCGAGGACATATATCCCTACTGAAACAGGATGAAGAATTATTGATGAAACTCTAAAATATTTGAACCTTACACTAAATATGAAAATAAGAAATTATGGACATTTCTCTAAAATGTATAAGGTCTTAGTTACTCCACTATTAGGATGATTTATTCACATCTAGCACTCTCTCTATAACCTATTCCATTTCCAACAACCCAAGATACATAAATAATTTAACAGGGTAACCTGGTGCTGGATAAAAGGATTAAAAGAATCATCTAAATTTCTATCACTGTCCTCTTCACATGGATACTGGTCTGAAGAATAATTTAATAGGTTCTTATATTAGATACTGAACTATAACTTGTGGGATGTTTCTTAGTAATGTTTATAAATTATCTACTAGCAATCAATGTTCATGGTCAGAAAAAGAAACACGACATGAATCTGGTCAGATAAATTCTACCACATAACATGTTACTCCTTAAAATACCTATGGAACAAGAACAAACACTATTGGGCTTACCCACATAACATCATCATAGAAAATGAAACCCAATTATCCCTTTGATCTTAGAGAATACTAATGAAAATATCTTCCTCCTCCATCCAAATTTTGGTTTCCTAATATTTTTCTAATCCCACATTATTCTGATAACCCTGGCAATGATTCTCTTATTATGTCATAATCCATGTATCATAATCCTTGAATTTAACTCTATTGTGATCTACTATCATATATTTCAAATAATATATTTAATTAACCGAATAATGGGGTTGAACTAGAACAATTTCTTCAAAAGTGCAGTTGTTAAGTACTCCTGAATCCGGAACATAGAATACATTACTTATTTAATTAAATCAATTCAACCTAATTCCAGATATCTATCCAATTTAATTATTAGAAAAATCAATCATGATGATTTATCCTTACAAAATATTCTTCCCTAAAAATTTAATCATGTTTCTTATAATGTTTAGTAATCTTGAAGGCCCTTGCCTCGGATCATATATGATTTATAATACCCATTTCAAAGGAAGTCTCCCTTTTTATGTCACATACTAAGTCCAAATGATATTGTTTCCCTACCAACCTAAGTAATACTCACCAATTCCTATCTCCAAAATCACTCTTATCGCTTAACCATAAGCTCTCATACAACCCAATATTGAATTCATAAATTTTATCTCCCCTCTAGGGAGGACAGTGAAAAGAGGGGGATGCCCCCTGAACCCCAACTCTAATAACCCACAGTTTATATAAAATAACCAAGGGTATATAATGCATAAAAATAGTAATCATTAATCTATTTATATAAATTTAAGGAATAAAATATAATATTAGATCCATAAATCAACACCATTTATAATTTAAGAATCATTCCTAATACATTAATTTGATGTTATACATAAATAGAAACAACTCAATAGTTCAAATGAAATCCAAGGTAGTGTCCATGAACAATGAGAGCCTCTAAAAACAACTCAAAGATACTATATTCAAAAAAAAATCTAAATAGGTCTTATTGACCTGAATAACTATTTATATACATCAGGTGAGTATATAAGTATATTGAGCTGAATCCTCCCCAGAACCTCTCATGAAAATGTGAAATAAGCATACATAGGCCTTGTGATTAAATTAGTGAAACCAACTCCTAACTTAAATATGTAAAACTCTATCCCATCTTTAATAATTCTCTCTGACCCAGTTACGCATAAATGTATGAATATTCATATAAATACATATATCAAAAAATTACCCCACTTCCACTTCCCCATAATCTTTTCACTCTCTTTCCCTAACATTTGACATTTTGATCCCATATATCTTCCATAAGTTTTGTTTCACCCAATGAATACATCACACCAATTATTCTGTATGCCATGTAGTTTTTTTACATTAACATCGCCATAATCTCATATATAACCAAGTAGTAGAATAGAATCTTATACCACCCATGTGATATGAATGAAACCTTAATCCATCACAGCCCATTCTTGAACACACTTGGGAAACCATAGTCATTGTGATCATATATAAGTATGTTCTTTATCCATAGGAATTATCAACCTAAAAATATCTATATAGTAAGATGAAGATTCATCATAGCTGTTTTATAGATGTTCCCCACACATTAATCCATTTATTACTAGATATTCCAATATATCATGATATACTGAAGGGAGAGTGGTGAAGATAGTCATTCATTCCGTCACTAATTAGTATGATGACAAAAAAATCCATACCCAAAAACATTTGGGTATTAAAATCATTATAGACATGGGTTTTAGAGAATCTGAAACTAGAATTATAAGAATACATAAATCACAAAACCACACTAAGGGAAATGCATATCCTTCAACTCAACTAAAACTACTACCTCACATGATACCTTATTAAAACACTATGTAATAGGAAACAATATTTGAAACATGCACACATTCACTGAGATTCATCATTTTTATCTATCTTTAGTAGTAATTAACAAATAATTTTCATTCATTAAAACCTATTACATGTTACAGTTTAATTAAATTAATTCATCACAAGCCAACGTGATTTATAACAAAAATTATATATTTCCATATTTCCATCACATTCCTATCAGAAAAATCCTCTGAACCACACTATGGTTTTCCTTTAACACATTACCCATATAAACACTCATCCCATGAGTGCAACATTAATTTATGTTCCATTTCCTGATTTCGGTACTCTAGGTTTCATCTTAATCTACCAAAAGAGAGATTCACTCTCATTGAATAAGCCAGTTGTAGTAGGCTACTAGAACCCAAAATAAGTTACCATATGAAAATTACAATAAAAATCACTCATCAAGAAAATTATGAAATTTTAGATCTCAAAATGTACTAAAGAAACCCATCTTCTGGATTCACATAACAACTAAAAAAATAAGCCATACTAACTCTCATACTTTTTCATCAATCCTAACATCAGCCTGATCTTAATTATAAACATCAAGAAATCACCACAGTCACCTTCTTTCATCCACCCTCGCCTAGTATCCCATCCATTCCATAAAATTCACACCAGACAGAATTAGAAATATACCATTTTTGACACACATATGGAAACATTATTTCTATAACTACAAATGCAAGAGGAAACTAAGGCCACAACACAAAGGAATAAAATCCCAATGAAAACTAGGATACACTCACTCATCCCCATATAATAATCTATAGTTTGTTAAATTATCTTGAAAATCTTGAATTAACCAATTCATTATTACTAGGTTTCATTTATAAGAACCTTATCATCTGACATGAACAATATTTATGAATCAACCATAACATTATTGAAGTATTACTTTCATATTTAATATTTTTCAAAGAAGATCGATAAACAATTTTACATGACTACTTATTTATTAATTCCACCTAACTATTTTTATGCAGTTTATCCAATATTAATTACATTAATCATGATAAATAATGAAAGAAATGTTACAATATAGATAACACACTATCTTTCAAATTATAAGAGTCATTGTTAACAAATCATTAACACATGTGATAACAAACCTTTTTGATTCACAATTAATTCTGGTTAATATCTTTCTTAGGTTAATTTCACCATATACCAAAATATTATAAATCATTATAATTTTATATTGACATGAAAAAGGATATTTTATAGATATCTTATCTCATAATTTTTAACATTATATAGAAAATATATAAATAATAGGTTTAGATTTATGATGAACTCTCTCAAAAGGAACTGATGATCCCTTTAGACAACCCACCATAGAATTTATATCAGTAACAAAGAAACCCCATAAGAAATGAAGGAATCCAAATTCAAATGCTTTGAAATAGAGAACATGACACATAAGAACCAACTAGAGAAGAAAAAACTTACCTTGGTTCACTAATGAATGATCTTGTGGGGATGTGGCATACATCTAATAAAGTGTGTTTGTGGGGGGGGGGATTTCAGAAATATGCTCCTAATGTTTCTATGGTCTTATGGGAAAAGAATGAAATTTAATGATTCCAAAGGTACATAATAATATATACCCAGTTATAGTTTAATAACTTTTTTATGCCACCATCTTGACCATAATGTAAAAAATATTGCTTTAAATAAAACTGTAACGCTACTAGGAAGAATACATCATGGGGTTTTGAATCTGTAGTATCCCTTATAAATTGAAAATAAAATCCAAGAATATATCACCAATATCCTAGAAACATAGAGTAATTATATGATAACAACCTCATGTCATAGCTACCACTAGATTAATAACTACATGAAAACCCCAAACCTTGAGCCTTTATGACATGAACCATCCCTTTCAGGTCCTACCTATATTAAAAAAATAGAAATTCCATACCAATCCTACCACTAATAGGAAAAGAGTTAGTGACTAGCCTCAAGTGGTTATATAAGAAACATGGGAGGGCTTGTCGTATATCAACCAGTAATATTTTCATATATCCAATTAACAATGTGTGCAAAAAAGTTGTATATATAAAAATATAAATGAAACCAAATAAACAGAATATAACACATGAGTGAGGGAACTTTTTAGATCAATAAGTTTACTAGTACATATAACATAATGTAAAATGGTGGCATTGTATGTTCTAAATTGTAAACTGACAAAAGCCATGTTAATGAGTCCCTTTCTGCATGATGGCTCTAAACATGAACATCACCTCTTACCATTAAATTTTTGTACCACGAATCATTACCTTCAATGAATCCTCCAAACCCACTAGGATTAATCTTCTATCAAGACACATAAGCTACATAACCACCAAACCATCTCAAACTAATGGGTCTTCATAGAAACAAAATATGTGGGTAAAATTTAAATACATGGACGACAATAGAAACACTTCGTATGATTCCATGAAAATATGAACAATGGACAAGAAAAAATTTAATCTCAAGGTCCTAACACTAAGGAGAACCTATAAGGATTCCAATACGTACTATTCAAATATGATCATTTATTAGAATTGTAATGGCCACTAATAGTTTTTTTTTCATTTCAACTCCAATCATTGGACACACCTCGCATGAACAGACATAGGAGATTAGAATAAAAAATTCATTGTATCCCTAATTATATTTCAATATATGTACGAAATATAGAATGAAACTTTGGAGGGTATACTAACTAAAAACACCACATAATTCAATGTTTTATAGGATTATAGTTTCCAAAATGGCAGTAAAATCCAGGAAGGGGTGGCAACTAAACCATAAAGCATGTTTTACTACCATGGTGGATGCGCTACCTAAGGGTTAATGAAAACCCCAATATATTCATACAATGAACACATAAGAATTGTATATACAATCCAAGGTATCTATATCTATTATACTATCAGCCCATGTAAACTCTCGATATATGTAGTGGAGGATCCCTCACCCTATTGGGGGGATACCAACTCCAGTGGAGGATCCCACGACAAACCAGAGGTATTTAGAAAGTGGGGATACAGAACATTTAGGTAGGGGTCATATCCCCCATAATAATATGAGAATATTGACCCCATATGATAGATGGGTAATTTATCCCACAACCTAATCCAATACTATAAATCTACCCATAAATAATGCTAAAAATGGAATTATCAGTTCTGAAGAAGTGTTAATAATGTGAGTGATTCTAAATAGAAGGATTTATCAACACTTAAAAAAAGGGTGGATAAAGGACCACTTTAATAGTGCTAAAACAATTGTAGATAAGGGGATTTTATTAGTTCTTTTTTTCACTGTTAAATGGATCCTTTATTTTCTCATTTTTTTCCTATGATAATGGAGGCCTTTATGAGATCCTTTTGTCACTAATAATGGGGAACTCAATCAATGGTTGTTTCTTAGCACTAATAAAGGTGGGAATTTTTTCACATTTCATTGAGACCCCCTCCCTTATCCTCAATTTTCACCCACTCACCAACAACCTCCTTATTTGTGCTCCCCCACCCACTTTATTAGGGTATTACAAAATTCCAGCCTCATACACTCAACTTGATTTGTTTCATATACTTCTAATTTGGAACTCTAATGTCTTTACCACTACACCATGATATTTTATTGTCTATTTTGTAGTATTTGTATTTATTTTCATATATTATATATATATTTTTATATATATATTTAACCATTTTTATAAAATTATTTTTAAATGCATCTATAAAATATAAGTTTATGTGCGTTTGATATATATACTTATATCAATTTAGCTATGTTATATATTATATTCATTTACATGGACTATAATATTATATAAATATATTTCCATTTATTAATACACACATATATGTATATGTAAACATTATATATAATTTTTTATAAGAATATATACATATTCATATATTTTATAATGAAAAGCATGGTTGGATTTTTTATAAATACATTTTTAGAATATGTATGTATATATATATATATATATTTGTATATATATTTACATATTAACATATAATTCTATATTTATATATTAGATGTTTATAATATATATCTAATTATTTACTATAAAATATGTTTATATATTATATTTAATGATAATGATAATTATTTCTCTATGAAAATACATTTATATATAATTTATATACATAATAGTGATACACACACAAGTATGAATTTATATTTCTCACATACATGTACTAATATTTAAATAATGTGTATTTATTTACATATATTAAGATATATATATATACATATTTTTTTATTGACACACACATGATTATAGATAATCCTTAATTATATAAGTATATATATACATATTAATGAGTTTTTATATTGTATATTAAATGTATAATTTTTTCTTTTAAATAAAATGAATACTAACTATTTATTTTTTATATTTAAAAATAAATTTTTACGTAAATATGTTTAAATATATATTTATAAAATTTATATATTATATGTAAATAGGAAAAATATGCATATATTTAATTATTAATAAACCTGAATTGTAAAAAATGATAAAATTTCTAAACTATAATATCTATATGAATTTAATATCTTCGAATAAATTCATTTCCCACTAAAAAAGACAACAAGACCCCCTTAAATGATGATGAAATTTCATCGAATCTTAAGACATTTGGATACCCCAAAAAAATCAATCATGGAGGCCTTATGGGACTTTTTGGACTCAAAAAATGTGATTGGGTTTACTTGATCATGATATTATACATCTTTTCACAAGCTTTGATTAAATATGTCATAGATCTCAAACAGCAATGCAGATAAAAAGTTATGATCATTTGAAGGTCAAGTCATGTTTTCAACATATCATAGAAATATCATTATTTAACTTAATTTTTTTATCATGTAATTTTTATTAAATTCCAAATAATCAAATATAATTATAAAATTATTAATTAATAATAATAATTTTAAATTACATTATATATTTTTTCACTAGATTTCTTATATATTAAGTGTAAATGTGTATCTATCCTTATCTAAATGATATTTTAAAAAATATTATTTTTATATCATTGTAAATGTATTTATATATTAATATATTATTCTTAATGAAATATATTTTGTTTAATTAAATATGCCGATTAATAGTGCTAGGGAAAGAACAATGATAAAGGGAGGACTTTATCAGAACTAGTAAACAAGTGCTGATAAAGGCCCCCTTTTTCAGCACTTCTTTTCAAGCATTGACTGAGAGACACTTTATTAATGCTTATTTAATAGAACTGATAAAGGGAAACCCTTTATAACTACATTTTTATTAGTACTGATAACGTTTCCCTTTTTTGAGGGAATTTTTAGTGCTGATAAAGAACCCTTTATCAGTATAAAAAATGAGTAGATAAAGAAACCTTTATTAAGGAATTTTCTTGAGCTGATAATGGGGGCCTTCGTGTTGTGCGTTTAGATAGAGTTTCTAAATCCTTGAAGTAGATTAACATAGTTATGTGGTAGTGATCCCGTAGGGGAATTTCCGACCCAACCTGAGGATGGTAAGAAGAAATTCACTCTAATATATCTTTATTTTCAGGGTAGTTTTTTTTACTTAGTGATGTTTCATAATGGATAGTTCTTTTCTATGTGATGCTAATAGGTTTTACCATTATCTCTTTACATTTATTCAGCATTGTGTATTTTAATATATATCAACAATCACTTCCTATATAAAAAATTTTTCACAGAGGAGTGCATAAGGACCTATTCTAGGCCAAAGAAAATCACATGACATGTTCATGAGGTAACACTGTGAGTTAACTTTTGTCTAAATCCATGATGTGTAAATATATTCAATATGGAATATAAAAGACTAACAACATGACATGTTCAATGATCTATATGACATATAGTTTTGGGGTTTTACACTTGGCATGTGCCTCATAGTATGAGTCATGTTTCTCCCAGAGTACATGAGATGTATCTCTAAGACTCATGATGTGTGGGCCAATCAGGTTTATTGGGAATAATCATACCATAAATATTGTTCTAGTTGTCTTGGGTTATATGTTGGATGTATGTAGACATATTTCCATGTTATTTTTATCTCAGCTTTAAAACCCTCATGCTACATTACAGAAACAGAAGGAAAGTGTTCTTCTGAGGTGCACACTATGTATTCAACGAATTTTCAAAATCCTAGATTAATCTAATGGATTTTTCAATAAAAATAACTTCACTATTTTATGGCCACTATATGGCCATTATTTGTCCATTTACCATTTGTTATTTTTTTATTTTGGTGGATTTTTTTTCGTAAAAACATAGATACACAAAAAATGTTTTCAAAAATACCGACTATGTCATTTCCATTCCCTATAAAACACCACCACCTCTAAATCTTCATTAAACATCTAAAAAACGTAATATAAACCAATATATTACCAATAAACTTCTCAAAAATACCTCAATTTCTCCTTGAATCCCCCCTTTGGTCATAAAGCAGTCCACTGAATTATTTTTGGCAAAAATCGAATAGAGTTACCTAATTAAGAAGTAATGCCTTCTCTCAATATTATTTATTTATGTTTCTTTCTAAACCCCCTAAAATATCCATATTAAATGATTTTATAAAGAACATTATCTTAAATATAATGTTATTTTGTTATGATAATGTTTATACCTACACATACATACATATCCATCTAATCGGTAACAAACAAACTCTTTATGTGTATAGTGAAGTACCACTTCACTAAACGATGATTGTTCATTTTTTACTTTATCACATCTCATGAAAGGAATTATGATAGAAAATATATTTATAAATTTTATATATGATATTTATTATGTTTTAATATTATTTAATTCTTTTAAAACATATATATTTATACATTTTATTTTGTGTTAATATGATAATTTCTTTTGAGAAAGTGTGGTTTACTGAGCCCTCAAAATGATGTAATTGCTTCACACACTAAATACAATGACGTAAAGATAGGTTCAGTGAAATTATATGATATATATAAAATTATAATTATAATTTAATTATTTAATATTCTTATATACATATATGTCATTTTATTTCTTTCTTTCAATATGACTATAAAAATAGAAACAACATTCAGGCACACACACAACAAACCATTTCCATGAATGGTGTATTCCATTTCATTCTTATATATTCTATAAATTATTATAATTAAAACAAAATTACTATAATTTATATTTATATAATTGTTTACATTCTAGAATTATGATATAAGTATAAGGAAAAATATAACAAATTAATACACAAGCGAAAACAAGGAGATTATTACCTGTAGTGAAACCTTAACATGTGAATTTTAATAAGAGGGAAATATAAGGTCATTATCAAACAATATATGGTATTATATATAAGAAATTATTTTTCAAAATATTTATAATAAAAATATATTCATTATACAGCTTGTTTGAAAGAGTATGCTGAGAGTCAAGATACAAGGTAAGGGGATTTCATCTCACCTTTTTTATTTCGATGAGATACAAACCTTAATCACCACTCATTTTTTTGAGCGGTTTTTATAATGAAAATGAATGTATTATGTGATTATTATACATAAATTTATGTGTAATTACATATCCATTCTAGGTTTTTTATTTCATGGGGTGAATGTTTTAAAAGCAACCAAATCAGTAAGACAGTTTTGTCTCAATTTTCCTTCTATGAGAAACATGTTTTTCTATACACCTACATTATTTTTGAGGGTGTATATACATAAATTTTAGATGTTATATTGTTAATATAATTATTATCATGACATTTTAAGAATAATTTAATTATTTTTCTTTCATGGAGATTATGAGCCCATTTTACTAAGTGATAAGGGTTTATGTAAATAATTTCATCGCTCTTTGAGATTGTTAATGATTATACATCAATTAATAAAATCCCATAACACATATCTAAAATAATCATATGATTTTCCTCCTACTCTATTTATTTACAATATATTCTTGTATTAGTATCAATTTTCAACTCTTTGGTACTTAATATAATTGAGAAAATTTGGATGTATTTCTCTTTTTGTTTAAAAATCTGTTTTATTACCAAAACCATGTTTTAAAAAAAAGTTTAAAAAAATTGGTTTCAAATGACACTTGAAGTCAATTTTCATGACAAACTGACTTTAAATTTTTAAAATTTTACAAATATTCCTTTATATATTTCCAAAAGTATTATCAAATAAATGTTTTTAAAATGTTTTAAAGAATATATTATAACATTTCATGGAAAATAGTTTTCAAAATGATTTCATTATTATTTTATAATTTTTCAAAGAAAATGTTTTCAAAATTTTTTCAATCCTTTATTATATGTTTTCAAATTATTTATAAAGGATATTTTTTTCCAAATATTTTATTTTATTGAAAGTATTTTTTAAAAAATAAAGGATATATTCCTGAAAAAATGTTTTAAAATTATCTTTCCCATATATTTTATATACAATTGGACATCCATTACTGGTACTAAATCCCTTATAGGAAATAATACAAAGGTTCCATTCATATTCTTTATTTAATGGGTTTTTTTTGAATGAATAATTCTTACAACAATTATTTCTCTTCCACAGATTATACTCTTTTGAAACCTACTTCTTTTCAGAGGTTATGCATCAATGAAATGTTAATGTAACCTATCTCTCTTCCATGTGTAATTATGTGATGAAATGTAAAGGATTCTTATTTAATTTTATGGGTTATTATTTGATGTTTATAAAACTTATGTATTTTTATGTTTCATGATATGATTAATGTTTTATTTTGTGAAACATGTTTTAATGATATTATGATGATATGGGGGACCTATATCTAACTAAAATTCATTAAATGGAGATAGAAGACTTGTGACTATATATGTCACACGTGAACCAGATTTCATGTTCAAAATGTAATGAGTGAACTTGATTACAAGTCCATAAGTTTATCTATGAACCTAATTAGATGTTTACTATGTTATAAGTGAACCATATTATATGTTCACAATGTTATAGATAGACGTCATATGATGACCATGTTTTTATTTATGAACCTGATTAAATGTTAAAAATGTTGTGTGTGAACCTAATTACACATTCACAATGTTGTTAATGGATCTAGTATCATGTTCATAAGTTTAGGTGTGAACCTGATTACATGTTCACAATGTTATGCATAAACCATGTTACATGCCCATAATTTAATGCGGGTCCTGATTTCATGTCCTTAACTTAATGCGTGAATTTTTTTCTACTTATACACATTGAATATGTTATAAAGAAAATTGAAGCTAAAAATTATATGTTTTATCCCTATGTTATGTTTTCATGACTAATTCTCTTAATTATCTTATGAAACTTCTATTATTAAATATCAATACTTATTAAGATCTATAATATTCATGGTATAATTTTTAAATGGTATTCTCAACTTCCATACCCTTTGGTTCATGTTATCCTTTCACAATTAATTTATTTACCCTTAATGTGCATCCAATCTAACCCCATTCTTATATTTCCTTTCCCAAGGTTATGAAGAATGGTTTGAGGTAGAATTACAAAAGGTGGATATCTTTGTGGGTGTTCTTGAATATATTTCACCAGGATAGAATATTTTGTTTCCATGATTCCAAATACAATAAAATATTATGGCCCTTGAGAATGTATTTTTGTATTAAAATACATATTAATAAAAAATGATGTAATTTCCTTGTATAATAAACCTTGTTCTCTATAAATCACATGACCCTAACCAATTTATCATAATCAATAAATATTAAGCAAAAATCAATGTTTTTGGGGACTCATGGATAGACCAAAGTGGATTACATTTAGAGAGGATTGATCCATGTTTGTGTCAAAATCTAAAACAGATAAATAAATATAAATAAGAGAAATAACATTTTATTAGATTGATCATTACGGAAGAACAATCTCATGTTGATGTAGATTTAAATTATTGATTACACCATTATTGATTATGAGTACTACAGAATTCAGTCATTGATCCATGAATTTACCCATTCATTCATCAATGATTCACCCATCAGAAAAACTCTATCTCACTCCCTCACAATTATCTTGAACATGTATCTAACCTAAGATAACTGGAAAAAGTGAGATTAAATAGAGGATCACTAGATCAAAATATTTAATAAAAAATTTAACTAAAAATTTATTAAATATCTTCAAATTCCTCCTATGAATTTGAATCATCACAACGCTTGAAATAAAAAAAAAATTACGTCTCACTTATGATAAATCACAAATTCTAGACTCAATAGAAACCAATATTTCTCTATATGAGTGTCTATTCCAGAATTATGTTCATTCCAGTACAAATAAGTGCACATGATATAAAAATTTTATTATATCTTCATTATTTTATTTTGAGGCCACAAGGCTCAACCTTTTCCATACTGGGTAATCCCAAGGTAAAGCCTATAATCCAAAAGCAAAAAGGCCAACAAAAAAATTTCCCAGGTCTCATACTTTGTGAGATTTCCCATTTTACAAATGGAAAGGTTGCAATATATGAGACTTCAAAAAGGAAGTTGATTCTAAATTATGAAAAATTCAAGTAACTAGACTTTACACAGTAAGCACCAAATCATTCCCCAAGGGGATATAATCACACTACACAACTCTATAAGCCTAAGGGACACAAAAACACTGTTTATTAGTATGAGGAAACATAATAAATGTCACTTCAAGCCTAACAATATCATGTACCACTACTTATGTTGCATGGTCTACTCCAAACACACTGTGCCCTAACATAAAATCTCATATTGGAACCCTCATATTCTAGATTAAAAGTAATCTCAAAACCACTAATACAATTTTATTATTATCAAAAAACATTCAATGAACCAAAAAAACCAATGAATACATTTGAAAATAATGGACCCTTACATGGTGGAAGTTTGAATGTTAGTGGAAAATAATGTGATGTGAATGTTTCTGTAATTATGATGATATGAGCCTTAATCACAATACATGAGTTTTGTTGATGATGAAAGAGTATCAAAATTTATAAAGAACATTGAAATGGACCACACATATGTTATAATACTGCTCAATAATTGAGGGAGGATATCCAGAAAAAAGAGTTCTAAATATAATTTTGTTGTGGTGAGAAACTCATATAATGAGAATACCATGGATTTCATCCATTGTCTAAGAAGACTACATTCTAGAAAAATTATGAATTTTTATGTCCAATAGGTCCATAAAAACACCTAAAATGTCTAATACTAATATCCCATTTTGTATTTCTCATTTTGAGATTATTTTTAATAACTCATGGAGTGAAAATGTACTGATATATAAAAATTTATATCCATTTTACCATGAAATTTTCATGGAGTAGTTTTTTTCCAAACTGACTCTAAATCCTAGTTGAATTATACACACAATCCCTACTGAGGTGGTTAGACAGACTACCTAATTAATGTGCCCAATAAATGTCTATACCCATTCCCATCAAAAGTGATTTTTCTAACTCATTGTGTTAGGATCCTTAATTCTAATGCCAAGATGAAGTCTGTATACATGACATGTGATTCCCTCATGGAAACATGTATACCTAATTTTGAGATTGGTTTATCACTTGTGAGGATTTAAGGCCTTCAGGATATGATCATTCAATATTTAGAGTGTGGGGTATAAAATCCCATACACACAGTTTAAGAAGACATTTAGTGGTTATAAGACAATAACCAACTGATATGGATCCATGACTTCAAGTAGATATTTTTATAGTTTTAGAATAGTTTCTCTAACTATGAGAGTCTCTAAGGAAACAATATGAGAGAATAAGTTAGTCTAGAGTATGTTTTATGTCTATAGTATGATTTTTCTCAAAATTTAGTTATTCCAAGAAAACCATTCAATTTGGATTTTCAATGGAAAAATACTACCGCACAGTTTTTCAAACTGTACAGGCTGGACTTTTGATCCAATATAAACTTCTTAAAATAGGAAAATACCCTAATTACCTTTATAATTTTTAACTCTGATATTGCTAGAATATATCATTAGCAAAAACTATTGCCTCCATGATGCTATAAAGTACTCTCCCCAGTATTCTATAGTGATCCATGATCATTTCCAGTAGATTTCTTCCCATTACATTTAATTTTACACTATACTTATCATATTTTCCATTAATTTAATGACTATATACCTTCCGATTGATCTATTAAAAATAAATTGAGTTATTTTTTTAGATTATGGTTTTAGATATATTATTAAAAATATATATATAGGCTTGTAAGGTCTGGATCTCCTCAATTCAAATCATTTACTTTTTAGGAAATGTTGATTTCAAAATTCTTGAGGTTATAGTCTCTATTTTATTATGTATCCCATGGTCCACCTTATTTTATTTTAATTTCCTTTGGTTTTTATATGTGAATTTGATGACTTGAAATCCAAGAGAAGTTGTATTTTTTATAATACTAACTATATAATTGTTTTAAAAGGTTTTTAATTTGAAATTTTATTTTAATATTAAATATAGATTTCATATAATGCATCAAAGATGTATCTAAAATGAAAAAGGTTTTTCTTGAATTGAAGTGGTGTGGATCACAATAGAAAATGTTTTTATGTTAATAAGATCATAGAAATCAAATGTATTTTACCTTCGAAAATGTTTATGAATAGGGAATTGGATCCTTGATCATAATGATTACTTAAAAGCACATTAGGATGAACTTCATATGTGGGTTAAAACTAGACATACGAGATCTTTAGTGGATGGATCTATCACTATAGGAGGTTATCCTGATTCTATGTTTACTAATTCAAATATATTTCAAGGAACTCAAATAATCAGACTTTTGAATTCAATTTTTCTAACATGTGTTTTTTTCTTAGTTTTCTACACCATTATGTTATGGTTTTCCCTTTATTTATTTGTGGATACATTACAAGCCTAAATATTCATATGCATAATATACAACTTGATATGGATGCTGATAAATGATATGGGTTTTAGTCATCAGTTCATGCCTCATGGATAAATGTTATGTTATACAATGTTATTTATTTAATACGAAATGATATTGATAATAAAAGTAAGTGATGATTTTATAAGGACAATTATTTATTTTGGAATTGTTTTTAGAAAATTATATTATTATAAAAGAACTAAATGTATAATGTGGATATATATTATATATATAATTTTTGGTGTTCAACTGAGATTTAGTCCTCACACCCTAATTTTTCCTCATAGAATTTATAGGCATGTATTTGTAGGATACATGTAAAGGGAATAAAATCATATAGAAGAAGAGTCAACTTGTTTTTCTTCTATTATGGGGGTTTGGTATATTAGTTTAATATAGACACATAAAGATATACCCATGGGTTTTTTCAGGTTCCATGTTGATAGTCTTTAGTTTGTAATTTTATTCATTGTAATCTTGTTGTTGGATGTTACCATTATAGTTTGGTTGTTCTTAAAATGTGTTGTTTTGTGACATTTTTAGGAATAGTTTATTTTTTTCTTGTCACATGTCTCTTGAGGATAAAATAATTCCCATGTTTTTCATATGATAATTTGGTTCTTTTCACCAGCTTATTAAATTCAATAACGTGAATTGGGACTTGTGGAAGGTGAATCCAAGTGAAATTATTTGTTGACCCATGTTAGTTTGTTACAAATTGGTATCCAAGTGCCTTGTTATAATATGGTTATATTCTCATTATTGTATATCATATTATTTTTTCTATGGGTTAGATATATTCTTGATATAGGACTGTGATAACATGAGTGGTAGTTTGGAGTGTGCTTTTCCAACTCACATTCAGGACAAATCTTGCATTACCATGGGAATTGAAGGGTTTTCTAGCAGCATTATTTATAGATTTATCCATTTGGGATTTAGCATTCTAAATTTCATATATGATAAAAGGGTTGATTTTTTTATAAATGGTTTTCATTCTCCTATTATATATATTATTTTTTATTCATGAAGAATATATCATAATGTTATATAGGGAGATATAGAGAAACTCCCATAGAAAAATCCTCTCATTGACTCAATTTTTATGGAAAATATAGTCTCAATGGTCAAGTACATGGGATAAGTTACCAATGTTAAACATGAATAGAGGTTATACCCTTCTATGAAATTTACTACATAGTATCCTTTGATATAAGATGGGGAAAATGAAACACATGAATAAGAGAAATGAATAAAGAGTGTTGAGAGAATTTTATACTTTCTATAATTAATAATACTTTAGGGTTGGTTTTCCCATATTCTTAATTGATTTACTAGGAAGGAAGTGGTGGGAATATCTTATCTAGCCCATATTTTATAAAGATATCATCTAAAAATATTTCATTAAATCCATCAAAAATATTCTTATCATAAGATATATATAGTTAATAATTAACACGATATAATTTATTTGGAGTAGGGATATTTTTCTATAATAGAGTATTATACTCATTTTCCAAATTTGGGATATCTATCTTTAAATCTTATTTCCAATGAGTTTGTCATGGTGGGAAGGTCATATATGGTTTTGAGGCATAATATTTAGTCTATAATGATTAATGTATGCCTACCTCCCATAATGGAGGTTGTAGAAAATGAAGATATAGTAGAGGTAGATATATATACAGATACATGACTATTCAGTTAATCAGTGATAATTGAAAGTTACCAGAGATCATTTTCTAGTCTCAATTGGAATAAAGGTGATTGGCACCAAGGTAGTGAATGGAGTGTGAAATTGATGTTAGGGAAGAGTTAGGTAGTCTATTACCAATGTGGGAGAAATGACAATGTAAATCATAATTTTCCAGAAACAACCATGGTGTATCACATATGTTAGAAATCTCGACATGTTCAGTGTTTATAGGAGAGGTAATCCAAGATAAGTTACTCTTGATCAACTATCACCAACAGATCATAGTTTGGATAAGACATTGCAATGTACTATGATCTCAAACTCATGGAAAGGGCGATACTCATGCTATGAATAAATTGAAATATAAGTCCCGATTTTTGTTTGTAGCAAAGTTAACACTATAGGAGTTATTGGAAGTTTCAAAACCTAACCCACTAGGCCCTTACCTAGGCTGATAGTAAGCTAAGAGTGACACCCCATGGCTACTTCAAATTTTCAAGGGCCTAGTGACAAGAAATGAGTAATAATATCACACATATTGGTGTCTATTTTGTAATTTTCCGGAACATTACACACAAAACCATCATTATAAAATAGTGAAAAGTTATAAAATAACTAAAAAATGTTGTGATAAAACAATGAATGTGACATCCAATTGGAAAAAATTGAATTATATCTTGTAATAAAAAATGTATAATTGGAAAATACATGCCCAACAAGAAATAATATCCCAACCTAAAAATAACTGTAAAATCATAAAAATGAATAAGGGATTGCTCATGATCTCTATGATTGACCATTGGCCATGTTTAGAGCATCCAAACACTACTATGTTCCTATGACTATAGGTCCACTAATTTCACCACCCATAAGTCTATTTTTTGAATAAGATAATAAAATTGAGGTAAAATCCCATTCATGGGTCATTATAAACATATACAGTTGGATTACCCCATAACCAAAAGGGTATTGAAAAAATAAAAATTCTAGGTAAACCCATCTTTTATAAAGGTTAATGAAACCCAATGTTAGATATTCTTATACTGAAACCCTGTTTGATAATTAGATGAATCTCAATGTACATTAAAATCTAAGAATAAGGAGTCATCATGAAGCTCTGAAGGACACAACTCCAATTTTAAGAGATATTTTTAACCTCCCAAGGATTAGAGCAGGGGAACCACACCACAATAATATACTCCACATCTGAGGGAGCTCTATCTATAGTAGAGGAATCAATACTTTTTAGAGCTCGATAACAAGTTAAAACCACTTCATTGATAGATGACTCATTCCCACTTATAATTCATGAGATTATTGAAATTACCTATATAAAGAGTAAAAGGGACACATTCCCTTGTGTATCATGGGATTAACAACCCCAAATATGTTTTATGTCAAAACCCATTCATCACCATCTAAGAAGCATCACTGAAATAAGTAACCAAGTCATATCACCTCATTTTTTATCTGAGATGCTAAAACATAGGATAACACTACATATTATGTGTAATTATACATTTAATTTGCATCTTTCATTCCCTAATAAATTTTTCCAATAATTATATACACATAGAAAAAGGTTCTGGGAAAACTATATGATGTGTGAATTAGAAAACAATATATGAAATACAACCTAAAGACATCAAAATGTTCTTTTCTGGACATTGTTATTCCAACCATGTACCTCTATATGGAATATCCATAAGGTTACCCCATATTTATAATATCAAGGGGACTTTGGCATGTGATCATAAAACACAACTCATCGACATGGGATGTATCCCACAAAGTGTATCATCATCCACATGTTGTGTGAGATTTAAATTTATTTCAAATCCTATCTTTCCTAAGAATCTGAGAAATATGGTGAGTTGTCCTCCTGAATACACAACATTAATTTGGATTTTCTCAAAAAGTGATGTCTGGCCTTCCGTTCTTCATGCACACTCTAGATCTTCAAAATATTCATTGTGTCCTACAAATAACTCAACAAATTCTACAAAAATAGAAGAAAGAGAGATTTTATTTTATTTTCTTGTCTCATGTTTCAAAAAATTGATATTTTAATCACCTAAAAAAAGTCATCATGCATCCCATAACCATTTGATGTCCTTATCCATGGAATTATAAATTATATTTTTTTAATCCACATCAATCCATATGAAAATTGTTGATCCCTAGGTAAATCGTGAATACATCAAGATTCGTGTTATTAAATCTTTCTCAAATTAGTTTGGAAATGTAGAATCGCTAACCCCATGTGACAAAGATGAAGAATGAAAAATAATAGAAGTGTGAGAGGCATAATAAAAAGGTGATAATATTATTTCTTGACCTAATCATAACCAAATATCATAAATATGAAAACTATAAGGTTTTAAATCCTGGGAACAAAAAATTTGTTAATTAGCTTCAATAACAATAATTATATTATCGTTAATACAAATAATGAAAAACAAAAAACAATGAAAATATAAAATCCACGCTAAATAATAAAGAACAGAAGGGTATAAATCCATAAAATAATAAGGCCTAACTCTAAAAAAGATTGATACTCAGTGAATAAAACATTATCTAAATATTTTTATGATTACACTACATTATTTATTCATCCTAATAATCCCCTTGATTTGTTCATTATCGATCTATAGTCCTAAGTTTTCCTTGGACAACAGAAGATCATATTTCTCCACTCTATTATCTTAGAGTTATATCGAAAACCCTAGACATTTTCCATAATATATTATTTATAGAGGGAAGGGGTGATCCAGTTTTACACATTTTGAAATTTAAATAAATTACTCATTTAGTTAGCTTTAATTCACTAGGAAATTTTTTCCCTCAACAGAATTTCCAAATCCAACCAAACATCTGTTATTAGATGAATAAATCTAGTTATTTAAAACTAAACATATTCTTAGATTTTCAATCAATGGGTTTGATCAATTGGAAGACAATTTAAATTGAAAATATTTGTGCATGTGTTTAAAAGTATTTAATATTTTTAATATAATAATTTTAGGGTCTTGTGAGACCCAAAAAATAGTTCCAAGTCTGAGAAAATATCCAATGATATATACAAAAATATTCAAAGTCTTAAACTATGATAACTAGAGTTGTAAAATTCTCCCCACATTCAATTATTTACTCTTAAAAATCCCAAGTGATAAAAATGGTAAGGGTACTAAACCCACATCTATATCTCATATTCCAAGGATATGTCCTAGACATTCCCATTCCCCTAATGAACTCTCACTAGTGGAATAGTAAACCCACACATTTTCTTATCCTGTTGATATTTGATTTCCTTTGTGTATTATTAGAAGATTGACACATCCTCAATTTCTAGCTTTTCCCATCCAATAGCATGATATTGTTCAAGCATGTATCTCCTCATCTTTCAGAAATAGAAGACATCATACCCTTATTCTAATTTTGAGGGTAAACCATGTGGTAAGAATCCTTTCAAGCACTCTCTAGGAATTGGAATGTCCTAATAAAAGTAGGGACACCCATGTACCCTAAAAAATATTCACAATCCTTATCCTAGAGAGAAACATTGGAAAAAAATAAAATCCCTTATTGAACTACAATATCCTACAACGTCAACATATATAATATATGTATCTACTACGGGATATTATAAAATGATCACGGATCACATTAACATTTCCCATCTTCACTTACCCAAACTATAGACCAATAAGATTCGTCTCACCTATCACAATCAAACATAAGTCTGACCCATAAGTATTCATGTATACATCCTTGAATTATAATTTTCTAATAGTGAAGTTATAACTGTTATTATAGGAGAACTCCACTTTGGGTATCTGATCCTCACAACTTCAGCTATAATACTATATTCATTCCCTCAGCATATGTTCCAAATCCTATATAGCATGCTTAGTATTTATATTTTCATTGGGTGTCACACCTTGATCCCCCATAACTAGGTCCATAAGGCCTTCTACAATTCGGTCTACAATAGTGATGTTAACCAAGAATTATAGTAAGAGATGACCATCATGGGTATCACCTGAAACTAGATGATATCCATAACATACTAACTCCCCAAACTCTCAGATGAACTCTACTCCTAGATGGTAGGAATGTGTGTTGATTTTTTTTAAATCAGTCAAAATAGACATAATAGAGTCATGGACTATCATAGTCTTCAAAATATCTTAAAAAAATATATTGATATTGCTTACTAGTTTTATTCGTGGATCTCAATAGGCCGAGTCATACATGGTGGAGAAAGATGTTCAACCTTGACCTACTAACATGTTAGTTATCAAGAGAAAAAATTGAAAACACTCTTCCTTATACTGGCCCACCAAAACTTATTTAGATGATCTTTATATATATTTTTTATACCTAGATGTGAAACCAAATCCCCAACACCTCCTCATGAAATGTGATCGGAACTACCATCCATCACTAGAAAAATTTCACATGATCTCCACCTTTTGAAAATCCATTTGGTGTGTCTATTTAAAACACATGGTCATGATGAAATTCACATTTAATGTCCACAAAATGAGCCTCTCTCACTAACAAAAGAATATATTGATTCACTATTATCAATTGAAGATATATTGTATCCCTCTCTTACACCATTGAATGTTGCAATGAGGATAAGTTCTTTGACACCTCTTCTACCATGAAAGTACATGATTCCTACTAAATTAATATGCCACCATGTTTCCCTTCCATGGATTATAAACTATATCTATGTTATAGAACATCATGAAAACTGACCAATTCCTTTTATTTTGGTTCAATTCAATAAGGGTGAATATGTACCTAAGTCTCTATTAGTCGGAGTAATCAATAAAACCCCTGTCAAAAAATTATACCTTTATAACTTCAAAGAGATTATTATGCTTCCAAATTCTTGTCATGGGTCTAGTAGTTTGGATCATAGGGACTCAAGTACCATGATATATATGTAATCACTACCTTCGTCTACAACAACACTCATATAATCCCAACATACTCAAATCCCTCTCATGTAGTAGTCTAAATACATAATCACTACTCATACTCTACCTTAGCTTCTAACATTCTCTCTAACATTGGTTAGTCCAATCAGACAACTTCCATTTCAACATCAAAGTAGTTAATGCAGATAAAATCCAAGAAAATTATATCATCAATATATGATACTACCCAAAAATAATAATAAAACTACACACCTATAATAATATCTTGTGTGTTTCTAAAATGATAACTACATCAATATTTATTGAACCCACAACCGCACCAGCTTTGGAGATGGGAATCCCCTGAATGTGAACCTCTCATATCTATAACGTAAACTTTGACTAATTACCACACTGTTGGTTCTCTCCAAGTAAGTCTAGTACTATATTTAAATTCATATATCATCATCATCATATTCAATTTAAATGATAATTTAATCATTAAATACAATTCCAAACTAGTTTATGAAAGGATGTAAGATCCAGTTTATTTGTGCCATAAAACCAATGGGATTTTTCATCAGGCTTAATGGAATCACCAATAACTAATAATTCCCCAATAGATATTAAAATTTCATCTCCAAAATATCATCTTTTTTAAACCTCAATTTATGGTAGCTAGACCTGAGATTAATCTTGGAGAACAATCTCATGCCTTTCAACTGGTCAAAAGGGTTATCAATCCAAGGCAAGGGGTACTTTTTCTAAATCATTACCTGATTTAGGAAATGATAATCAAAAGAATCCTCTAGATCCTATGAACCTTCTTCATGAAAAAACACTAAAGAAGATAAGGGAGGCACAAAAGGTCTGAATAAAACTTCTCACAAGGGTCATTTAACCATACCCCAATATCCCAATACTTAGCAGTATCCATTTGATATACCATTGATGATATTAGTGTATCATTGATGTGAAATTCAATATAGAAACCAATAGACCACCTCATAGGGGGCCCCAAAACATATTTTATGAAGAATTCCCAAAAAACCTATATTATCACTGGAATCCAGATGTTTAATGTTCCCACAACAATAAGGGCCAAAACTTCCATCTAATTAGTGATCATTTGTAACTTATTTATCAAAAACCTCATTTTCTTCCATAAGGACCTTCTCACATATGAAGAAAAACATCACCCCATTATGACATAGGAATATAACTCCCCTATCGTGGTATTATATCTTATTATGCACTATGAACAACTAGTCAATATCATGGATGATGTTAGAATGTTTCATCACAATATCTACGAGGTACTACAAAAAATTCTATACAATAAGCACTAACTCTATAGACCCATGGATTTGAAATAATGAAGTATACCTCCATTTAAGGACCACCAACAAAATTTATGGGGCCAGTACTACGCATGAATATCTCGATTTTTTATAATTGATATATATATATATATATAATAAGGTATAACTTTCCCCTATGTAAAAAAAGTTCTAGAGCTAAATTAGATATGACACCTATTATACCTTAAATCATCTCTGATGCATACTGGTTACTCTCCTCCATCACATTAAATTGACCTCACCCTCAATTTAAATTCCTATATGAATTTCATGGGATCATGTCGGTGGTGGTGGGAGTAGGGAATGGTGTCATACATCTACTAATCATCCTCCCTTCATGGATCCCCTTTTATCCTCTATCAGCACCACCTCCCTTGGGGATGCCCTAACTATTCTAGGAAGATATTTGACCAAAAAATTTCTTCTTTCAAAGTGGTTCATTTATTTTCTACCCACCAGATATTTCATGTCGAGTTATGAAATCATGATACATGTGACCTCAACCGTCAAAAAAACAACATCATCCATCCCTAGGCTGACATGACTTTATAGGTGATCTCTACACTATAGATTCCCATATATGATTCCGGGAATGAGTTTTCCTCTTTCCTTGAGATTATAATGGTTTTCTCCTACTGGGATCTATATATGAATCCACAACACAATTTCCACTATCTAATCTATCTACCTGACCCCCTTATATAGAAAAATATCAGCCACCAAGGATCTCTCTAGTGCTACTTTATAAGCGAATATTCATAAAGATACCATTCTAGACATTGTGTAACTATGGGTACCATACTCATCATTTAATTATTGGAAGTATACATTAAAAACCATATATAATGAGTGGCATGTGAGGTTTATAAATATTAATGTGTACATAAAAAGGATGAATCACTATGACGTTTCTATATAAGCTCCTGGATCTATAGAGTGAGAATTCTCAAATGATGATAATCACTATAGAATAAACACTAAATTTTTTTCCAATGTGAGTGTTATATCATCATGAGTTTGAGTGATCAGACCATAATAACTCTTTACCCCCCCAAGAATAGTTTCAATTGAAAAAAATGATAAACCAGTGTATGTAGAAGTCAAAAATCTCAAACCACATACTTGATTTAATCCTATACTACTCGAGGGATTGTATCATCAAAAGAAGTGATTGGTATCTATCACTAGAACTCAAACAATATACTAACCATACACATATATTCATCTAGACTTATTTTAGAAATTGGATTCCCAAAATGAATTTGATGATCATCTTTTTCCACTGGAGGTGGGTCTACATGTTTCATATTATGTGGAACCACTACTCAAGGCTCTCATAGAGGGAACACCTTAAGAGTAGCTCCTTTCATCGAGGCTAAATAACTCACCTATCCATCATCACATATTTGTGTTGGAATCCTGGTATGTTATTATCCTCGAAGAATCATGAAAATTTAAAAAGATATATCATGATTAGATTTTCATATCTTGGGATTTGACACAATTAGGACATAGACTTAAAAAGACCCAATCTGATATGATACATTTACCATTGGTTTACCTACAAATAGTTTCTCTGTATTTAGATTCAACAAGTTGGTAGTTAGAGTCTAGGTGTATGTATTTTTCAAAAACTACACCAAAACTAGGACTCATAGCCTGTGATACGAACTCAAAAAACATCAAAATTATATTCCTTTATTCTAAAACAAAACCTTGAAATATGATTGGGTCATAAAATTGATTCAATTTATTTTTTATACTAATCTATCAAGAAATAAGTCATCATGGCCTCACCTTTATAGATAGTAAGCCAATTGTGACACCTGAAACACACCTCTAATAGGCCAGAGGATTTGGACTTGTTTTGAGTGTGAAAATCAAGGAAATGGGAGGCCTTAGAATAATGTAGTTGTACAGATGCATACAGACACCCATCTTCATACAACAGTCCATAGATATAATATAACATAATCATTTAGAGAATAATCATTTCATTCCAAACCCTCAAGTATGAAACATCAAAGTTTATTTGGGTAATAAAAGTTTATATTAGAAAAAATATAAACCCGACTGTAAAGGATATACAAACCTGAAAAAAAAACTAAAAAAGGTAAAAAAAAAATAGAGATCCCAATTCATTATCTCAAAATTTGATCATAGAATGTGATAAAAACCTCTAAAAACATATATAGTCCTTTGATACATGGTCCTATAAAGTTACCAATAATATATATATATATATCATCTTTGTATGGATCATCAGATATTAGAAAATATCATACATTTCTTATTATTAATATACATAGTAGGATTCCCTGAAAACAAAAAGGGAAGAAACAAAACAAAACACTCATCTAAACGCATTAGTTGTAAAGGGGAATGAAACCCAATGTTAGATATGATCATATAAATCCCCATATGAAATATATATGAATCTCAATATCCAAGTCCAGCTAATAATGATTAGATATACTATGTCTCTAAAGGCCTTAACTCTGATTCAATGCAACACATGAAACCTCACATTTATTAGAGTTGAGGTCACATAAATCACTACTACACTCTATTGTTTTGGGAGAATTATCTCCATTAGAGGGACTTCTCCCTACCAAATCTCGATAACAGTGGAGTAACACACTGTAGATAGAGGAACCAAACCTTCTATAACGTGAAATATTACTAACACCACCTATATAAAATGTGTGGGGGACCCATGACCTGGAACATAAGGGGAGTACTACCCCAGAAATATCTAATTATAAAACCTCATCTATTCGATCTTCAAAGTTAACTGAATGAATTTCCCAAAACGTATTATATCATATTATATCATAGGATCCAAAATAATGACCACCAACACATTCTATGTGAAATACTTCTCATAGATTTCTATATAAATAACCAAAACGAGTCTTAATAAAAGTCATATGAATTGTAAAAGGTTTGATGAAAAGTAAATGGTGTATGCATTGGATTATACAATGTGTAATACCACATGAAGACCTGGTCATGATCTTCCTTAGAAATGTATTGGTATCCATTCCCTACCACATGACATGTCTCTAAAGGAACACAATATGTATGATAACTGGGAGCCCTAGGAATGTTCTCTCATCACATGAATTATTTAGTTGAATAATATGAAATGTTTTTTGGCCTTACCACATGGTATGTGACATTTAACCAAATCCAACACCCTTGTTGTCACGACCCGTCCTCGGGGCCCGTTCCGTGACTACCCCAAGCCCACCTTCCGTAGGCCAGGGGCTGGCGACTAGCACCAAAGGCGTAAAATCCCGATAACTGGGAAGGCATTGCCTTTATAAAAGAAAACAAGCACCACAGAGTACAAGCGGAAGAAGTAAACACTAAGTAAAAACTGAGTACAACAGTAAGTGCGGAAAGTAAAAAGGGGCCGGAAATACAAGCCCAACTGTAAAGTACATCTCGAAAGGGAAAACAACAACTGAAAAGTAAAGCTGCTACGCCGAGCTGTCCACTGGAAATCCCACCTGAAGGGTGGGTACAGATGGCTCCTCTGCTCCTCAGGTCCCACCATCCCCTCCGAGTATGTCTCGCCCAGTGGTCCACCTCCGGGTACCGCCTCGTCGTCACGTCCACCTCTGGGTACCGCCTCATCGTGAGGTCCTCCTCCGGGTACCATCTCTTCATATAGTCCACCTCCAGGTACTGCCCAGTCCTCGAACACTCGGCTTCTGTCAGCACTGCCCCTCGTCTGCAACCAACACAACGAGGTGCGGGCATAGCCCGTGCAGGGGTGAGTATAACGATACTCAGTAGGGACCCCGAGACCCTCAAGGTCTCACTAAACCAACAAGGATAACCACAAAGAAGATATCAACAGATAACCTCTACTTAGATATATGCCCATACATATACCTAAGTTATCAAGTAACCCATCTCAGTCATGAGGAAACACAAGGATTGCGAAATGAACGGATAACCACTACCCGGGTATATGCCCATACATATACCTAAGTTAGCAAGTGACCCATCTCTATCATGAGGTAAACACAAGGTCAAAAGGCTCAGCTCAAACCAGGATTTTCATTATCGAAACCGTAACTGCTGAACAGCTCCGTCTCTGGAGTGTACAGTGGTCCTGTCAGGACTCCGGGGTACTGCTCACTAACCTAAGACTGCTGAAGAACTCCACCCATCGAGTACTGCGGGCCAGCTGCTACAACCAAGCGCTCCAATGTGCCGTTACAACCAAGCGCACCTCTGTCGTGGGTCTGCCGCTACAACCAAGCGCTCCCATGTGCCGCTACAACCAAGCGCACCTCTGTCGTGGGAATGCCGCTACAACCAAGCGCTCCCATGTGCCGCTACAACCAAGCGCAACTCTGTCGTGGGTTTTCCGCTATAACCAAGCGCTCCCATGTGCCGCTACAACCAAGCGCACCTCTGTCGTGGGTATGCCGCTACAACCAAGCGCTCCCATGTGCAGCTACAACCAAGCGCAACTCTGTCGTGGGTCTGCCGCTACAACCAAGCGCTCCCATGTGCCGCTACAACCAAGCGCAACTCTGTCCTGGGTCTGCCGCTACAACCAAGCACTCCCATGTGCCGCTACAACCAAGCGCACCTCTGTAACACTCCGAGTCGTTCGATCAGCAGTCGTCGGGTCTCAGCCAGCTACACGGTCTCCGTACTCCGCACGCTCGTCACTGGGAGGGTCCGCTCCACGAGCTACAGGTCGATACTCCAAGTATCTCAAAGTCTCATGAAGAAGTACCTCAAAGGACCGCCACGTCATAGGGGTCTCAACGCAACAGACGGCGCGTCAATCGGATGCCCGGTCTGTGAGTTATTAGCCTTTTCGTCCCAGGGGCCCGGTTGGTTTCGTGAGCAAACCAAACCCGGCCGTATCTCAAATGACCACCGAACTCTCATAGGGTAAACTCATAGGGACCGTTTCTCAACGCGATCACCAACGCCGCTGACGGTTCGTCAAACAGACGTTCTCTCAGAAAGATATCATCTTTTCCGTTCCAGGGACCCGGTTGGATTTCGGTGCGATCCAACCCGGCCACTATCCATCTGCATCCAAAACTCGGGCGAAGGATGCCAAAAGTTCCGTATCTTCAACAGGAACCCAACGCAACAGACGACGCGTCAATCAGACGCCCGGTCTGAGAGTTATTGGCTTTTTCGTCTCACACTCACCTTGGGAAACTTCCCAGGAGGTCACCCATCCTGATCACTACTCTAGGCCAAGCACGCTTAACTACGGAGTTTTAACCACGTAGGCTCCCGAAAAGGAAGGTGCACCTTGAGTATAGTATACCGAAACGACCGTCTCGATCCAAGGATCGCGTTGCCGCTAACGACGAGTCGTTTGGAGGCGCGTAGCCCAAGATACGGGCATTTGACCAAACTGCTCGGTAACGGGGGTTTCGGGCCCGGGCCGTCCCGGCCCGAGACCCCCCGGATGGCCTGAACCAGATCGACCCGCCCCGGACGGGGTCGACCCGGCCCGGCACAGCCCGGACCGGCCCGGCCCGGCGCGCCGGTTCGGCGCAAGGCAGCGCGCTGGGCGCGCTGCCAGCTTGGCCGAAGGCCGAGCTTTCTGGAAACGGGGGGCCGCCTGCCCCACCCCCCCCCCCTTTGTGAAACTGGCCCCCATCATAATGGGGGGCCAAATAACTGCCCGGGGGAATTAAATTCCCCCGGTTTCCACCAACCCGGCCGGCCCGACCTGGCCGGCCGGCTTCTTGTCAACAGGACCGGCAAGGGACAGTCCTCTTCCGTCTTCCGGCACCGGCGGCCCGGCTGGCCGCCGGTCATCACGATCTGCCGCGGCCCGGAACCGGCTGCGGCCTTCGTCATCCGGCGTGGTGCGACGGCACCGCGCCCCTCCGCCGCGGCCCCGCTCCGGCCGCAGCGTCTTTGGTTTCCTTCGACGCGGCGCGACGGCGTCGTGTTCATGATAAATCTTTCCACGGCGCGGCGCGACGGTGCCTTGCAATAATTTCCGTGTGATTCCCGCGTGGTGCGACGACACCACGCTATCTCGTTTCATCCGCAAGAAACATTCAAGAACAAAAGAGGGGGTTTCGGCCGTGTTTGTGTGGTCCGGTCCCCCTCTCGTTAGACGATAACACTTAAACGTTCATCCTCAAGTTTTTCATGCTAGAACCAAGAATGGAAAATAATTAAATAAAGCAACAACAAACCCCTACCTCGCTTTTCGTTATGTGTTGACGAAGTCGCGGAAAGGCGGCGGCGATTCGTCGACATCGGAAAAGAGAAGCCGTTGACGACGTCGGCGTTCTTCGTGAAAGGCGCTCCCTTCTTTATTCCGGAAGGAGTGGGAAGGAGGCATCCAAGAAGGGATCGACGTTGGAAACTTCACGTTCTTCTTTGGAAAAGGCATTCTTCGTCGAGAAGACGTTGTTCCATGTTTGGAGATGTCCTTCGTGTTCTTCGTCGAGGGTGGAATTCTCTTCAATCCTTCCATGACTCTATCACAAAGATTTAGCCAACCCCAAACAATAAAACAACACACCTTATTATAGTGTTAGCTTAATGAATTCAAAATAATTCAAATTCATTAAGTTACATCATTCATTAATGGGTGGAGAGGCTCCAAAATTAATGAAGGTGGAAGTGAAGAGTCACATTTAATTGGGGGGGGGGGGTTCAAGGGAGTTAAGGAGTTTAAAGAGTTAGGAATTTGAGGGGTTTTGGCACATTAAGTGCAAGGGAGTTTAAGGGGGCTAGAAGAGAGTTAAGGGGAAGGTGAAGGGTTGGGGCTCGTGTGGGCCCCACCTCACCTTAATCCTCACTTGGTTAGTTAGGAACTTGTGATTCCACCCCAACTTCCACACTTAGGATATAACCACTTAAGAAGATAAATAAAATTTGTAACACAAATTTTATTTTTCTTTACACTTAAACCACAACCTTAATAAACAACTTCTCCCAAGCAAACGCAACGCCAGGAAAGGCATTCCTAAGCAAAAACCGGCGCTACGGTTCCATCGGTGCCCTCGGAATTTGATTCCGGGAACCGGTTCAAAAGTTAGAATTTCCCGCTCGTTCGTTCACTGAACGTACCCGAGCCAAACTTCGGAAACTGATTCTGGGCACACCGGGCCTCGGAATCAGGCGCTGTCAGAAATTGTGTTCTTGTAAAATTCCAAATAAAATTAAGAAAAAAATTTCCTTGAAATTTTCGGGTCTTTACATTACTCCCACCTCAGGGCTTTACATCCCCGTAAAGCTTCATCACAAACCAGGGTCACAAAATCAGTACATAGCACGCATCTGAGCCTTCCGCTCCCATGTGCTCACCTGGAGGTTCCCGTTCTGTCAAAGGAAGTGTACCCAAGGAATCGATCATCCTCGTAGGATCTGCTCCTGTCTATTCTTGATCCCCACTGGAACCTCCGTGCATGTCGCTCTATCATTGACGTCCAACTCCCTGAGGTCGATGATGTGTGAAGGATCAAGCACGTATCTCCTCAATTGAGTTACGTGAAAGTCATCGTGCACCTGGTGCAACTGAGGTGGATGGTTCAAGCGATAAACCACCTCGCCTACCCTGCTGGGGACCCAGAAAAGTCTATTGAACCTCGGAGATCTCTTGCCACCTCTGCTACATCTCCGTAAACCTCGTCGAGGTGAGACCTGTATAAGAACGTGGTCGCCATCCTCGAACTCTAAAGGTCTCCCTTTTTAGGTTAGAACTGAAACTCAAAACTCCTGCTACCACGAGGGTAACGTTGGCCGACCCAAGAATGATCGGCTACACCCTCCCATGCATGAGTTTATCTTGTGCTGCCCAGGGTTTCCTTTTCGTCGACCAAGGAAAACTCATCCCAACGTTTGCCTAATACCGTCAATTTGAGTATGAACAGTGATTGCCAAATACATACTCAAACTAACGTCGTAAGGCCTCGACGCTGCCACCAAGAGGTCCTAACCGAGACTCTCGCCTCAAGGGTCATATCACACCGTCGGCGTAAGTGTGACTATCGAGTCTCCTCCCAACGGTATCTCCAGACGTGAGGGTCAAGTCAACGGCATAACCGGAATCTCTAGGTCTGGGACTAGATTCATGGAAGGAAGGGATGATTCGTTTCGATGCCTGTGGCTACGGAAGCTAGTAGAAGATAAATTCCGCACTTCGAATCATCCTTAGAGCCCCTTTTTGGTCGCACTCCATGACCGCAAGCAGCTACCCTCTTTCCCTGCTCTCCAACTCCCTGAGTCTAGAGGGGACTACAAAGGCGGGTGATGGTAACATGTTGAAATGTACACCACCACGAGCTGCTCTCCAAGATCTGCCTCCATGTCTGCTGCTCTGCAGATTCATATGTCCTTAACATTTACTCTTCTTGAAACATTTTACATGCCCAAGTCTCCGAGACTGGTGTCAGTTTCTTGCTTTCCAAACTTCTAACATTCTCTGGCTGTATTCGATCAGCAAAGAATTCTCAACCACAAAGGTTCCTTCTAGCACTCTAGGCTAAGTAGAAATGCATAGAGAAAAGGTGCTGGCTCGGAAGCCCTTAAACATACCATGCTCAGAGGTCCGACCTCTATTGCACTGATCAAAACTCTTCCATCGAGTACCTGATATGTTCGTTACGCCTCGATGAATTCTCAGCTATCAACACGTCATCCCGCCGAAACTGTAAAAGTTCTAGAAAATTCTCGGCCACCTCCTCAAGCCAGTCCTCAGCCGCCTATGAGTCAGGTTCACCTCGGAACATGAGGGTATCTGAAGTTAGGACACATGTAAGGAATTAAACATACATGTGTCACCTACCGGTACCGCCGGTTGTAACTGCAGACCAACAGGTAGTGATGTATAGCTGACACACTACCCAAAGGCACTATCTCAGGCATCGGTTCACGTACCGAAGCCTCATCACTATGCGGACCATACTCATGGTCATTCACTGGAAAACACTAGTGGCCAAGTACACCATCCACTCTACTGATGTCTCGGCTAGGTGGAAAACTCTAGCAATCGCCTCCAGCCACTGCTCTACTATCTGGAAATCTGCCTCGCCTCGTAACTTCTGAGGCCTCTACTGCTGGAACTCGTGCAATGCGCTCCGCCAGCGTGCACAGTTTTCTAGTATAGCCGTTGGCATCTGCTGCCCAACAGGTGGTGATGTACTGGTACACCACCCAAGGGTGCCAACATAGTAAAAAGGGCCCTGCACCAGAGCCTCGTCGCTCGGTGAGACGTCATCGAGTACTCTCTCGGAACTCCAACTGACTGTATGCGTGGAGACATCCTGAACAGATCCGACACGGTCAACGTCTTATACCTGGTGAGCTGACCTGGTTTGAGCTGACTTTAAAACTTTGGAAACACACACGCAATCAGTGTTTTTGTGTACAAAGTCGGAAATCAGTAGTCAGGGTCCTGGTGTACGGATACGTCGGCCGCCGCACCAACACTGGACTCCCTGAACTGAAAACCACACTCGGTACCCTTAACACTATTGCTTCACAGAAAGAAACATCAGAGTTATAAGTTCTGCGGTAGAACCGAACTCCTTTTATACCAATTTGTCACGACCCGTCCTCGGGGCCCGTGCCGTGACTACCCCAAGCCCGACTTCCATAGGCCAGGGGCTGGCGACTAGCACCAAAGGCGTAAAATCCCGATAACTGGGAAGGCATTGCCTTTATAAAAGAAAACAAGCACCACAGAGTACAAGCGGAAGAAGTAAAAACTAAGTAAAAACTAAGTACAATAGTAAGTGCGGAAAGTTAAAAGGGGCCGGAAATACAAGTCCAACTGTAAAGTACAACTCGAAAGGGAAAACAACAACTGAAAAGTAAAGCTGCTACGCCAAGCTGTCCACTGGAAATCCCAACTGAAGGGTGGGTACAGATAGCTTCTCTGCTCCTCAGGTCCCACCGTCCGCTCCGAGTATGTCTCGCCCAGTGGTCCACCTCCGGGTACCGCCTCGTCGTCACGTCCACCTCTGGGTACTGCCTCGTCGTGAGGTCCTCCTCCTGGTACCATCTCTTCGTATAGTCCACCTCCAGGTACTGCCCAGTCCTCGAACACTCGGCTTCTGTCAGCACTGCCCGTCGTCTGCAACCAACACAACAAGGTGCGGGCATAGCCCGTGCAGGGGTGAGTATAACGATACTCAGTAGGGACCCTGAGACCCTCAAGGTCTCACTAAACCTACAAGGATAACCACAAAGAAGATCTCAATAGATAACCTCTACTTAGATATATTCCCATACATATACCTAAGTTATCAAGTAACCCATCTCAATCATGAGGAAACACAAGGATTGTGAAATCAACGGATAACCACTACCCGGGTATATGCCCATACATATACCTAAGTTAGCAAGTGACCCATCTCAATCATGAGGTAAACACAAGGTCAAAAGTCTCATCTCAAACCAGGATTTTCATTATCGAAACCGTAACTTCTGAAGAGCTCCGTCTCTGGAGTGTACAGTGGTCCTGTCACGACTCCGAGGTACGGCTCACTAACCTAAGACTGCTGAAGAACTCCACCCATCGAGTACTGCGGGACAGCTGCTACAACCAAGCGCTCCCATGTGCCGCTACAACCAAGCGCACCTCTGTCGTGGGTCTGCCGCTACAACCAAGCGCTCCCATGTGCCGCTACAACCAAGCGCACCTCTGTCGTGGGTATGCCGCTACAACCAAGCGCTCCCATGTGCCGCTACAACCAAGCGCAACTCTGTCATGGGTTTGCCGCTACAACCAAGCACTCCCATGTGCCGCTAAAACCAAGCGCACCTCTGTCGTGGGTATGCCACTACAACCAAGCGCTCCCATGTGCCGCTACAACCAAGCGCAACTCTGTCGTGGGTCTGCCGCTACAACCAAGCGCTCCCATGTGCCGCTACAACCAAGCGCAACTCTATCATGGGTCTACCGCTACAACCAAGCTCTCTCATGTGCCTCTACAACCAAGCGCACCTCTGTAACACTCCGAGTCGTTCGATCAGCAGTCGTCGGGTCTCAGCCAGCTACACGGTCTCCGTACTCCGCACGCTCGTCACTGGGAGGGTCCGCTGCACGAGCTACAGGTCGATACTCCAAGTATCTCAAAGTCTCATGTAGAAGTATCTCAAAGGACCGCCACGTCATAGGGGTCTCAACGCAATAGACGGCACGTCAATCGGACGCCCGGTCAGTGAGTTATTAGCCTTTTCGTCCCAGGGGCCCGGTTGGTTTCGTGAGCAAACCAAACCCCGCCGTATCTCAAATGTACACCGAACTCTCATAGAGTAAACTCATCGGGACCGTTTCTCAACGTGATCACCAACGCCGCTGACGGTTCGTCAAACGGACGTTCTGTCAGAAAGATATCAGCTTTTCCGTTCCAGGGACCCGGTTGGATTTCAGTGCGATCCAACCCGGCCACTATCCATCTGCATCCAAAACTCGGGCGAAGGATGCCAAAAGTTCTGTATCGTCAACAGGAACCCAACGCAACAGACGGCACGTCAATCGGACGCCCGGTCTGAGAGTTATTGGCTTTTCCGTCTCACACTCACCTTGGGAAACTTTTCAGGAGGTCACCCATCCTGATCACTACTCTAGGCCAAGCACACTTAACTACGGAGTTTTAACAACGTAGGCTCCCGAAAAGGAAGGTGCACCTTAAGTATAGTATACCGAAATGACCGTCTCAATCCAAGGATCGTGTTGCCGCTAACGACGAGTCGTTTGGAGGCCCGTAGCCCAAGATACAGGCATTTGACCAAACTAATCGGTAACGGGGGTTTCGGGCCCGGGCCGTCCCGGCCCGAGACCCCCCGGATGGCCCGAACCGGGTTGACCCACCCCGGACGGGGTCGACCCGGCCCGGCACAGCCCAACCCAGCGTGGCGCGGCGCGGCCCGGCCCGGCGCGGCGAACCGGCCAGGCGCGCCGGTTCGGCGCAAGGCACCGCGCTGGGCGTGCTTCCAGCTTGGCCGAAGGCCGAGCTTGCTGGAAACAGGGGGCCGCCTGCCCCCCCCCCCCCTTTTGTGAAACCGGCCCCCCTCATAATGGGGGGCCAAATAACTGCCCGGGGGAATTAAATTCCCCCGGTTTCCACCAACCAGGCCGGCCTGACCTGGCCGGCCGGCTTCTTGTCAATAGGACCGGCAAGGGCCGGTCCTCTTCCGTCTTCTGGCACCGGCGGCCCGGCTGGCCGCCGGTCATCACGATCCGTCGCGGCCCGGAACCGGCTGCGGCCTTCGTCATCCGGCGCGGTGCGACGGCACCGCGCCCCTCCGCCGCGACCCCGCTCCTGCCGCGGCGTCTTCGGTTTCCTTCGACGCGGCGCGACAGCGTCGTGTTCATGATAATTCTTTCCACGGTGCGGCGCGACGGTGCCGCGCAATAATTTCCGTGTGATTCCCGCGTGGTGCGACGGCACCACGCTATCTCGTTTCATCTTCAAGAAACATTCAAGAACAAAGGAGGGGGTTTCGGCCGTGTTTGTGCGGTCCGATCCCCGTCTCGTTAGACGATAACACTTAAACGTTCATCCTCAAGTTTGTCATGCTAAAACCAAGAACGGAAAATAATTAAATAAAGAAACAACAAACCCCTACCTCGCTTTTCGTTATGTGTTGACGAAGTCGCGGAAAGGCGGCGGCGATTCGTCGACATCGGAAAAGAGAAGCCGTTGACGACGTCAGCGTTCTTCGTGAAAGGCGCTCCCTTCTTTATTCCGGAAGGAGTGGGAAGGAGGCATCCAAGAAGGGATCGACGTTGGAAACTTCACGTTCTTCTTTGGAAAAGGCATTCTTCGTCGAGAAGACGTTGTTCCATGTTTGGAGATGTCCTTCGTGTTCTTCGTCGAGGGTGGAATTCTCTTCAATCCTTCCATGACTCTATCACAATGATTTAGCCAACCCCAAACAATAAAACAACACACCTTATTATAGTGTTAGCTTAATGAATTCAAAATAATTCAAATTCATTAAGTTACATCATTCATTAATGGGTGGAGAGGCTCCAAAATTAATGAAGGTGGAAGTGAAGAGTCACATTTAATTGGGGGGGGGGGTTCAAGGGAGTTAAGGAGTTTAAGGAGTTATGAATTTGAGGGGTTTTGGCACATTAAGTGCAAGGGAGTTTAAGGGGGGTAGAAGAGAGTTAAGGGGAAGGTGAAGGGTTGGGGCTCGTGTGGGCCCCACCTCACCTTAATCTTCACTTGGTTAGTTAGGAACTTTTGATTCCACCCCAACTTCCACACTTAGGATATAACCACTTAAGAAGATAAATAAAATTTGTAACACAAATTTTATTTTTCTTTACAATTAAACCACAACCTTAATAAACAACTGCTCCCAATCAAACGCAACTCCAGGAAAGGAATTCCTAAGCAAAAACCGGCGCTACAGTTCCATCAGTGCCCTCGGAATTTGATTCTGGGCACCGGTTCAAAAGTTAGAAATTCCCGCTCATTCGTTCACTGAACGTACCCGAGCCAAACTTCGGAAACTGATTCTGGGCACACCGGGCCTCGGAATCAGGCGCTGTCAGAAACTATGTTCTTGTAAAATTCCAAAGAAAATTAAGAAAAAAATTTCCTTGAAATTTCCGGGTCTTTACACTTGTTGGATTGATGATTTGAGGAAAAAAAAATTTCCATCCGAAATACATGACATAAAGATGGGATTTCTTGCAACAGTGAAGTATGTTCTCACGATCATGACATGCTCATTAGATATGAAAAAAACAACATTCATATTTGCTTTGAATAATAAAAATCTATCAAAAATAAAAGGAAATGACACCAAATCATTGATTCTATCCCTACAGTGGCTACAAATTGAGAATCTGGTTACCTGTAGAAAATTTATCACATCTCAAATGTTGGATCAGGTTATACCAAATATGCAAAAGGGGTGGGGTGAGGATTGTGTCTTTTATAATTTCTTAAAAAATCATGAGAATTGCCGAGTCCGTCCTTTATGTTTATCTTCATGTTTACGAAGAGGAAATAAACAGTTATCAAGATGCAATTATTTATAGTGGTTCAGGGAAAAAAAGGCCCCTAGTCCACTCCACCAATGCTCTACTCCATGAGCTTGGTGATTTTTACTATGTGGTCCGGTTATCAACAGACAGTCCACAACTGTTTACAGGAAGTTGAATCCTTTACAATCAAGGATAAAATAGAGCCTTATAGTTCATACACAGAACCAAATACATAACATAGTAAGAGAATCTGATTACTCCAAATGTAAAGATTATTTTTTTATAAATAATTTCCAGTTTTTCTTTACATTTGGAGAAATATGCAACTGACAGTAGATGAGTCGTCATATTTTTAAAAGAAGTTCTTCAGTTATGGGTAGTTTGAGTCAATATGATTGCAATAGATATATAAATAAATTCAGTAACTCCAAAAACAATGGATTCATGATAGATCTTCAATGTAGAATTAGTGAATCTTCAATATGTTTCTTCTTATTTAGAAAATAGAGTTTTATTGTACATTGTAATAGTAGACCAGAATATCTCGAATATCTTTGTAAAACTGATATCGATAAACATGAAATTTTTTTCTTCTAATCTTTTTCATGATGATCCATGTCAATCATTTTTTAAATTAAAATTAACATAGATATATAAATAATAAATACCACCATTTTCCATTCAAATTTAGATCCTCAAAAGTCACCTTTAGAATCATGATATTCAAATGTTAAAATAACAGAGAAGATGTAACTTCCCTTAATAATCGGTACAAAATATTCCTTTTAGATAGACCTTTTGAATCATAAATAAATATCTTTGAATTAGTAAAAGACGTTCTTTAAAATCCGGTATTGAATCTGTATTGAAATCATCTTGATAATCTTCATAAAGACCTTTTCTCAATAATGTCAAAATTTAAATCCTTGATGCCAAATGAAGGGCTGAACTGCATTGAATTCTCTCTCAGAACATAAGGTTGATTATCCATTCTTTGAATGAAATGTTTGATCTCAAACATAAGGTTGGTCATTTATAATTTTCTTTGCTCTAGAATGTAAGGTACATGATCAATACTTTTTTATAAAAGGTAAGTTTGTTTTCAAAATTAAGGTGGATGAACCATAATTTTGAGGAACAAACATAACTTTTCATACATACGTAGAGTTATACTTCCATACTTTTCTGATAACATAAACGTAAGGTTCCTTCAAAATGTTGGTTTCCTCTTCCACACATTTCTGATCACGTATGGTTTCTTAATCATACTTTTTCGAGCATCTCTAAAGAAAACAATGGATTTAATCCTTACACTTACACTCATCAACATAGGGTATGAAAAATGTTTCTAGAACATGCTCAAATGATTTTTGAATACATTGTCAAATATTCCATGCTATTTAAAATATTTAATATTACTAAAAAAATAAGAATATAAGGAATCATAATTTCTTCAAGTATACTCATGGTAAAATCATTAGAATAAAAAATAAGGGTATTTTTGAGCATCAAAATCTCAAAAAAAGATTTAGAGTATTGTTCTAAAAAATCTCCCCCTTATAATAATAAAATAGTGTTTTATTGAAAATAACACTTTCTCAACAATCTCCCATTTTTTCATAATCACAAAACCCATGAAATTAGCCTAAAAATTATTTTCACATAATTTAGAATTTTACATGGATAAAAGATATTTAATTTTATGAAAATGATTTCAACAAGAAATTAAATATTGTGTTATCCTAATTTTTCATATATAATAATAAAAAATAAATTTTGAAAATTTCTCCCCCTTGGTGTTGGTCAATATTTCTTTCCTTTATTAAAATGAATCAAAAATTTATTTTCTCCCCCAGAGTAAAAGATTTATAAATAAAAAAACATGAAATAAAATGTTTGTGTTTATCCATATATCTCTCTCTTTTTGTGACATCAAAATGAATGATAGAATAAGGAATATAACACATTTTAATGTAGCACTAAACTTGAGTAAATCCTATGATAAAATATTTATAAATATTTGAATCTGGATTACTAAAATTCTAATATAGAGTACAATAAAACATATCGATATATATGAAAATGAGATGCAAAGATATTTTATTGAAAATATATATACAAGTATTGAAATGAAAAGATGAATGAAGGTTGGGTTAAACGGTTTATGAAATAGGTTTCAGCACCTCTGAATGACTTCTTTGAGCTCTATCATCTTCATTCTCAGACTTTTCATAAGTACATCTCTTAACTGGACTATGAGATCCATTATTTAATGAGTCAGATGAAGTACTTTAATAAAATTGACTCTGAAAAACTCATGTAACCTCTCTTCCTTCTATATAAAATGATTAAGCTAATCTATAAATCTTTTCAACAAAACTCTGACCACAGGTTCATCTGATGTTAATTTCTCAACAAGATGTTTTTTATTGTCTAACCAAATAGATAATAGAGAACTATCAAAATAAAAATCATGCAATCTGTCATTCATATTTCCCATTATAGCTATAATGGAATGAAATATATTTATTAGGATAGGTGAAGTACTTGAGGTACTTGTTTGATTTCCCCTAACAGTTGCAAATTTTTTCTCCTTGAAAATTTTAAATTCTACCAAATCTAACTTTATCAACATTTCAGATTTTAAATTTAATACTTCAGCCAACATATCATTCATAAAATTATCAACCTCTTTCTTTAAAATTTTATTGTATTTCAATATTTGAAATATCATATTCTCCTTTTCCAATTCCTTTCTTAAAGCAGCATTTTCATATTCAACTCTGGTTAACATTCAGTGCAGCTCCTCTACTTCTTCATTTAAAATATCTGAGGCATCTTGTTCTAGATTCTTAATTTGATCTTCAACTTGATTTAACAAAACTAAAGGTAGTGATTATGCATCTGATTTCTCATATTATTCCATTTATATTGGATTTTCAACTGATTTGTCCTTCGAGTCCTGCCCCGACACATCCACAGAAAAATCTTCATTAAGAACTTCAGTATGAATTTTAGAATTATTCTCTTCTTGATTCACATCAGTAGGATTTTTCTATTCATGTGAATATTTTATGTGAGTTGCTTTTAAAACAGGATCCTCTTGAAAAAATTCATTTTTTTGTGCAGACTATTCCTAAATAGATTCAATTTGAGACACTTTATTCACTTCATGCTCTGCCTCTTCATGAGGTACAATCTCTTTTTCAACATGGGAAGTTACCTAAGTATGATAAATTGTTTGTTGTTGATATTCATGTAAAGAAGATTCTATATGAAATCTATAGCTTAGAAAATCTCTAGTTGTAAGGGATCCATAAGAAGTTGATTCCCCACAAGATGGAATCTATATTTTCGTTGAAATCTATAGTGTTTCTTGATCTTCAGGTTCATCAACTGTTTCAAATATCAGTCTTCTTAATTTTCTTGAAACATCACATACTCTTTATTTAACCACGCCTTCTTTAGACATTCCAGGTTTCTCTCCCTAAGCTGATTCCTGGTCTTTCTCAGCTCCAACTGGCATAAGATTACCTTTCACAGTACTCTAGAATAATACAATATTCCTTAGAGTTACATCATTGAAAACATTACTGTGGTTTCATCTTACTCCAGAATCCTCTATTCTCACAATATAAACAAAAATTTAGAAATGAACCTTCCAAATGGGTAGAAGTTCATTCTTGATTCCAGTTGGAAACAATAATTCAGATATCGTACAATATATCTTGGGAAGCTTTACTTGAGGTCACTCAGAAGTAAAAACATCAAATACATATCTGGAAATAAAATATTTTCTATTTCTAACATTCTTGGTGCAATCCCTATTTTCAAAAACTTCACAATTATTTTCTGATCAGGTTCTAAATCATTCACAAACAAATTTCATAACTTCATAGAACCAAAAAGAAATGACATAATGTCCTCATAATTATATACATTATCACATATATTCTGTAAGTAAGAATGATAAACTCCCTCATTAGGGAAGATTAATATTTTGTGATTTCCACAGTAGTGATAAAAGAATATTGATCTTCGATTTGTAGAAATATTTTATCTTCTTATTATCCTGGACTAAATTGAATAGTTTTGAGTAAATTACACAGTTCTACCTCATATAAAAATTCCGTGTTTTCTCCACTGAATGTCTATTCTAGATTATGAAAGGTGGGAGATTTATTTAGCAGTATATCAGTTCGGCACAACCATTCAAAGTTAATTACTATACCATTTAGGATTTCCCTTCCTATCAAGCATTGACATTTGGCATTACTAGCTTCTCCTTCCTCGATTCTCTTGGACTTGGCCACTACTGTTGCAGATTTATGAAGGTTCGAAGAGCTAGGGTTTCAATGGTTCATGTTTGTGTTGACAATAGCGGTAAGGATTTTTCAATTTCGAAAGGTTTTAAGAGAAATGAATAGGTTTAGAATTTGAAACGAATCTAACAGCTTTGATTCCAATGTCATTTACATATTTAATAATCATTACAATATTTAAAATAAAATAAAATGTACATGACAAAAAAAATAGTAGTAAAGACTAAATTTTATGTTATTTTAAAAACAAATAATTAAATTGTATAAAATAGTGAATATTAAAATAAAATAAAATTTAATATAATCCCGTAAAAAAATTATAATTAAAATTTCATTTAAAATTAAATAAACCTGGCTCCCCTTAATAAATTGACACCCTGCAGTGGGAATTATTTTAGTAAAAACATCAGCAAATTGAATTTCCGTATTTAAAAATTCTAAGAATATATTCTTTTTAGAAACATGATCTCTTATAAATTGATGTCTGATATCAATATTCTTAGTTATAGAATGATTAATATTATTTTTTGTAATATTTATAGCACTTTTATTATCACATAAAAAAGGTGTATTATTAAAACATATTCCAAAGTCTATAATTTTTTTTCATCCATAACACTTGTGAAAAACAACTACATGCATAGACATATTCTTCCTTAGATATTAACAAAGAAATTGAGTGTAGTTTCTTACAAGACTACGAAACTAATGATTTTCATAAAAGGTGACAGGTTCCTGAGGTTCTTTTTCTATCAAATCTATAGCTTCCAAAGTCAGTATCTGTTTAAGAAATTAAATTAAAATAAGAAGTTTTTGGATGGATAACAGATTGAAAATCCATTCCATTTAAATATCTAAAAAATATTTTAACAACACTTAGATATGATTCTTTAGGATTTTATTGAAATCTAGAAAAAAAGACATACTGAATACATTATATTTGGCCTCCTATTAGTAAAATATAATAATTTTCCAATCACACCACTATATAACTTGTTCACAATTGATTTTCTAGTTTCATCGAAATCATGTTTTATATTAGTACACATAGGGGTTGTATATGTCTTGTTGTTTTCAAGTCCAAATTTATTTAATAAATCAGTAATTTATTTGATTTTCTTCCAAACATTTCCAAAATATTTTTGAAAAATTTTATGTCTTAAAAAGAAATTTAATTCACCCATAATACTCATTTAGAATTTTTTTTTGCATTAAATTTGAAAACTCATGTCAATTTTTTTTTGTTTTTTGATCCAAAAATTACATCATCAACAGAAATTTGAACCAATAAAATATTAGAGTTTACAGGTTTCTTAAAAAATGTAGGATCTTCTATTCCATCAGTAAAATCATTTTTCAAAATAAAATAACTTAATCTTTCATACCTAGCTCTAGGTGCTCGTGTAAGGCCATAAAATCTTTAGTATGATTAAAAAAAGAATATGGTTTTTGAGAATTTTCAAAACCATGAGGTTTCTCAAATAAACTTCCTCCATTAAATTACCATTTAATAAGACATACTTAACATCCATCTGAAATAATTTACATGTTCATATGTGATTCATAGGCATAAAGGATCCTAATTGATTCTAATCTAGCTACAGGTGAAAAGGTCTCATCATAATCTATACCTTCTTCATTATTATATCCTTCGTCTACTAGTCTTGATTTTTTTTATAGTTAATATTCCTTCATCATCTTGTTTATTTCTAAATACCCACTTAGTTCCTATAACTGGATATTTTTTTGGTCTTAAAACTAAATTCCGAACATCATTTCTCTTGAACTGGGTTAGTTCTTCTTGCATTTCTATCATCCAACCATCATCAACTAAGGATTATTCTGTTTACTTAGGTTCTAATTGGGATTGAAAGGTATAAAACTCAATAAGATTTCCTATTTTACATCTAGTTTTTATTTATTTTTCTAGGTCTCCTATTACAGTTTCTAAAGGGCTATTCTTTAGGGTTCTAGACTGTCTTGGTAAAACACGGTTAGGTTCATCATTGTCATGTTATTCTGAAATGGAAGGAGTTTTATTTATATATTTTTCAAAATCATCTTTCATGTTCCAATGTATTATGTTATCATTAGAGTTAGATTCATCAATTAGGCCTTTACTTCTATCAAAGGGATCAGATTCATCAAATTTCACATGAACTAATTTTTCAACAATCCTAGACTTTTTATTAAAAACACAATAAAATTTGTATCTAGTAGAATATCCTAAGAAAATTCCTTCGTTAGATTTTGGATCAAAAATACCAAGATTATCTGTGGTGTTTATGGTGTAAACCTAGCATCCAAAAACATTAATGTAATTTACATTAGGTTTTATTTTATTCCAGAGTTCCTAGGGTGTCTTTTTGAAAATTGGTCCAATTAAAACACTATTCATTTTATAATAGGCTATGCTTATAGATTCTACCTAGAAATAGGTAGGAAGAATGTATTCACATAGCATAATCCTTTACATTTCTTGAATAGTTCTATTTATTCTTTCAACAATTAAATTTTACTAAGGTGTTCTTGGTGCAGAGAAGGATTGTTTAATGCCCATATTTGAGAAAAAGGAATGAAATTATAGATTCAATTTTTTTTCCCCATGATCACTTCTTAATGAAATTAATTTAAAACCTTATTCATTTTAAAAAGATTTGAAAAAACATTCTAATATTTTAAAAGCTTCATTTTTATATTTTTAATGAAAATCCAAGTAAATATTGAATAGTCATGAATTAATACATTTACATATAATTTATCAGCTAAACATTTAATTCATGAGGGTCCAAAAAAATACATATGGTAGTGTTCTAAAAGATTAGATGTAGCAATTTTTTAATATAATTGAAGGATGATTTGTGCTACTTTACAAGTTGACATACATCATAGAATCGATCACATTCAAATTTGAGACTAGGAAAATCAAAAACATGTTGTTTCTCAGATAACTTATGTAAAGCATATATATTTCAATATCCAAGTCATTTATGCCAGATCCGTGATTCACTTATCTTAGCAGTTAAGCATGTTACTTTTTTGTTTACATAAAGAATTTATGTCCAGGTTATAAACATTATCAGTTTTGGGTGCCCTATATTTATACAATTATCATTAAAAACCGAAAAATAGTTGTTAGAAAAATAAACAACATAACCACCATCATAGAGTTGAGAGATACTTAGGAGGTTGTGTTTCAATCCTTGTATATAAGATACTTTATTAATTGAGACAACTTCTTGATCAATAACAGTTTCAATTCCTATAATTTTTCCTTTCGCATTATCACCAGATGTGACTTATACACCATCCTTTGGAGTTAGTGTTTTAAATTTTGATGTGTTTCCACTCATATGCCTAGATTATCCAAATTCCATATACCATATTTTAGTTTTTCTTTGGTGAACTTTTTTTTACAAAGGTATTCAAACAAAATATTGTTTTGGTACCCATACTGTATTGGGTCCAACGGTGTTATCTAAAAAATATCTGGTTATCAATAAATCCTTTGTTTTTTCTATAATCTACATAATCTTATAAAAATATTACAACAAATTATTTCTTAATTCCACTAATTTGAGGTTTCCTTAAAAAATAGTTTTTAGATATGTGTCCTTTTTTTCACAGTTACTACAATATATACCTTTTGTACTTGGAATGAAATAGTTCTTATACAGTTTGGGTTTCCCACTTTTACTACCTATTACATACATTTCCTTTTTCAGCAAATTCTTTCCAAGAATTTCATTTTGTAAATTTTCCCCTTTTATAAAAACAATAGCCACTTTTTTTTTATCTCAACTTCTGTTTGAAATGTTTTTATTTTAGTTTCATTATCTGTATAGTTTGTGTTTGATGAGTTATATTTTTCAATTAACTCTTGATGTTGTATTAACAGAGTTTCTATTTCTCCAAAAATAGCAATGTGAAAGTTTTTCAGTGATTTCTGTTTCTTAAATATGGAATCATATTTCTATTCTAGAATATTGTAGTATGCTCCAAGTTTAAAATTTGAACAACTAGAACAAGAATCTGAATCAGATGAGTAATATTATTGAATCTCATCAGCTTCTTCCATAAAGCATGTATTTTCTTCGACATTCAATTCTTCCTTTTTTGAGTCAGACTTTAATAAGCTGTTGGAGTATTCAGAAACACTCCATGTATCTTTGATTGATCTATCTTCTCATAATCCTTGTTTTTGAAAATTTTATTTTTCGTTTCTCAATTTAATTGAGAGAAGTCAAGTCTTATGTGACCCAACTTCTTGAATTCACATAATCTAACTTCCTTTGGTCCTTTTTCATGTTTTTGGGAGGATTTTTTTAATCCCTTCTTCTTTCTATTGATCTTTCTAATCTTTTTGGCTAGTTGAACTACATCCATATCTGAATTATATGAACCAGAACAGTCTGATTTCACATGGATTTCATTCTCTTTTTTTTCTCTTCTTTTGGGATGTTACATTCAAATCAGTATCATCTATTTTGATCAATACTTAATGCTCAATTTCTTCATGTTGCATCTCATCTTCATTCATCACTAGGGTTCTAATTAATTCTCTCATAGTTAGATCTTCGACTGGTGATGATTTCATAATGGACGCTAATAACCCATTCCATTGGGTGGGAAGTACTCTCAGAACATTTAGGGATTGATATTCTTATTTGATAGGATCACACAAGGAAGTGATATTGTTAACAATTTGTGTAAGCCTTCCATTCATCGGGGTGATGCTTTATCCCTCAAATTTTTTGAATATTTCGAATTTCAATTTTGTTATGGCATACCTCATTTGTAGGAAATTTCCAATTCCTTTATAAGAAACTGCAATTGTATGCCACATTTTGCAAGCATTCGGGAACTGAAATACTCTATTGAATTTATCTGGTCCTAGACCATAGATGATATCATTCAAAACTTTTCAATTTATCTCATACTCTAATTCAGTAGCTACATTCCAGGTTTCAATTTTCTTAAGAATTTCTTAAGGAGTAATAATTTTTTAGTAGACTCTGTATCCAAGACATTTCAAATAGATGATCATCCTTGACTTCCAACATCCATAGTTTTTACCATTATTGTAGGGAGCTTGAACCATTGACATTCCATCTCATATATCAGTCATTTATATCTATGAGTATAATCCCTTGAAACATTCAACATGTTATAGCTTTATCAAATGGAATCCCTACATCTAATACCAATTGTTGGATCAGGTTATACCAAATATGCACAAGTGGGGGGGGTGAATAGTGTCTTTTATAATTTCTATACTAATCATGATGATTTCCGAGTTCGTACATTATATTTATCAATAATTTTTATGCCGCAAAAATAAATATCTATTAGGATACAAAGATTTAAAGTGGTTTGGGGAACAGAAGGCCCCTATACCTTTCCACCAATTTTATACTCCATGAGCTTGGTGATTTTCACTGTCTGGTCCTCTTATCAACAGACTGCCCACAACTGAGTGCATACAGTTGACAAATTTATAAGTTAAGGCTACAAATGAGAATTCTGGTTCATACACCGAACCAAATACACAACTTAGTATGAGATTTAGGATTATCAGAATGAAAAGAATATTTTCTAAAAAATACTTCCCAGTTGGTCTTCATAGTTGTAGCAAAGTGCAACTGATAGTAAATGGATCTTCATATTCAGAAAAGATGTTAGTCGGGTAATGGTAGTTCTAAGTCGAACAGGTTGAAATAAATATAAAAATAAATTCAGAAACTCCAACAACAATTGATTCATGATGGATCTTCGATGTAAAATCGGTTAATCTTCAATGTGTTTATTCTTCTTCAGAATTTTTTTTATCATACTTTGAAATATCATATCTTTATATCTCGAATATATCTATAAAACTGAAGTTGGGAAACATGAGATCTTGTTCTTCTAATATTTTTCACAATGATCTGTCTCACTCATTTTTTAATTCAAAATAATACAGATGTATGAAGAATAAATATGAGCATTTTACTTTCAAATTTAGATACACAAAAGTCTCCTTTATAATTGAGATATTAAAATGTTCAAATCAAAGAGAAGACATAATTTACCTTAATAATCAGCACAAAATTATCTTCTTAAATCGATCCTTTGAATCATAAATTAATATATCTGAATCTGTCAAATATGCGCTTTAAAATCGGGCTTTGAATCTAGCTTGAAATCAACCTGATAATCCGCATAATGATCATTGCTCGATAAAGTCAAAATTTAAATCATTGTCGCCAAATGTAGGGTTGAACTGCATGTCATTCTTTCTCAAAACATAAGGTTTATGATCCATTATTCAAATGTAAGGCTTGATTTCAAACATCGGGTTGGTCATTCACACTTTTATATGCTTCAGAATGTAAGGTACATGATCCATACTTTTTGATAAAATTTAAGGAAGTTTACAAAATTAAGGTTGATGAACCATACTTTTGAGAAACAAATGTAACGTTCCATACTTATGTAGAATTATTCTTCCATACTTTTCTAATAACATTAACATATGGTTCCTTCTAAATGTAGGTTTTCTCTTTCATACTTTATAGTTAACATACAGTTTCATAACCATACATTTCAAAACTTCTATAATGAAAATGATGGATTATGTCCTTACACTTATGCTCTTGAATGTAGGGTATGAATAGTCTCTCCAGAATACTCTCAAATGATTTCCAAATATTTTTTTAAATATTAAAAGTGGTTTAAATGCATTAATATTACTCAAAAAATATAAATAGAATGAAGATTTATTTCTTGAAATATACTCAAGGTAAAATCATTATAATAATAAATAAGGGTATTTGTGTGCATCAAAATCATCATAAAAAGAGAGATTATTGTTCTCAATAATCTCCCACTTATAATAATAAAATAGTGTGTTGTTGAAAATAACACTTTATCACCATCCTATTTCCATATGACATCCCGATCCCTGGAACCATCCTACAGGTTCCACAAATCCAAATTCCTCCATTTACAACCAATTAATCCCTAAGTAACATACACATCTATCATAAATTTAGGGGTTTGATGATGATCAAAACAGTTCAACAATTCCAAATTGTTTTCATCACTGTAAAATGATGTAATGTGTAGAACGAAGGTGGGAGAGGCATAATAACAAGTTGGGTTTATCACTGGATGTTGTGATCTCATCCAATGATCATGAAAAAGAAAAACAAAAATTGTTTAAGGAATTGACAAAAGTAAATTGGTTTACCACATAAATAAATCAATTAAATTATGGAAGCCTAATGGTTTTCAAAAATTCAACTGAGAATAGGGTACCATCTGCCAAGTGTCTGAGAGGTTGATATTTTTTTGATTGTGTTTAAGAGTATGTATGTGAATTATGAGTATTTGATGATTATATTTGTTATTAATAATAATCATATAGATTTATGGATTTAATGAATCAAATTTTCCATAATTTTTTTGATTCTTTAATTATTAATTTGATAAATGACATAATTATTTATTCAATATTTGAGTTGGACTAGAAATATAATCCAAATATTGTCCTTGGGATCTTGAAATTTAATATTCTATATGGAATGATATCCAAATGTAAGTCTTGTATTCAAGTGGTGAAATATTTTGACCATGTGATTAATAAGAAATGAATCGTAGTGGATCAGAAGAATATTAAAGCAATGATTTTTTGGGAGAAACTAAAATATGTATGAGATGTAGAATTTCATTGGATTGGGTCGCTGTTGTTGGTTCTTATATCAGTAAATATCCCCAATTGTATCTCTTATGATAGTGATAATAGGTAATGTTGTGATGTTTGTTTTGGGAAATGATTATTAGAAATATTTTCAGGAATTGAAATTGAGATTGAATTCATATCATATATTGATTCATGCAATGTTAGGTTTTAGATATATTGTTTACTGTAATTATTAAGGTATGGTGTTTATTTTTTGATTTGATACTGGGGATACATGTAGGAACATATTTATCACATAGTTTATGTCCTCATGTGAAGAATTATCATACTCATGATCTTTTATTGGTATAAGTGATTCATACTTTGAAGACTTGGTTCCACTACCACATTATGGAGCAGTTTGTAGTATATTCGAACCATAATATTATAATATAAATATTCACTTAATAATATCTAAACTTGAGATAGATAAATTTGGTTGAGTAACTTATAACCTTTTATTTTTATATTTCATAAACCCATAGAAATGTAAATGTGTACAGAGAATGTTTGAGATGACAGTTTCTGACAAGGATGTGATGGAATTTGTGGAGGAATGGTTCTAGATGACATTGTTTAATGAGATTCACTTGGATAAATGGAGAGATGAAGAACATGTATTCCTAACATATACTAAATATGGTTCATCTATGGATGATAAAATTCAACTCATATAGGACGATGATGTTTATTTATGGTGGTTTTCCATGAATATTTATAGTGGGGAGACCTCAGGTGGGTGGTCTCTATCCCTCGCTAGATTTTTATGCTTCTGAGGAAGTATAGTTATTCTAATAGACATGAGATAATAATCGATGGTATATGGAAACAATAAAATTGGTTGATGCATCATGGATATCCTAAGATGTGTAATGACATGATGTGTTATTATTGGTGGACGGTAATGAGGAGATTGATTGTGGATTTCATGCCTGGGAGCCTTACATGTCAGAGAATCAAAGAAGAACATCAGAGGGATACTTGTATTCTCAAATTTTTACTCATTACACTATTCAAATGGAATGAGATAGACATGGGCGCTATGATTGGGGTTCCTCATACTCATAGTGGAAGTGATATAAAATGGGAAATTATTTATTAACTCAATAAATTATCACATTTCTTACCTATCAGGTATCCAATAATGGTATAATATATTGGACACCTATATGTGAATAATATTTTTAAACACCATGGTGTGAAATTAATTATAATTTTTTATAGAGACCCAAACGTCACATCCTACTTTTTGAGTGGATTATAGACTCTTATATGTTATCAATTGAAGTATTTCATGAATTATTATACCCAGATGGATGAGAAGTCTGAGTGATCCATCTAGATACTTGAAGATATGATTTTGTAACACATATATAACATCATTTGATCTTGGGATAGAAATATGATCTTAGTGTAATTTTCCTGTAATAATAGTTATTAGAAATCAGTTTGTGTCTCCATTTGAGGAACTATATGGGAAAACATTTAAATCAAATTTTTATTGGGAATAAGTTAGATAATTGTCCTTGGTCGGACATAATATGAATTAGGAGATGTTGTTTATTATGTATCTGATTAATAAAAGGTTAACTACAACTCAGTGTCTCAAATATTAACATGCTTATAAATGTTATTTTTTTTATTTTGAGGTAGGTTACTGGGTTTTTCTTAAAATTTCACCTTGGTTGGAACATTGTTTTTCGGGGAAGCAGGGTTAGTTAACACCTTGTTAAGCCATACCAATTTATATTGTGGTGTGACTTGGGATGTTGGATTATCAATTATAAGTATCTACTTATTTTAACTTAATTAATAATGTGTTATATATTTCCCAACATAATATGTATTCATAATATTCATCTTATGAGATTGATTGGGAGGAAGCTAAAATTGAACAGGACACCATAGTGATTTAGAGGCATGTACAGATAGTGGCCCTATAAGATAAAGTTATATAATGAAATATTATCCCATTGGTTTGATTAAGATGGATTTTTGTTAGGTATAATCATGATGCATGGGTGCATGTGTACCTAATGTTGAAAAAATGACCTTATCACTTCATGAGGTTTTGATCTAGAGCGTTTGTAGGGAGAAAGATATTTTGTGGTGGGTAGAAATGTGATTCCCTCTCAATTACAATTATGATTTTTTAATTTTTATATAACTCTTATGAGTCTCTATAGGCCTTCATAAGTTAGGGTTTATGAACATTGGGATTAGAGGAGAATATTACTTCCAAACAGTTTACATGCATGATTAGTTCTAACCATATGTTAACCTAAAGGTATGAATCTATGAGCTCTTGTAATGATTTTCACAATTTGGGAAATATTTTTTTAATCAAGAGAGTCACAAAAAAATATGGTTTATGATGTGTGAGACTTTTTAATGTGAATGTATATATTGTATATTAGTATACAAATTTCAGAACTGTGAGACCTGATATGAACATTATCATATGAAAAATTATTCGGATGAACAAATTTGATTTTAATTCTAATATCTTCTTCATCCCTCATTATCTCAGATAAGCCCTTGTCTAATTCTCTAGAGGTATATCCCCTTGATTTTTTTGTCATCCATACTCAAATTAGGTAGATGTCAGTGAGGTTCTTTTAGTTCACCACAAGATTCTTCTTTTTACAAAGATATATCATTGGATTGCCATCCCCAGGATTTTTTTGAGACCCAATTGGGTTTAATTTTTCCAATATATGGATTTTTAATTGTAATTAATTATTTTCATTGTAGATCTTGAATTTAGAGTAATAAATATCATCATTATTTATCCATGGATTAAAAGGAAATGTAATTTTCATTATTTTATGTTAGGTGTATTTATCCAATGGTATGTCTCGTTGAATGCCTTGTATTATTTTAATGTTTTTGGGTTTTGATACAATAATTTGATTATTTTAAATACATGAGAGGTTAAGGATATATATTTTTCTATAAAAATTGTTTTCTAAAGGGATTCACATTGAAAATTAATTTTTATTTCAAATTTGAATATGATGGAATTCTTAAAGGATGTATTGAAATGAGGAAATATTTTTCAATAATTAATGTTTTGAACATATATATATTTTTTTTATTAAAATAATATAATGGAAATGAAATTTATTTTTCCATTGAAAATGTTTATGAATATGGCATTGGAACCTTGAACATTATGATGATGTAATATAACATTGTTATGACTATGGGGTGTGGTGGAAAACTATATATATGTAAGATATAGTTGAAAAAACTATGAATAATGGTGGTTCTCATCATTCCATGGTTTCTAGTAGGTATACTTTCAACAAAATAGAGGTTCTCATACTTCATAATTTTCTTATTCCAACACATTATTATTTTTTATCTTAGTTGTGTACACCGTAGTGTTGTGATTTTCCTATTAAGGATTTCTAGATATATTATGTGCATATAAATTTCTATTCTTATATTCCCACGTGATATGATTATTTAAACAGGAAGCCATTTTTTATTCATCCACTTATAAGTCATTTATAAATTTAATTATATATTTATTTTTTTCTTAAATATATTATTACATTTGAAAGAAATCCAAAGGATGAATTTGTATGAAAATTGATTTATTTTATAACTTTTTTAGATATCTATTTGTTATAAAAATAAATAATAGATGTATATGAATAGAAACCATATAGATTATATGTGGTTTATTAGTAAGATTTGTTTCTCATGACCTACTATTTCTTTGGGTATTTTTAGACATGGTTTTATATGATACAAATAAAGGGAAGAGTGTCATGTATAGGATGAATATATTGGTTCATGATTCATTTATGGTGGGATAGGATATTAGTGACATATTGACATTCAAAAATGGACCCATGGGATTCTATATGTTCTATTTTAATGGTATTAATTTTTTCATTATGATAATATTTTCTAATTATTGGATGTCACCTTTAATATTGGGATATTCTTTCAATGGGATTTTTTATTTTAACAATTGTGAAACATTGATTGTTTTTAACTTAAGAAATTCCTATTAATGGTGAAATCATTCCCATGATTCCTTGTATGATATCATAGTTCTTGTTTTTAACCCTTTGTAATTGGGAAAGTGATAATGGTTCTGTGGCGGGTCGATTCAATTAACATTATTGGTTGAACTAGGATGGGTTTTTTCATGTCCCATTGATGAACTCTACCAACCACCATACTATCCATCCTATTCCACATGAAACCTACTTCTACATGCCCTCATGATTATCCACGGTCTCATAATCATACCTAGGATGCCCGAGTTTTTAAAAGAAACATTTTTGAACCTATGCATCCTTTAATGATAATATTATCCCCAAAATCTGATTTTCAATACCAGTAACATAATTTGAGAACCAATTATAACTTCATGAAGATTCCACACCAATTGAGTGAATAGAACCCATGTTTGGTGTCGTAATAATTCATGGAATCCAATAATTTATTTAAAAATAAAAACCATTAATAAATGGATGGAAGATAATAGAAAATTAATGTGGTTAAGATGTATCCTAATGTGGGACAACACCAAGGTATCCTTGATAGGGACTATACTCATTTAACTAATAGTGGGTTTGGATTCAAGTATTTTATATCCAAACATGGCCACCCATTTTCCTTGGTTTTTTTCCCAGTACCCATACCCCTAGATATTTAACGTCCTTAAATTGTATCCCATTATCCCATGTCCCATACCTTGGAACTAGTTATCTAAGAAATAAAAGCATATACATGGGTTCCCACCCTCCCTAATCTCCATCAAATGTGTTAAATTTGTATAGGTCACCGTATTGGTAAATATTATATTACATCTACCCATTGGATTTATGTTTCTATATGAAACTCATTCAATCATGTCAAAACCCCCCCAAAACATTTCTCTACCAGCACCCACGATCACAATTTTTGAAGCATCAATGTGGACAATCACCTTCGTTATTGAGCTATAACCATCCAAATTAATCTCATTTAATTCATGGGAGTTCCACCTCCCCACACCTTATTTGGAATATTGAAGGGATGTGTTCCAAATAATTTGACTTTAACCCTCATCTTCCATCCCCAACCATCATGGTAGAGAGACTTATGATTAATATCTGTGAACCATCACTGTAGCTATAACATGAAATCATCTCGAGTGATTGAGGATCATAGATATCCAAATGATGAAGCTATATATGGAACCCATTTCATGTTTCTGGACCTTGATGAGGGCTTCCTGGTGTTGGTGGTGGTGGAATGTCCTTATAAAAGAGTCCACCAACTACAGCTCCTCCTACTCCTTTGCCCGTTCTACCTTCTTGGGGTCCACCCTATCCTCACTTGGGAGATCCCTGATCATGTCACTGCCTCTGTTGTGGCGGTCCATTAGCTATCCTCCTGGGCTTATCTGCATGTCTAGTCAGGTAGTCTGGAACTATGTGACCTTGCCAATAAAAATTAAGGATATACCCTCATTGGGATTCTCTGTATCTCTGTGTTTCCTCTAACCACGTGCCTGAGTATGATCATGAAAGGATCTGCTGTGTTGAGATCCTGGTGCCGAATTTCATCTTGATTCAGCAGATGACTTATGATTCAGAGGCCCACTGCCAGTTTTATTTGTCTGGAATCCCTATGAAAAAAATCTATCTCTCACAGGTGCCCACTCTAGCAACTCTATATAGTTAGGGATTCAAAAAGGTACGATGCTGGTTCTAATCTCTCTACGGAGTCCCTTCTCAAAATTTCGTGCTTGGAAGTATCCATCCTAGATCGTGGAAAGAGAGTACCAAGTATGACCCTTGAAAATCTATACGTACTCAGCCACTATCATCCCTCCCTGCTTCTAATCTAGAATCTCCTAGATCTGAACTAAGAATAATAAGGATAGGTAGTACTCCTCACAAAATAGCAGCTGGAAGTCATCCCACGAGAGTGTTGAATCATCCATATTCTAAATTACTATGATCCACCAACATCAATCAACTCCGTGCAAATTTCTATCTACGAGTTCCATCATTTGATCAATCAGGGTTTGAACAATCCTGAAAATACAGACCACTGACCCTACAAAAACCTATGTTTTATGAGGATCTGGCTAGACATGGAACATCAATAGTTTATGACATTGGAACTTATAGAGAGTGCAATGAATGTGTAACACCCGAGAATTTTATGAGATATATTTTGTTTTTATGTAATATAAATCATCAAAGGAATCTTTCACTACACACAAAACTAGCTTGGCTTGCTTTACACGCAACCACAGCCTTCCTCAATAGCTTGTGTCGTACGCAATACCGAGTTACACTAAACAATGATATGCTATTAAAATATTATTAAAACTAGCCGTTATGAATAGTAATAACCACCTTTTTAAATTTTTTAAATTTTATTTTTCAAAATGGACTTCATTTTTGGATTCGTAATATCGAAATTTTCTTAGTGTGAATTTTTGGTACTTTTCGGATAAATTTCATATTCTGATGAATAGTGAAAATTACTAAATTTTAATTAAAAACAACTTTTTTTAATCGAAATAATTAATAGTGATAAATTATTAATTTGAGTTGTTTTAAAGTATATTTATAATATATTTTTACAATTTAATACAATGTTGGTCATTGGATGTAATTTCACATTTAAACCAGACATAAACAAGTGTCAATCTTTTGATAGTTAATTCTCTTATAAAAGACGCTATTTGTGTTGACTACGGGAATAAATTTTTAAATTAGTTAATGTAACTGATATGTTTTTAATTTGGTAAAATAGACATCATTTTTGAATTCATAATATCAAATATATCTTAGGCCTATTTTTTGGTATTTTTCTGGAAACTTTCAATTTTTCATGAATAGTGAAACCACTAAGTGGTAGTTAAAAAACTGAATTTTTCATAAAACCTAATTTTACCGCTTTTTTGAATGGAATTTTAAAAATACGAGAGACACGGTTAATATCATGGACTAAAATTTGGTTCAATGACATGAAAATAATTTTTGGTGAATAGTATCTTTTTACTTTTTTTACCACGATTAAAAGTAAATAGGGTAATTAAGGTTAAAAATGATATTATTATTAACCTAACACATGTACTAATTCTTTTAGATAAGTTTAATTCGACCAAAAACAACCTTATGAATAAAATATGACCATTTAGGCCCACTTGGATTAGATTAGGACATTTATTATCAATTTATTTAAAAAATGGTTAAAATACTTAAAATCAAAGATTAATAACTATATCATTTTTAATATAGGGTTACACATAAGATAAAATCGACTATAAATATTAATTAGAAATATAAAAAGATTTCCAACATAATGGTATTTTATTTGTAATTTTTAGACTTAAAATAATTTAATTTATTTATGATACATTGATGATGCAGTAATTATCTTATTAATGAAATATTGACATAATTGATGTTATAAATACCCAAATAAATGTAATTTGAGACTTTTTATGAATTAAAATAATTTTATATTTTAATATTATGTGTTAGTATTGATTTAATTAAATTTTTTAGAACTAATAATTCTGTTATGATTTTTACAAAAATCAATTACCAAATAGTTTCAAAATTGACATTAAATAGTTTTTAAAAAAAATACTATATTATTAATTGTTATTTTATTCCTAAAAATATAAGGTTCGGCCAAATGACATATATAAGGTTATATATATTAATTATAAACAACTTGGGGTTCTTTTGTCTTGATATAGTATGTTTATTAACCTTATAGTGTAAGAAAACAAGAAGACAGGGTAAAAGATAAATTATCTAACTTAAAGTTAAATCTAAATGATAAGATTAAAATTGATACCAAAACATGTATAAATTCTATTGGATGAGAGTATTTAGACCCATCCCCACCTTAGCTTCTAAATATATTAATTTGGAGCTATTAAAAACCGAATTTGACTTTATAATAAAATAATATATTTAGTTATTCCAAAGGTGCCCCTCTCCTCCTTTATAAAAGGGAACCTCCTCCCTCTCCTCCACACACCAATTTGAGCCTTCAAGATCGGCCAAACCCTGCCCATTTCACTTAAACACTTCCCTAGAAACATCCTAGAGGTCCTGGTCTTCTTCAAAGACCAATTTATTTCCCTAAGAAGAGATCTCAAAGAGGAGCTTCAAAGAAGAGGTAATGTCCATTACCGATTCTTTCACCTTTATTTATTTTCCCACTTCATATTTTTAGGTGGTTTAATTATCAAAGTAATAACATCAGTATCACTCATATACTGATATGTTATTATAAGTAATAAACAACCCTATTTCACTATCTATCCATCCTACGGAAAACGAAATCACCGCGCATACGTACGTACGGAATACCGTCTCCACGCCGTGGTGTAATCTATTTTCCACCACCACCTTACTTGGATGGGTATAATGGTGTAAATAATAACTATATATGATTATTTTAAAGTGATATTGATTCTTTAATAGTATACATGCACTCCAATAAAATTCCACAATCATGGGAACGATATCATCGCTCATGCGTACGTACGAAATACCGTCTTCACGATGTGATGCGACTCGTTATACATGATCTTCATTGAATAATGATTTTATAAATGAATTGAATGAATGAATATGATATATATTACACTAATAAAATTATGGAAATGAGTTATCTATAACCTAAAGAGAAGAATAAGAATTTATTCGACAAAACACACATAAGAACAAAAAGTAATAAACACCTGAATAACAAGAAGCAATGAAATATTACTAATAATAAGCTAAGAATATGACCATATATGATATCATAAAAATAAGTATTATTCTGGAATAAGTCAATAACATTATTTAAATCATTATACAGGAGGTTCAGACACATACGAAGCAAATCAGACCTAAGGTAAGGGAAAATATCACAATCTCATTTTATCCGAGATTGTTTATACGTTGGTATTTGCTGGGGTGTAATTTATCATCCACATCCATGTTTACTTAATATGTAATACTGTTTCCATCCACCTACAATTTTTTAAATCCAATTTTACCCTTCTGTGAGTTTTTAGTAAAGGATATGAAATGAATCTTTTTTCATTTTTCCGTATGAGGTACCTTTTAACTTTTCCGAAAAAAGTACGAGAAGAATGTTTTTTTAACTTATACGGCATGAATGGATTTTTAAAACTTTATTTACAAGAATCTTCCCTTAAAAGTGTTCAAATTTGTTTTTAATCAACTTCTTTTAGTTAAAAATGTATGACATGTTAAGAAAGGAACATTTTTTTGAAGTAGAAAGGATATTTTCCTCAAGAATGGAGTTCAAGTGTTTTATCAAAATTATTTTCCATCTAAGATAATATAGGGTTCTGTTTCTATCCCTATTATTACATTTATTTGATTATGTTGTGATGGAATTATTTTTATGAATTCCTTTATCTTATATGAATGGTTTTATGATGTCATGTTGTTTAAGAATCCCATTTTTTATTACATGGGTTATGCAATGATGTATGATTTTTGATTTTGTGGCACACATAAGAATGGTATCATTATGAGATTGGTGGAACCTATATCTCCCACCAATGCATTGGGTGAAGATTTTATATCTCATGAGATAGACATGGCTGGAACGGCAGGTTAAACCGGTTCAGTAAAACAGGACTGAAACGAGGAGTGAACTAGGTTCAAAAATTGTCTTTGTCCACTAAGATAGTTTTGGCAATGAGTATTGACTAATAAGAAATAATTATCTATGATTTTGTGTGTATGCCACAAAGTTTCATGTTTTAAGTTATGATTATTGGGATTACATTTCACTACTATGATTTATCCCATGTTATAAAATTATGATCTCTTTTGCTGGTTAAGATTTCCAAAAGTTATGTTCTTATGTATCTGATGTGATTGATATTTCTTTTGTTTAAACTTACTGAGAATTTGAGCTCACAATTTATATTTTTTTCCCCCAAGATTTAAAGAAAGGTTTAAGGTAAGAAAACAAAAAGGGGAAGATCTTATGGGAGATTTTGAAGATCTTTCACCATGATTAGAAGATTATGTTCCATGTTTCCAAAGACACTAAACTATTACAGTCCTTGTGTGTCTGTTTATGTTATGTATTAAGTATTCCTCAATAGTAATGTAATGTCCATGCACATCAAGCTACGGGTCTCTACAGTTGGTATTAGAGGAAAGGTATAGTCAACCTTTGGAAACTAGGATGTGAAAGCCTTAGTAAGAACCCTTAGGATAATTCTAAGCATAGAACACAATCTTAGTGTTTTAGAAATGACCATGAATAACCTAGGATAAGACCTTAAGTGTGAAATTTTATTCGTGATTATGTGGTTTTCCTATTATAATTAGTGTTTCTCACACTATTCTTCTTGGTTTTAGTCAATGGCCGGAACCCAAAGAACCGTGTTAATGCAGAATACGACGGGAAATGCAATTATTGTCCCCATGAGCAACCAAACATTATGGGAACCGGAATGAAAAATCTTGTAGCCATTCTCACACAACTCAATATATGAATCATGCAAGACTTCCAAACGAGCAAAGGAAGGAGAAACATTCTGTTACATCTTTCATGAGGCAGCGTCCACCTTCTTTCAGCGGGTCTACTGATCCATTAGTTTCTCAAAAATGGATTAGTACTACTGAAAAGGTATTTTCAGTTCTTCAATGTTCTAAACATGATAAAGTCATACTAGCAGTGTATCATTTTGAAGTATATGCTGATCAATGGTGGAATCTTATTAAGAATACAAGGCAAAGGGATGAAATTGAGTCCATGGAATGGGACGAGTTCAAGAACTATTTTTCAATAAGTACTTCCGTCGTATTCTCTGATCAAAGATGGGGAAAGAGTTTCTTGAACTGAAGCAAAAGGATTATGAATCTGTTGGTACCTATAAAGAAAATTTTACAAGACTTCCAAGGTACGCTTCTGGTATTATAATCCAACCTGAGAGTAAGATCGATCGATTCTTTAGTGGCATAAAACCAAGTCTTCGAAGGTCCTAATCCATAATAGACTTCAATAGCTATGAGGAAATCATTCTATGTGATCTCAAAGTTGAGATGGAGATTAGAGTAACCCATTAGTCATATGGGTTTGATAAGAAGAGGAAAATGGAATTCAAAGGAAAATCTAAAGAGCACACTTAAAAGAAGATGAGATTTCCCTTATGCTCACAGTGTGGAAAGAAACATGGAGGGAGTTGTATTAAAGGGACAAGTAAATGTTTCAAATGTGGAAAGGAAGGTCATCGGGCATTTAAATGCCGCAATGATGGGAAGAAGATGTCTAATGATGCAAACAAAGGAAGGGACACACAGAATGAACCTACTACACTTCAATGTTCCAAGTGCAAAGAGATGGGGAATTATTCCAATAAATTCCCTAATCCAAGGGTTGTTGATGACGACAGAAATCAACAAAATCTTAAGGCCAAAGACAAAGTAATGTCACATGCAATTTATATCAGTGATGTGGAGTACGATAAGGTTGTGGTAAAAGTTACACTTACCATCCACTCTAAAGTAGAAAATGTTTTATTTTATTATGGATCCACCCACTCTTTTATTTCTAAAGATTTTTCTAAGGGTATCAACGTATTACCTCAGCAATTCAAAGTTGAGTTAGCTTTGACAACACCTAATGGTACAACAGTCATGTCAAAATTTTATAATTCTTCCCCGATTGAAGTTTGTGGGAATGTGCTTCCTGAAAATATTGTGATCCTTCCAATAGTGGAATTTGATGTGATTCATGGAATGGATTTGATTTCTTTATATGGAGCTCATATCAATTTCCAAATAAGGGAAGTCACATTTCATATTCCAGATCAATCTATGATCGTCTATCGATGCAAGGATGAACATAACCTTCCAGTGGAAATTTCTTCCATCTTATGGGTCTTGATTCCACCGAATGAAGGTCATTTATCTCAAATGGATGGTGAGAAACTCACAATTAAGAATATGCCAACTGTATAGGAGTTTGATGATGTATTTCCAGAGTAATTGGTGGGTCTTACTCCAAATCGTGAAGCTGAGTTTTCAATAGAGCTCGTACCGAGTGCTTTTCCTATTTCAAAGACACCTTATAGAATGGCCCCAATTGAGTTGCAGGAATTGAAGAAGCAACTCCAAGATAATCTTGATAAAGGATTCATATGCCCAAGTGTGTCACCTTGGGGAGCACCTGTTCTATTTGTTATGAAGAAAAATGGATCAATGAGAATCTGCATTGATTATCGAGAACATAACAAGATCACTATGAAGAACAAATATCCTCTCCTGCGCATTGATGACATATTTGACCAACTATGCGGAGCTCAATACTTTTCCATGATTGATCTTCGTTCGAGGTATCATCAATTATGGGTCAAAAGGGAGGATATACCAAAGACGACTTTCCTTACAAGGTATGGACACTATGAATTTATAGTGATTCCATTTGGTCTTACTAATGACCCTTCAATCTTCATTGATCTGATGAATAGAGTCATTAGAGACTATCTTGATCAATTTGTGGTAGTCTTTATAGACGATATTATTGTCTATTAAAAGAGCAAGGAAGAACATGAATATCACTTGAGAATTATATTGAAGTCCCTGAGAAAGGAAATGCTTAATGCCAAATTTACCAAGTGTGAATTTTGGCTTCAAAAAGTTTCCTTTTTGGGTCACATAATCTCAAAAGAGGGGATATCTGTGGATCCATAAAAAACTGAGGTTATCGAAAGATGGTAAAAAACAACAACAGTAACTGAGATCCGAATTTTTCTTGGTTTGGCTGGATATTATCGATGTTTTGTGAAATATTTTGCATGATTATCTAATCCACTCACCAGGTTGACTCGGAAAGGAGTTATGTTTGTTTGGATACTGGAATGTGAAGAGAATTTCAAGGAGTTGAAAAGAAGGTTATCCAGTGCACCTGTGCTCACACTGCCTTTTAGTGGAGAAAGGGTTGTGATCTACAGTGATGCATCCAAGAAGGGGCTGGGGTGGGTTTTTATAAAAAATGATATGGTGATAGCTTATGCCTCAATAAAGTTGAAAATACATGAGCAAAATTACCCAACACATGATTTGGAGTTAGCTGCGGTAATCTTTTCATTAATGATTTGGAGGCATTATCTTTATGGAGAAAGGTGTGAAATTTATACTGATCATAAAAGTTTAAAGTATATTTTCAAAAAAAAAGGAGCTGAATATGCGCCAAAGAAGATGGTTGGAACTGATTAAGTATTACGACTGCTCAATTCATTACCACCCTAGGAAAGCAAACAAGGTGGAATATGCATTAAGTCGACAAGACCATGCTAGCTTATCCATGATGAGGATCACAAAAGATCCAATATATATGGATTTACAAAGGATGGATCTTGGAATTTTAATGGAAGGGGGAAAATCATATGTTTCTGAAATGAATGTTCAACCATCTATACATGTGAAGATTAAGGAGGCGCAGAAAGAAGATGTAGAGTTACAAAAGAAGGTGAGAAATATTCCTGAATTCAACATTGATTGTGATGGGCTAGTAATGTTCAGGAATCGGGTTTGTGTTCCTCCCATCACAGAATTAAAGAAGGAGCTTCTAGATGAGGCTCATAGTTCTTCATTCTATATTCATCCTGGAAGTACGAAGATGTATAGGGACCTGAAAGAGTACTTCTGGTGGGATGGAATGAAAAGAGATGTTTTTGAATATGTATCTCGATGCTTGGTTTTTCAGCAAGTGAAAGTTGAGAGACAGAAGTCTAAGAGGATGTTACAACCATTACCCATGCCCGAATGGAAATGGGAAAACCTCACTATGCACTTTGTCACAGGACTTCCTAAAACATCCAAAGGCAATAATGTTATCTGGGTCATAGTTGATCGTCTTACAATGTCTGCACACTTCATTGGTATTAGAGAGGATTTATCTCTGGATCAGCTTTCCAGGATATATGTAAAGGAAGTGGTAAGATTGCATGGAGTACCACTTTCTATTATATCTGATCGGGATCCGAAATTTACCTCGAAATTCGGGCGAAGTCTTCAGCATACTCTGGATATAGAGTTGAGTTTCAGCACTGCTTATCATCCTCAGATAGACGATCAGTCTGAGAGAACAATTCAAAATCTAGAAGATATGTTGAGAGCTTGCTCTATGGATTTCAAAGGTTGTTGGGATCAACACCTACCTTTGGTGGAATTTTCTTATAATAATAGCTTTCACTCTAATATTCAGATGGCTCCTTATGAATCTCTCTATGGAAATAAATGCAGGACTCCATATTGCTGGGACGAAGTTGGGGAAAGAAAGCTATTAGGACCTGATCTTGTTGATGATATGGCAGAAAAGGTCTGATCTATTCAACAACACATAAGAGCAGCTCATAGTCGACAGAAAATTTATGCCGACAACCGAATAAAAGACCTAGAGTTTGAAGTGGGTGATAAAGTGTTCTTATGAATATCTCCCTGGAAGAGGGTCATGAGATTTGGAAATAAGGGGAAGTTGAGCCCTAGATATATCGGTCCTTTCGAAATACTGGATCATGTTGGAAAGGTAGCTTACCGATTGGCGCTTCCACCGAATCTCTCTCATGTTCACAGTGTTTTCCATGTATCTCTCCTGAGAAGTACATACCTGATCCTTCACATGTACTCAGCTCAGAATTTGTACCGCTAGAGCAAGATCTTTCTTATGAAGAATAGCCGATAGAGATTCTAGATCATAGTGAAAAAGTCCTACGGAACAAGACCACTCGCTTGGTGAAAGTTTTATATAGGAACCACCAATTAGAAGAAGCTACATGGGAGCTTGAGGATATGATGAGGGAGAGTTATCCTCATCTTTTTGTTACAAAGTGATGAATTTTGAGGGTGAAATTTATTTTAAGGGGGGTAGAATGTAACACCTGAGACATTTATGAGAAATATTTTGTTTTTATGTTATATAAATCATCAAAGGAATCTTTCACTACACACAAAACTAGCTTGGATTGCTTTACACACAACCACGACATTCCTCAACAGCTTTCATCGTACGCAATACCGAGTTTCACTAAACAACGATATGCTATTAAAATATTATTAAAACTAGCCGTTATTTATAGTAATAACCACTTTTTGATATTTTGAAAAATTTATTTTTCAAAATGGACTTCGTTTTTGGATTCGAAATATCTAAATTAGCTTAGGGTGAAATTTTGGAACTTTTCGGACAACTTTCATATTCTGATGAATAGTGAAAATTACTAAATTTTAATTAAAAACAACTTTTTTTAATCAAAATAATTAATAGTGATAAATTATTAATTTGAGTGTTTTTAAAGTATATTTAGAATATATTTTTACAATTTAATACAATGTTGGTCATGGATGTAATTTCTCATTTAAACCAGACATAAACAAGTGTCAATCTTTTGATATTTATTTCTCTTAAAAAACACGCTATTTGTTTTGACGACGTGAATAAATTTTTAAATTAGTTAATTTAAATGATATGTTTTGAATTTTGTGAAATAGACATCATTTTTGAATTCATAATATCAAATATAGCTTAGGCCTAATTTTTGTTATTTTTCTGGAAACTTTCATTTTTTGATTAATAGTGAAACCACTAAGTGGTAGTTAAAAAACTGAATTTTTCATAAAACATAGTTTTACCACTTCTATGAATGGAATTTCGAAAATCTGAGAGACACAGTTAATATCATGGAATAAAATGTGGTTCAATGAGATGAAAATAATTTTCGGTGAATAGTAACTTTTTACTTTTTTTTACCGCGGTTAAAAGTCAATAGGGTAATTAAGGGTAAAAATGATATTATTATTACCCTAAAACATGTCCTAATTCTATTGGGTAAGTTTAATTCGACCAAAAACAACCTTAGGAATAAAATATTACCATTTAGGCCCACTTGGATTAGATTAGGACATTTATTATCAATTTATTTAAAGAAGGGTTAAAATAGTTAAAATCAATGTTTAATAACTAAATTATTTTTAATATAGGGTTATACATAAGATAAATTTGACTATAAATATTCATTATAAATCTAAAAATATTTCCACCATAATGGTATTTTATTTTTAATTTTTAGACTTAAAATAATTTAATTTATTTATGATACAATGATGATGTAGTAATTATCTTATTAATGAAATATTGACATAATTGATGTTATAAATACCCAAATAAATGTAATTTGAGACTTCTTATGAATTAAAATAATTTTATATGTTAATATGACATGTTAGTATTGATTTAATTAAATGTTTTCGAACTAATCATTCTGTTATGAGTTTCACAAAAATCAATTAACAAATAGTGTCAAAATTGACATAAAATATTTTTTTAAAAAAATACTATATTATTAATTGTTATTTTATTCCTAAAAATATAAGGATAGGGAAAATGAATTATATTAGGTTATATATATTAATAATAAACAACATGGGGTTCGTTTGGCTTGATATAGTAAGTTTATTAACCTTATAGTGTAAGAAAACAAGAAGACCCGGTAAAAGTTAAATTATCTAACTTAAAGTTAAATCTAAATGATAAAGTTAAAATTGATACCTAATCTTTTCTAAATTCTTTTGGATGAGATTATTTTAAACCATGCCCACCTTAGCTTCAAAATATATCAATTTGGAGCTATTAAAAATAGAATTTTACTTTATAATAAAATAATATTTTTAGTTATTCCAAAGGTGCCCCTCTCCTCCCATATAAAAGGGAACCTCCTCCCTATCCTCCTCACACTAATTTTAGCATTCAGGCTCAGCCAAACCCTGCCCATTTCACTTCCCCACTTCCCGAGAAACATCCTAGAGGTCCTGGTCTTCTTCAAAGTCCAATTTTAGTGCCCTAAGAAGAGATCTCAAAGAAGTGCTTCAAAGAAGAGGAAATGTCTGTTATCGATTCTTTCACCTTTATTTCTTCTTCCACTTCTTCTTATTAGGTTGTTTCATTATGAAGTAATAACATCAGTATCTATCATATACTGATATGTTATTATAAGTAGTAAACAACCCTATTTCACCATCTATCCATCCTACAGAAAACGAAATCACCGTGCGTGCGTACGTACGGAATACTGTCTCCACGCCCTGGTGTAATCTATTTTCCACCACCACCTTACTTAGATGGGTATAATGGTGTAAATAATAACTATATATGATTATTGTAAAGTGGTATGGATTTTGTAATAGTATACATACACTGCAATAAATTTCCACGATCATGGGAACGATATCATCGCTCGTGAGTACGTATGGAATACCGTCTCCACGATGTGATGCGACTCGTAATACATGATCTTCATTGCATAATGATTATATAAATGAATTGAATGAATTAATATGATATATATTACACTAATACCATTCTGGAAATGAGGTATCTATAACCTAAAGATATGAATAAGAATGTATTCGACAAAACACGCATAAGAACAAAAAGTAATAAACACCCGAATAACAAGAAGCAATGAAATATTACTAATAATAAGCTAAGAATATGACCATATATGATATCATAAAAATAAGTATGATTTTGGAATAAGTCAATAACATTATTTCAATCATTATACAGGAGGTTCAGACAAATATGAAGCAAATCGGACCTAAGGTAAGGGAAAATATCACCATCTCATTTTATCCGAGATTGTTTATACGTTGGTATTTACTGGGGTATATTTTATCATCCACATCCATTTTTCCTCAATATGTAATGTTTTTTCCATTCACCTACAATTTATTAAATCAAAATTTACCCTTCGGTGAGTTTTTAGTAAAGGATATGAAATGAATCTTTTGTCATTTTTCCATACGAGGTACTTTTTTACTTTTCTGACAAAAGTACGAGAAGAATGTTTTTTAACTTATACGGAATGAATGGATTTTTAAAACATTATTTCCAAGAATCTTCCTTTACAAGTTTTCAAGTTTATTTTTAATCAACTTCTTTTAGTTTAAAATTGTAAGACATGTTAAGAAAGGAAAATGTTTTTGAAGTAGAAAGGATATTTTCCTCAAGAATGGAGTTCAAGTGTTTTATCAAAATTATTTTCCATATAAGATAATATAGGGTTCTGTTTCTATACCTATTATTACATTTATTTGATTATGATGTGATGGAATTATTGTTATGAATTTCTTTATCTTATATGAATGGTTTTATGATGTCATGTTTTTTAAGAATCAAATTTTTTATTACATGGGTTATGCAATTATGTATGATTTATTATTTTGTGGCACACATAAGAATGGTATCATTATGAGATGGGTGAGACCTATATCTCCCTCCAATACATTGGGTAGTGATTTTATATCTCATGAGATAGACATGGATGGAACGGTAGGTTAAACCGGTTCAGTAAAATAGGACTGAAACGAGGAGTGAACTCGGTTCAGAAATGGACTTTGTCCACTAAGATAGTCTTGGCAATGAGTCTTGACCAATAAGAACTGATTCTCAATGATTATGTTTGTATGCCACAAAGTTTCATGTTTTAAGTTATGATTCTTGGGATTACATTTCACTACTATGATTTATCCCATGTTTTGAAATTATGATCTCTTTTGCAGGTTAAGATTTCCAAAATTTATGTTCTTATGTATCTGATGTGATTGATATTTCTTTTGTTTATCCTTACTAAGCATTTGATCTCACCCTTTATATTTTTTTTCCCAGGATTTAAAGAAAGGTTTTAGGTAAGAAAACAAAAAGGGGAATAACTTATGAGAGATTTTGAAGATCATTCACCATGATTAGAAGATTACGTTCCAAGTTTCCAAAGACACTAAACTATTACAGTCCTTGTGTGTATGTTTTTGTTATGTATTAAGTATTCCTCAAAAGTAATGTAATGTCCATGTACGTCAAGCTACAGGTCTCTACAGAATGTGTATGTACCTAGCCAAGTCTACCATGATGATCTTCATATATATAGGTGTAGGTGCAACTACCTTCCCACGAGGAGGAAGAAGATCATAGACTGGACTCTAAATTAGGGCCTCGTCATGCATCATATAATCATCACGAAATAGTTATGGAATTCAAGCTGGACGAAATAGTGTAGATATACTAAAAGTTATCATGGAGTACCACAGTTTGATGAGCACACACACACACACACATAAATATATATACCAAATAATGGGGACATGAGTCGATAAGGAATGTTAGAGACTCATTCCTGTATGAATCATGTACCATTAATCCATGAAACAAATGTCTCAACAAGCTGAGTCGATAAGTAGGTGGTCAAGGCCCTGGTGAATGGCTACATCTTCCACCAGTCCATCAATAGATTTTCTATCATGAGATATGTACTGAAGAAATTTTGACATTTTTTACCTAAACCCTACCAATTCTCTTAAGGGTACGCCCGAACAATGTCCCAAGGAATAAAAATTCTCTAATAGCAATATGTCATGACTCGCCCCATGTCGAGGCTCGATCCACTACAACAACAAGATCACCTCCATAGGCCAGTTGGTGAAAACTAGCATTGGAGGCAAAAATAACTCTAGGAGGTCTTTTCTTAAGAACCAGAACACACGAAAACATCAAACTCATTGAAAAAGTTAAAAAGGGGAATAAGAAAGTTTTCAACACTTCTATAATGTAAACCAAACATGAATGAACCACTATCAATCATCCAATTATGGTAGTGTAAACTGAAAATCAATGGAGGAAAATAAATTTCCAATCAAAATATGTCCAAACCTAATAGAAAACTGGAAATGTAAACAGTTGAGAGATCACAACTCTTGAATCCCATGTATGATTAATGAATGATGTACAAGAACCTAGTATATCTATGATCTTATAAAGACATGTACAACCTATCCATTATCTTCATAAGAAACTAGTTGTGAATAAAAAGCCCATGTTGGGTTAGGTATAAACATACCTAGTTGGATACCCCGAACGGTGAAGGGGAGAAGTAAGATGTATGATACAAGAGAAAGAAAGAAAGTAAACTAGGTACAGTGAAAGAGTATTGATCAACCCAATGATATTTAATGTAATATAATCCAAGATCAAGAAGATAAAAATGGTGAGTAGATGAACTACCCATAGATCCTTTTCCACCTATAGTAAGAGAGTATAATTATCCATGCATGAGATGCTAGAAACGGAAAGCACATGGCATACCTTGCACGTCTTGTCCACTCTTGGAAGGATAGTAACCAAATCAAAGAAGTGGATATAGTAAAAGAATATATATATATGTGTGTGTGTGTGTGTGTGTGTGTATTATTGGCTGAATGAAGACCAAATGAGAGAGTAAGAGGATCTGCATCTCATAACTCATCCCCATATGAAGTGTATCCAACAGTTCACAAAGCCCTACAATGATTCCCAACATCCCATGTGTCTCTCAAAAATATACAAGTATAAGAAAATCAATCACCACACCCTGATAATATCTTATTTTTATGGCACTAAATTTTTCACATGGTTTTGGTCACGTCATAAAAACGTATCTTAGTGGGGAAAGTGTTCATCTTTATTGTGAGTCTAAATCTATATCAAATAATGTTTTTTCACTATCCCGCAAAACCGAGGGGACACAATGTATACAGAGAGGACCCATAACATAGTAAAATAAAGGGTTTCTACCTTGATAGTTAATGAGGACACATGACCTTCTAAGCAAGAGGGTTCGACTCTAATGGTTGAGGACCCATAGACAACCCAACTGGAGGGTTCCACTCTATGTTAATGAGGACACATGCCTTGATACCATAGGAGGGTTCCACATGGGAAGTCAAGGAACCCTAACTATCTAAGATGAAGGGTTCCACTCTTATAGACGTCAAGGACCCATGAGCAACCAAGATGGCGGTTTCTACTTGGAAGTTGGTAGATGTCCCATTCCTATCTCCGTCAGAGGGTTCCTCTCTAGAATTAATCGAGCACCCATTCCCATAAAAGCTAGTGGATTCTAATCATGAGTAAGAATATGGTGATCCTGCCTAATAACATTCAACATTGGGGTCGCCCCACAAGGTGTTGTGATCGGAACATTTTTCATCGTATATCTATATCCAAAATTGAAGGCTCTATCATATTTAACATGGAAAACACCTAGGATAACGTTTTTTGGGAAAATTCTAATCTCAAATGAAGGATATATGGAAGGTTAATGTTTCATGAAAATGAATTATGAGGTAAACGACATGCGAGTGGTCCTATCTGACATGTGTCCCTACTTCATATCATGAACATGTCCATACCAAGTACACGTCATCCAATTCACGTAGTTGTACATGTTGGGTAGATTTATTACATAGTGTGTCCAAATTAACTGGGACCCATGCCATGTCTGTTTTCTTTTGTATACAACATGCTCTAGGCCATGTTGTTTCACATGTCTTACAATCTGTGTGAGCCATCACATGGGTTGTGAAACTATGAATGGGTTACACAGTGTGTGAGGGACGAATAAAAGGTATGCCATCTTTATAATTATCAAAACCATAGAACCTCCACTGGGGGAGGGTATATGTAGTGTCATCATCCTACATCATGGAATTTAGTTAGGATTTTCAATGAAAGGAGGATCCTTAATTAATGCAGTATATCTGGCAATTCTTGTTGAGTCAATAAGGTTTTCTTTTGACTTTTCCATTACTTCATGTTTGGGGAGATTTTTGAGTCAATATGGTTTCCTTATGAATTTACCAATCCTCATGTTTTTAAAATCACAAACACCATATCTGAAATAAAATTTCATATCATTTTACCCTGTGTTTTAATTTCATAAGAAAAACATTCCTCCCCTAAGGAAAATTATCATTAACATGTTTTTCATTGTTCATTATCTTGTCTAAGTGTAGAATTCAGTTTCATATCTAATACCATGGAATCATATAATACATAGATAATGAGCTTTCTATTTTCCGGATCAGAACTTTATCTTTGAGTTCTATGAACTCAGACTCCGACCTCTTCTGAGTTCTGACTCCGAGTTCTCTGAATTCAGACTCCAAACTCTTCTAAGTTCCGACTCTAAGTTCCCTGAATTCAGACTCCGAACTCTTTTGTGTTCTGACTCCAATATCTATGAATTTAGACTCCGAACTCTTCTGCGTTCTGACTCCGAGTTCTCAGTATTCAAACTCCAAACTCTACTGAGATCTGACGTCGAGTTCTCTGAATTCGACTCCAAACATTGTATGTACTGACTCCTAATTCTCATTAATTATGACTCCGATGTTTGTATGTTCTGACTCCTAATTCCCTAGAACTCTGACTATGATCTTTTTAAGTTCATATTCTGAATTCTTGTGAATCTAGATTCCAAATTTCTTTAAAATTCAGTCTCTGGAATTCTATAGAGTTTAGTATCTAAATTCTTTAGAAAACAGAATCTGAATATCCTTGTATTATAGACACTGATTTGTTTTTGGTTATACACCAAGAATTTATTTTCTTACATTCAAAATATTTGATTTTGGTTAGGTAACCATATTTTTTATTACGCATGTTTTTGTTATAAAATGATGTCATGCATTTAGTTATTAACCGTTGTTTGAGTGAAACTTGTACAGGTCCCACCAAAATTCAAGGAAAAATATGACTATTGGAGGAGGGAGATGGCCGTTGGAGCCATGCCTATAAATAGAAGCTCATTTGAAAGAGCTCAATACTGTTCTATGAATCTAGATATTACATGTTGTTGAAGTGATTTCTAGAGAGTAACTATCATGATTAGTGCATACTGAATTTCTTGTTCTGATTTTCTTCGTGAGACTCAGAATGTTTCTGATTACATTCGAGTACTTTTAGGGATCAGAAGACAGAGGTTACGACAACCTTAAATTTTGAGGACTTCCTTGATGAGGAAGATAGAGGTGTTGACTACCTTGAAGTCTAGGGCTTGCAGGGATAGCAAGATAGACTCCAATCATTGTATCGAGGGCTTACCCTGGTGTGGGTAAGACAGTCTTTATTGAAAGTATAAATCAAGGGACCTTTATCCAAGGTTGTTGGATACCCATCTCTTTGGGTTAAAAGATTTATTAATAGTTACTTGGTTTGTGTCAAGTTTTTGGTTGAATTTTGATTGTTGAGGAAATTATAACTATCTTATACATACTTATACTTTTATAATTTGATTTAGTAAGATTCTATATGATTTAAGGTAGAATCTATATCTTTGTAAACATTCATTATGTTTAATTTTTGTGGAACCATCATTTCTGGAATTACTTTCTCAGAATCATATTTTCGGAAACTTGCAAGTGTGTAGAACTAGAGGTTTTTTGAATTACCTTGTTTAACCTTGTTAAACATAATCATCATTAAAATTTCCAATGTATTTTTGTAAAGTATACAATTAACCCTCCCCTCTTGTATTTTGTGCATTATTAGATACTTAATTTAGTATCTATATTATTTCGCTCCTAAATTTGGTATTATAGATTATATCATACTCTACATACCATCTCAATAATTGGTATCAGAGGAGGGTTTGAGATACTTATATTCACATATAAGTTCTCCTTGCTCAATTATTAATTGTTCCACTTTTTCCTTGCTGAGGAATATTTTCCTTGTTTACTTAGTGTTATCACTAACAAGTTTTTGTGGAGACAGTTTTATTTAAGATGACAAGAATCAATGTTAGTTCCATTGAAAACCTCAATCCAACAAGATGAACTATTTTTTATGGGAATGATTATGAATAGTAAAGAAATTGCATGAAGACATTTATTATTAATAATGGAGTAGATAATTTTGTTATGATTACTAAATGTTATAAAATCACTCACAAGGAAGTTAGTACATTCACAAATCAAGAAAAGCATGAATATCAACTGAATTATATTGTACACAATACATTTATATGTTCCAAGACTAGAGATATGCATATATCAAAATTTCATCTTGTGAAGCACCAAATTGAATTTGGATGAAACTTGAAGTTACACACTTTGGAACTTGAAAAGTCATTGAAACTAGAAGATCTATGCTCATAGATGAATATCATGGTTTTTTCTTCCCTTATGGAGAAACCATATGCAAGGTGTAATAGAGATTTATAACTATCACTAATTGTTTACAATCCATGGGCGATAAAGGGTTATATGATGAAGCTCTTGTGGACAAGATAATAGACATCATTCCCAATGAGTGGGAATCCTAGACGACTGCTATTGATGAGAACAGAAAGGTTACTCAGATTTATCATGATGAACTTTTTGGAACTCTTCATCAACATGAGACTATAATAAAGAGAGATGTTGATAATGTAAAGAATAAGAATGGGAATGATAGTGTTACTTTTACTACAACTTCAAATCATATGATAGCCAAGACTCCGGAGAGAGTTACACGATCCAAATCTAAGATAGTTGTTATACAAACCGAATCTAGTGGAAGTGAGTCTTCAGAAAATGAGCTATACAATATTGATCGAAGGATGAAAAAGATAGTTTGACCGAAGAACATTAAATCTAGATATAAGAAGAAATAAAGGAAAGATAAGAAAGTTTCAGAAGTCACATGTTATGAATGTAGGAGAGCTGGACATATAAGACCTGATTTTCCCTTTCATAAGAGAAAGGAAAGAAAGGAAACGAATTATGAGAGGAATTGAAAGAAGTACTACAAAGAAAAATCTAAGAATGTTATGAAATCTAATGACCCCTAGACTGCTAGTGGTGGAGACTCTTTAGATGAATCATAAGATTATGAATCTTCTGGATAGAAGAATCTTGGTCCAATAGCTAGACAACCTATTTAAATTCATTGATTAATAGATTAGGTACACAATGTTGAATCCATGACCAATATATCTTTTAAGGATAGTTATACTGATTGAAAATATTATAACTCTTCTGATGAAGAATATTCTTCTGATAAAGATAATACTTTACCTACCTATAAAAAAGTTTTTTGGTTTGCTAAGCTTCTTGAGACTGAAAATTCTAAACTCAACAAAAATATTGATGAGAAAAATTCTAGGATTTCTATACTTACTAAGGAAATATCAGATCTTTCTAATGATCTTGATAAGAAAACCCTTTATTTTGAAAGTATTTAAATAAATCTTGAGAATGTAAACTCTGAGAAGGATAAACATTATAAGGATCTATAAAATGTAATTTCTAAGAAAAATGTTTTTGAGCTTAACTCTTGTTCTAAAAATAATGTTTTGGAAGATAAGAACATATTTGTTAGGCTAAATTCATAAATTTTTTCCTTGAGGAAGTGTTTTTCAGACTTTACCTTAGGTAAGGAATATTTTGATAACATGTATTTTGAAATATGACCTCTTAGGAATAATTCTTGTTTTGGTTATACAAGTTCAAAACCGATTTTTGCAACAATTATTTTGTTTTCAAACCACTCCATTCTGCACCAAGTGTTAGTGGGGTGGACACTGGGCAAAAAGTTATTCCTTTAACAAAACCCAGTCTCTAAGATTTCATAAAGCCTATTTTTCTATGAAAATGTGGGTACCTAAGATTTTGATTTCTAAAATTTCCAGATCCAAGAAATTTGGATTCTAAAAGTCTAACATCATTATTTTCATAAAAATAAGGAATTTATAAATATCAATACTTGGCACATGGATAGTGGATGTACCCGGCATATGACTGGTAACAAAAACTACTTTGAAAATATTATCAAGACAAAAGAGGATATCATTATTCAATTCATCAGAACACAAGATCAACTTGCTGATATTTTCATAAAATCATTACCCTCTTATATATTTGAATACATTAAACAGAATTTAGGAATGATAACCGTAAGGAAATATTCCTCATTAACTCTCTGTTGAAATAAATATTCATATAGTAATTAACTCATTTTCATAGGGGGGGTACATTGTCTTCTTAGTTTATTTCCTTTTCACAAAATTTTCATAATGAAGATTTTCCTACTCAAAATTTTCATAATGAAGATTTTCATACAATAAATTTTTGTAATGAAGATCTTCGTACTCAAAATTTTCATAATGGTGATTTTTGTTTTCAAATTTATTTTTAGTAATAAAATTATAGGAATCTAAAGTATTCCAGAAGATTTTTCTTCAATACGAATAATCTTCCTTGAAATCCGAAATGTATGTTTTCTTTCTTAAGTTTTCGTAATAATCATTTACATTCTGGTATATTCATCTATTTTTTTTAAAAAATTCAGATTCTTTTTTTTCATAAATCCGAATGATTTCTTAAAAAACTCAAAATATTAAATTCTATCATGTTTTCCTTGCTGCTATCATATCAACCGTCAGATCTGATCAAAAGGATTTGCAGCCACTGGATTTTGTTTAGAAGATGAACCATCCCATAAAAAACCTATATAATGGACCCACAATGCTAATCCCACATCGATATCAAGCTCCCTTGTGATGAAGTTCTAACCATTTACTTAAGCCCGTTCTAAAATTCTCATAGTTTTCTCAATTCTGAATGTTTATAGAAGAATTTTCCCAGAAAGATATGTCTACTGTCAAGACAATTTCTTGAGTGGATCTTCAAAGAGGAAACATGCTGAGCTAGAGAAAGAAACCTTACCTAGAAAAGTATAAGATTTGGAATCATCATCTCTAGGACATGATTTCATTGTCCAGTCATTGAAGAAGCTAGTTGGCACCATTCAAATTTTCCATAGAATAGACTCTAGATTTCTGATGCTTTAACACACACTAAATCATAAATCACATTCTGTGTCCAAGGTGATTGACAAGTGTGTCAAGCTTGAGGCTTATTTAAAGAATTTATTCATTAAATACGATTCCCACATAAGGTCCTTTAAGAAAATTATTGGATGGTCAAATAATACTGTAGGATATTTTAGAGAACTTGATGAATTCCAAGAATGTGTCAAGGAAGAGTTTGACATTGAAGATGGTAGGATCAATGATATTACAACCAGTTTTGAAGAAATGGTAACATTGGAACAAAATTCATGGATTCATGAAGTGAAGAATCTAAATAGAAAATTTTATTCTGTTACCCAAATCTAGAGGAGAGAAAGAGATCTTTGGATTGAGATAGAAGAAAAGCTTGTAAAGCAGGAAAAAGTCCTGAAGGCTCCGGCAGAGGATCTTATGTTTCATGAAAAAGAATCAAGGATTTAGAGAAGAAAGTTGAGGATCAGGATTCGCTTATTATGCAATCATAGGAACATCATAAGGATCACAAAAAGATGAAAACTATAGTCCAAATGTTGATTCCAAAAGAAAATGAAGGATAACATTGTTGCAATCCGATCTTTTATTATACTTTTCTACCTTGTAAAAATTCTTTCTAATCATACTGAAATTTTTTGTTTCTTATCTATTAGATGTGTTGAACTAATCTTTTAGGTACCATACTTTCTTTTTCTATTCCCTTAAATTCTTTTTGAAAATCACAAAGGGGGAGAAAGGAAAAAATAATATTAAGTAAAGAAGAAATATCCCTATGTAAGGGGGAGTTTATCTAAGGGTGAGTTTTCATTACAGAGATTTCCATACTCATGATAATGAAAACTCTCATTCCGGAAATATAGAATACAATCCTTAATGATCCAAATCCAAAGGGGGAGTTATTCGTATTCATTTTTCCCAAATGATAAGTGAGATAAGTTTTATTTCCAAAGTCTAGAAAAATATTTTCTAAGTCCTTATTTTCTTTTTTGTAAAGATGTTTTTGCTTTAAAGAAAGAGGGTTATTATTGAGTCAATATGGTTTTCTAATGTATTTTCCATTCCTTCATGTTTAGGGAGATTTTTGTGTTAATATGATTTCCTTGTGACTTTACCAATCCTCGTGTTTTGAAAATCACAAAAACCTTATCTCAAGGAAAATTTCATATCATTTTACCCTGTGTTTTACGATCAAAAAGAAAACTTTTCCTTCCCCAATGAAATTTACCATTACCATATTTTTCATTGTTCATTATCTTGTCTAAGTGTAAAATTATGTTTCAAATCTAAAAATTCGGAATCATATAATAATTAGATAAAGATCATTCTTTTTTCATGATCATAATTTGGACTCTGAGTTTTCAAAATTCTGACTCTGAACTCTTCTGAGTTCTGACTCCGAGTACTCTAAATTAAAACTCCAAACTCTTTTGAGTTAAGACTCCAAGTTCCCTGACTTCAGACTCCAAACTCTTCTATGTTCTGACTCTGAGTTCTCTGTATTCAGACTCTGAACTCTTCTGAGTTCTGACTCCGAGTTCTCTGAATTCTGACTTCAAAATCTTATGAGTTTTGACACCGAGTTCTCTGAATTCAGACTCCGAACATTTTAAATACGAACTCCGAATTCTCATGAATTCTGACTCCGAACTTTTAAGTTCTGACTCCTAATTCACATGAACTATGACTCCGAACATTGTAAGTTCTGATTCAAAATTCTTCTGAATCCATATTCTGAATTTCCTTAAAATTCAAACTCCAAAATTCTACAGAGTTCAGGATCAGAATTACTTAGTAAATAGAATCTTAGTATCCTTGTATTATAGACACCGAATGTGTTTTTGGTTAGACTATGAACATTTATTTTCTTACATTCTGAATATTTTATTATGGTTTTGTAACCATATTTTTTCTTAAACTTTTTTTTGTTATAAAATGATGTCGGTCATTTAGTTACTAACTAACCATTGTTTTAGTGACATATGTATAGGTCTCTCCGAAATTCAAGGAAAAATATGAACGTTGGAGGAGGGAGTTGAACGTTGGAGGTGTTCCTATAAATATAATCTCATTTGGTAGAGATCAATACTGTTATATGAATCTAGAGATTACACGCTGTTGAAGTGATTTCTAGAGAGAGACTCTCGTGGTTAGTGCATGTTGAACGTCTTGTTCATATTTTCTTTGTGCGAATCTGAATGTTGCTGATTACATTCGTGGACTTATGGGGAATGGGAGACATAGGTTCCAACTACCTTAATGTTCGAGGACTTCCTTGTTGGGGAAGACATAGGTGCTTACTACGTTAATGTTTTAGGACTTACATGCTGAGGAAGACAGAGGTGTCGACTACCATGAAGTTGAGGGCATGTGGGGATAGAAAGATAGACTCTGATCTCGGTATTGAGGGATTTCCCTGGTGTGGGTAAGACATACAATCTTGAAAGTATAAATCAAGGGACCTTTATCCAAGGTTGTTGGATACCCTTCTATTTGGGTTAAAAGATATATTACATGTTACTTGGTTTGTTTCTTGTATTCCACTTCATATTGAATGTTGAGGAATATATGAATATATTATACTTCATTATACATGTATAATTTGATTTTGTAAGACTCTAGACACTTTAAGGTAGAATCTTTATCATTGTAAACATTCATTAAGTTTCATTTTTCCAAAACCATCTTTTATGGAATAACTTTCCTAGAATCATATTTCCAGAATCCTGCAAGTGTGTAGAGATAGAGGTTTTGTGAATTACCTTGTTTAAACATGTTAATAATAATATTATTTAAAAGTTACAAAGGATTTTTTTAATGTATATAATTCACCACCTCGTGTATTTTGAGCATTATTAGATACTTCATTCAGTATATATATTATTTCGATCCTACATTTTGTTTTATAGAGTATATCATACTTCACATACCATCTCAACAATTTTTACTCATTTCACCCTAGATCTCTCCTCAAATACATATAATATGAGCTGATCTACCCAAGATTCATGCTTTTCAGCCATGATTCATTAGAAATCATCTTTGTTCTTCGGGAAGGGTTTCTTCATTCATTATGAACGCTCCCATGACCTCAACCCTTGAAGATCCAGCCTCAAACTATGAAATTGATCATCCATATCTCACAAGAATCTAGATCATTTCACCATTCATCATTATGTTATCATTTCACTGATTCACTGAGAATTTGGGGGCCTGATCATGCTCAATACCTCATGGAAAAGTCGAACCGGGACCACCGAGATCCAACTGGTGAAGGATGTGAGGATAAATGGGGAGAAAACAAATAATAACCAAGGTTTAAAAATCATTGAATAAGCTTTATTAACAAAAAATCAAGTATAAGGATATGGGTTTTGAAAAATAAATCTAATAAAATTAGATTTCCATAGTTTGACCATGTGAAGGCTGCAACAACGGTGCAGATCAAAGAAGGAAAATATCACTCAATAATTTAATCAAGGGATTAAAAACACCAATTGATGAGTACTAACAGGGTTTGGGATTGATCACTGATGAATAATGTGATCAACAATTATTTGGGAAGATTTTTTTTTCATTCATTGCATCCTTATTAGCTCAATTTTGGAGTTTCTTCATTATTCATCGTGATCCTCCAATGAACGAAGGAAAGAGAGATTTTAGAAAATTCCCAGGATTATGAGCCAACCCTGGGTTGTTTTCCATGGTGATAAATTTATAAATTTTTATTTTGTGTCATATAAATCTATCAATTAATTTAAAAAAATAATTTAATCCAATTAACGTATTGCCAATTAGTGAGGGGTCTGAACATCTCAAGTTGACTCATTTTATGTCGTACCAAGGGAAAACACCTTGTTCCAAAAACAACTAGGGTCTAGTATTTCATATCCAATCTACCATTTAAGAGTTATCCCATTTTATTTGAGGTATATTTCATGAACAATATAAAATATATTTAATATTTTTATAAAAATAATTTCTCACACATGGGACTTAGAATCGAATATAGTCTCGGCCCCTATCTATGAATATATATATATATATATATATATATTTCAACCTCTTATATGAAAAGAACCAGGTATATACATATTTAAGTGAATTAAAATGTGAACATTTTCTAATTCATGGAAATAGTTAGTTTTCAATACTTTACTTTTTTATGATTTTAAAATATGGTTTTTTAATTCAGCCACTTTGGAAATTATTTTTCTAAATGAATAGATAAAATTTAAGAGTAATTTCATGATAAAATTAATGGTTACTAATTTTTGTTACTACTATTAAATTGTATGTTTTTATTGTGTAGTTTTTCAATGTATCCCTAAATATTTTTTTCATTGATGGAAATCCATTTGGAAAATACATTGAACATGCACTAGTTTGTAAATTTTATATTCAAGATAAATTATTGAAATAGTGAAAAATATAAAAACAAATTTGTATGCAGTATGTTGACAGTTTTTTGGAGTGTCAAAAAAAAAATACTTTAATCTTTCTTGTGACCCTCTATATATGATTTAAATCTACTCAATTTGATAAATTTTTTGAAACATATATTCAATATAATTTATTTTTTACCTTGAATTCAGAATTGGGCATATTTTTGAGTATTTATATGGGGGAAGGATCTTTATATGTTCTAAACTATAGCACAATCTGAACCCATTAAAACACCGAATGTTTTTAAGATGTGATTATTTTTCGTGTTTCAATTAATAAAATTATAGGGTTTTAATTTTTTTTGATGTTTGAATTCAATATAGAAACTTTGAGGAGGATAATTCGTTATTAACCCATGAATTTAGTTAGATGAGTCATTTTTCATTTCCATAGTGAAAATATTATGAATTTCATTAATTATTTGATGAATAAACAAAAATAACCATTTAATATTTGTTCGTTGATTTCTATTTACACTTATAAAGTATTCATTAAAATGAATTTATAAATAAAAATCTTAATTGATGGAGAACATGTTATTTTATTTGTTATGTTGATGAAAGATTTATTTATGGTTCCATGCCAATTATTATGTTTTCTAATCCAAAGAGAGTGTAGAATTATTTTGGTTTCTAATTTTGTGATTTAGTTCTTCTGTAGTTAAATAAAATTTTTGACATTCAATTTAATTTAAATAATTTTTTTTAATATTTTATCAAATATTTAAGTATTTTCACTTTTTTAAAACATGAATCGAATTTTTTTCATCCAAATTATTTAATTTCTTAAGGGTAAATTAATTCAAAACATGGGAAAAAACAGTGGTGAAAATCATTTTGAAAACATAATTTTTGGGTCCATCCAATATTTAAAAACTAAGATTCATTTCATTCCACAAAATATAGCTTCTTTTTTGCTTAAGGATTCGAATAATATTAGTTTTGGGGAATTTCATGTGGTCCTTAATTCTATATTTTCTACAACATTTCTTTTATTTAATTGGTATTAATTTTTAAAATTAAAGTTTTAAATTAAAATTTTTATATTTTTTATTTTTTTGATGAATTATGTAAAGTAATATTATATTTATTATGTAACGGCCCGACCACAGTTACCCAGAGTCGGTGCACTATTGCGTAACATTGGCATGATTGTAAAAGATCATGTCTTGAAAGACCGATTAGTTTAGTAGCCTTGGAAACACTAGATACATTCATAAATGTTACATTACATCATAAAGTGAAAAACTACAATAACATAGTATCCATTTTCCACACTCATATCCCCTTCAGAATATCCATGAAGGTCATTCCTAAAATACATCTTCACATCCTGGAAAAATTAAAACATTGAAAGGGGTGAGCTCAGATGCTCAGTAAGGATAACAATATAGTGGAAGCTTTCATAAATAAACATTAACATTTAAGGCAATGTATAAATAAAACAAAATCATTTTAAACATGACCTTCAATATAATATGGAAAAAGTAAAATGAGATAATTCCATTTACTTCTTCACATGGATATTCTACTGGTCGAATAATCACATGCAATATCAATAACCATTTTTATAATGATGGAATACATAATGTCAGACTATCATAACCACGTAACCAAGGCCTCGTGCCAAGACTACAAATAAGATTTTGTCAAGGCCTCTTGCCAAGACACTAGTTTGTCTCTTGAGACCTACCGATACAATTTTTTAGAAGATACTTACATTTAAAATTGCTCAAATAAACTCCATTGTTTTTCTGAAAACAATATGCAAGCTTCTGAAAACAAAATATCTAATTCTGAGACTGCTCGACTAATCACAGGCCATGATGGGTCCACTCCCAATCCCTTCCTGTCTACCACACTCGAGAGTCTGGTTTTCTGAAAACATTTTTAAGCTTTCATTAAATACGTATATGTTTGCACTGGATTTTAATATATTTGAGAGAAATATATCTCTTTTTTTAAATCATTTAAAAATCACATAATCATAAAAAAACCTTTTGAATAAACATAAAAGTCAAAGGGGTTTATACCCTGTATAAAATAAAGTTTGGTATAAAACCAAATATGCCTCAATAAAAGGAGATTGAGATAAATTCCCTTAAAAAGTTCATTTTTTTAAATAAATAGATTTATTATGTGTATTCACTATAATTACACATAAAGAAAGTATAAAATACAAGATAGGACATAATAATATCATGAAATAATTTGAAAGTAGGAGATTAACCCAATGAATGGAAATTGGGTTAAGATGTTCCCTTAAAAAGATCATTTTTTGAATAAAATAGATCTATTATGTGTATTCACTATAAGTACACATAAATAATGTACAGATACAAGATTGGACATAATAATATCATGACATAATTTGAAAGTAAGAGATTAACCCAAAGAATAGAAATTTGGTTAAGAAGTTCCCTTACAAAGATCATTTTTTTGAATGAAATAGATCTATTATCTATATTCACTATAAGTACACATAAATAATGTACAAATACAAGATTGGACATAATAATATCATGACATAATTTGAATGTAGGAGATTAACCCAATGAATAGAAATTGGGTTAAAAAGTTCCCTTACAAAGATCATTTCTTAAAATAAAATATATCGGTTATGTGTATTCACTATAATTACAAATAAATAAAGTAAAGAATACAAGATATGACATAATAATATCATGACATAATTTGAAAGTAGGAGATTAACCCAAAAAATAGAAATTGGGTTAAAAATTTCCCTTACCTCATGTTCGACTTGACTTGATCGTTCTTTAATCTCCTGAATAATAAACTAGAGTTAATTTCTATTTTCTTAAGAACCTTTTTCATTTTCATTATTCCTTTTATATCACTTATTACCATGTTACAAAAATTATGTAGTCATTTAAGTTAACAACGGTCGTTTTTTCGATCTTTGGTACTTGAGTCAACAATAAACTTCTTATAATTACAAGTTGTTTATGTGGTAGAATATCCATTATCTCCATAATTATATCCATGATGTATATATCATATATATCATATATATCAAGTATATACATTCATTTATAATATTACATAACATTTGGAGGTAAGAAATGAAATGCACCGTTCATGGAGACGGTAAGCCATACGTACGCATGAACAATACATTCATCCCTATTTGGTATTTAATGGAATGAATTTTTAATTATATAAAGTTATAATATAATTCCATTATAATATAATTTATAATACAATTTACTCCATCCTTTATACATCCCACATATGGCATTAACGATTCAAATCACTTTGAGGGGGCGGTAGTCCGCACTTCCTAAAATGAAATTATCGCGTTTACCCATAATGGAAGTCGTAAATGAATGCCATAAATGAGAAATACAGAATAATAAGAAAAAAACATAATATATATCATATATAATAATAGTTTCATCATAATGGACACCATTAGAGGTGTTAAAAGAAGATTGATCAATCATCATTTCGTGAGGCAGAAATTTTCCAACCAACGAAATAGTATGTTCTTTAACCATTAGACGAAGGTGTGTGTAAGTGTAAATCAAATAATTCGAATAAAAACATCCTAGTATATTGAAGATACTGGTTTTGTTACAAAATAATGGAATAAAAAGAGTTTAAGGGGTTGGAGATGCAAAATAAAAGAAAATAACATAAGAGAATACATTATCTTAAAATCGGGTAACTCTTTTTTGATTTGAGCCAAAGGCTTCCTTGTAAAGAATTATGCACAAATTGAGGATACTAGGTGTATGAGAGAGATTTTGAGAGAGTATTTGGGCAGAGTTTGGCTGAGCCAAAAGGCTTTGATGTTGTGAATAAGGTGGTAGTGGTGGGGGCCTTTTATAAGAGGATAGGAGGGGCACTCTTGGAAAGTATTGAAATGTTACTTTATTATATAATGAGTGTAGGATTTTAAAGTCCCACACTTATATATTTCGAGGATAAGGTGATAAGGGTTATAAATATACTCATCCAATAGGCTTTTTACAAGTGTAATTCTTATATTTTACATTATCCTTCCATTTTATTAAAATCATTAATTAATGAGGTAATCACTGCATCATCATTGTGTCATAATTAATTTAATATATTTAATGTATAAAAATTATAAAACAAATATCATGATGTATTATATCTTTTTATCTTTCTAATGATTATTTACAGTAAAAAATATGACCTGTATAACCCCATTTAAAAATTGTTTTAGTAAAACAACTCATGTTTGTGACATTTTTATTTTAACATTAAATAAAAAGTTTATAAAGTCATTTTCACACCAAAGTGGATCCATGGGGTCCCCAAGTTGACCCATAAATTTTCATGGTCGTCCATGACTCATCAAATAGGGGTAGGACAAGTGTCAAGGTCATTTCATTTTATTATAACATTATCTTTACCTTAAATTACACTAATTACCTTTAATCGCGATTACTTAAACTTAAAAGTTACCATTCACCAAAAAATTATTTTAATCCCATTGAACCAAATTTTACTTCCTAATGACAACCATGTATGTCGGATTTTTGAAAATCAAATCAAAGAAGTGGTAATGTTTCATTTAAATGAAAAAACAGTTTTTTAACTACCACATAGTGGTTTCACTATTAATCAAAAATTGAAGTTTTTCAGAACAATGCCAAAATTGCACCCTAAGCTATAATTGATATTCCGAATTCAAAAATTATGTCTATTTTATGATATTAAAAAAAATAAGTTGAATTAATTAATTTTATAATTAATTCCCGCTGTCACAACAAATACAGTGTTTTTCAGAAACAATATATATCAAAAGATAAACAATTGTTTATGTCCAATTTCAATGTTAAATTTATTCTAATGACCACCATTGGATAAAATGGTAAAAATATATTCTAATTATAATTTAAAACCACTAAATAATATAATTTATAAATATAAATTATTTTCATTAAAAAAGTTGTTTTAAGTATTTTTCACTATTCATAAAAAATTGGAAGTTCTCAGAAAATTACAAAAAAATCAACTTAGGGTAATTTCTATATTAGGAATACACAAATGAAGTCCATTTTCAAATATAAAATATATATAATTTTAAAAAGTGGGTATTACAAATCAAAATGGCTATTTTGATTTGTCGCGGTATGTTAGAATCTCGAACTTGCATACAATGCAAGCTATTGTATTATTGAAGGAGAAGCGTATCGTGGAAGCTTGGTGTGTTACATTCCTCCCTCCAATAAATTGCATCCTCGCAATTTGAAATTTTTCATTGAAAATAAACGGTTGAAAATAGAAAATACCTTTGTGGAAAACCCAAATCAGAAATAGGGTTAATAAGAATATAACATTAAAAGAAATAAAGAGAAGTACAAAGGTCACCCGAGATAGCCCATACTAGGATTATATGAAAATATGGATATGGAGGAGAAAAAATCCATCAAGGTCTGATGGAGATTTGTAGAAAATATGATTAGGATATAGTTAACCACAAGAAAATCACAAACTTGTGATTGGTTAAACAGTCATTGAATCCCCAGTTGGAAAAGTTAACCGACAACGTTTTTGTTTTAAGTATCATTTTATAAAATTGAGGAATTTATTTAAGAGATTTTCTAATAATGTAAGGAAATATACTAACTTGTCATGTAGGCTTTCATTCTTAATAAATTTTTACCACGAACACATCTTTCACTCTAATAGGTAATAGAACTCAAAAATATTCTATTTATCCTAATTGTATAAGATTCCAAATATTAACACATACCATTTAGATTAGGAAAACTATTTTGTAATAACCAGGTAATTCCTATAGGCTAGTGGTAGGTAATAAAGGTCTGTCACACTGTGGTTGTGGGTTCGATTCCTACAGCTTTGTCCAACGCGACGGGTTATCCCCCAACCAAGAGGTTGTCCTTTTTTAAAACAATAGTATTATAATATTCCAAAAATATGATTCAGAAATGTTTTAACCTTAAAAAATACTATCCAAGGTTCAACTTAATCCATTCCAACCTTTATAGTTATCCAAAATACTTTTGTCCAACTCACAGTCGAAATTTTATAAGGAAGGTAAACATAATGAAGATCCTTTTTTCCGCCTAACAACATGTGAACACCTTTATCATGTATTCTTTTAAAACACTTCAACATCCTGAATTACCATAAATCCTTATTGATTATATTCATGATCCCTTATTTCTTATAGAATACTAGATATACTCCTTCTATCAAAAAATTTATACAAATAATTAATCAGTTTCAAGGATGTTAAGAATATCCAATATAATTTATCAAAATCAATCATGTATTATTCCAAAATCACTATCTTGGTATCAGAACCATATTATGGTTTATCATTCTCTCAACCATATATTTTCCAAAAATTTAACCTACTATGGAGTCACTTTTCTTGGTTCCACACAATCTCAAGTCCTTGATGAAATAGTACTGTATTACAATCCTTATATACTCCATAATTATTATAACCAGTACATCATTGATACAACACTCAAATGACAAATTTCATTAATAACAATATAAGAACTCTAATCATTCCTCCTCATCTGTGGTAGTATCAAAACATGATTATTATCCAATAACATCATTTGGGGCATACTCTGATGATTTGGAAATTGGTTTGCGTCGTGTCCCCACTCCTTGCAGATGAAGCATTGTACATTTGATAACTATTTCTTACCATGGTAGTCACTCACTTGGTGTCCCTTTTCTCCACACTTATAAAAAACTCTCATTCCCTTCTGGAAAGTCCCAAGGTGTTTCTTCCCACAGTTATCACATATTAGAAAAATCTTTTTTCCCTCTTCCCTTTATCCATCATCCTTTTCTTCTCTTGCTTCCCTTCAAATCCATCGGACTCAAAGAATTATTTACTTATCTTATTAACACATGATACTATTTCTTCATATGTTGAGAATACATGGGAGACTATTTCCCTTCTAAATTTTGGCTTAATACCATTAAAGATATGATCCTTCTTACTCTTTGGATCATACATATTGTTGGAGTTCACAATCCTTCTACTGGGCGCCATTTATATACAATGGCATAAACTAGGTCAGTTTATGAATTAAAATACATAATCCCATACTTGTAAAACACATAACATAAATTGAACAATTTATGGATATAATCCATAATCATAAAAATGTTTTCTTTGAGGATGTATATACTCAAAACCCTTCATAGTGGTTTGTAAAAAATCAAATCCTAACCATATCCCCCGGGAGTGTTGTAACCAAGAGTGCAACAAGGCCCATTTTCGTGCACCAGTTCTTGTTTGAATCTATCTCAAAGCAGTGTTTTTGGGTTTTACCCCTTGGTACATCTGTTCTGGAGCCGCCTCTACCTGCTCGTATCCAAACAGGGATGTATTGCTCGGGAAAACTCACAAAATCTCTATAATACCAAAATTCTAGGAAGTTCTTCTATACTAATCCTCAAAGTCTATCTTCGGGCTGTGTTCTCTAATCAGAGTTTATCTAAATATAGATTCCAAAGTTAGTACTAAACTGCCTCTGATACCAACTGTAACGCCCCGACCCCAGTTACCCAGAGTCGGTGCATTATTGCGTAACATTGGCATGATCACAAAAGATCAAGTCTCGAAAGATCGATTAGATTAGTAGCCTTGGAAACACTAGATACATTCAAAAATGTTACGTTACATCATAAAGTGAAAAACTACAATAACATAGTCTCCATTTCCACACTCATATCCCCTTCAGATTATCCCTGCAGTTCGTTCCTAAAATACTTCGTCACATCCTGGAAAAATTAAAATATTGAAAGGGGTGAGCTCAGATGCTCAGTAAGGATAACAATATAGAGGAAGATTTCATAAATAAACATTAACATTTAAAGCAATGTATAACTAAAACAAAAGCCTTTTATTCTTGAACTTCAACATAATATGGCAAAATTAAAATGAGATAATTCCATTTACTTCTTCACATGGATATTCTACTGGTCGAATAATCACATGCATAATCAATAACCATTTTTATAATGATGGAATTCATAATGCCAGACTATCATAACCACGTGGCCAAGGCCTCATTCCAAGACTACAAATAATATTTTGTCAAGGCCTCGTGCCAAGACACTAGTTTGTCTCATGAGACATACCGATACAATTTTTTAAGAAGATAATTACGTTTAAAATTGCTCAAATAAACTCCAGTGTTTTTCTAAAAACAATATGCAATCTTCTGAAAACAAAATAACTAATTCTGAGACTGCCCGACTAATTACAGGCTATGATGGGTCCACTCCCAATCCCTTCCTATCTACCACACTCGAGAGTCAGGTTTTCGGAAAACATTTTTAATCTTGCATTAAATACGTATACATTTGCACTAGATTTTCATATATTTGAGAGAAATATCTCTTTTTTTAATCATTTAAAAATCACATAATTATAAAAAAAACCTTTTGAATAAACGTAAAAGTCAAATGGGTTTATGCACTGTATAAAATAAAGTTGTGTATAAAACCAAATATGCCTCAATGAAAGGATATTGAGACGAATTACCTTACAAAGATCATTTTTTGTAAATAAATATATTTATTATGTGTATTCACTATAATTACACATAAGGAAAGTAAAAATACAAGATAAGACATAATAATATCATGAAATAATTTGAAATTAGGATATTAACCCAAAGAATGGAAATTGGGTTAAGAAGTTCGCTTACAAAGATCATTTTTTTGAATAAAATAGATCTATTATGTGTATTCACTATAAGTACACATAAATAATGTACAAATACAAGATTGTACATAATAATATCAAGACAGAATTTGAAAGTAGGAGATTAACCCAAAGAATAGAAATTGGATTAAGAAGTTCCCTTACAAAGATCATTTATTTGAATAAAATATATCTATTATGTGTATTCATTATAAGTACACATACATAAAGTATAAATACAAGATTGGACATAATAATATCATTACATAATTTGAAAGTAAGAGATTAACCCAAAGAATAGAAATTGGGTTAAGAAGTTCCCTTAGAAAGATCATTTTTTTAAATAAAATAGATCTATTATGTGTATTCACTATAATTACACATAAAGAATTTAAAAATACAATATATGACATAATAATATCATGACATAATTTGAAAGTAGGAGATTAACCCAAAGAATAGAAATTGGGTTAAGAATTTCCCTTACCTCGTGTTCTACTTGACTGGATCGTTTTTAATATCCTGAATAATAAACTAGAATTAATTTCTATTTGCATAAGAACCTTTTTCATTTTCATTATTCCTTTTATATCACTTATTACCATGTTACGAAAATTATGTAGTCATTTAAGTTAATACCGGTCGTTTTTTCGATCTTTGGTACATGAGTCAACAATAAACTTATTATAATTACAAGTTGTTTATGTGGTAGAATATCCATTATCTCTAGAATTATATCAATGATGTAGATATAATATATATAATATATATCCAGCATATACATTCATTTATAAAATTACATGACATTGGGAGGTACGAAATGAAATGCACCGTTCATGGAGACGGTAAGCCGTACGTACGCATGAACACTACTTTCATTCCTATTTCGTATTTAATGGAATGAAGTTATAATTATATAAAGGTATAATATAATTATAGTATAATATAATTTATAATACCATTTACTCCATCCTTTATACATCCCACATATGGCATTAATGATTCAAATAACTTTGAGGGGGTGGTAGTCCGCACTTCCTAAAATGAAATTATCGCGTTTACCCATAATGGAAATCGTAAAGGTATGCCATAAATGAAAAATAAAGAATAATAAGAAAAAAAAACATAATATATATCATATATAAAAATAGTGTCATCATAATGGCCACCATTAGAGGTGTTAAAAGAAGATTGATCAATCATCGTTTCGTGAGGCAGAAATTTTCCAACCACAAAAATAGTATGTTCTTTAACCATTAGACTAAGGTGTGTGTAATTGTAAATAAAATAACTCTCATAAAAACATCCTAGTATATTGAAGATACTGGTTTTGTTACAAAAGAAATGAATAAAAAGTGTTTAAGGGGTTGGAGAAGCAAAATACAAGAAAATGACATAAGAGAATACATTACCTTAAAATCGGGTAAAACTTTTTTGATTTGAGCGAAAGACTTCCTTGGGAAGAATTCTTCCCAAAGTGAGGCTTCTAGGAGTAAGAGAGGGAAGTTGAGGGAGTATTTGGGCAGAGGTTGTCCGAGCCAAAAGGCTTTTATGTTGTGAATAAGGTGGTAGTGGTGGGGGCCTTTTATAAGAGGAGAGGAGGGTCACTCTTGGAAAGTAATGAAATGTTACTTTATTATATAATGAGTTTCGGATTTTAAAGGTCCCAAACTTATATATTTCGAGGATAAGGTGATAAGGGTTCGAAATACACTCATCCAATAGGCTTTGGAGAAGTGTAATTATTATATTTTACATTATCCTACCAATTTATTAAAATCATTAATTAATGAGGTAATCACTGCATCATCATGGTGTCATAAATAATTTATTTTATTTAATTTCTAAATATTATAAAAAATATATAATGATGTAGGAAATCTTAATATATTTCTAATGAATATTTATATTCAAAAATATGACTTGTATAACCCCATTTAAAAATAGTTTTAGTAAAAAAACTCATGTTTGTGACATATTTATTTTAACATTAAATAAAAAGTTTTTAATGTCATTTTCCCACCAAAGTGGCTTTATGGGGTCCCCAAGTTGACCCATGGATTGTATTGGTCGGCCATGACTCATCCAATAGTGGTAGGACAAGTTTCAAGGTCATTTCATATTATTATAACATTATCTTTACCTTAAATTACACTAATTACCTTTAATCACGGATAATTAAACTTAAAAGTTACTATTCACAAAAAAATTATGTTAATCCCATTGAACAACATTCTACTTCTTAATGAAAACCGTGTATGTTGGATTTTTGAAAATAAAATCACAGAAGTGGTAATGTTTCATTTAAACGAAAAATCAGTTTTTTAACTACCACTTAGTAGATTCACTATTCATCAAAAATTGATGTTTTTCAGAACAATGCCCAAATCTCACCCTAAGCTATAATTGGTATTCCGAATTCAAAAATGATGTCTATTTTATGAAATTACAAACATATATGTTGAATTAATTAATTTTATAATTAATTCCCACTGTCACAACAAATAGCGTGTTTTTAAGAAACAATATATATCAAAAGATTGACAATTGTTTATGTCCAATTTCAATGTTAAATTAATTCTAATGACATTCATTGGATAAAATGTTAAAAATATATTATAATTATACTTTAAAACCACTAAATAGTATAATTTATCAATATAAATTATTTTTATTAAAAAAGTTGTTTTATGTATATTTCACTATTAATAAAAAAATGGAAGTTCTCAGAAAATTACAAAAAATTCAACTTAGGGTAATTTTGATATTACGAATAAAAAAATGAAGTCCATTTTGAAATATATAATATATATAATTTTAAAAAGTGGGTATTACAATTCATAATGGCTATTTTGATTGGTCGCGGTGTGTTAGAATCTCGAACTTGTGTACAATGCAAGCTATTGCATTTTTGAAGGAGAAGCGTATTGTGGATGCTCGGGGTGTTACATATTATATATGTGTTAAATATATTAATTTTAATTTTACAGTTAGTTTATTAGTTTAATGAGTAAATTAGTTTTATCATGTTATTTTAATTCTATTGTTATACTTAAATTATACCCTATCATTCTTTGTTTTTTTATTTTATGCCATATTCTATTGATTAATTTAATTTAATAAATTTATTTCATTTAATTTAACATTTTTATTAATTAATTTATCCAATATTATTTTTTTATTGAAAATAATTATTTTTTTATTATAATTTAACTTCTCACATATTTTTATTCCAAATTTTATTTAAATTCTCATTTTGGTGTTGTATTTTATTTAATTTCTATTGTGGAGAACACATAAAATAATTTCAATGTGCATCATATACTAAGATAAATTTTATATTTTCAAACTAATTTTTTTTAAATGTTCTATGTAGGTGAATTATAAGCTAATACACTGCCATGTTACTAGCAGTAGTCACATAACCAAATTTTAATGTGTTGTGTAGAAAATTTCTACTCAAGACACAAAGATGATTTTTCAGAAAATTCCAATTTGGAACTCCAAATTATTACATATAGTAGTTCCCTACATATAAAATATTAGGATGCAGAAACACACCACTATTTTATCATATCTATCTATATCCCCACATCCAAATACTGACATTTGTGAATACACAAGTACCCGATTCTCCCAAAAACCATAATTCAAATCCAAACCAACTAGTAAAAGAAATTGATGATGTATATAATATATTTTTGAGAATAAAATACACAAAAATGTGACTAGATAAATTCTAATCAATGATATACACTTTGTGTGATTGAGGTGTTTCCAAAATATATGGGAATCAATGATGTGTGATCGATCTGGTGGGGTTGACAATGAAAGAGAGGAATGAAGTTATGGTATGAGACTCTCTGAAAATGTTTATAGAATCCTAAATATATTTTGATATTTTACACAAAAAACCAATATACTAATATAAAAACCAGGCCTAGATCGATTTATTGAAGAAGAATTGGGAACCCATCGATTCAATTCAGGATGACCATTCTGTTAAAATCGAATGAAGGCGACAGTCATAATTTTTTATTAACACTGTTCCATTGATAAGAACTGAGGATTATTAGATCATTTAATATTGAATATTTATAGAACATGAGCCTGTTTTAATATCTTATTGATGATTTAGATGACCATCTAAGGTAGATCAATCATTGTTTATGTCAATGAAATTGTGAATGAGGATGAAGTTTTGGTTCACTAAAATCTGTGACAAGAACAAATCCGATGTCTACTAATCAAATTAAGCAAAAATGACTATCTTAATATGAATACCTAATAGTGGATATGAAATTATAATGATATAGTTTTTTTATGAATGTTCAACTTGAATAAGGGTGGCTTGAGGGAAGTCAGAGGAATCTTCCTATTGAAGCTTCAAGATGAATATTGAACTGAGTCGTTCTCACTAAATAATTAAAACCCAATACAAGAACTTATGATTTATCCCTATTTTGAATGATGAAAATATATTTTTGAATAGAATTTTATATATGGGACCATGGATTCATTATTTCTATATTAATTCACTATACTTTTCTAAATGAAAAAAATGGAAGAGTTTTCCTTATATTTTGAATCTGTTATCCTCATTGAGTTGGAATGAATGTATGGTGCTAAAAGGGAGAATTTATTAAGATACTGAGTTACATGGTGAATTCCTATAGTATAATTTTTTTACCACACATCGTTGATGATGGAATTTTTAATCCTATTTAAAAAAATCTATTCATTCTTCTGTGGTGAAATTCATAAATTTAAATAATGTTACTGTAATTAAGATGGTGTAATTTACGATTATAAAATGAGGATTCCATAATAATTTTAGGGGGTTTTAGATAGGTATTTTTGGATTGAAATATAGAGTAGAGTATTGAGATCACAATTATTGAGGATTCTTTAGAGAGAATGAGGTGGTGATTTTCATCACTAGTCAATCAAAGATGAAGGGTGAAGTTTCCATGTTCACTAATATCATATTCAGCTAATTCATATTGTTGATGAATCATTTTAATTTTAATATTGGTTTCTTCCTATGAGTTTATTTCTTGAACATATTACATTAATTTCTCTCCAAAATTATGTAATTTGAAATTTGATTGAATATTGATGAATATAATATATGTCATTTTGTTATTTCTGTTTATTTCATTATGAAACGGTTATAATTATAATCAATGCATGAAAATTGATGAGTGTATCTTATTAATTCATTCCAAGAAAGAGATTGATGTTGGTTCTCCAAATAATTTTTTTTTATTCTTTGATAGAATAGTGTGGGTATAGTGAGTATCGACTATGTCTATGCACTTGATGATTATTAAGTGAATTAACTATATCTAATTGGAAAGTGAATAACAACTAATTTCATTATTTTTTCCTCCGTATTTTGAGATAAATTATATACATGTGTTGAGATTCTAATTCAAGAATTGAGAAAGTTATCAGTTTTAATAATTTTAGGAAATTGAAAAGGATTGAACTAACATGTCAATGGATTTGGCAACATATATTTACTCTAATATCTTATTGACAATTTTATTCTACTTTAATTTATACAGTATTGTTTTTATGTTTCAATTTATTTTTTTCTTTATAAAATTTTAATATTTCCCTTACAGTCCTAGTTCACCCTTTTTAGAACAAAAAATAGTATAATAAAATAATTCTTAATATAGAGGCTCTTTAATAGGAATCGTTATTGTGAGAAAAAATAAGGTACATTTATACTAGATACGTTTGGTTATAAACTAATGTAATGGTTTAAAAATGACACCATAATAACTTTTTCTTAATATTTTATGATTTTTAATGGTTCCTCTGATCAAATTTGACATCACATTGATCATTATTTATTATTATTATGAATATATCGTTTGTAAAAAATTTATTCCATGTCATATGTTTAATGATATATGTTTTTATGGGTATAAAATATCTTATCTCATGATCATTCACTTTGAATATGTTCTTTTACCCTTATTATAATCTTGTACTATATAATTATATACAAATTTAAATGTATCTATTTACCTATAATAAGAATTTAAGATCAACCTTCTTATATCCCATATTCTAAGGTTTTTAATTTATATGGTTAGTATGATATATATAGTAATTTTTAATTAGTAAATAATTTAGTGGGATATATTAAAGACTTAATGTGGGTATAGTAGAAAAACTTCTCCCTTAACTACATGGATTTTATTATGTTAGTGTTTGTTCTACATCTGAAAATTTATAAACCTAAATGTTTCTTGGGTATGTACAGGATCTAATATTTCCTATGGATGTTAGATGTTTGGATGTGTAAATTTGGGTCAGAATTTTTGGTATGAATTATATAGATATAATGGATAATTTTTATCCCATAATATAGGAGTTAGGGTTCCTGGATGTTATGGTCAGTATGAAAGAAGAGTTTAGATATATTTAGAGATTATTATTATTTCATGTGAGGTTAACTTACGTGTTATGGATACCATTATGGGTTTATATGTTTTTGGTTAATCATAACTAAAAAAGGAATATATATATCTTTTTATGATTAAAATAATGAAATTTTAAGGTAATAAATTTTATTTTGGGTGATGTTTTATTGGGTTGAGGTATATCAAACCCTGCAGTTTAACGTAAAAAATCATTACATAAGAGTAATATTTTTTGGGGGGATTCATTTTAGAGTTATGATATAAGTTATGAGGTTAATTAGTTCCTATTGAGGTAATTTTGGATACAAGGTTAATAATTTTATTAAGGATTTAATTTAACTATGGGCATCATTTCGGCTTTTGAGTTTATTTTTGTTGAAATTTGTAGATCAATGCACAATTTATTCATATTAATATTTATTCATTTTGGGTATTATTTTATCATCTTCTAATAATTAAGAATTTACTCAATATATGTGGATTATCCTTTTAGCATTATATCGATCCTATCAATTTTTAAAAAGATGAATCTTTTGGAATAATAAAGATTCATCATGGATACGTATCACTTGAAATATGGGGTGAGATAGAGGTGAAAACTCATTAAAAAAATTAAAAGAATCAAATTAAAATTGTGAATTTTAAAACATGTTTATTACATATGTTTTCATAAATTATTTTTCTAGATGGAAAATTTATTCCTTAACTCAAGGAAGAGTATCTTGAAATAAATATTTTATCCTTTTACCTAAATTTTTAATGAATCAATGGTCTTCTTAATCACATATTGATTTGGGGTTTTGTGGTCAGTTAATTTATCATGACCATTAAATGACTTGTGAATAATGCTCTATGTCACTCTACATTGTCATAAAAAATTAAATTTTCCACCCTGTACATATTTTCACATCCCAGTAATGTTATCTTATTGAGAAACCTAATTATAAAATCAAAAGATGTGAACATCTATATCCAGTTCATAAAACATAGTATTTACATTTCATGACTTTATAAAATTAAATGTGTTCAAATATTTACCATCTATAACCTATAAAAGAAATCTAAAATATGGTATCATTTATATACCCAAGTACTTTTTAGGTTTACAGTTTTAGATAATTAGGACAAACTCTTACATAAAAATACTCATGTCTTTAAATGATAACTGTTTCCACCAATAAAAAACTTTTCATATTACATATTAAGTCTTCAACATACTCCATATAATTATTCACACATGATTCCTTCATTGACACAAATCATTTAATTACATTCTTCAGGACATGGGGGAAAGAAAACATAAGAAGAGTGATCTCAAAATGTGAGTAAGGGTTAACAAAACCATTAACAATTAAATTTCATCAGTGATCATAAGATGAGAACAAGCTTATGGTGACATAATAAATTTTTTATCATAATTTAATAGAATTAATACCTATAGAAACATGTATAATTAAACATGTGACATGGAATAAATAATTAAAAAATACAAGAGTTATAAAAATTAATAATCATGATCTGTGGGATGTCAATATTGATCAAAGGGAGCATTAAAGAACGTAGTAATCATTGAAAACATGTGTTTTATTTTAATAATGTAAACTTTATAAAACCCTTAATATAACCCTTAAAAGAGGAATAACTAATATGGTCATCAAATAATATAGTTCTTCAAAGAAAATAATCAATACCCAATGCATTATAGGGTTATATTAGGCTCACTGGTCATTATGATCTATATATGAATTTACGATCATCCTGATCTATATAATGATCACCTCTCATATTGATCTAATTTTTGGAATAACTATCACCAAAAATAATTTCAATGAACTAAAACATAATCGTAACACTTGAATGACCTCATTTTTTCATATAATAATAACCATTTTCTTTCACAGCTACATTTACCCATAGAATGAAATGGCTTCCATGAAAATATATTTAAAACAAACATAGTCCATTAAAAGAAATAAAATGTTATATCATTAAAAAATATCTATACTATAGTATAAATAACATCACATTTTTTTCAATGATCGATCGAAATACTATAAAAAGATCATTTAAAAATTCATAAGGAAAATAACATTTCCACTTTGAAAATATCTTTTAAAAACAAAAAATCAAAAAATATTGCTGAAATCCTTTTATGTTTAAAAAATATTTGAAATATATTAATATAGATTCAATTTAAATATTATAAATAATGGTGTGACAACCCATTCATGACATAAAAATTTAAATTTAAATTCTATTCATTGATTTTTAAAGAGAGTTAAAAGTGTCTCATGTAGAAAATATTATGAAATATATTTTTAATTATTTTAAAATAATTTATTGGATAATGAAAAATAACTTCATGAAATAATTGATGTTTTATAAAAGTTCTCTCTTGAATTGTTTTTTGAAAAATTCATAAAATAGAAATATTAATGATCTAAAGGATGATATAAGATCAATAACAATTACAAAATACACTCATAATGTTTCTTTAGTTAATAGGGGAGGCAATATAAACTAAAACTTTAAAATTTATTCATTACTATAGGATAATAAAATATATGAAGTTCATGAATATTACATAATTTTATACTTCCAAAGGATACATGAATGTAAATAATTTTGAAAAAAATGTGATTGTAACATAAAGAATTTACCCATTATGCTACAATCGAAATAAAAAATTAATTTGATGAAATATTATAAAATTAATATATAAATTACATATATTACATGATTTAATATGTGAAAATTTTTTAATTACGTTTTATGTTCACCATACAAGGAAATCATTGTGCGTTCCCTTGAACACTTGTCAAGAAAATGATATTGAATAAATGAAAGGAATGAATCATTTAACATCGTTTATAGTGTTAATTAATTATTTAAATTATTGTGGGAAAATATGAAAATACAAATAAAATCATTGTAAATATATTTTAAAAAAATTTAAAGATAAATTCACACATAATCATGGTATTAAAAAGTCTATGAAGTTGAAGTATAAACCAATGATTGGAAATTGAGTTAAGAAACCCCTTACCACTTTCTAGATTTCATATAAAATCCATTTGGTAGAAATAATTTGAATTGAAATTTAAAATACCTTCAATTATGAATAATTGATGATATAACATGTTAAATGCTTGTATATACACCTTGTGGTAGCTATTTTGTGTATAATATTTAAATATGCCTCAATGATAGATAATTGAGTGTAAATCCATTACCTTTAGCCAATAATTCTCATGTATTCCCTTTAAACACCTTTATAATAATCATATATAAATAATTTACATGTTTAAGAACCTTTTATAGTTTTATTACATTTTAATTAAACCATTTGTTTCATTTATTTTAAGGACATGTCTAATTAATTAATTTGTTAAGTCCATGTTGTGTGTTTTGAGGATGTTTGGTTTATAGTTGCAAAAGAAATTTTTTATCATAACTGTGGCCAAATATGTATTCATTAAATTTCCTCTTGAATAATAATTCTAACATAATTATAGTTTTTATATATTAATTTCAATTTTGAAACCCCTTATGAAATGTTTTTATGAAATGTAAATTACATTACATTCATGGAGATTATAACATGTACAAACTCATGAGTAACAATGAAGTATTTCAAAGAAATGAAGTAAATAAGTTATGTATCATTTTAACTTTCCATAATTAAAATTATATAATAAATATCATATTTTTCTTTAAATATACAAATATTTAGTATCCAGGTAGAGTTTTTATGATAAATTAATCACATCACATTGTGGTGGTGGTAATCCACACGTATGCATTAACAATGTTATCATTTCATAATGGATAAAAAATTTATGAATAAGATGATATATATAATGACGGGTATTTTCTTGGACCACATATTTATGAAAATCTAGTGCTTTTGTTGTTATTTGGGGTCACAACGGTTTTTTTCTTGTTTTTTTGGTGGTACATGAGGTGTGATAAAATCTCAGGTTGATAGAATAATTGATTGTGGAATGGATAAAGATGTAAGTAATGGGATTGCCTTTTTTTATGTTGAGTTCATCAAACTTATTGTGTAGTGGTACTACTTCTAGGTAGTGGTTGGGAAATGGGGTTACAGGACAGGGATGTATCGTGGCATTGTGTTTATAGGTGTTCCTATTGTGGTGTTGTGGTGCAGCTGGGATGTCAGGATTGGATATGAGGGCATTATTGAGTGGAAAAAATTTGAATAAGGATATTTGGCAGTGGTTGAATGAGTGTACTGGAATAAGGAAGATTGTAGTTGGACTACAGGATGATTTATCTCTATTGTGTTTATTAATGGGTGATAAAAATGGATTTCCTTACATTGGTCTCCACTTCCTTGTTTCCCGTGGTAGGGATTATTGAACTTTATCTATATAAAAATGGTTGTAGAAGTTATGTATGGTAGTTTCATTGGGTAGGGTTTGATAAATTAAATTGAACCCCTTAATTAATAATTGAAAAGTGGTTAAATGAAAAAGGGGTTGGGTTTATTCTCCAATTGTGGTTCTTCTATGGTTTTGTATATAAGGGTTGTGATAGTGTGCCTCTCTACGGGCTGGGTGATTGTTTTGAAAACCATAGTATGGGTTGAGTGTTTTCTTACCAATATGTATAAATTTTAGTTTCTTGTTATTTCTATATGAACCCCACCCTTGTTGAGTACTATGTTCTGAACACCCCCATTTAATGCGGGGTGGTGTCTTTCCCAACATCTAGCTAGGAGGATGGAAGGTCGGTTAATAACATTCTTCTTGAAAACCACCTTCAGGTTTTAAATTCTCGAGTATATCTAGGATGGTTGTAATGGATTGAGGTTTACTATAGGGAAACAACCTTTATATAGGATACAGGGTGGGTGAGAGGCCTTGGTTTTTGAGTTCCAGGTTTGTTTCCCGTGTGTCTTCCAAATAAGGATGAGGTTTATTTGGGAGAGTGGTATGGTGGTTGTGGCCCGAGTATCTGTTGGCATGATTTTAGTGGGGTTTCAGACCGAGGTGTGTGTGGGAAGGTTGTGTGAGTGGAAATGTATTTTGAAATATTATTAGCGTCAAGATGTTATCCATTAGGAATGAGCAACTAACAGGTAGCAAGGTGGTGCGGGATACCCAAAAGGGGATGTCCTAACACTAATACTTTAATTGAAATGTGTTATTTAGTGAGTCTGATTTGGTGAGGATGGGCTGGTTAGTACTCTTTCATAGGCACAGTGAGGTTCTACTATTCTCTCACAGGGGAATCATTATGTTTCCCCCACTTATGCATGGGTGTCTTTAGTTTTCCTACTGGGTATAATTGTATACTCACCCTACATTTGGAAACCTATTTTTAGGTATCCAATGGAACCTTGAGAATCATGCAAGAATTTACTTGCTTGAACATTGGGATAATTGATATGATAATGCATAGTCTCTTTCTGTAGGTACTTTATTTGGTGATATAGTTGTACTTTTGCGGCATTTTACATTTAAATCAGGCATGGGTTGGAATTTGGTTTCATTTATATAAATGTTCTATGTTTTTTGTTATTTTTACAATATTATCTCCCAGTCCAATTTTTATTAAAAAGGGTAGTGCCTTCCATGTTGTGTGAGACTCTAATCCAAATAGAGTGTAAAAAAATTTTGGTTTCTAATTTTGTGACTTAGTTCTTCTGTAGTTAAATAAAAATTTTCACATTCAATTTAATTTAAATATATTTTTTTTAAATATTTTATAACATATTTAAGTATTGTGATTTTTTTAAAACTAGAATCATATTTTTTCATCCAAAATATTTAATTTCTTAAGGGTAAATTCACTCACAACTAGGGGAAAAACAGTGGTGAAAATCATTTTGAAAACATACTTTTTGGGTCCATCTAATATTTAAAAACTGAGATTCATTTCATTCCACAAAATCTAGCTTACTGTTTTCTTGAGGATTGGAAGAATATTATTTTGGGGGAATTTCATTTGGTCTTTAATTCTACATTTTTCTATAATATTTCTTTTATTTAATTAGTATTAATTTTCAAAATTACATTTTAAAATTAAAATTTTAATATTTTTAACTATTTTGATGAATTATTTAAATTAATATTATCTTTATTATATATGTGTTAAATATATTAATTTAAATTTTACAGTTAGTTTATTAGTTTAATTAGTAAATTATTTTTATCATGTTCTTTTAATTATATTGTTATACTTAAATTATAGACTATCATTCTTTGTTTTTTTATTTTAAGTCATATTATATTAATTAATTTAATTTAATAAATTTAATTATTTAAATTTAACCATTTTATTAATTAATATATCCATTATTATTTTTGTTTATTGAAAATATTTATTTTTTATTATAATTGAATATCTCACATATTTTTATTCCATTTTTTTAAATTCTCATTTCAGTTTTGTATTTTATTTAATTTCTAATGTGGAGAACACATAGAATAATTTAAAAGTGAATCATATAATAAGATAAATTTTATATTTCAAAAGTAAAAAAAATTGAATGTTCAATGTAGGTGAATTATAAGCTAATACACTGCCATGTTACTTGCAGTAGTCACATAGCCAAATTTTAAGGTGTTGTGTAGAAAATTTCTACTCAAGACACAAAGATTATTTTTCATAAAATACCAATTAGGAACTCCAAATTATTACATATCATAGTTCCCTACATATAAAAGTTTGGAATGCAGAACCACACAACTATTTTCTCAAATCAATCTATATCCCCACATCTAAATACTGACATTTGTGAATACACAAGTACCTGATTCTCCCTAAAACCATATTTCAAATCCAAACCAACAAGTAAAAGAAATTGATGATGTATATAATCTATTTTTTGTGCATAAACAACAAAAAAATGTGACTAGATAAATTCTAATCATTGATATACACTTTGTGTGATTGAGGGGTTTCTAAAATATTTGGGAATCAAGGATGTGTGATCGATCTAGTGGGGCTGACAATGAAAGAGAGGAATGAAGTTATGATGTGAGACTATATGATAATGTTTATAGAACCCTAAATCTATATTGATATTTTACAAAAATAACCACTATACTAATATAAAAACTAGGCCTAGATTTATTTATTGAAGAAGAATTTGGAACCCATCGATTCTATTCAAGATGACCATTCTGTTAAAATTGAATGTAGGCGACAGTCGTACTTTTTCATTAACATTGTTCCATTGATAAGAACAGAGGATTATTAGATCTTTTAATATTGAATATTTATAGAACATGAGCCTATTTTAATATCTTATTGATGATGTATATGACCATCTAAGGTAGATCAATCATTGTTGATGTCAATGAAATTGTGAATGAGGATGATGTTGCGGTTCACCAAAATCTATGACAAGAAAAAATATGATGTCCACTAATCAAATTAAGTTAAAGTGATTATCTTAATATTAATAGATAATAGTGGATATGAAATTATACCGATATATTTTTTTATGAAGGTTCAACTTTAATAAGGGTGGCTTGAGGGAAGTCAGAGGAATCTTCCAGTTGAAGCATCATGATGAATATTGAACTAAGTTGTTCTCACTAAATAATGAAAACCCTATACAAGAACTAATAAATTATCTATACTTTTAATAATGAAAATCTATGTTTGAATAGAATTTTAAATCTGGGACCATGGATTAATTCATACAAGATTAATTCACTATACTTGTCAAAATGAAAAATATGGAAGAGTTCCCATTATTTTTTGATTGAGTTATCCTCATTGAGTTGGAATGAATTTATGGTGTTGAAAGTGTGAATTTATTAAGATACTAAGATACATGGTGATTTCCAAGAGTATAAATATTTTACCATGCATCATAGATGATAAAATTTTTCATCCGATTTTAAAAAATCTATTCATTGTTCTGTAGTAAATTTAATAAATTTAAATAATGTTACTGTAATTAAGATCGTTTAATTAATGATTATAAAATTTGGATTCCATAATAATTTTATGGGGTTTTATATAGGTATTTTTGGATTGAAATATAGAGTAGAGTATTGAGATCACAATTATTGAGGATTCTTTAGAGTTCATGAGGTGGTGATTTTCACCACTAGTCAATCAAAGATGAAGAGTGAAGTTTCCATGTTCACTATTATCATATTCAACTAATTGATATTGTTGATGAATCATTTAAATTTTACTTTTGGTTTCTTTATATGAGTTTATTTCTTGAACATATTACATTAATTTCTCTCCAAAATTATGTAATTTTAAATATTATTGAATATTGATGAATATAATTTATGTCATTTGGTTATTTATGTTTTTTCTATTATTAAATGGTTAGAATTATAATCAAAGGGTGAAAATTGATGAGTGTAGATTATTAATTCATTCCAAGAAAGAGATTGATGTTGTTTCTCCAAATTAAAATTTTTTATTCTTTGATAGAATAGATTGGGTATAGTGAGTATCTACTATGTCCATGCACTTGATGATTATTAAGTGCATTAATTATATCTTATTGGAAAGAGAATAACAACTGATTTTGTAATTTTTTCTTCCAAATTTTGAGTAAAATTATATACATGTGTTGAGATTCTAATTCAAGAATTGAGAGAGTTATCAGTTTGAATAATTTTAGGAAATTAAGAAGGACTGAACTAACAAGTAAATTTATTTGGCCACTTATATTTACACTAATATCATATTTACTCTTTTATTCTACATTAATTTAGATAGTATTGTTTTTCTATTTCATTGTATTTTTTTCTTTATAAAATTTTAATATTTCCCGTACATTCCTAGTTTCCCCGTTTTAGGACAAAAAAAGTATAATAAAATAATTCTTAATAAAGGGGATCTTTAATAGGAAACCTCATTGTGAGAAAACATTAGGTACATTTATACTATAGTAGTTTGGTTATAAACTAGAGAAAAGGATTAAAAATGACACCATAATAACTTTTTCTCCACATTTTATGATTTTTTAATGGTTCCTCTAATAAAATTTTACATTGTATTGATCATGATTTTTTACTATTATGACTCTATCTTTTGTAAAAAATTTATTTTGTCATAAGTTTAATGATATATGTTTTTATGGGTATAAAATATCTTATCTCATGATCATTCACATTGAATATTTTCTTTTACCCTTATTCTAATCTTGTACTCTCTAATTATATACAATTTTAAATGTATCTATTTACCTTTAGGATGAATTTAATATCAACCTTCTTATATCCCATATTCTATGTTTTTAAATTAATATGTTCTGTATGATATATATAGTCATGTTTAATTAGTAAATAATTTAGTGGGATATATTGAAGACATAATGTGGGTATACTAGGAAAAATTATCACTTAAATACATGGGTTTTATTATGTTAGTGTTTCTTCTACATCTCAAAAATTATAAACCTAAATGTTTCTTGGTTATGTACGTGATCTAATATTTCCTCTGGATGTTAGATGTTTGGATGTGTAAATTTGGGACAAAATTTTTGGTATGAATTCTATATATATAATGGTTAATTTTTAGCTCCTAATATATGAGTTAGGGTTCCTGGATGTTATAGCAAGTATGAAATAAGTATTTAGATATTTTTATAGATTATGATTATTTCATGTGAGGTTAGCTTAAGTTTTATGGATACCATTATGGGTTTATAAGTTTTTGGTTAATCAAAATTAAAAAAGGAATATATATTTTTTTATGAATAAAATGAAGATATTTTAAAGTAATTGATTTTATTTTGGGTGATGTTTTATTGGGTTGAGGTATATCAAACCCTGTAGTTTAACGTACAAAATCATTTCAGAAGAGTAATACTTTATTTTTTGGGGGAATCATTTTAGCGTTATGAGATAAGTTATGAGGTCAATTAGTTCTTATTGATGTAATTTTGTATGCAAGGTTAATAATTTTTTTAAGGATTTATTTTAACTATATGAATAATTTCAGATTTTGAGTTTATTGTTGTTTAAATTTGTAGATCAATGCACTATTTATTCATATTAATATTTATTCATTTTTGGTATTATTTAATTATCTTCTAATAATTAAGAATTTACTCAATATATGTGGATTAACCTTTTACCATTATCTTGATCCTATCAATTTTTTAAAATGATAAATCTTTTGGTATAAGAAAGACTCATCGTGGATACTTATCACTTGAAATATGGGGTGAGATAGAGGTGAAAACTCATTAAAAATAAATGAAAATAATAAAATTAAAATTATGGATTTTAAAAAATGTCTATTATGTATATTTAAATAAATTCTTAGTCTATATGGAAATGTTATTCCTGAACTCAAGGAAGTGCATCTTGAAATAAATATTTTGTCCTTTTACCTAAATTTTTAATGAATCATTGGTCTTCTTAATCAAATATTGATTTCGAATTTTGTGGTCAGTTAATTTATCATGACCATTAAATATATTGTGATTAATGCTCTATGTCACTCTACATTGACATCAAAAATTAAATTTTCCACCGTGTACATATTTTCACATCCTAGTAATGTTATCCTATTTAGAAACCTAGTAATAAAATCAAAATATATGAACTTATATATCCAGTTCATAAAACACAGTCTATACATTTAATGACTTTATAAAATTAAATGTGTTCAAATATATACCATCTATAACCTATAAAAGAAATCTGAGATATGCTATCATTTATATACCCAAGGACCATCTAGGTTTATAGTTTTACATAATTAAGACAAACTCTTACCTAAAAATACTCATGTCTTTAAATGAGAATTGTTTCCCACTATACAAAACATCTCATATTACATATTACGTATTCAACATACTCCACATAATTCTTCACACCTGGGTCCTTAATTGAGATAAATCGTTTAATTACATCCTTCAGGGCATCGGGGAAAGAAAATATAAGAAAAGTGTTCTCAAAATGTGAGTAAGGGTTAACAAAACCACTAAAAATTAAATTTCATCAGTGATCATAAGATGAGAACAAGCTTATGATGAAATAATAAAATTTTTATCATATTTTAATTGAATTAATACCCATAAAACATGTATAATTAAACATGTGACATGGCATAAAGAAATAACAAATAAAAGAGTTATAAAAATTAATACTCATGATCCATGTGATGTCAATATTGATCAAAGGGAGCATTAAAACACCTAGTAATCATAAAAAAAATATGTGTTTTATTTTAATAATACAGTCTTTATAAAACCTTTAATATAACCCTTAAAAGAGGAATAACTGATATGGTCATCAAATAACATATTTCTTCAAAGAACATAATCAATACCCAATGCATTAGAGAGTTATATTAGGCTCACTGGTCATTATGATCTATATACGGATTTACCATCATCATGATCTATATAATGATCACTTCTTATATTGACCTAGTTTTTGGACCAACTATCACCAAAAATAATTTCACTGAACTATAACATAATCTTAACACTTGAATGAACTCATTTTTTCATATAATAATAACCATTTTCTTTCATAGCTTGATTTACCCTTAGAATGAAACGTCTTCCATGAAAATATATTTTAAACAAAAATAGTCCATTAAAATAAATAAAATGATGTATCATTATAAAATATCTATACTATAGAATTAATAACATCACGGTTGTTTTCAATGATCGATAGAAATACTATAAAAATATCATTTAATAGTTCTTAAGGAAAATAACATTTCCACTTTTAAAATATCTTATAAAAATCAAAAAATCAAAAAATATTGTTGAAATACTTTTATGTTTAAATAATATTTGAAATATATTAATATAGATTCAATTTAAATATTATAAATAATGGTGTGAAAACCCTTTCATGACATAAAAATTAAAATTAAAATTCTATGCATTGATTTTTAAAGGGAGTAAAAAGTGTCTCATGTAGAAAATATTATGAAATATCTTTTTAATACTATTAAAATAAGGTATTGGATAATGAAAATAACTTCATGAAATTAATGATGTTTTATAAAAGTTTGATCTTGATTTTTTTGTGAAAAAATGCATAAAATAGAAATATTCATGATCTAAAGGATGATATAAGATAAATAACACTTACAAAAAACACTCATAATGTTTCTTTAGTTAATAGGGGAGGCAATATAAACTAAAATTTTAAAATTTATTTATTACTATAGGATAATAAAATATATTCGGTTCATGAATATTACATCATTTTATTTCTACAAAGGATCCTTGAATGTAAATAATTTTGAAAAAAATGTGATTGTAACATAAAGAATTTACCAATTATGCTACAGTCAAAATAAAAAATTAATTTAAAGAAATATTATTAAATTAATATATAAATTACATAAATTAAATTATTTACTATTTCAAAATTCGTTAATTACATTTTATGTTCACCATACAAGGAAATCATTGTACATTCCCTTGAACACGTGTCATGAAAATGACATTGAATAAAATAAAGGAATGAATCATTTAACATCGTTTATAGTGTTAATTAATTATTTAAATGGTTATGGTAAAATTTTTAAATACAAATAAAGTCATTGTAAATATATTATAAAACAATTTAAAGATAAATTCACACATAATCATGGTATTAAAAAGTCTATGAAGTTGAAGTATAACCCAATGAATGGAAATTGAGTTAAGAACCCCTTACCACTTTATAAATTTCTTATAAAATCCATTAGGTGGAAATAATTTGAATTGAAATTTAAAATTACTTTAATTATGAATAATTGATGATATAACATGTAAAATGCTTGTATATACACATTATGGAAGTTATTTGGTGTATAATATTTAAATATTCCTCAATGAACGATAATTGAGTGTAAATCCCATACCTTTAGCCAATAATTCTCATGTATGCCCTTTAAACTCATTTATAATAATCATATATAAAAAATTTACATGTTTAAGAACCTTTTATAGTTTTCTTACATTTTAATTAAACCATTTGTTTCATTTATTTTAAGGACATGTCTAATTACTTAATTAGTTATGTCCATGTTGTGTGTTTTGTGGATGTTTGGTTTACAGTTGCAAAACAAAAATTTTATGATAACTATGGTCAAATATGTATTCGTTCCATTTCCTCGAGAATAATAACTATAACATAATTACAGTTTTTATATATTAATTTCAATTTTTAAAACACTTATGATTTTTTTTGAAATGTAAATTACATTACATTCATGGAGATTATAACCTTTACAAACTCATTAGTAACAATGATGTTTTTTCAAATAAATGAAGTAAAGAATTTAAGTATCATTTTGAAATTCCATAATTATAATTATATAATAAATGTCATATTATTCTTTATATATACTAATATTTAGTATCCATGTAGGGTTTTTATAATAGATTAATCACATCACTTTGTGGTGGTGGTAATCCACACCTATGCATTAACAATTTTATCATTTCATAATGGATAAAACATTTATGAATCATAGGATATATATAATGACCAGGATTTTCTTGGACCACTTGTTTATGAAAATCTAGTGCTTTTGTTGTTATTTGGGGTCATGGTGCTTTGTTTCTTGTGTTTTTGGTGGTATAGAAGGTGTGACCGAATCTCAGGTTGAGAGAATAACTGATTGTGGAATGGATAAACATGTATGTAGTGGGATTGCCTTTTTTTATGTTGTGTTCATTGAACATGTTGTGTAGTGCGACTACTTCTAGGTAGTGGTTGGTCAATGGGGTTACATGACAGGTATGTATCATGACATTGTGTTTATAGGTGTTCTTGTTGTGGGGTTGCGGTGTAGCTGGGATGTTAGGATGGGATATGAGGGCATGATTGAGCGGGAAAATTTTGAATAAGGATAGTTGGCAGTGGTTGAACAAGTTTATTGGAAGAAGGAAGAGTGTTGTGGGACTACATGATGATTTATCTCTATTGTGTTTATTAATGGGTGATAAAATGGATTTCCATAAATTGGTCTCTACATACTTGTTTCTCATGGTAGGGTTTATTGAACTTTATCCCTATGAAAACGGTTGCAGATGTTATGCATGGTAGTTTCCCTGGGTAGTGTTCGATTAATTAAATTCAACCACTTTATTAATAAATGAAAAGTGGTTAAATGAAAAAGGGGTTGGGATTATTCTCCAATTGTGGTTATTCTACGGTTTTGTATATTATGGTTGCAACAGTGTGGCTCTCTATGGGCTGGTTGATTGTTTTGAAAACCATAGATTGGGTTGAGTGTTTTCTAACCAAAATGTATAAATTTTAGTTCCTTTTTATTTCTATATGAACCCCACCCTTGTTGAGCACTATGTTCCAAATACCCCCATTTAATGCGGGGTGGTGTCTTTCCCAACATCTAGTTGGGAGGATGGAAGGTCGGTAAATAACATTCTTCCTCACAACCACTTTCAGGTTTAAACTGATCGAGCATATCTAGGATGGTTTTAATGGATTGAGGTTTACTATAGAGAAATACCCTTTATGTAGGTTATGGGGTGGGTGAGAGGCCTTGGTTTTTGAGGTCCAGGTTTGTTTCCCATGTGTCTTTCAAATAAGGATGAGGTTTTTTGGGGAAAGTGGTATGGTGGTTGTTGCTCGGGTATCTGTTGGAATGATTTGTGTGGGGTTTCAGACCCAGGTGTGTGTGGGAAGGTTGTGTGAGTGGAAATATATTTTGAAATATTGGTAGCGTCAAGATGTTAGCCATTAGGAATGACCAACTAACCAGTGGAAAGGTGGTGCAGGATACCCAAAAGGGGATGTTCTGACACTACTAATTTAATTGACATGTGTTATTTGGTGAGTGTGATTTGGTTAGGAAGGGCTAGTTAGTACTCCTTCATAGGCACATTGAGGTTCTACTATTCTATCACATGGGAATCATTGTGTTTCCCCCACTTATGCATGGGTGTCTTTAGTTTTCCTGCTGGGTATACTTGTATACTCACCCTACATTTGGAAACCTATTTTTAGGTTTCCAATGGAACTTTGAGGAACGTGAAAGAATTTACTTGCTCGAATATAGGGAAAATTGATATGATACTGCTTAGTCTCTTTCTGTAGGTACTTGATTTGGTGCCATGGTTGTACTTTTGTTGCAATTTACATTTAAATCATGCATGGGTTGGATTTTGGTTTCCTTTATATAAATGTTCTATGTTTTTTTGGTATTTTTACCATCTTATCTCCCTACCCTATTTTTATTAAAAAGGGTAATGCCTCCCATGTCATGTGAGACTCTATAACTTTGGTGCTAGTCTCCACTATAAGACCTTTTGACGGCGGGACTCAGGGTTCATTATCTCTCCTTAAATTTAAAAAAATATGGGTGTGGAACTATTTTGTCCCTTCCCTCATCTTGAAGATGGCGAGTCATGATAGAATGTTATTAGAGGATGATTTTTGAGGGATAGGATTGAGTTAAGAGTTAGGCATAGTGGGAATTGCATGGGATTGTAGGGAAAAAATGCTTGGAAAATGGGGTATGTGAAATAGGCCAGACAAGATTGGATAGGACAAAAAATTTTATGGCCCCCCATGATCTGATGCAAGGACTATAGACGTACTGAATGATGAAGTGTGTTTACCCTGATTACAGGGAAGATACCCTAGAAAAGGTACATGCATCATAATGACTTGTGTTATTGTTTTTAATGGGAGTTTTAATTTTATACTCTCTAGCCATAGTATTTCCTTGTTTACCTTTTCAACAATGGTTCCCATATGTCACCCACTTGTGGAACAAGTAGTTGAGGCCCAATAGGCTAACATGGGTGATCAGTGGAAGGTCGGTCGAGAGGGGGATTATTACTTTTGAAAAAATACACTTCATGCTTTCCAGCAAAAGACCCTGGGGAAGTACGAATGTAGTGTTTCAGTCCTAGAGATGGAGGGAAATATTGAGGAGGTGAAAATTACCTTTATCTTGATCTGTGTTCTGAGGGAGAAATGGGTTCCTCTTGAAGTTATCCAGATGAGAGGAGTCGCATGTCAGTGGTGGATGCTTTTTTTCGGGGATAGGAAAGACAATGATGTCTCATGGGCTGACTTTGAGAAAAAGTTTTCAGCAAAGTTAATATCCTCAACGATGATGGTTGAGAAGAGTCAAGAGTTTCTCTCCCACCAGTAGGGTAGTATGTCAATGAGGGAACTATAGATCAAATTCAAGGATATCCTACACTTTTCTCCATATCTTAAGCATGAAGTCACTCCCTTTACCCTACCTCCACACTTGGAAGTTCAAAAGAAGGGAGAAGTTGTGGAATGGATGCACTAACAGGGAGGTGACCATGAGAGGTGATCCAACAGACCTCATCGAAGGGGATGACAGTCAGTAGTAGGTCTCTAGTGTCAGGTCCTTCTAGGTTTCAGCCAACGGGATATAGGCCTCTTCAATTCAAATTCAGTCCTCATGGTACTCACCCTTCCCCCATTAGACCGGCACCGAAGTGCTTTGTCTGTGAAGGGAATGGACATATTCGGAGCATGTGTGAATTTAAAGATTAGTATAGTGTGGGTGGGCAGGTTCATCTCACACCTAAGAAGAATTAGTTTTCTTTCATACGTTTCCCATAATATGGGTAGAGGGCTCTGGCTCCACCGAGGGTATATGGTGTTGGAGGAGGCTGACCTTAGGGTGCTACTTATGGACCTAGAACCAGGCATGTTCGTGGAGGTGTTCAATAGCAGAGGTGTAAAGAATCTTGGAGTAGGAAGTTTCACGCCACCGAGGCAGAAGTTCCAGTAGGGCCATAGGGTGTTCAAGGTACAATAATTGTGTTTAGTACTCCTGCTTGTGATTTTATTGATTGAGGAGCTTCAAACTCTTTTGTTGCACAGAGACTTGTACGTTCCTCGGGACTAGATGTATAGAGATTCTCTGTGCCCCTGGAACTGATAATTCTATTTTGAAGTCAGAATAGTCTGTTTCATGTTTCCTGGGGATGTAGACTAATATTGGGGCCACATCAATCCAATATGGATATCCCTCTCCTATAGATGCAACCATATGATTTCATCCTTAGTGTCAATTTGTTGTTCTCCAAGGATTTCATTATTGACTTATTTTGGAGGAGAGCCATGTTTGGGATATGGATGGACGATGTGTGAATTTGTTTGGTGATAATAGTTGTCAGGTGGGAAAATAGCATATGGAGCCTCTTTATTAGGTATTATCCAAGTAGGTCAAAGAGTTAATGAGTGCTGAGATTGTGGTGGTTCCAAGATCTTTTGGGGAGTTCTTAGATGTTATCCTCGAAGTGGTTGTGACTCTACCCACTCAACGTGCAGTTGATTTCGGAATAAACTTGCAACCCAGTGCCCTTTCGATTTTTAATTCACATTATTAGATGGAAAATTTTGAGTTGAGGGAGTTGTGGATCCAGGTTGATGACCTGACTAAAAAGGGGTTTATCTGGATGAGTGTGATGATGTGGGGTGCTCAATTCCTATTCAGAAAGAAGGTAGATGGTGGCCTAAGGATATGCATAGACTATGAGAGACTGAATTAGGTTATAGTGAAAAATTATTACCCTCTCCAAATATTATGCGATCTTTTCGACAAATTAAAGGGATTAGGTTGGTTCTTCTAGATCAATCTATGGTTTGGATATCACCAGTTGAGGGTGAATCATGGTGAAATCATGAAAAATACTTTTAAGTGTAGGTATGTGAAATTCAAGTTCGTAGTCATTCCCTTCAATGTTTCGAATTCATCGACCTTGTTTAATGGGCTCATAAACTCTGTATTCCACAAGTACCTAGAATAGTTTGTCATCATGTCCATCTATGATATTCTAATTCACTCAAATTTAGTTTAAGGGGATGATAAGCACCTCAGGACAATTATGGAGGTCCTTCGGAAGGACTAGATATATGGGATGTTTTCTAAGTGATTTTTTTTCATGCAAGAGGTGAACTTCCATAGACATGTGGTGTCTCAGAAAGGAAATTTAGTGGACTTATCAAAGGTTGAGGTTTATTTTACTTGAGAATCACCCAAGAATGTTGAAGAGGTTCGCAAATTCTTAGGTTTATCAGGACATTACCATAGGATTGTTCCTGACATCTCTTGATTTTTTGACTCCATTGACAACTCTGACTGGAATATGCCAAGTCTTCGTGTGGAGTGACCAATGTCAGGAACCCTTCAGATACCTAAATGGGAAGATGGGTACTACTCCAGTGCTTAGATTTCCAGTGGAAGGGGTGACATTCAAGGAGTTATTTTATGATTTTGGTATAGTATTGGGATTTTTTATGATTCAGAAGCATGGAGTGATGTCTTATGGGACTAAGAAATTACGTCCACATGACCATAACTATGCCACGCATGATCTGTATCATGGAGTAGTTGTATTCGCGATGAATTTTTGGTGACATTACCTCATCGTGGAGTGATTTATGGTCTTCACGGATCATGAGATCATGAGGTATATATTCTCATAGTGAGACCTGAAATTGCATCAGCGAAGGTGGAATGACTTTCTATAGGACTATGTCCTTGATATCTCTTAAACTGAAGGAAATGAGAATGTGGTGGTCAATGCATTAAGTAGGAAGTCACGAAAAGTGGTAGTTTTAGAATCCACATATTATTGGAAGGCAATGGATGAGTTGGACACCTTTCATCTGGACGCAAGAGAGGATGGTGGAAGGGGCATTCTATTTCAGATGACATTCTAGTCTCCCATGGCGCGATAGGAGGGGGTGTCTTAGTGGGGGGACTCAGAGACTAATGTGATGTGTGTTCGTGCTATCTAGGTTGATGCTCTAGAGGTATGGTGGGAGGATAGTCAGAATTTGATTCTATTATGTTGGAAGTTGTTAGTCCTAGTGGCAATGCCTGAGGGAGTTCTCCATGTGGTCTATATCTCACCACTGGAGGTGTATCAAGTAGTTTCTAAAATATACTCAGACTTGGGAAAAAGATTTGTTTCCCTAGAGAGATGTGGGATGTGGTGGAGTTTGTGGAAAGGTCCCCAGTGTTTCAATAGGTAAAGGATAAGCACCATCTTCCTAGTGGTCTGTTGCAGCACTTAGACATTCCTAAGTGAATGTTAGATGAAATCTTGATGAATTTCTCAAATGATTACCCATAAATCTAGAAAGATGTGATTCTCTTTTGGTGGTAGGGAATCATTTGAAGAAATAATCTAACTTTATATTGGTCAAGGATTCAAGAACATCAGATTCCTTAGCATATAGGTATTTGGATGTGGTGGTGTAGCTACATGGAGTTCTAAGATCTATTTCCTCAGATCGGGAAGAACATTTTATGTCGCGAGTCCAGAAGGGATTTCCGTATGACTTTGGAACTCAATTATGCCTTAAACTACTTTTCACCCTCATACAGATGGATAGATAGAGAGGACCATCGCGGCATCGGAATAAATGTCACAGTCAAGTGTTCTAGACCTTAGTGGGTCTTTGGTGTGACATTTTCCCTCAGTAAATTTTTCTTATGATAATAGTTATCACTCTTCCATTGGTATGGCTCTATTCAAAGCTCTATATGGGAGGTCATGTCATTCACCATTATACTAGATGGATGTTTCAGAGGTAGATATTTTTGGTTTGAATGTGGTGAAATGTAAAATTGAGAAGGTGGAGCTTCTCCCTAAGAGGATGAATGTAGCACATGATAGACAAAAGTCATATACCGATCGTAGGAGGTGGCCTTTGGAGTTCGATGTAGGGGACCATTTATTTTTGAAGGTATCCCCTAGATGTGGGGAAGCATAGGTTTTGTAGAGGGAGAAATATTTCTCCCAAGTTCATCATACCATTTGAAGAATTGGGGAGAGTCAGAGAGGTGTAATATCAGCTGGCATTACCATTATGGTTATAGAGGATCCATTATTTATTCCATGTCTCTCACCTCCATCGGTATCTACGAGATGACTCCCATATCTTGGGTTATGGAGAGTTAGATATTATGGATGAAATGGTGTTCATGAGGCATCCAGTAATAATAATGGATTGTAAGGAAATGGTTCTTCATGGATGGATCATTTCCTTGGTTCATGTGTTATGGATTCATGGTGGCCTCAAGGAGAGTACTTGAGAGTGGGAGGCACAAATGTGTGACCATCACCCAGAGTTGTTCTATGTTTTTTTTTACTTTTATGCTTCATTTTATGATGTAATGTTTGACCTTGTGCATAGATTAGGTCCTCCCCTCCTCAAAGTTAGGACTTTCTGTAGAAAACTGAGAACAAGGGAACAAATCATCTGATGTGGATATGATTAAACCCATGCGGGTGAGCTAGTGCCACGCAGAGCAGAGAGTATATTAATATGGAGGAAGGGATTATCTAATAAATATGTCCTATTAATGTGGACTTAGTGTTTTTATAGTTTTTCTGAAGATAAATTTCATGGACATGTTCTTGGATTTTAGGGTCTTCACTCTAGTTTTTTATCTACACATTGTGTTTTTTTCCTGAGCGGTATATTACGGCGTGGTTGTTTGGACCCCTATTTTTTAGAGTTTGGTTTTACATTCTTGGGGGTGAAAATAGTTTCATAGGTATATGATGTAATCATTGAAATTTTTCTAGGCCATTCCTTTGTGAAAATCCTATGTTTCTAGTGTTTTTGGGAGTCGTAGTGGTTTGTTTCAGGAGTTTTCCAAAAAAAAAAGAGATTTTTTCCAAATGATTTCACTGAAACGGTGGCAACGTGATCATGGAACATCGAAATGGTGGTATCGTGATGGTGGACCACCATGATGTTGTCACTGTAATGGGTTCCCACCGAAATGTTGGCAAACCGAAATAGAGGCACATCAAAATAGTGGCACCCTAAATAAATGGCACTCTAATGGTGGCACGAAAATGGGGGCACACCAAAACAGTGTCACTAAAACACTCTCACAAAGAAATTGTTTCACTGAAATGGTGGAAAATTAATATAGTGGCAACATAATGGTTGAAATATAATGGTGGAACACCTAATGAATGGCACAGTATTGGTGGCATCATGATGGTGGCACACCAAACAGTGTCTCACCCGTTTCCAAATTTATAGTTTCTTGATTTTTTTTGGATTCTCCCCTCATACATGTTATTTGATGTAAACATAGTTTAAATTCATTTTTGAGAATTTTTAATGGTGTTTTAAAGGATAATAAGAATACACTAGTAGAAAAAACTTTTTTATATCGGGTTTTTTTGTAGCTTTTTAATGTCAGTTTTGAGGCGAAGTTATTACAAGCGACGTTAAAAATATGATTTTTTACATCAGTTATTTAATAAATGACATTAAAAATGGGTTTTTATGGTTTTTAACGTTTGTTTTTAAAAATTCTTGTGAAATACGTTTTTTAAATGAAATTATAAAGCCACTTTTAGGTTGGTTTTTAAAAACACTGACGTTAAAAGTCATTTTTTAAATGGGTTATTTAAAACCCAACATTAAAAGTTATTTTTTACAATGGTTTTTAAATAATTTATGTAACAAATGTTTAAAATCTTGTATATAATTTCCTAAGATTTTATTTGACAGGTCATTGAGCTCAAATGGAGTTACTGATCAAAAGTTATGATCATCTGAATTCTGACATATTTGTTTCGAGGAAAGATCAAATGAGCCCACTACAGCAATACCGTAGAAGTAATTTTAGAATCTGAAAGAGGATTTATATTTATTTCGTGATATAAATCATTATACATCATTAAAATTAAATAATTATCATTATATTATATATCAATTAATAAAACTACTCATAAAACATGTAATTCATGGAAATATAATTACAAATACCTTGACAAGACCACAGAAAGAAGAAATAGTGGATTCATATTGAAGATCAAACACATTGAGTCGGTGGAACCATGATGGTTGAATGAAATGATAATTAATTGTTATATAAATTAATAAACCAAATCATAAAAACCATAAATCATGGATAAATATTTAAAAATACCGTGAAGATATCACAGATAGAATAAATAATTGATTCACTTTGAAGATCAAACAAGTCGAGGTGGGGGGACCATGATGGTTGAATGAAATGATTGTTAAATAATGATATTTGTATAATGAAGATATATAATTATGATGAATAAAGAGAACTTGGTAGTAAAAAATTTTGGTGGAAATTGGAAATTTTGTGGTCTTGATGTAAAAAATAGGAAATTTCACGTTGGTGAGATATTAAAATTATATTCCACGTCAGTTTTATGATAACCTTCATGAAAAGATATTAAAATTTTCACTGATTCTTCACTTTCATAATATAATAACTGAATTAAAAAATATTTTGTTTTTGACTTTTTCATGTCATTTCTAACTAACCAATGTGAAAAATCAATTTTCACAACTTTTTCATTTCTCTTATTTAATAAGAAGCGTTAAAAGTTATTTTTCACATCAGATATTTATTAACTGCAAATTATTTTTTACAAAACAAGTATTTCATTTTTTAATCTTTGATTTAATAGGACACCAATATCAAATGAAGTTACTAATTAAAATTTATGGCCTTCAAAAATTGGCATTCTTTAAGACTTCATTTAGAGATGATCAACTTCTGATGGCCATAACTTTGCATCTGTAACTCCATTTTTTTGGGACCAAGTTGGATTGAGAATAATGTAAGAAGAGTTTACTATTACAGAGCGTTTACTTTTGTTTTCAAAGAAGATAAATCAATTCCCTTTGTAAAGGATTGAAAATCAAATGATGCATTGCTGATTTGTTTTTCACAAATTTCATAATTTTGGAAAACATGTGATACCAGTCTTATGAAGGAATGGGGGTGTACAAGGTGATGCCAGCCATATTCAGTTTTGATTGGAATGAAAGATGCTAGTAGAACACAGGGAAGATATAGTACTTTCTATTGAGAATATGATGATGCTAAATGTATTGGATCACAGACTGTGTATCATGGAAGATACATTTCGTGAATAAAGCAGTTGTTCATTGAATATGCCTGGTGACAGTGAAGCAACATTGGTGTTTTTGGAAAATGAAGTTTCATTCATGTTTTAATATTTCTTGGTATGTTTCATGCAAGTAGAGTTCCATGATCCGAACATCAGATTCTAGAAAAAGAGAGGCTAGTGTGAAAGATTGGTTTTTGCACGCAAGATTGGATGGAGTTTGGAATGTTGTGTTCCAGACATGATTTGAGCTTAAAAATTTGAAAAATGGAAAAGGAATGAAGTGCGTGAAATATTCAAGAAGTGTGTGAAATATGAGGCTGGTGTGAAAGATGCTAATGTGCCTAATGCGACGTCAAATGTGGTGTTGCGCAACACGTTATTATCTTGCGTGACACATCAGGGTTCTTGCACGAAGGGGTTGATGAGTTCTATAAATTAGCATTGAATCCTTGAAATTTCTATAACATGACACATATAAAAATCCAGATCTCTGAGGTGTGAATTAATTTTATGTAATGGGGAGTGCGTGAAAGAAATATAGTTGCACACAAGAAGAGAGTTGAATGCATGGTTGATGTTTCGCGCAAGATGTGTTTCACGAAAAAAAATAAAATCTTGTTCATGAGGAATTAAAGTTGTGTGCAAGACACCTAAAAGGGTGTGCGAAATATTTGGCTTCTTTTCACTTATTCATTTGTGCATAAGATAGTTCTTATGGGATTCTGTGTAGGAAAGTGAAGATTTTTTCCTTTAGAGAATACACCTATTCAATTATAAAGAAGCACTGAAATACTATAATTCCATATTTGTGCTAAGGGTGCGCACATGCACTTGAATATTCTCTTCCATGTTCTACATGAGTGTAAGGGTATATCCTACTCCTTATATTCTATATCAAAGGATTATATTCTAATGGATTGTGTGGTACTAGGTTATTTTCATACTATAACAAGAACATAACAACAATTTATGAGTATTGAACCTTTTAAATATTGTGTTCATGTGGTTATATGGTTTCATTAGGGAATAAACACTTTAATATAATGTGAAGGTTGTTTAAAAAAGAAGGAAACATAAAAATAATGAGATATCAATGAATCGCCCCCCCCCCCCCACCCCCGTCTCAGTGATACATTGATCCGGACTGGGAAAAGAACATTTGAGCTCTATGACCTATCAAATCAATGATTGAAAAATAATATACATGGTGGAAACATTTTTTAGGTTGGTTATTTAATAACCTATGTGAAAATTACCTTTTAACATTAGTTATAAAATAACCAATGTGAAAAAGTCAGGAAAATTTATTTTTCATGTCAGTTAAAAATAGTTTTTATACTTCTGATCTCATTAATATCTTAATGCTTAAAGGACATTGATATATTCAAACTGCGTGATCTAGACCACAATCCCACATTAATGGATTTTGATAATGTTCTTTCTTTAATATAGGACCCATCTCTTCAAATCTGTAATCTTTATTTCCCAGTGTGTTTTCTATTCCTATTGGCGTGCCTATAGGCATCCTCTCTAGACGAGTCATGAGCTTGTGCTAGAGCCCCATCCTGTCCAGTTTTATTGGAGTTTACCACTGCACGTTCAAACCTCATTTTTGTAACATAGATTATTTTTTGTTACCTATTGTTTCATGTAGGAATTCTGCTACATTTTTTTGTATCGTGCGGGGTGGGTGTTGTAATTTTTCTTCATGAAGAATAGGTTAATCCTTTTACATAACAAGTAATAATCAAGTGGAAGGGAAAATGATGATAAAAAGATAACAGTGGTAAATGAAATAATGGCAATAAAGTGATGATGTTATGTATTATAATTTAATTACTGTCCATGAAACCGTTTTGAATTGATGTAATGTAAGGAATTCTGAAAATCATGCTCTTTGGTGGCATTTTATTGCACCATAGTGTTGTTCTGTATTGTTTTGGTGATTATTTATAATATGTTAATAACATAAAATCTTCCTAATCATATATACATGGATAAATGAATGGATTCCCCAAGATCAAAATTGTTATGTGATCTCCCATGTTATTTAAAGTTGAATTAAAGAACCCCTCTTGATAAATATGAATATGTTTGGATTAATAGTGTGGTAGTGTGCTGAGTTTGGTTGGGTTTTTTACTTTGTGGGGGTTGTGTAAAGTTACAATTAATAACCTTATTAATGGTACAGAGGTTGCATAGAGGGGTTGGAACTGGGAATGGGGAAGGGTATGTTTGTGCAGCGGGGGTGCCGTTTGGTGGTGTTTTGTTGTGGGATTTGTTAATGGGGTGGTGGAGGAGGGGTGATGGAATCTATGGTTGAGAGATGTATTGATTAAGGAATAGAAAAATTTTTAGGAAGTGTTGCTACATTTGGTTTAGGTTGTGACTATAAAAATTGTTTTTTAGTGGGACTAAATTTGAGAAGTTATTGGGTAAAGGGGCTGTAAGACATGGTTGTGTAGTGACTTCATGTTTATTGGTGTGGCGGGTACAGGGTTGTCATGATGCGGGGCTACTAGGTTTGGTTGCGAGGGAATAATTGAGCAGGATAACATTGAAGAATGATAGATGGATGTAGTTGAATGGATATATATGATGAAGTGGTTGTGAAGTGGGACTGCATGTTTGTTGTGTTCTATTGTTTTTATGAATCAGTGTTAAAATTGATTTACTTAACTTGATCCCTACTTCTTTTTTTGCTTAGAAGTGTTTAGTGGCCTTTACCATTATGAATACAGATGAAGATGTTTTTCGTGGTAGTATCCCTGGGTAGTGGTGGAAAAAATTATTGGGAACCCCATAATTAAGGAATGTCTTATGGTTAAATGAAAAAGGGGTTGGTTTTAAGATCTAGTTGTGGCTATTTGTGTGGTTGGGAATATAGGGGTAGAAAAAATATTGTTCGGTGTGGGATGGTTATTCTTTTTGAAAACCATAGGTGGGGCTGAATGTTTGATGTCCTATATGTATAAATTATAGTTCCTTGTGATTTCAATACACACCCCTCCCTTGTTGAGAACCGGGTTCTGAACATCCCCAATTCATTGGTGAGGGTTTCATTCCCAAAATACCAATGTGGGATGGATGGATGGTCACAAACATTCTTCCTTGAACTCTTTTTTTGGTTCTTACCACTCGAGCATATCAGGGAAAGATATAATGGCTTGGGGTTTATATATACTAATATCCTTTGGGTAGGATTTGGTTTTTGTGAGAGGCTTAGGTGTTTTTGAGAAAGGTTTGTTTTCGAGGTTTTTTTGGGATGAGGCCTGAGTGTTTTTGGGATAGAGGTGTGGTGGTGGATGCCTAGGTGTATGCGGGTAGGATTTGTGTGTGTTTTGAGGCCCAGGTGTGTGAGGGTAGGATATAGAAGTGGGAAAACATTATGGAAGATTTATAGGGTCAAGACATTTTCTGCTTAGAATGAGCAGCTAACCAGTGGGAAAGTGGTGGGGGGTACCCAAATGTCGATGTTCTTCTACTACTACTTTACTTAACTTGCGTTATTTGGTGAGTGTGCCTTAGTGAGGCTGGGCTGCTCTATAATGCCCTGACCCCCAAATCCTAGATTCGGTGCATTATTTTAATACATTGGAATGATTACAATGAATCAATTCCCGATAGAATGATATGTTTTGCAGTCTTGGAAAATAGATTACAGACATGAATATTACATTACACATTATAAAATAAAAAAAACATAAATGATCCTTTGAGAATTCCTTTAATCCCTTAGCTCAACCCTGCTTATAAATCATAAAATACTTCTTCACATCCTTGAAAAAATAAAACATAGAAAGGGGTGAGCTCAGATTCTCAGTAAAGATAACAATATAGCGGAATATTTCATAAATAAGCATAAACATTTAAGACAATGTATTAGACTAAAAAAAGCCTTTTAAACATAAACTTCAGCATATTAGGGAATGTATAAAATCAAATAATGCCATTTACTTATTCACATTGATATTCTACTAGTCGAAAAGTCACATGCAATATCAAGAGCCACTTTCATAATTATGGAACTCATAATGTGAGACTTCATAACCACATTGTCAAGGCCTTGTTCCAAGAATTAAAATATTATTTTGTCAAGGCCTTATGCCAAGACACTAGTTTGTCTAATTAGACCTACCGATGCATTGAGGAGCTATAGAGGGCTACACCCATCACATAATAAGTCCAATACATTCTTCATATGAAAAGGTTTAAACATAACATAAACATTCGTATTAAAACTAGTATACGAAATGTCAATACTTTATCCATAAACCATGAATGGTATAATAATAACCCATCCACAGTCAAACATGTCACAAAACCTTCAATAAAATATGGATGATTTTTATCATAAAAAATCAACTTCAAAAAAGTTTAAAATCCATCAAGGGATGTTGATATAGATGAAAATGATTTGTAAAAATCATTGAGAGAAATATCCTTTTTTCATAAAAACATTTAGAAGCCACACAATTTATAAAGGAATACATTTAATAACATTTTTGAATCAGAGTGTCCCATACCGCTTTGAAACATTTGAATGGAATTAATATCTTAAAAACATTCATGTCTATATAAATAAATGCAAATGAGCCTCAGCTGTAACATCACCAAATGGTAAAGGGTTAAAAAAAATAAATGATATTACTCATGTCAACAAGGTAAACCTTCTTTTTCGAGAGCCTGTCTGATTAAAACTCAATAGTTAAGCATGCTTAGCCTGAAGTAGTGATCATGATGGGTGACCTTCTAGGAATTTTCACAGGCTGTGTTTGAGTGAGGACAAAGAACACTAGAAAATATATGTGTTGGCCTCTGGGGACATTCATTAGTCAGATGATGCGTTCAGCCAGATGGGTGGACCCTAGGGTGGGCCCCATGTGTCTGCGGTGCCACTGGTGGTGCCTGGTCGGCCAGAACCCGATGGCCATCTTAAGGCGGGGTGGTTGTGTTCTCACCGGGACCAGATTTTTACATTTGGTATCAGAGGTGGTTCCCAGCCTTAAGTGCAGCGCACTGTCTGGGATGAGATGTATAGCCCACAATGAAGGCATTGTACTCTAAAGGGGGGTGATAGTAACATACCAAAATGGTAAAGGGTTAAATTACTAAATGATATAACTCATTTCAACAAGCTGAATCTTTATTTTTAGGAGCCTGTCTGATTAAAACACCACAGGTATGCATGCTTAGACTTGATTAGTGATCATGATGGCTGAGCTTCTGGGAAGTTACCCAGGGTGTGTGAGAGTGACGACAAAGCACACTGGAAAGGACATGTGTTGGAATGTGTGGACAATCATTAGTCAGATGTCCCATTCATGCACGTGGGTGGACCCTGGGTTGGGCCCCATGTGTCTGTGGTGCACCTGGTTGTGCCTGGTGGGCCAAAACCTGATGGCCATGTTATGGCGGGGGTGGCTGTGTTCTCACCGGGACCCGGTTGTTACATCAGCCTAGTAGGTGAGGTATCCTTAAGTTCATCCACAAGAATCAGGTTCAAAACCAAGTAGATGCATATTTCTGGGGTACTATAAGAGTACTAGAGTAGGAACTGTAGAAAAACTGTAGAAGACTGTACACTATGCGGCACTGTAGAAGAACAGTACACTGTACATGTACTGTAGCAGATTATACACTGTGTGGGTACTGTAGCAGGCACTTTAGCAGTTACTGCAGTTTGTACTGTTCGGTACTATAGAAGCTGGAACTATTCATTTGGGGCCACCAGTTTAGGGTTGGAGTCCTTAAGGATTTCAGGACACCTAGGCCTTCAGGTCAGTAGGGATTTTGAGCCACCTTTAAGGCCTTGGGGCCACCTCAAGACCTTCGGGCCAAATGCAGTTTCCCCATACACACTACAAAAAAAGGAGCATCCCCAGAAGAGGATTCAGAGTAAGTGCACTCACTAGAGCAGAGCCAAATAGATTTTTCAGAATGAGAGGGTAAGACTATGCCATTTGGACCAGCCTGTTCTTGCACGAGAAGCCTAGTCAGACGACCATGTGAAGGTGGAGAGCTACTATCATGATACAGATGCTGGGAGGGGCAGTTCCTTGTAAGTAGTTTTCTTGAATTCTCTAAGAACTTCATGTCATGTAATCTCTTAGGCCTACAGGCCATGTAGTCTCTAATCCTACAGGCCTTTTAAGGGTCCCCCTAGACCCATGAAAGTGTGTTTATCAAAAATCAATAAAAATTATGGCCTTCAGGCCATATTAATAAATCCTTAGAAATAATTTTGAAATCATGGACATTAATGAGAATGATCTACAAGAATAATTATTTAAAACATTTAAAATAATGTTTTGGTAAAAAGACCCTTAAAAATAATCCATTTGAAAACACTTTAATGAAACATGGACATGGATAATAAATAGGTCCCAGTAGATACTTACATGAAAACAACCTCGGATAACAAATAGATTGTGAAATTACCCCTTACCATGCACTTTCCTTTAGTCGATGGTACGTTTAACCTCCGGTATAAAGACCATTATATATAATTAAATAATAAAAGAACCATATTAATATTTATAATATCATACATGATTCAATTATGACTTTATACTACCCATTTAATAATAATTTCTATATTAAATTAACATTTCGGGTAATAATCGCTTTCTTTATCGTACATGTTTTTACATGTTACTCTTGATCATATCACTTAGATCATGATTTAAATACTTCCATAATATAAAACATGATTTATATATCATATATATTTAGAATATAAATATGTATAATAGACATATATATGAAATTTAAAACATTGTTTATGGAGACGGTAGGCCGTCCGTACGCATAAACGTTGTTTCCGTTTTCATATCGTATTGAACAGAACTAAGTGAATAAGATATATGTAAGTAAACACCCACACATATATATATCTATATCCAGTATAATTATTATGTCATATACTAAATACATATTAATGATATATATATTTTATAATCATCATTGAATGGTGAATGTGGAAATGAATCTCATCGCGTTGTGGATACGGTAATCCGTATGTATGCACGAGTGACAATATCATTATATTTATGGAAAAATAATATGTAATTTGATGGTATATCATATATAATGAATCATTAACATGTTATATTTATTATTTAAATATGTTATACTCATTATTATACCCATCCAAATAATGAAGTGTTTGAATAACAAACTACACCACAATGTGGAGACGGTAATCTGTACGTACGCACGTATGATGACTTTTTCATTTATAGGATGGATAGAATAATGAATATGGTTGTACCATTTTTACAATAACATCATAGTATAAATAAGATACTGGAGTTATTATTTTAGAATGGAAACAACAAAGAAAAAGGATGTGGAAGAAGAAATGAACTTGAAAGAGGTGATGAAATATTTACCCCTTCTTCAGGTTATTTCTTTTGAGATGATCAAAAAGGCTCTTTAGGATAGATTTATGACTAAAGGAAGGCCTCTAGGATAATGGGAGTATAGTTTAGAGGATATTTGGGTATGGGTTGGCCAATACAAATGGTTTTGGAAATGTTATTTTGAGATAAGAAGAAGTACCCTTTTATAAGAGAGGTGATGGTCACTTTAGAAAATGCTTAAAATATAATTTTATAATAAAAAATTTTCTATTTAAAATGTCTCCAAAATGATTTATTTAGAGTCTATGATTGGGATGGGTTGAAAAACTCTCGACCAATAGGTTTAGAAAAGCTTGGGTTACCATTTAAACCTTGTCTTTTAGATTCAACTCTTAGTTAAATAGTATAAATTTTACCATGTATTCTTGTATTCTTACATCATATGGTTAATAAACTTATTCTAAACTTCCAGGAGACCCTCATGTGGTTCATTAATGAAATATATAATATTATTTAAGGCCGTTGGACAAACCTTAGATTTTTTTGAATATTACGTCAACCAATAATATAGTATTTGTTTTAAAAATTAATTTATGTCAAATTTGATATCATTTGGTTTTTGGTTTTTGTGAAAGTCATCACAAATTTATTACTACGAACACGATGAATTTAATCAACCCTACCATGTAATATTCTCCTAGATATTTTGTGGATATCGTAAAAACCATGAAATTATATTTATTTAAATATTTTTAATACCATTTCTGTGGTTCTTTCATTAATAATGTTATTACTGCATCATCATTATATCATAAATAAATTAAATTATCTAATGTATAATAATTATAAATAAAATATAATTATGTAAGAAATATTTTTATCTTTTTAATTAATATTTATAGTCGAATTTATATTGTGGGTAACCCTATATTAAAAATATATTTGTTATTAAACTTTAAATTTAACAGTTTTAACTCTTATTTAAATAAAATAATAATAAATGTCCTAATCAAATTCAAGTAAACCAAAAAAAGGATCATACTTTATTAGTAAGATTGTTTTTGGTATAATTATATTAATCCAATAGAATTTGGAAATATGTTAGGCTAATTATGATATCATTTTTACCTTAATTACTCTATTTACTTTTAACGTGGTAAATAAGCGTCAAAAGTTACTATTCACCAAAATTTATTTTAATCTTATTGAACAAAATTTTACTTACTGATATTAACTGTGTTTCTCAGATTTTTGAAATTAAACTCACAGAAGTGGTAAAATTATGTTTTATGCAAATTTGCAAATGCTCCTAGGAGGTGGGTAAAATAGGTTAAAAAGTTCAATAAAATTTTATACAACTAATTTTATTATATAATGTCTCCAATGAATTTAATTGAAATTATATAGGTATTATACAGCTATTTTGATTTAAAATAAATTTAAATAAAATAAATAATTTTTTAAATAAAAAGTCAGTTTTAAATAATAACACAATGTTTTTAACTATTCATCAAAATTGAAAGTTTTTAGAAAAATTCCAAAAATTCATCCTATGATAATTTTAATATTATGAATTCAAAAATGAAGTCTATTTTATTAAATTCAAAATAAATAAATTTCATTTATTAATTTAAAATCAATTTCCTTAGTCAAAACCAAAAATGTAGTGTTTTAAAAAGTAAAAACTATCAGAAGATTGACATGTGATTATGTCAAATTAAAATTTGAAATGACATATAATAACAAAAATTTTAGTAAATGATAAAAATATAATCTAATTATACTTCCAAAACTTTCATATGCATTATTTATCACTATAAATTGTTTTGATTAATAATGATGTTTTCAATTAAAACATAGTATTTTTCAATATTCATCAGAATATGAAAGTTATTACAAAAGTACAAAAAAATATCCAAACTAAATTTTTATGTCCTGTATCTAAAGAAGAATTTAATTTCATTAAATTTAATATATAAAAGTTTCAAATATTGGTTATAAAAAGGGTTCTCCAATAAAAGTCGGTAAAATTACATTTTTTGAAAAATACTTCTTTTATCTGAAAAAATGATTTTTTTGTTATATTATGTCTAAGAAACACATAATATGGATGTTAATGTTATATATAGTATATATGCTTCAAAATTTAGTTAATATTATTCATATTCCCTTTTTGAACGGTTAGTTTAGTAAGTTGTGGTGTGCTCGAACTCGGTGTTGCATGTAGCACAAGCTACTGAATTACTTTAATAAGATAACGTACTATGAAATCATGGGGTATTACATGGTTATTACTCCTTTGTAGGTTATTTTACATTCTTCTATTTTGTCACATGGAATAAGTGTGTTTCCCCCACTTTTACATTGGTGGATTTAGTTTTCCTAGTGAATATACTTGTATACTCACCCAATGTTTTAAAACTATTTTCTAGTTTTCAAGAGGACTTTGAGAACCATGCTGGACATTACTAGCTCGAGCGTTAGGATATTTGTTGTTATACTTCTTCGTTTATTTCCTGTGGTTCTCTATTTGGTTCTTTGGTTGTACTTTTGTCACATTTTACATTTAAATTATGCATGGGTTGTATTACACATTCTTTTACTTAAATATTTGGTGTTGTTTGGGATTTTTACAGTTCTATCTCGCAATCTTTTTTTCATTAAATGGGTAATTACTTCCATGTTGTGTGATATTATATACCCTTAGTGCTTGTCTCCATATCAGGGCCTACTGAAGGCGGGAATCTGGAGTCATTATCTCTCCCTCATCTTGAATAATGAAGGGTATGGAACTTTGTTGTCCCTTCCCTCATCCTGAATAAGGCTAGTAGTGATAATATATTATCCTTATATAGTGATAAATATATATTAGTAATATCATATAAATACCTTAAATTCTCCATTATAACCATCCATTAGAGGTTGTAATTGAAAATGAATTACATGGGTTGGTGAGGCGGTAGTGAACCATACACACTAATGATTTTTATTTTCTAATTTGAATGAAAAGGTGATTCATATAGGTTAATAAATTATCATGAAATTATTTAAGTACAAGAAATATAATGGTTTTAATATTTAAACATTATTGAAATATATTTTAAGGAGGTAGAAAAAGAAATAAAACTAAAACATTCGGTTAAAAGTTATACCTCTTGCTCAGAAAACCTAATTTTATTTTTGCCTTATTCCCTATAAGGTTGGTATTATTACAATATTTAGATAGATTTAATGTGGGGAGGTATTTTAAAAAGGTATTTGGGTAGGTATTTTTTAGGCCAAATGTATCTTGTAGTGTGTAGTGGAGAGGAGAGTGGGTAATGCTTTATCAGTGAGGGGTGGGATAGTCTTAAAATATATTAAAGTATTCGATTAGTATAAATTAATTATAATATAAAAATGGTATAAAATAGTTATAATTAAAATATATGATGTGTATTAATCATATATTTATTAAATAAAATTTGTTTTTTTAATTTTATACTGGTGTTCTCACCGATATCAATTTATTTTAACTCATAGTTAAACATTTTTAGAAACTATCATGATATCAATATTGTTTAATCCTTAGGGGTTAATAAAGTTACTATAAAATGAAAAGTGAACCATTAATGGAACATGGTTGATATTTTCAATCACTTTCTGTTGGTTAAACAGATGATTTCTATTAATTTTTAATCATTTAGTAATATATTGTTGATTATAAAATATTATTAATGTCATTTTCTTAAATACATGAAATATGAAAAAATAATATCTATCTAAATAATTCCAAATATTGAAAAATAAAAATAACTATAATATAATGAGTACGTTATCTTAATATAATAATACTATCAAATTTTTAATATCTTTATATAACATTTAAAACCATAGCTTTTTGTTTAACAACTTGGTTAACCAATTATAAGCATAGTCGTGGTAAGAAATGTTTGAATATAAAATGGTTAAAATTTGACTTATAAGTTTAACATTTGATCATAAATTCATAATGGAATGAATTTTAAACCATTTATCATATTTATTTCCCTATTTAAATATTTTTATGTTTTGTAAATAATTTAATAAAACATATTTAATATATAATAATTTTAATGTCATTTTAAAAATATTTCTTATAATTTGGCATCATTAAATAAATGAAACCAAAATAATTTTAAAATAAACTTTTAAAAATTATATAATATGTAATATTTATCTTCAAATTAATGGTATAGTTTAACAGACATTAAAAATATTACTTTTAGAGTTTTTAAAATCATTTAACTTTATTTTCTATTTTTTTCATAAGCATTTCCTCGACATTTCATAAGCATTTAAGGTAATTATTTCATCACTACAAAAGTAAAAATAAATTATATTGATAAATAAATTAATTAATATTTAAATTAATAAATTATAACTGAAAATAATTTGTTTTTATCTATTTCAATAAAATTTAAAATTTTTTAAAATAGAAAATTACATTTTTTACTTTATATTAAACATAAATAATATAACGGGAAAAATAAAATATCAATGGAAAAAATATGACTTTAGATGATTGGATAATTATAGATTAAATAGGATCATATTATGAAATTAGGTGATGTTTTTGAATGAATTTTATGTTCTATGACATTAGTTTTACCCCTAATTAACTTGTTTTATATTTATAATGGTAAAAAAATTATTATGGTTAATATTTATATTAACCAAAATTTACATTAACAATATTATCAAATAAATATGATTATGATTAATAATATTAAATACATATTATCAAATTCAATTCACATAATTTTAATAATTTAATTTATAATTAAACATATAAAATGTAATTAAGATTTATTAGCAAGAAAAATTTTGTGCTTAATCCCTAATAATTATTGAAAAACATTTTATTGATTATATGATTTATATATATTTCATAATGTTTATAATGTTACCCTTTCAAATAAATTTAAAAAATTGATTATAATTATAACATTTAAATAATAATATTTCTTGGCTGGTTTAAGCATTATGATGCAACTTTTATATGTTATCAAACATAGTCTTCTTTTAAAATATTATGATATTACATTCCGCCACATTAATAAATTATGCCCTCAAAATGAGAAATTGATCCCGATAATGAAGGCATTAACATTTGAATATTATTTTGCTAATAACCCATATTTTAAAAAAGTATTAGTAAATCTTCCTCCTGGAATGAAGAAATTAGAAATAAGAAGGTCATCTAGAATAACACATACTAGGCTTCCAAATAATATAACATTAGTGGTAAGTGAAAATTTATAAATTCATTAAAAAAGGAAATGTTCAAATAATTATTGAGAGGGATAAATAACCCTGATAACAGAAAACAGAATGATCATTATAATTTTAATGAACAAAATATCATAAATCAATATGGTGTGGTAAAGACCATTTATTTATCGAAAATGAAGGTAATAAGACAATTTTATTATTTCAAGATTAATTTTCTAAGGTTAAGGAACATTTTTTTCACTTTTGACTAGCTATATAAAGATTTATATTTACTTGACTAGTATATTTTCATCCTTAAATAAATATTCACCATAATCTCATATCTTTCTCTAAATGATGAGAATTCGAGATGAATTTATCATGTTAGAAGCACAAAAATCAACTTCTACTGGATTACAAAATCTATAAATGGATAAAAAATATTCCTAATCTCTTTAAAATTATCCAAAATAGAAATAATTAACACATGGTAAAATAATTTTCAAAATTTATAAACCTTAATTTGGATAAATGATACATTAATCCCTCAAATTAAATAGTAATACAAATTAATCAAACTAAATCATTCTTAAATATCTATCCTTAAAATTATTCAAAACATTCTATACTAATATTCAAACCCAAATATTAGAATGATTTTATCACTTATTTTTTCAATATAAATTTAACATTTTTCGCTATATAATATCATTTAATATTAAATTCACATACCAAATATTAATATTCCCTAAAAATATAATCTCTAAGATAATATAATCATTTCCATAAATAAACATAATCACTATAAAGAGCAATAAAAATCATATATGTCTCTAAAATATAATTGAACCCTAATTCATAAAATGAATTCCCACAATACAAAAAAATATTTCTCTTAAACATAGTCATATTAGGGTTCAAAAATAGTGAAATTATAAAAAAAAAATTTAAAAACCAAATTAGTTTTCAATCACATGGTTATCTGTATAAAGAAACATATGTTCCCAAATTATAATAACACACAATTACACAAACATCAAATGTAATATAATTCTATGTGGTTATCAATACCATTAAACATATGTCCATAAAATGTAAATTTATTATTCCTAAAAAAATTCATATAAAATCATCCTAAAACTAGTTGTAATATGACTTCAAATGTCTCCCAAAATTCTATTAATATTCTTATAACTTATTAACATAATAAATTTAAAGTGGGTGTTAATGCCTTTGAAATTATGGAAAAAGTTACACTTATAAACCCATGATGGTATTAAAAAATCATAAGTTAGCCTCACATGAAATCATACTAATATCTAAAGATATTTAAACACTACTCTAATTCAAATTGTAATATCTGAGGTCCAACACTTCAAAATTTTGTGATTAAATAACAATATTGGCATTTCTAGATTTGATAATGATAAACATGAACCAATTTTAACCTTCCAAAACATATCAGATAAAAATAAACCCTTGAAAAAATTACAAACCTAAGGTCCTTTTGGGTTTGATGTTTTTAATTATTAGGCCAAAATCATATATAAAAACAACCATTTATTTAAATGCATATTTTTTCCAGATATACCCACATTTCCATAATTCATATTATGTAATCACAATATCCCATAAAAAAATTCACACATGAAAACTTTCTAATGATGAATCATTTGTTTCTTCTTGTGAGTTGTATTGACGTGGGGATAACACTTTCATTTTTCAAAGAACATGAATGAAAGAACGTTAGTATAATTTTAGATTTATTGAATGAATATTATATCATAACGATGTTAATAATTCTGTAAATATACTTATATATAGTATCATTGGGATGTGGTCATGAAAAATGAAGCACATCGCTTCATGATGGTGGTAATAAACACATAAGAACGAATGAAGATATAATTTTTTGTGGATGAAAATATAAGAAAAATGATTATATATTATAATTATAAAATTATAATCATGTATTTATTATCATATTTATACATTTAATTCATAATTATATCCATACGTGAGAGGCAAAGATGGAAAATTATTTATATCATTTCGTGAGGCGGCACTCCACCGTACACATGAACTATAGTTTAATTTCCTGTTTGGTGGAAGATGAGATAGATTTAGGTTATTAAATTAACATGAAAACATCTAAGTACATATAAGATAATGTTTTTTATTTAATCATGTTTGAAAAATATTTAAATGTAGGTATTAGATTAAATAAAACTAAAACATTTGGTTAAAATTTGCACCTCTTCTTCAGGGAACTAGATTTTTTGAACCATAATCCCTCTATAGAAGGTATTATTCACAAAATAAGATCTCCATAACTGGTGGATGGATTATAAGAACATATTTTAGTTTATATTGGATGATACAATTCACTGTTAAAGTGTGGATAAGAGAGGATATGGGTTGTTATTTCATAAGTGAGGGGTGGGGCACTTCAGAAATTTATTCATGTATTAAATTAGTATATGTGGGTTTTTATAGAGAAATGGTTCAAAATTGATATAATCAGAATATAGGTTAATTATTTTCTGAAATATTCTCATAAAATAATATTTTTAAATGTTTATGTGATCTTTTAACCCTTGTCTATTTGTTTTAACCCCAGTTACTCCATTTTCCAATTACCATGATATCGATGTTTATTACAATTCAAGGTTCATGAAATTTACTATAAATGGAATAGTGTCCCATAAATAGAAAATAGTTGATATTATAAATAATATAATATTAATTTGGCTTAATTTTTTATTTTTATGAATTTAAATCATTAAATAAAATATTGATTACATTAAAAATCATTTATGTTGTTTTTGGAAAGTCATAAAATATTATAAAATAATATGCTTCTAAGTACTGAAAAATTGTTTCAAAATGAAATTATTTATAATATAAGGTATATATAGATTTATTATAATACAAAAAATAAAACATTATAGGTTCAGATATCATTTAAAACATTATCTTGTTGTTTATTCCATTTGTTAACAAATTTTAACCTTAACCATGGTAATGATTTTTTAAATATAAAAGGATTATAATTTTACCTATAATATGATAATTGGATCATAAATGGAAAATGAACGATATTTTAGAATAACTTTCCTTAAAATTTTCCTATATCTATTTTTTTTTTGATTTTGAATAATTCAATTAAATATATTTAGTGTAAATTACCAATAATACCGTTTTAAGAACAATTCATATAAATAGATGGATAAATAACCATGAAAAAAAAAATAAAATTGAAAATAAAATTTAAATATATATAATATTTTATATTTTTCATAAAACTTAGTGTAAAAACGTTGTGTTACTCTAAAATATTTCTTTTAGAGTTATTAAAATCAATTATTTTTTTTACTATTTGTTGTATAGGTATGGAATTAGTAATGCATATGCATTAATGGTAATTATATCACCACTATAAAATTAATGTAAAAAATTAAGATAAAAAAATTTAACATATAAAATAAAAATTTAAAATCAAGAATATGTTGTTTTTATCACTTATACAAAATATTATTGATATTATAATAAAAAAAGTGATCTTTTTGACTTTATCTTTTACATAAATAATATAATGGTAAAAATATAATCTAAATGAAAATAAAAGGCTATATTTTATATTTTTGGATGATTATTTAGAAAATAAATTCACAAAATGACATAAATGTATGTTTTTAATGAATATAGAGCCTTATCACTTTCATTTTAACCCTAATTAACCTATTTTACATTTCTAATCGTAACAAACATTTAATTGTTTTTCTATTTATATTGTAATAATTATGTTAGCCTTATTACCTAATATTAATTATTATGGCTCAAAATATATACTAAATTTTATTTAATTAAATTCATTATTTTTTTATATTTTATTTTAAAAAAGAAACCTAGAAAATACCACAAAAATAATTTTTTCACTAAAATGCCATTTTTAGATTAAAATGTATTATTGTAAATTCATGTAAAATGAATATTCTGCTATAAATGATAGTATTATTTTTATTAATAAGTAAAAAATGCAATTTTAAAACTAATAAAAAATAGAATATTACTTAGTACGTACTTGAAATGGGAAGACAAATTTCAATGAAAATCAGTATTTTTATGTATTATATGAAAAAGTAAACATTAACTTTCATTAAATTATAATAACTCACTTAAATATCATTTTAACATTATCTATTAAAAACATCATCTTTATTGTAGACTAAAATATATAAAATTTCATAAATTAATTATAATATTCAATTAAAAAAATTAAATTCATTTTTGAAGAATACTTATATTTGAAGAATTGAATGAATTTATGAAAAAATTGAGTTTTTATTCCTTAATAATTAATAAAATTTTCTTTATTGAGTATGAAATATTTATATATATTTTTATTCTATTAATTCGATTCAAAACTTCCAATTTAATAGAATGGTTATGACTATAATATTTAAATAATAATATTTCTTTTTTTTAATATCGGTTTTACATATTGCACACAATATCAAACATATTTTTATTTCAAAATATCATTATATTAAAATAATTATGTTTTATTCTAGATGACCATCATATTTTCCATTCCCAATTTTTGAAAGGACAATTTATCTATCCATTTTAGGATTTTGGTTTTCAATAAATGTGTTTCCAAATCTTAAAATTTTGATTACTAAGATCAATATTAAATTTCAAGGATGTATTTCATTAATGTTGGGATAATTTAGTGACACATTATTTTAAAATAACAGTATCCCAGATACGGTAGATGAAATGAAACTCTGTGATCAGAAGTACCATGAAATGAAATAATTATTTATATATGAATGTTAGAACCTAGATGTTGAATTAGAGGATATTAATAAGAGTATCCAAATTATGATATATAAATATATATAATGATCCAAATTAATATAAACATATTTATTTATTATTATAAAATAAGAATTTAATTTTTAGTATAGTCTTTTTGAACCTTAAAAAATCTATTTTCTTCTAAAATGTCATTTATTGGTTTTTTGTGAGTAAATAGTATAATTAATTTCAACCAATATAAAAAATTTTATTTGTTAAAAATTAAAAAGTTTTTGAAATCATCTTATCAATATTATATAAAGATGATATTTTGAGATTTCCCTAAAATGATTTATTTTTTGGTGAATAGTAAAAAGTAAAAATTTTATATAACACTATATTTTCCATTTAAATATTTACAAAGTCATAGTTTATTTGAAATTAATTTACCATTTAATTAGTTAATTATGATAACAAATAATCCAATTAATTCCATTTTAATACATTTTTATGCTTACTTTATGTATAAAAGAATTTTAATACCTAAAAAAGATTTTTTTTTCAAAAACCTTTTTGTCATGTTTTATGGGATTATTTTAATAGTATTATATGAAATTTATTGGGATTTAATTTTTAAAAATTTAATCTATTTTTGGAATCATCATTTAAAATTTTGGTAAATATGTGACGTTTATTATTTGTCACACTGAATAGTAACTGTGGAAAATATTTTTCATAAATTAAATGATTTTATAAATATTAACATTAGTACAATATGAATGAATTATTGTGTTCCATCATTTTTTAGATAAATATAAAAAAATTGTGTTGAGTTAAATGTTTATATCCAAATTCTATTACAATATTAATGTCATTAAATTCAAACTATGTGAAATATCCCAAAAAAATTACTTTAATGTCATATTATGATAAATAATACTTCATTTAATGATTTATAATTGATATGGATATGATATTTTCACAGTTTAAAGGTATATCAGAAATAACATCCAAATGTTTTCACTTGTAGTGCACTTATTATTTATCGTAAATTTTTTGACTTTTAATGAGTAAAAATTATTACTAATGTAATACTTATATGGGTCAAAGATTAAAATAATGAGATAATTGTGAAAAAATAACCAATTTTTTTAAATTTCATTTGTTGATAGGAGTTAATAATCATCTCCATCCTAGCTTTTGAATTTTGTTGTCTTTAGATAATAGCCTTGAACATGCTCTTTCAGATCCAATTCTAAAAAAATAATCTTTATATTTCTTGTTTTGATACACATAAATGTGACCAAAGTTTATCCATCCAAACCAACAACATAAAAAGTGTATATTGGACCACTTATATACCAAAATAAATTTTAAGGTTTAGAGTTATATATAATTATAAATAAATATTTCGATGTGTTTATTTCCACACAGTATTAATTTTTCACAAGAAAAAGTTCTTAATAATGACATGCATGCTTTTCTCAAGGAAGCTTCCATATCTAGAACTCTAACATTATTAACTTTTCTATTTATTCTACAACCCTGTGAAACATTTTTATAAAACATGGTATCTGATAAAAAATTATTTAGGGGAATAAAAGGATATATAGGAAATAATTAGTCTATTTTAAAACCACAAAATCTTAAAAAGAGTTATTATTTAACATAATAATGATTGTACTCAAGAATTTTCATTAAACTGAATGTGATATCAAAATTTCAACACCATGTTTTTAAAAAAATAATTTTTAATAATTAGTTATTTAAAATTAATAAAAATTTGTTTTTATTGTGTAACATGAAAATCCATGAACACACATTCTCAAAACACACATTTTTACCCAAAAATGGAATAATAATTTTTTTAAAATAAATGTTATTATTTCATAACTTTTGAAATTAGATGATTTCCATGAAAAAGAATAAGAAAGAATAGAAAATTAATATATGTTACTTGGGAAATAATCATCGAGGAATACTTAAAAGAACCATTACTATTGGAATGACCATACAATTTACTTCCAATCTAAGTATCTGGAGAACGTAATCATTACCCAATGAAATATAGGGCTATAATAGACTCATCCATCCCCAGTTTATAAGGTAACCACCTGTAATTGGTTTATAATGGATCCTCTTATCCTCGGATTCACAAAAACACCCATAATTGGTTTCTAACTGAACCAACTATCATTGTAAACATTGTTCAATGACCATACCATGAATAAAATATTTTAAGATTGCATCTTTTCCACATAAACACTTTAAAAATTCTTCAAAAACCATATGAAAAACACTTTTAGATATAGATATAAAATTTCCATAAAAAATTAAAAAAATATGTAAAATGAAAAGGGGAATGAGGGATTTTCATTGAAGGAAATGATATTATCATAAATAAATAAAAATATAAAATAATGGTTATGGTAGAAGGGAAAATCATTGACATTGTAAATATTAAACAATATTATTTCCATCATTTTAAAATAAATTCCAATCATTTATAAAAAATATTCATTTTTTAAAAACATTAAAAGATATATAAAATGTAATTTATAATTATTTTATTTCCATATAAAAACTTTCACTAAATAATTTTTGGATTATATAAATGGAATAAAAACATTTAGAAAATAAATATTTAAATTATTTAAGACATTTTTTAACAAAAATGGTCCCATACATTGAGTCTAAATCACCATGTCAGTTACTTATATTAATAAATTATAAAAATGTGTAAATTATTATTTTTATTAATAAAAATATTCATGTTTATTATTCCTTTTACCATGTTATAATAAATTACATAATGAATTCTGTTCAGATCGGACATTTTGAATATATTTCACTCATATGTCCCAAATGTATCCTCTATGTTAAAAATGTTCAATGAGGTCATAATATTATCATATCTAGAATAATAATACAGAAATAGATATTATTTTAATAAATAAATTAAAATTTTAAAACCAACCAAGAAATAAAAATATGAAAAATGAACTACGATGTAGTCATGGGGACTGTAGGTCATACGTACGCATGAGTAACATTTCCATTTTAAAAAAAATGCAATGAAATGGAGGTAAGTTTAATTTTAACATTCAATAATTATAACTATTTCATAAATTGCACATCATTTATTTAAATAACCTTATATATAGTATCTATGTGATGTGGTTTCAAAAAATGGATCATATCTCTTCTTGAAGGTGGTAATCCACATGTATGCACGAAATACATAATATGTTTTCAATGGATGTAATTGTATCAAATTAAATTATATTTTTGTGAAATGAATTATATTTATGTTATTAAAAACATATATATTAATCAAATCCATTACTATAATTATCCATGAAATATGATGATTTTCAAAAAATTACATCAACTCATAATGTGGTAGTCAGCCATATAGACGAAATATGGTTTTTCACATTTAATAGAAGAGGGAATGGATTTAAATTATTTGATTTGAATAATAAACTATAATTATATGTAATATATTATTATTATTATTTAATCATGTTTTAATAATGTAATATTGTTATAGAATAACAAATAAGGTTAAAACATTTAGTGAAAATTTGAACCTCTTCATCAATCAACCTCAATTTCTTGACACCTTTATCCCTATACAGTCAAATTGATACAAAAAATATCACCTATCTTAAGGAGGGATAGTTTTTAGGAAGTTATTTCATAAGGTATTTTCTAAACCCACATATTTATGTAGTGTGAAGAAAATATGATAATGCGCACTCATTTATAATGGAATGGATGTACATTCTTAAAATTTATTAATGTATTAAATTAGTAAAAATTATTTCTCAAAGAAAAAGGGAACCACCAAATTATACGTATAACTTAATATTATGATTATTTTAGAAAAAATCATCCTATAAATTTTTTTCATTTTTATATTATATTTGTGTCTTTATCATTATGTGTTTACCCAATTTAACTCTCTTTTATGATTACCATGATAACAGAGTTTTTGCAATTTAGGTGTCCAAATAGTTACAACAAAAAAGAAATTGACCAATAGATGGAAAATTATAAATTAAAATGAATGAAATTTAATTTTAATCTTATCCATTAACTCTTCTATAATATTTTATTGTATCTATTAAATTTATGTATCAAAATAATTCATTCAAATTATATTACATTCACAAAATTTAAAATCATTAATTTTAATTTTTTTTAATCGAATAAATACTCTATCGGCAATGCATAACCATTTGATGTAATTATTTAATCACTAAAACCTAGAAATAAATTATCATGAAAGATAATAATTTATCTATTAAATAAACATTTTACAATTAAAAATATATTTTGTTTATCCCTATGTAAAAAACATTAGCGATAATAATACAAGATAATGATATTTTGTACAGATATTTACATAAAATAATATAAAGGTCAAAATCAATGAAATATAGCACAAAATTGTAGTATGTTAGAAACTATGATGAGAATGTATAAAATAAACTCATATAATAGGATAAATTTGTTTTAGGGTGTTTTTTTAGTCCGTATCATATTATTTGAAACCATAATTACTGATTTTTCCTTACCATGGTGATAATTATTTTTTATGGTACTATTTATAATGAAAAAAATAAAATAGGTCATATTTAAAAAAATAAGACCTCATAATTATAAATATAGAATACATTTTTAAATATTCAATTCATTTGAGTAGAAGAATTAAATTTCAAATTAAAATTCCAAAATTCATCAGAAAACATTTTTTTGAGGAAAAATGAATTTTTTTAGTATATATAAAATTATTCCAAATTCGTGTATAAATTTTATTAAAATGAAAATAATTGGATTATGTTTAATGAAATTTAACTAATGAACTTTTAAAATTTATCTAAAATATATTTTTACATTTTAAATAAATTAAAACCATATATGGTTGTTAATAAAAATCACTATTTTTCATTATTCAATGAAAAATATTGCTTTTCAAAAAATCATAAAATTTTGTTAAAAGATAATTTTGGTGTGATTATTTAAAAATGGATATAAGTTTTATCAAATAAAATTTATAAATCTTATAGAAATTAATTATAATATTTTCTCATAAGAAACTATGAACTATTTTTTGAATAGAATGTAGTTTTTAAGAAGAAAATGAATTGAATAGAAATTTAGAGTTAATATAAAATAAATTGTTAATAAATTAATATTTTTTTGGTTCTCTATATATATTTTTATAGTTGATAAATCATTTAATTATATATCTACCTAAAAATATAATTTTTGGGTTATAATAATCATATTAAAATAATAATATTTCAAAGTTTGTTTATGATTAGGGTTGCATGTCATATTCCCTATCAAGAATAGTTTTATTTTTTAAAATCAATTATTATTACATTGTCTCAAAATTAATATATTATTTTCCCGAAAATTTTAAGTGAAAATTGATAATCAACAGTTTAACATTTAAAAATACATTTTTTGAAATTCCATATCACATAAAATGGTTAATAAAACATCAACTCAAAAAAGGAGAAAGAGAAATAATAATGTCATTTGGAATAACAATTTAATTGGATTAAAAAAGGAATACATTAGTGGTAAGCGAGAATATAGGCTTGGATTAAATATTAAATGTCTAAATAATGATTGATTGTTACATTGATTATTAATCATAAGAACGTATACTATCATAGGAAATATAATTACCACAAAACCGTAAACCAAAGAGGTGTGAAGAAGACAATATATTCATCTAAATAATGGTATATTGTTATTTTTTTGTTTCAAGGTCCTTTTTTATATTTAAGGAATTCCTTTACCATATTTATTTATAACATAAATAAGTATACATGTTAAACAATTATAATTTCTTCCTTTAATATATTTCCACCATAATTTCTTATTTTTATCCAAATGATAGTATTCAAAAAGAATTGTTCATGTTTGAAGCACTAAAAGAAACTTTTAATGGAACTCATTATCCACAAAATGATAAGTGTATATTATAAATTTCTATATAAATTTTTTAAATCCAAAATGTTCAGAAAAAGAAAAGATATGTCCCATAAACAATAAACCTTAAAATTAAGAAAAAAATAATTAATCTCCAAAATTCAATGTTAACATCTAATGTGAAAACCAACATATTATTTGATAACTAACTTTAAAATATATCTAAATAATCTTAACTAAGATTGAAAACAAATTACTATAATGATTTGATTACATATTCTTTTAAGTTAAATTTAACATATATATCTAAATAATATTAGTCACTATTATAGTCACATAACAAAATGTATATTTTGTGGTCATATAATCTCCATGATATAATAATCATTTCCATAAATGAACTTAATCACCATGAAGACACATTAAAAACATATTTTAATCAAAAAGATAATTCAACTACTATTCTTAGAATATCACATAATTTTTCCAAATTAATGATCTTCCTCCAAAATAACAATAGTCGTATAGTCCCAAAATAACTTTTCAATCACATGGTTATTTATATAAAATTTTCAATTTTTAACAACCCAAAATTACCTCAACATTAAATATCATATAAGCAGTAAATATTACCAATAATTTTAATCAAATATCCAAAATATGTAAAGTAAATATTCTTAAAATAATTGTTAATATTAGAACAAGGTGTTACATATACCTAATTTCAATAAAAAACACTCCATAATTTACAATAATAACATTAAAACCCTTAAATAAAAACATAAAATTGTTTTCATAATATTTTTAAATTATTATCAACATTAAAATTATAATCGTATGATGGTATCCATAACTCTTAATATAAACTCTCATAAAATAATATAAATATAAAAAATTGTATAAAATAAACTATGATACCAGCCATAATATCTCTGAATATTCACATTCAGTCCTAGTTCTAAAATCAAAATCATTACATTTCTATTTATGATACCAATAAATGTGAAAAGAATTAACCATCACAACCAAAAACATGAAAAAAATTAGATCACTTTTATAACCAAGTATGTTTTAGGTTCATAGTTTTAGATGATTAATAAATATAATTTCAAAGTGTAAATATACACAAAATATTCATTTTTATAAAAAAAATAATTTATTTATAAATAGAATCATTGTTCTATTAAGGTAAATCTTAGAACTAGAACTGTGACTTTATTAACTTTTCAACTTATCCTTAACCCATATGAAAAACATTTAAAAATACAAGATGGTAAAAAAATATCTACAATGGGATTAAATATATATATATATAAACCCATTAGTCTATATTACAACCATGAAGTCCTTAAAAGAGTTTTCCATTAAAATAATAATCTTATAGCTAAAAAATAATCATTTACATACACATGAAATCATCTTTTCTACCCAAATTGTTTCTTAAAAAAATTATCAAAAATTATAATAGAAAAATTATAAACAATATTCATTATTATAAATCATTAGAACCCCTTAAAATAAATTATTAAAAATAAATATTTTTACCCCAAGTGAATAATCATTTCATTAAAACAGAATATTTTTATATTATATTTTAGAATCAATCAATTTCCACAAAAAAATACATATGTAAGCATTAAAAATTCAGGAAACTTACATGGGAAATCATCATCATAAGATCCTTTATAGTAACCCTTAAAATTTTAAAAACCATATGGTCTAATATTAATATAATTATCTAGAGAATATAATCAATACATAATGCATTGGATGACTATAATAGACCCACCTTTCCTCTGTTTATAACGTAGCCATATGTTCTTGGTTTATAACATAACCAATAATCATGGATTTATAATGGTACCACAAATACATGGTATATAATGCCACCGACCATCACCAAAAATAATTTCCAAGGATCATATCATGTATTAAACATCATATGCTTTCATATTTTGATAAGAAATCCTTTGTAAACTAGTAATAAACATGTATGTCAAACTCATCAGATATCAAAATAACCATTTCTTATTTTTGTTCAAAATATCAATAATAAAAAATAAGAAGTTAGTTTATTTATTTTAATGAATCAAATAAAATTTTAAATAAATTGAAAAAAATAAAATAATGGGTGTTGGGGAAAGAAAAGCTGTTGACATTATATACATTAAAATGAAACATTCCTTTTGTAGTTTGAAATCAAATTCACAACATTATGTAAAATGATTAAATTATGAAAATAATGAAAAGGGATATAAAATTTCAGTTATAATATTTTATATAAATAAGAATAAATACATAAATATTTTTAATATTATGTATATGGAATAAAAATATTTTTAAAAAAAATCTTTAAAACATTAAAAATGTGGTTTTTAAAATATTTCTTACTTGCATAAATTTTTTTTTTCCTATATTACTAAATAATAAACTGATGTTAATTATTTACTTTCTTAACAAAAAAATTCATGTTTATTATTCCTTTTATCATACTATATTCAATTACTTAGTCAATTAAGTTCAAGTTTGACGTTTTGACAATATTAGACCCATATGACCAAAATGAATTTAGAAATATAACTATGTTGAATATGGACATTATTCAATAACATCCAGAATAATAATTTTTTTAAAATTATCATTTTATTTTATATTTTATACTTTCAAAACTAACTCTTTAATGTGGATATTGAAAATCAACTATGTTACAATCATTGAGATTATAAGTTGTATCCACATAAGAGTAAAGTTTCCTTTTTTCAAGGATTATGATGGAAATAAGATAAGTGTAATTTTATATTTCTAGAATTATAATTATATCATAAATATAATATGATTTATTTAAATTCACTAATATATAGTATTCATGTGTTGTTTTATGAAAAAACGAATCAAATTGCTTCATAGAGGTGGTAATCCTCAAGTACACACAAATGGAATTATATTTTTTCAATTGATGGAAAAGTAATAAATTAGATAATATAATTTCATTAAAAAATTATAACTATGTCATGAATGCCATTTATATAAATTAAATACATAATTACATCCATCAGTTACATGAGGTGATTGAAAATTAATTACATTGGTTCAAGAGAGGGTAATATTCCGTAAAAAAACAAATAGTTTCATCTCCCTTTTTAAGGAAAAGGATATGGATATTGACAATTATATTAATATAAAATAGAAATAGAAAATATAATATAACATTTTATTTCGCTAAACATATTAAATAATATATAAATGAGGTATAATAAGAATTAAAACTAAATAATTTGTTAAAAAGATGTACCTCTTCTTCAAAAACATCATTTGATTGAAACCATAATCCATCTAACTGTGGATTTATTAAAATAGTAAGACCAATATAATATTGGGATGTATTTTAGGAATGTATTTTGTTTAGGTATTGTCTAAAAAAGGTATTTTTAAGTGTTAATATTAGAGGATAATTGGTTCCATTTTATAAAAGAGGGCAGTGGAACACTTGGACATTCTTATTGTATTAAATTAATTTAAAGTATTTATCATCAAAAAATAGACCCAAATTGAATGAATTAAATTTTATTATTACGGTGAAATGATATCATTTTATCTAATAAATTTGAATATTTTTTGAATATTTGTACACTTATATTTTTCATTTAACCTTTGTTAACCATTATTTATGATTGATATGATGACATGGTTTTTCCAATTTAAGGGGCCATGAGATTTATTATAAAAGGTAAATTAGAACATAAATGGATCAAATTAGATATTTTATAGCATATAAAAATTAAATTTTCAAATAAATGATTTTTATATACATTAAACCGTTTAAAAAAATATTATTTATTATAAAATAACATTAATGTCATTTGTGTAACAATACATTTAATATGACTTTGAAAAAAATAATAAAACAATTGAATTAAAATATAATACATTAATAAACAATTTAATATTTCATTTACCTCTAATATATTAATTGAGGATAATATTTTATCCAAATTACAATACATTTATTATTTTTAAAATAATTTGGTTTATTTTTTTATAAATTGAATAAATACTCTTTCGACAGTGGAAAAATGTTTTTTGAAATTATTTTACCACGATTTTTTTTTATTTAATTCTCCATGAAATAAATAATTCATGTTTAACATAACCCTTTTATAACCGAACATATCCTCTCTTTATCCCAAGGAAAAAATTATAGATAATGAGACAAAGGGAATGACTTTGTTTACATTCCTTTATATAAATTTATATATCAGTCAAATTAAATGAAATATGACACCAATTTGCCATATTATCAAGAAAATTATGTAATTATAATAAATCCACTCATATAATAGGACAAAGGAAAGTCATAGGGTCATTTTTATTCCATATCATATTTCTAACCTCAATTAACTATTTTACCCTTACCTTGATGAAAATTATTTACTTTGATTACTATTAAATGTCACCAAAAAAATGTGACATATTTAAAAAAATAATATATCCTAATTGAAAATATGGAATCCATTTTTCAATTTTGAATTCATAAAAGTGGCATAATTTAATTTATGATTGAAACCAAAAGCATAATAAAAAACAATTTTTCACAAAAAATATTATTATGTAAAAACAATTATACCATATTCAAGTATATAATTTTTTAAAAAATCATTATAGAACTATATTTAATAAAAAACAACTAATTTTATATTATAAAATATACAAAATATAATTTCACTTCATAAATACATTGAAATAAAATAAATTTTTCATTAAAAAACAATTTCTCTCAATTCAATGAAAACCTAAACATTTTAGAAATATACCAGAATTTATCCATAATATAATTTTGATATGATGATTTGAAAAATTATATTTTCTTTTTCAATTAAAATTTGTATATATTTCAGAAAATATATACAATATTTTCTCACATGAAGAAATAAAATTGATTTGGGATGAATACATGTTTTTTAAGAATAAAATGACTTGGCTAAAAAAATTATTGATTATTTACTAAGAATTTATCAATATATTTATATCTATTAGTACCTTCATTTATATACATTATAAATAAGTTAATTATCTTCATTAAAACCAATTTTCTAATTTGGTTATAATACTGATATTTAAATAATAACTTTTCATAGCTCTTTTAGGATTAGAATTGGGTGTTTTATATTATATTGAACATAGTTTTATATTTTAAAATATAATCTTGTTACAATCTGTTCCACTTCTATGTTTAAAATTGTTATTAAATGTATATCGTTTAATTGAATCGAAGTGTGTCATTTCCTTCATTATATAGGGAAACTACCCCTCCTCACTTCCTTACACATATTGATCAAATTATCTCAACAAAAAACTTCCTAAACCTCTTATTGACATTATTATATACATTATTGAATTTATGGTATTCTTAAAAGACTATCCCTAATTTCTTTAGGGGTAGATCCAATGGAGGATCATCAAAGAGGAGATAATCACCTCAACAAATATTTTCTATTTAATCATTAATATATAACCTTAGATTCTATCACAAACAATATAATATTATAAAATAAGTATTTAAAATAGTAAATGATGTTTTCATGTGGATTTTATAACCATTATGTATCTTCTCATCCGTAAAATGATAAATTAATCCTTTATTCATTCATATATACCGGCTACCTTTTAAAAAACATACATATTTATTTTCATCCCCCTCCTTTTATATATGGCCAAAATAATGGATTTAATGTATATATATTATTTTAATAAAATAATTATCAATTTTGATGCATAATATATTTTGAATTTTCATACAATTCAAACCATTAAAAATTATAACATCATTTGTACAGACATATAAACTACAATATCCACGAGGAAATGTGGTTCATTATTCATGGACACCTTTATTGGTTTATTCTATTTTGTAATGTATAAAATTATAATTAATTCAATATTTATATTGTGGATATGATTGAAATATTTCCAGTTTCCACTGTTACATACTGATGTTGTTTTTAAATTATGAATTGTCCATCCCCAAAACACATGACGTTAACTTAACAGATTAAGCAATTAAATTTATCAATGAAATAAATGATTTTTTCATATATTAATAAACCAATAAATTCATCTTAAATAAGTTTGTATGAAATACAAGTTTATTATATTTTAGATAATGGTTATACATCGCAAGTCAGCACTAGTGGTATGGTATTTTTTTACTAAATTTCTTTTCTTTGGGTTATATTACTACATCATTTTCTATATTATAACAACATTATTTTAAAATTACCTACAATTATTTTATGTTTCATTTAATTCCATTTTATTCCTATATATATTTATTCCACATAATCAGTTCATTGGTTTATTCTCATTTAAATGTTTTTATCTTTGTAAGGGACTTCCAAATTTCATTCCCTTTCATTGGGCTATAACACTCCCCACTGACATTATTCTGAAATAATTATATATGAATTTTTCTCTAAATAGATTTACGATATATTTAAAATTATTTTACATAGATTTAAATATGTCCCGACAATCACTTCAAAGATTAATTATCCCCTTAAATGTTATGATTTTTTTAATTGGTTTCATTGTTTTAATCAAATTTTCTTGAGATTTGTTTCTTGTCATGCACCATAATTAAGTTGTACTGTGTAATTATTTTTACATTAATTAATTTTGAAATATTAGTTCAGGTCTTATAGATCAAAATAATATTATTTAATTAAATTAATTTTGATTTTAATGTTACCGATGCAGTGAATACATAATGTTATAATCTCATTTCTTTTCGGGATTATTTATGTTCAAAGTTCTTCTTGGAAAATTTTATGATCATAATTTATTAAAACATATATTCATATTCTTCAAATATTATTATTTATGATCACTATATTAATTCAATTTATTTTTATCTCTTTGGAACTTAAAATGTTGTAATAATGTTTTTGACGAAAACCATTCCAAATTTTATCATTCATAAATGAAAGTTTTCTTATATATCTTTACTCACTATATTTCGTATAAAACTCCATAAATATAGATAGAGTGTTTTATAAATATTATTTTCACTACCATTTACTATATTTACAAATGTTTTAGAAAATAATATTTCTAGATGTTTTCTGAACGAGAATTTTTTGGCATTTTACAGAATTATAGAAAGAATATTTTCATTAAATATGTATGGAATGAATGAATTTTATAGCCATAATTACTGTTATTTTATATAAAATTATATTTAAATGTTTCCATTGATATATTCAAATAAATTTCATTTATAAATATTCATTAAATATTATGTTTTAATGATACTGAAATAAATGTGTATTTTCCCTTATTTTTATAAACTTCTTTTAAATTTTAGTTTAAAGGTATTTTTCTCTATCATAATATCCTTTAATGATATATCTTATTCACTAGGAATTTGATCTTATTATATCATCCAAATTATTTATATGTATGGAAAATAGAGATTATTTTAAATATATTATCCTGAAACCCATTTCATTTCCAGGTGATAACCATTCTACAATGGAATTATGTCTGTTTTGAATTGTGTTATGTTTAAATATAAAGGATTATTTATATATTATTCTTGAACTATATATATAAATTAATTATTATGATATGGCACCCTGATATAGTGCATTATAACAAGATATCCCAATACATCTTATATGAAACATGATCCTAATACAACTAATACAACGAGTGAGACAAATATACCATATATAATGGGTGAGCTGGAAATAACACTCTATTTCATTGGGTAATACTTATTGTATTTTATTTAAATAATTAGGGTGTTAACTAGGGAGGATTTAGTTATGGATTTAAGTGTGATACAATTATTTCTGACATGAGTGAACCCATGTGATGAAGGTAATGTTCTAATATAATAAAATGTTTTCTTTATTCAAATTATGAGTTTTTTATAGTCTTTTTATAAAGTTTGTAATTAAACGGAAAATGAATATTGACTCTTATGAATCATTCATTTTTAAAATCTTAATTCATTTCACAGGGTTAATGAACTAGTTTTTTATGAGTATGAATCTATTTGGTAATTTTCAGGCAGTTTAAATATGTTCTCAAACCCTTATGAACATCTTAAAACTATGATGATATTGCTTTGTTAATTTCTATGTTTTCCCATACCTTATGTTTTATATCACCAGTGTAATGTTTATTTTCCACGTCTTATAAATAAAAATTATATATAAGATATGTCTATAATGTTTTAATTTTTGAATAACATAATGGGATATTTTGATGACATAATGTGGATAATATGGGAAAATAATCTCTTAAAGACAAGAGTATCATTATTTAATAGTTTGTTTATATTTCAATAAAACTCTAAACCTAAAGGTCCAAGGTTATATAACTGTTCCAATATTTCAATTAAATGATATAATTTTTTGATGGCCAGAACTTGGTCATTATCTTGGTATCAAATCATGAAATGTAAAGACTATTTTTTAGAACTAGATATTAGAGTTAAGGTCTAGGGTTATTGTAGAAAAAAAATTTATGGTTGATTCTCATGTAATATTCTATATAATCTAACATTAATCATTATTATTTCATATAATTAAATGTTTCTGATAATATAGAGTGTATTTAAGTGTCTAATGTTGGGTAGCGGTTACTAATATTAAAACTATATATATTAGTCAAACATTATATAATATTAGGGAAAATAAATTGAAGGCATTGAGTGAGTCATTGAGTCCAATATAAAAAACCCAAATTCATAATAACGGTATATACAGATATATGGTTCTTATCAATTCTCATATTATCATTAATATCTTATATCAATTGTTTCCAATGATATATAATGACGCCTTAGATATAAGGTGGATCTTAGCCAATAATTGGGGGATTTTTAACCCTAGGAAAATCCTTGGAGGATGGATCCCATGTATTCTTTTCAGTGATCTATATCAAAAAGTGTGTAAGATGGTTGAATAATTTACTATCTTCACTGGTAGTTAAACAACCTCTTCATTTCAAATTCTATTTGATTTTAGTTTTATTTCATGGATATTTTTAAGTGTTTATAATTATTTTCTACTACTTGAATAATTTTTATTTAATCCTATGAACCATAAATGATTAATGAAATCCATTCCATGCTTCTTGACAAGTGAGATCATGTTGAAAGTAAATTAGGAAATATATATCAATTTTTTATCATAAAATATGATATAGATTTTGTACTATCATTTATTCAATAAGTAAAATATATTAATTTGTGATGGTATCATTGAATATAATATATGATATCATAACAGATGATACCGTGTAAATTATTTTTTATTAACATATTTTATTGTATAATATGTGAATATCATTTTATTTGTTGCAGCTGATTATGTTTTTTGAAAATTGTATGATAGAGCCTCATATTTTAAAAAATTTATGGGTTATTCCATTAAATATTTCTTTTAGTCAATAAAGAAAATATTAATTATACGTTTTGGGTGTAGTAGAAGGTTGTGGATGGGTGTACCTAATTTTAATTTTTCTATTTAACATTGATAAATCAGAGATCTGTTATGACGCTAAAACGCAGAATCTTCAGAATAGAATGATGACCAAAAGAAAATAGAGAAACCATGTGATCTGTCATGATCTATTTGATAATTCGATGCATCATAGAATTCAAGTGTAAGATTCCTTTAGACGTGATCCAAACATACTCCACTTATCTCTAGATGCTTTGAATGGATATCTGGGTGCTTGTGTGGAAGATCATTCTCTTGGATGTCTGCCTTCAATTGGTTTGAGATCCACTTCTAATGCACACTCCTTAATCCGATGGAGGTGGGTCTCTCTTGTAACTTGAGATTGTTCTTGGAGGTAAAATAATTCTATATTGGATTGAGATATTTCTCTAGATTTGTTGGGATTTTATTACTCAGAATAATAAAATGAATTAATTAACTGAACACATTTATTCATCTCATTTAACTCTTTGAGGAAACATATATCCTTCAAACAATATCACATGAATTTTCATGTATAATAATAATCAAGATGTGGTAAGGTATTTATTAATGAATAAAGTGAAAAGTAGTGGGTTATAGGCCACCAACTCCAATAGACTCCCACTTGGACTAGAGCCACATGCTAACAACCTTTAACCCGCTAGCTCTCACATGATACTAATGATTATTCTAGGATAGGCCTTTATTCATGGGGTAGTCGACGTTCTCATCAATGGACACTATCCTCACTAACACTTTACCCATTTTTTTGAAATACCTAAAGAGGTGATATATCTGAAGAATTTTCATTGTCTGTTGATGGGACCTTGGTTCATTTGCAAGTGCCACCCATGCAGTATTATCATAATACAATGTGATAAGATATTTACTAATAGGCACAACATCTAGCTCTTGGAAAAAGTTCTGAATCCATATGGCTCCCTTGGATGCATCAGAAGACATTATATATTCTTACTCAACTGTTGAATCGGTGAAACTATAACCAATCCCCTCTTGGATTGTTCCATACTAAATCTATATGGTATCTGGTTAATACATGTACCCTAAATTATTCTTATTATCCTCATTGATCTATCACGAATGAACCTGATCCCTAAAATTTAGTCCACTTCACCTATGTCATTCATGTAGAAACACTTTTTCAACCTTTCCATAATAGACGGTAATATAGGTACATCGTTTCCAATATGTAACATGTCATCAAAATATACTACTAGGAAAATGGCCACATTTCCATTAAACCACTTATAAAATCATAGCTCACATTCGTTCATAATGATACCAAATTACATTATGGCTTCATCAAATTAAAATTTTCTTGACCTGGATGGCTTCTTTAATGCATAAATATATTTTTAAAACTTGATAACCCATTTGGTATAACTTGGGGTCACAAACCCTTTTGGTGGTTTCATATAGACATATTACTAAAGTTTCCAATTAAGTAATGTTGTTTTGAAATCCATTTTCCAAATCTCATATTCATGGTACGATTTTATAGAAAGTATGATTCTTATAGATTAAAACATGGAAATTGGTGTGAATCTTTCACCATAGTCAATTCATTCACATTTTCTGAATAATTAATCCTCTAGCCTTTATTTATAGGTACTAACTTGACATTCCATGTCCATATTTATCTAGAATTCCCATTTGCATTCAATAGGATTTAGATCACCTTTCACATTGACCATATCCCAAACATGGTTCTAATACATGGAATCCATTTCAAAATACATAGCTTGTATCCATCTTGCAGTTTTTGAGATCTCTAATTCTTCCTTTTTGGAGAGAGGTTAATCATTGTCCATCAATAATTATTCCCCATCCTCGGTGACCCATAAACCAAATCTCTCTGGTTCCCTTACCTCTCTTGATATTCTACGTAGTAGTTTTGTTTCTGGAATCTATTCCATAGGGACCTGTGGAACTTGTTCATGTACCAACTCTTATGTATCTTGAGCATCAACTTCATCAAGTTAATATATCTCCCACTATCCTTTTTGAGTATGAGATCCCTCTAAAGAAAGATAGTTTCTTTGGTGACAATCACATTCTTGTATGATGGGCTATATAGGTAATATATTTTTGATTCTTTAGAATATCCTATAAAGATACACCTCATTCTATGGTGTGCTAGTTTTTTTCATGAGAAGGCCTTAACAAACACCTCACATCCCCTTACACGTGTGTGTGAAAATATTGGTTTCTTTCCATTCCACAACTCGGAATGAATTTTTTTCCACCTTAGTTGGTTATCAGTTTAAGGAGTATAATGTAGTTTGTAATGCATATCTCCAAGAATATAATGGAAGATCTATATGAATCATCATCAACCTCCCCATGTGCAACAAGGTGGGATTACTCTTTTCACTAACACCCTTCACTGTGGTGTATAAGGAGGATTGAGTTGAGATAGAATCTCAGACTCTTGTAAAAGGTCGACGAACTTTTGGTTTAGATATTGTCCACCACGATCTGATTGAACATTATTTATCTTTTTAAAAATCTAATTCTCTACTTTATTATTGAATTACTTAAATTTCTTCAAGGACTATGACTAAAAACTCATTATGTAGATATATCCATATCTTCTCAAATCATCAATAAAAGAATTGATGAAATAATATCCACCTCTATATTCTACCGGAAATGGTCCACACACATCCGTGTGTACCAATCCTAGAATGTTTGTGACCCTTTCACCATATCCACTGAAAGGTAGTTTGGCCATCATTCCTTGTAATAAAGTGCGACATATATCAAGTGGTTTTATCTTAGTATAATCTACATAACCTTCTAGGTAGATATTTTTCAAGTGATTTTTCTTTACATTACGAATTCAGTGATTTCATAATTGGTTGTTGTAAGAGTCATGCGAGGTTGTTTCATTATTTATTTCCAATACTTATCTTTTGTAATTTAATACATAAAAACCATTATGTAAATGCATCGTACCATAAAATAAGTTTTTCATATAAAATAAAAAACCTTATTTCAAAAAATGAAAATAAATCCATCCATATTCTAACATGATATGAAAATTATGTTTTTGGTAACACTAGGCACATTATAACAGTTATGTAAATTAAAAAGAATCCCATTTAGAAATGTGAGATGGTAGTAACCACTGGAAAATGCAGCTATCCTCACTCCATTGAATGCTCAAGGATCCACCTCTCATTAGGAAATATTTTTAAATCTAGTTGGTTCCTTATTTTGAATATAGATGTGATCAAAAAAATATGAATCTAATACCCAAGGTGTAGAAATGGAAAGATTACACTCGATAACAAACACACCTTTAGCCTCCCCATGCTTCTGGCTGTAGTTTCTCTTATAGTGGCTGGGATTCCCCCATGAAAAACATAATCCCTCCAATTTCTTTACCTACCTCTAGATCTTCCCCTTCATAAATGGATGGTGCTTAGTGGATTTAGACCCTTTATGAATCCTTGGAAACTTTTCCTTGTCCTTGCTTTTTATATTATACCTTAGGATTGGGGGTTTGTGATGACCTATATCCTTATCTACCTTGATAATTGGGGTAAGAAGATCCAATAGACTCGTCTCATTGTTTCTCATGTGGTAGTTGACAATAAAGAATGATAAGGTCTTGGGAAGTTATGATAGGATGATATCTTTACGATACTCATCTGGAATATAAATCCATAATATGTCCAAGGGATCAATGTAGCCAATATGCTTGACTACATAATGACCAACTAGCACAAACTAAAGAACCATTTTTGTGAACAAAGCATTAGAGATCTCATATTTCTCATATCTCTCCTCATCTTAAAATAGGTCCTTATGTTTAGATATTATGCTATATGCGTCCATGTTGCTTCAAGATATCTTTAGAAATGGACGATAGAATGAAACATTGTAAATATATGGAATCATACATATGTTTCATATAGGGAGATATTTCCTCATCAATGGCGTTTTTTCTAAGAGCAACTAGAATAGGCTCTTCCATCATATACAATTTCCTCTCGTGGTGAAAGATGACGCGTAAAAAACTTTAGCACTCCTGGAAATTGGTGTTAAGGAGATGGTTTTCCTTTTTGAGTATGGTTCAAAATGATATATTTGAAGTCATTTTTATTTTAATTTAAAAAAAATCTTAGAAAATATTTAGTAATTTATCATGATAAAACATAGACAAATAATGAAATTAATAATTATTAGTCTCCTACTGTTTTATCAAATCCAATATCCCTCTCCATTGATTTCAGAATATTCTATTACCTGAATATTCTAGATGCAACGATACATATTTACCTTCACATTACACCAAATATGGTTGGTCAAGAAACGTAAAATGTTTTAGGTAGGAATTCGAAATTTTAAATGCATTTACTTGAAGTCTCTTGATTCACTGAGTGGACTCCCCAATCATGAAATTCTTTTATTTTGGACTTCCTCATCCTTTTCCTCTTGGTCACACAAATTCCTTCTATTGAAGTTAACCATTGATGTGAACCAAGTCAAGTCAACCCAAAACCATGATTTATATTTCCCGATAATTGAATGCACAACAAGTAGGGTTGGTCAAGCACTTTGAATGACGATTCGATTCTAACCCTGATTAGGGAAGGTTATACCGACATAATATTTCCTCTAGGGATTTAATCATTATATTTAATTTCCACTTTATTATCTTTGTTTAAATTCTTGTTAATATTATATAGGATATACTTAAGTGATTTACCATGTCTATGATAATATTTATGCATAACCCAGTCTTCTTTTAGTTTAATCTTGCATGCTTGTTTAATTTATTAATTGCGTGATCATGAAAAATTACACATAATAAATAAACCATGAAACTGACAGAAATAAAATAAATGGCATGATCAGAAGATTTTTATAATAGTTATTTTTTCTAGCGGTTGATAAACTAACACAAAAAATTGGGGAGAAACACCTTGAACTATTTAGGATCGTGTTTACAGCTTTCCACCTGTCTACCATTGTATCGTATTGGATGGGTTTTACCATGGCTCCTAACCCGAGCTGCCTCTACTAGCTGGGGAGCTCCATACAGTATATATGATTTTACCTCACTCATAGGTGAGGGGTAAAACATGGTTTTACTTAAAAGAAACCTTGGGCATGTAGTCCCTACATATTAATCAGGACAAGGCTCGTATGAAGAAAATTTAATTTAAATAAATAATTTAAATGAAACCATTCATATACAATGGTTTTTCTCTAGATCATAATCATCCATACATGCAATGGTATTTATCCATAAATAAAACTATAATTCAATTATTTAACCATTCTTATTTAAGATAAATTATACTCAAATCAATTAATTATTTTTTATTAATAAATTATTTTATCGTAAACCCATTTCTGAATTTCCTTGATATTCTCATCCATTACAATTTTAAACAAATAGGTTCATTTAAAATTATCTTTGTACATAACTTGTACCTTCAAAGAAACCTAGTGAATTCCCATTCATAACATCCTAATGAGTATGAATGAACATTATAGAGATGTTAAATTAAACATTTATGTATAAAACTTCTATCACATGTTGTTCTTGAGCTTTACGCCCTCACCGTGGTACATGTCTCAAGGGTTTATATAATTTTATTATTAATTTTAATAAATACGCTTAATTTGGATTAGTACGTTGCATGTAGTTCTGACTACACAGTGTGTAATATCATTCATCACCCATCTGAAGTACACAACTGGGGATATGGACTGTAAATGTACATCATAAGTCTTTGATGTACATGAAGTATTTAGTGGGCAACAATATATATAGTGTCTCCAACCAATGAGGCCACATATGGAGTACATGGTCCATCCTTATCCCAAAGGGACAACACGTCGTGTCCTATGTGCCACATAGCGTGTAATCTGGAAACCACATGCCACTTATTCTTGCTCAACAGAAAAAGTCATTTTAGACTTAGATAGACTCCAACACATAGCTTGGTTTAGTGAACCAATCCCAGTGCATTGAAACATGACTAAACAATGTGTACTTATGAAGAAATCTTGTGTGTTAAGGTGTTGTATATCCAGGATTCTTTGGAACCTCTTGATAAGAACATATGTTTCATTTTAATTCAAATAAAAATAAAAATATTGTCTATGTAAGGTGAACGAGAAACGAAATAGGAAGTTCATATCTTGAGATTCCAATTTACATAACGATTAATTTGAATAAAAACAGTTAAATTATGAAATGCATAAATCATAAATGGAAAAACAAATAATTATAATCATTGATATGACCACTCTGATACAACTTGTAGGTTCCAGGTGTAGAGGAAGTTCATGGATGGGTGTACATAATTTAATTCTTCAATATAAAAATGATTAATCCATGATCTATCAGAATGATAAAATTCTGAATATTTCGAATATAACGAAGAATGAAATTAAAGAGATATGTCCTAGAACCATGGATAGGATCACCATATGTTTATTATAATTAATTTAATTAGAATAAACAAATTTCCTTGATGTAATTCACACTTCATTGATTTTTATGATCACGATACATTGTGATTTGTTATTTAGTCGTAGAATCCAACTATAGGATTCATCTAGCGGTGATCCACACATGCTCCACATATCTCTAGACCCTTCCGAAGGGATCTATTTTTTCTAGAGTGTAAGAGCCTTCCCTAGTTATGTGCACCATCGATCACCTTGAGAGCCTCTTCCTATGAACTCTCCTTGATCCGGTGGAGGAGGTTCTCTCTCGTAACTTGAGAGTGTGCTTTGAGGAAAAATAATTTTCTCTTGGCCTGAGATCTTTCTCTAGATATTTTGTGAAAAACACCACATAATGGATAGGATAATGAGAATAATATAATTGGTATTTCATTATATAGAATAATAATATGAATTAATTACCCGAAATCATTTATTTATTTCATTTAATTCTTAGTAAGACCCCATGTATAATAATAACAATTGAGTATTATTATATCTTGAAATGAACACATATAATTTTATATAATATTATTTAATTAAATAAATATTATTATTTCTCAGAAATCCCCAAAAACACTACATGGCATGTACATTAATATACAAGGTGTGTATTTTTTTCCTTTTTCTTTATTTCCTCCACCACATTTATTAGTCCTTGAATAATAACTATTTATTTATAAAATGAACATCACACCATTACTCACTAAAAAATATATTATTTTTCACCAAATATATTGTCTTAAATAACTAGTGTTGAAATAAATGTGATCAGACATCCTTGGATAATTATTAAACCACAATCGTGATTAATCTTTATTCAATTTATAAATGAATATTTAACTGAGATACTTGGACACAGTTATTGTGTGACCCTATAGGCCTCTCTCTTAGTGGAATTAGGAAGAGCCTACCTAAATTCTATAGCTAGCATCTAACAACATGCCAAGGAACCCATATAGAATGTAGGTAACGTGGAGAGGATATGTCACCTCCTATGAATGCTTACTATGTAATACAATCCATTTGTCATGGTATCTGGAATTAAGTGGGTTTCATGTTAATGTCATCAACCCATGTGCTCGATTATTTTTTCTTTGAATTTCTGGAATTGAAATTTCCCATTCATTAACATGGACATGGAATTATTTAGGCTATATCAATTCCATTAAAGGGCCTTAGATATCAACTTGTGTTATGGAACAAAAGGGAAAAATCCTTTCTCACATTATCTATAAATGTTGTATTACTCGTGATGCACCCATATATCCTACCTCGCTGCAAATAGCGTGTCATTAATGTTTTCATCAATACATCCAATTATGTGAGTTTCAATACACATTAATAATAATATTAAAGGCTAAGTACCAATACACTCATCTTCAGATAGGAACATCCAATGAAACTATTAAATGTTGACATCGTGTTGGTGGGTCTTGTTCTCATAATATCCTCCTAAATATTACTATGGACGAACACCATGAAAAGGTGCCTAAATGTTTAATGAGTTCTCACCCCTAATGGCCTATATTTTTTATGTCCCTCATATAACATCATCAATCCTAAGAATATATATTCATGAAGAGTGTTATTCCCGTTCTATGTTCTTATCATAGTAGGGATCCTCTATGACTCTTTGGTGCAACAATTATCGTTAGGACATTATCACGTACATCGTCAAGCTAAAGAAAAACCAAGATGTGATAAGTTATTTATTAATGAATAAAGTAAAAAGTGTTTGGTTATAGGACACCAAGTCCTACATTAATTACCTATCATTTTTTGAGGCATAATATTTGAACTATATTAAAACATTTGATATAGTGTTATTCAAAAAATATAATATAGAATAAATATTTATTTTTTATAATTTTCAATTATAAATTTAATCAAAAAATTTATAACATGTTTATAATTTATGAAATGTTATTTTGTTATATTTTTATTATCTAAGATGATTTTATAAATTTATAAATTATAAGGTATTTATAATTCACTATTGAATTTTTATGAAACATTAAATAAATAAACATCATTGGTATTAATTATTAAAATTCAAATTTCTTTTATTTTTAAGGAATGATTTAGAAATTTTATATAATTTTTTTATATATATATATATTATGGAAATTTATGATGTTTTTATAGATTAAAAAATAGAGAAAAATGAAAATTAGTTTATCTAGAATTATAAATATTTCATAATTGATTATTTGAAATGTTCAAATTGAATACAACATCTAAGAAAATTATTTGTATAATATTTATTTATGTTTATATTTGATATCATCAGGGTTCAAATAATATTAAATATGTGATATTTTGATTACGTAAACTATTTACATAATATATAAATTATATATTAGAAATATAAAACATTTAATTTATTATTCAATATCATATATGTAGTAATTTCATATAAAGGATACCGCTGTAGAGTTAATGTTACCAATAAAAATAATTTTTTTATAATTATTTGATTTTAAAATATATATATTTCATGTATAAATTATAAAGAGTTTATAATTTATTATTTATGAATTATCAATAAATGCATATATCATATCTAAAATTATGAAATATTCACTTATTTTGTTTTTTCAATTCTTCATTAATAGATATTAATTATTAAATTTTTGAGTGGTTTTAAAATATAGTGTGTAGTTTTGAACATATTCTATATATTATCATACATTAATTTATGGAATTACAATATTGTTATGATAATCTATTTTGTATTCTTCTACATTGAACATGGCTTGTGTTGGATCATGTGATCAAATTAAGAGAAGAATTATATTTTATACATATTAGGTGTTAGAAAAATGCTGCAATTAAGGTATCTCAATTTAAAATAACCAATGGTAGTGGTAAATGGGGTTGAATTTGAAATTGTATTGGAATATTATGAAATTAATGGAAAATTAAGAGTTTAGTATCTTCCACCCCATGTCTAACCTTCTAGGTATTAGTATTTTCATATGATTATAATCACATTCATGAAATGTTTCCCTATACCTCATACATGGGATGCATTTAGATAAGGGTACATATGATTTGGATTTTAACTTTTTATATTACAAAATCTATTTATTTTAAATATTTACACTCTAATATTGTTTGAATATATTGATTTGATTAAATTTATGTGATTAAAAACAAAGTCAGTATAATAATCTATACATGTAATGGGAATACATGAGGTCATATGGATTCATATTAAAAACACATTAAAATACTTATTTTAATATTCCTTTAAATGATTCCCTTATAAATACCTAAAACATTCAATAAGATTCTACCAAATTTTTTTCTGATCAAGAATAATTTTTCATAAAGAAAAGGGATTAAAAGTAATCATAACCATTGAGTTTTTTATGTGTTGTGGTATATAGGTTATACATTTTTAGATAACCCAAACGATTAGGATATGTGATGAATATAAATGAATAAATCAATATGATAGATTAGAAAAAATAGTTATCAACTCAAATATCCAAAATTCATATCTCATATGAATTATTTAACTTCATGCCATATAGAGTAATGAATTGTGTTATCAGATTAGTTGATACGAGGCATAATAAAATATTTATCTTATCCAAATAGGTTAAATCATGTAAAACTAAAAGGAGAAATCATTTTCAGAGGAGGATAAGAAATAAAATTCTAAAAATTGAATATTTAACATGGTAATCATGTGAGAAAAGCTTTTGTTGAAGATGAAAAGGAATCAACATAATTAAAAATGAATTTAAGATCACTCCATGTGAAGGAGAATAATAATTTCATAAATCTTTAATATTTTTAAATAATTATATGGAAAATTATTAATAAATAAGAAACATTATATGTGTTATAGAAATACCTTTATGAGGATCCAAAATTTGTAGTTGTTCACAAAATTTATCTAGATAATTATGACAGGATTATTTGAATGAACATATTGATTTAAAGGTAATATTTAAAGGAAAAATGACCAAGGGAAATTTATTATCTTCACATGTAATTAATATATTTGAATATGAAAACTATTTTAATTGACTAATGATTTCCATTAAGACTAGATATTACTACTAGCTTCATTTTTTTCTCTTTTATAGATGTTTTAATAGGTTATTATTAATGAAAATATGAACGCGTACAAGATAACTTTACCCATTTTCATAAATTTTTTGAGTATATATGAGTATGAAATGAGTTCTTTAGACTTTGGATTGATGTAAATGGAAAAGATAGTAAAAATAATAATCTCGAAAAAGGTTATTGTATAAAATAATTTTCAATCTAGGTCATTGAACCCTAGACGATAAATTAGGAAGTGGGGGCTTTATTTTAATTAAATATATCTGTAAATTTTACATGAAGGGGTGTATGATACTTTGTAAAGAATTCAAATCCTATATTGATGTTATATAAAATAATAATTTTATTAATAATGGTATATGATGCCAAATGTATACTTTAAAAATGTTTTAAATATTACAAATTTCAAAATTTAATGAAATAATCAATAGAGATTATAGTTAAAAATAAATATAATAAAAATAGTTCCAATTTTGAATAGTAAGATTATAATGGAATATTTATAACATAGATGGATCAAAATAAATAATGTGTAATTTCACTTTATTTATAATATTTCATAAGAGAATTTGTTTTAAATCAATTATTTTCTATGGATAACATGAGATGATTGTTTTAATGCACATAGTTATGTATGATCCCTTTCTAATTCATGTTTTTTAAAAAATAAGGATAACATGATTTTTGTCTAGGTTAAATATTTATTCAGAGATATTTTTGAAAATATGAGAGATTTGATTCCACCACTTAATAGTTTCTTATCTTATGGAATAAAATATATATATTTCAAATTATTCTACAAACACATAGAATACCATATTTGATATGGTAGTTATTAGAACATTTATTAAATATTAAAATAAAAACATTAATGTTCAATTAATGAGAATAAAAAGGTTTGTGTGTATTATAATGAAATTTGAAAGAAAATTATACTTTCTATGTGTTTAGTGGGAAAAATTTGTGAATTAAAAATTATAATGGTTAATGAATTAAAAATTTAAATAGTAGAATTAAAAGTGTGTTTCACTTAATTCCTTAAAATATTTTAGTGAATAATGTTAAATAACTAATGTAAATAATTACATTTGGTTCCCATATAAATATCAAAGGAAATGTTCAAGGAAAAATCCATAGATGACGATAATGGATTTAAAAATAGTTTTATGTACATAATATAATTTATTAATATCTTAACGATGGATGTTTTACATAAAAAAAGTCTGAATTTTTTTCAATGTGTTTTGGGGTAGGAATTTCATTTATAATCTTTCAATTATCAAACAATATTTTATTATATATATTCATTATAATATTCTTGAACTCAGAATCCATAATCTGGTGCAAAAAGATATAATATCTAAATTTATGTATTTGATCATAATAAACATGGTCCAATAATAATCCTAATAAACAAAGAAAAAATCAACTAGAAATATTTGATCACATAAAAACCATTTTACCTTTTAAATTTAGAGTTTTATAGAAGTAAGAAAACCATTTCATAAAAAATTTTACACATAAATACATAGATTATAAAAATCTACGACATCTCCCATTATATTCCTAAAATATAGTAACATTTTTAGAAATAATATATATAGAAACATACTACAAGACATGGGGAAAAGAAAACACAAGAAATGTGATGTAAAACACTCAATAAGGGTAAACATAAGAATCAACAATTGAATATCATCAGTGAGTATAAGATGGGAATAAGGTTATGATTACATAGTAAAATTTCATGAGAATGATATAAGAGCATTCATACCCAGTAAAACCTAGATCGTAAAGCATGTGACGTGGAATAAAGCTTTATTAATTGAACGATTTATGAGAACCAATAACCATGAGCTATGTGATATCAGTATTGGTCAAATTATGTATTAAAAACTCATATAATTCATAAATAAAAATTGTTTGTATTTTTAAACATCATCTTCATTTCATTATTACAACCACTATAATAGGTACAATATCTAATAAGATTTTATTCAAAAAAAATTCTATATTGAACCTAATCATTACCTGATGTATTGTTTGAAACAATAGACCCACCAATCCTTAGTTTATAATGTAACCCCCATCCTTGGTTTACAGAAAACCACACTTTCAAGATTTATAAATAAACTAAACATAATGATAAATAATTTTCAAGAACTATAAAATTAATAATGTATTTATACCATTCATTTTAAAAGAATAATCATAGAAGAAAAATTATCACATTCATAACTTAATTAACCCATAGAATATAAATGTGTTCTTTGATAATATCTTTGAAAATTTAATAATCGATCAAGAGAAATAATTATTATTTTAACATTAAAACATAGAAAAAATAGATAAATATTAACATTAGGTGTTGACATAACTGATGAATAAAAATAGTATTAGAATAAAACAAAAAAATTATTGAGGAAAAGGCCCTTTTTAAAATTAAATTTCACTATAAAAAATTAAAAAAATCAAGAATGATAAGAAATACATTTTTTTAAGGAGACCTGGAAAACATTTATGGACAATTTAAATCATTTATCAATCATGAAATTGGTTAATTAAATTCTCCTAGTAATTTTTAAAAGAAATATCGTATTCACACCATTGAAAAAAGTAATTTATTCCAAATACGATATGATATTTTGTTTAATTTTTATTAAAATGTAAAACATGGGTAAAAATGAATTTAAATTATTTTAATACCCTAAGACAATAAAATATATTTATTTTATATTTGATTTAATTTCATTAACAACTTTTAATGCATGAAATACTAGGTTTCAATAAAACGCAAATCTCTATTAAAATATTATTCAAACATGACTACTATAACCTTATTGTTAAATTAGTTTGTAAGAAGAGAATAAAATTATTAAAAATATGTATTTTATAAACACTCATATTTTATATATTTTTAAAAATGAAAATATGAACCATTTGTAAGAGGAAGAAATGTTTTTTGAGAAAAATAATTTTTTACAAGATATTTTAGTCGCGCTTTGTGCACATGATTTTAAATTATATTTTACCACTTCTAGAAAATATTAAGGAAAAAATGAAAATAATTTTTGAAAATATAATACAAAATATATCTTAAGTTTGATTTTTTTGAAAAGATTTTTTTTTGAATAGTGAAAAATATTGAATTTTAATTACAAATGGAATTTTTATTTAATTAATTTTTTATATTAAATTATATATGAAGATAATTTTAAATTAAAACTATCTATATTTTATATCAATTAATTTATTTTATATCCATAAATTTTTTTTCATATTTAATTTTGATGTAAAAACTTTGTAAGCTTTTAAATATTTTCTCTTTAAAAACTCGTTTTCCCATCTTGTTTGTGAAATTAATTTCAAAATAAAAATTTCTAATTATATAAATGAAATTTGAAAAAATATGTACCTTATTTATATCAAAATAATTTCTATCATCAAATAAGTTGAACTTAATTTTTTACCCAAGTGAATATTGAAAATATTTAAAATTACTTATTGTGGTTAAGTTGAAAATGGATTTATCAAAGTTTAAACAAAAAATATAAGTGTCATATTGACCTAAAAAGTAGTCTAAATTATTATCTGATTTCATATCTGAAAGTTATAATTTGTTGTTATCAATAATTCTTTTTTTACTCTTGTTTAATGTGAAAAATATTGGTACAAATTTTCCTTTAAAAATTAAAAAGTATGACACTCTCCTCACTTTTAATGGGCCACCCTCCCCTTTAATCTTCACACCTTTATGAAAATATTTTTCCCAAAACCTATAAAAATAATGCTAAGACATCCCAACCCTAATATTAGAGGTCTTATTATATGAAAAATCTAACCAAGTATGGATTTAGGTAAATATGTAAAGAGGTTACCCAAAGAAGAGTTAATGTTATTCTACGAGCATCTTTATTTTATTTCATTATCCACCTCTTAAAATTATTATTATAACATGTTAAAATAATAAAATTATTAAATACAATATAATAATATGTTTTTTAATTTAATTACATATAACCATTGAACTTCCATCAAATTGGTTACCAAATCATCATTTGTGTGTTCGATAGACTATTACATCATGAACCGATGTCCATTTTTTCCATTAACACCTTATGATTAGGTATGATGATAGATATAAATTTTAAATGGGAAATTTATAAAATAATTTTACCTATGGACTCATTATATCATATACACATTTTATGTTTCCAATCCATAGAATATATGACAATGTCGCTCGTGTATGCGGCAGACAACTACCTCATGAAGCGATGTGTTTCATTTTTTAATAACAATTTACATGGATGGTAAAAAGGATAATATTAATGAAAATATGTGATATAAATAATATAATTGTGTTACTAATTACATATTTATTATTATTTAATGATAATATATCAATTAATTTCATAACATTTCACTTATATAAAGATGATAACATCATTCGTGTATATGTGGACCATCACATTCACGAACCGATGTGACTATATTTTCACCACCACACCACATGGATTATATATATATAAAGAAATAAAATTGTATTTACGTTACCATGATCATTTTATAATGGTGAAGTATTATTAATCACCATGTCTTAATGATCTTTAAAAGTGAAAACTTTACTCATTCGTACATATGGTCTACAATCTCTAAGATCACAACGTACTTCATTTCTACAAAACCATCTTTCAGTATTGGTATTTAATGTATAATTTATGTTTTAAATATGATAATTATGTCATTATTTTTATTCAAAATATGATAAAATAATATAATATGTAAAAAACCAAAACCTTTATGGCAAAGAAAGAATTATAAAACAAGGAAATTAACACCCAAAATAATGAAAACAATGAAATATTATTAATATAAGGGTGATAATATGTAACAAGAGGATCATATATGATATTATAATTATTAATATGGTTATATTATATATTAATAACAAAAATAATATCATTATATAAGAGGTTAAATCATGTTTAACTAATGGAAAGTGTGAGGTAAGGGACTTCGTCACAAATTACCTTCATTGAGGTATATAGTAAATTTATGATACAAATTAATTTTATATGGTTTATATACTAAACATATGATGTGTAATATCAAGATTTATTCATAAATCATTGTATTTTATGTTTCAATTTCAATAGTTTCATCAATGATTATTTAACATGAAAATTACCAAGTGGTAAAAGTTATAAAACTGTCTCACATTATTTTGTGATTGCTAACCTTATCCTGAAACAATAACTTTTCGTTGACAATTTTTCATTATAAATTACATTTCTATTAAATATACATATTATTGTTTAAATAAGAAGATTATTATCTAAACCATATATAATTTTCACACATGATATTTACACATAATTTTTTTTGATTAATTGGGGAACAATTGGTAAATATGAATCCTTTACTCAATATGGACACTATTGGAAATTCGGGCTATAAAAATTGTTTAAAATAGTGGCTATATGTACTCAAACCATTCCTATAGGTAATATCCACGGTTTGAGAAACTATGGATAAGTTTGGCATGTCTATAGGTCTAGACATAGAGCCACGGTTTGGAACCGTGGCAGTAGGTCTAGAACCACGGTTCAAACTACAGCTATAGGTACACAACCACAGTTCAAATCAGGTTAATATCACTATATCCACGGTTTAAAACCATGGATATACTATAGGATGTACAAAGTTTATTTCCACTATTAGAAACTATGGCTATAAGGTCTAAAAAGCATAAAAATAACCCCCACCCCCTTCACAACCCCCATAAACAACCCCCCAATATAGACCTCTCCCTCATGGACACCCCCTCCTTCCCGAACACCGTACACAAACCCCCATCCCCGAACAAATCCCCCTCTTGGACAACCTCCCCTGCAGTCCCCTCCCTCCCTCCTGGACATCGCCTACCTCATGGACACTAGACACCCACACCTTATATAACCCCCACATGGATAGCCCCCTATCCCCCTCTAAAGCCCCCCCAACAGTACCCCTCCCCCATGAAAAGCCCACCCTACACTCCCGTAAACAGCCCCCCCCCCCCCCCCCCCCCCTCTTAGCTACCACCCTAGACAGACCCCGGACCCCCCCCCCCCAGACAAACCATGAAGACACCCCAGACCCATGACGCCCCCCCAGGAAAGACCTAGGATACCCCCAGAAAAATCTAGGATAGACCCCCCCAGGATAGACCCCCCAGACCCCGTACACTCCCCACCACCCCCAGACAGACCCCTCTCCCCCAAGGATAGACCCAGACCTCCACTCCCATGGACATCCGCCCCAAGGATCCCCTCCCCAGGATAAACCATGGACCCCCATCACCCCCAGACTCTGGACACCCCAAAAACCGAACCTGGACATACCTCTCCCCCCAGACCTTAGATGCCCCCCAGATAGACACCCCCCATGTTAGACCCAGAACTCTACTCCCCTGGACAACCCCCCTCTAGGAAAAACCCTGGACCTACCCCAAAACATAGATAACCCCCCTGAAAACTCCCCAGACAAACCCCCAGACCCTGGACACCCTTTAGATAGACCCCCCCCCCGGACATACCCTGGATAGACCCCCCCCACCCAAGACATAACATGGAAACCCCATGACCCTGCACCCAGTCCCCCTACCCCGAGTCCCCCTGTCACCCCCCCTGCCAGTCCCCTTTCCCCTCCTCCTTCTAGTCCCTTTGCCATCCCCCACCCCCTTCCATCCCCAATGGTTAATCCATGGATCATGGTCCCTAATAACACATTCAAAACCATGGAAAATAGACCCTACAACCACAGTTAATAACCATGTAAATTTATTCGTACTCCATTATACAAAATCCCTAAATGCTTCCATAATAGCCACACCTTATAGCAGTACTCACATCCACTAGATAAAGGAAAAAAACCACCATCCAAATAAAACAAAACTCAGGGATAATAAAATATATATCATAAGAATTATAAATCTCTCCAATATAAACAATATAAAATTTCAATATCAGTATCAACATAATAAAAATAACTATTTGATAAAATTAAATGTATATACCATAAATAAAATTTACATTTAAAATGTACCTAAATATCAACATCCCCAGAACCATCATGACCATCATTATCTCCTATATAAACACTAACATCATTAACACATCCTCCCAGACCAACACCACCACCACCATGATCATGATCATTGAAATATTCAATGGTTTATGAACATAAATCAGTGGAAGAAGCGAATAATCCTGATAAACATAATGCATAAAAATGAGAACACATTTAATTAATGATAATATTCAATTTTTATATGGTGATTAATATAATATCATTATATTACCAATAAAATACTCAGATATACATAATGAATACAAATGAGAACACAAATAATTAATGAAAGCATTGAAATATTCTTCTGTATGATAATATGTGAACATAAAATTGAAGATAAATAAGAAGGATGTTTACAATATAGAGCAATAGTAAGATTCTTATGGTCTAAATATAACAAAATAATAATGAGAGAGTAATCAACATTGAGATGGTTAAAATATTAAATAATATTTATTTAATGTTGGCCCACCCCCTTGCCCCCCCCCCCCCGCCGTACCCCCTTGCATGCCACCTGAACCCTCCCCACAGCCATCAAGGACACCCCCCACCCCCCCGCACCCCTCCTACACCCTCCCCATAGCCCAACTGACCCCCTCCCCCACCCTCTTGCACCCCCACCCCCACTTGCAACCCACTTTCACACTTCCCACAGCCCTGCAGACCCCCACTGCACCCCAACTACACCCTTCCCACTACCCTGCTGACCCTCCTTCCCCCCCTACACCCTCCCCCCACTTCCCCCCTTGCACCCCCCCTGCTCCCTCCCCACTGTTCTGCAGACCCCCTACCCCCTCCCCACTCCCCCTGCCCTGCAGACCCCCTCCCCCAGCACCCTCCCCCCACTACCCCCTTGCACTCCACCTACACCCTCCCCACTTCCCTATAGACCCCCTTCCCCCGTCACCCTCCCCCATTGCCCCCTTTCACCCCACCTGCACCCTCCCCTCTTCCCATCAGACCCCTTCCCCCTCCCCACTTGTACCCCACTCAACAAAATCCAAAATGCGCTACAAAAATATAAGGAACCCATAAATCACAAATGACTTAATTAAAATTGGGAAAAAGAATAAAAACAGAATAAACATTACCTAAATATGATGTTGAAATCACTGTCATCAATGGTGGTTGATAGAACCTGACTCATTATAAGATACCACCTATATGAAAATAGTGGAAAATGAGATATATTGACTTCTTATATATATTTGATCAATGTTTTAACTGTACATGATAAATGATACATGAATCCATAAGTAACAATGAAAAAATAATATTGATATTGATATGTACATCCCAATACTAAATAACATGATCATTAATAAGCCTTTATTTTTCAAACATCACCTTCAATTCCCCATTCAAAAATTAAAAATCAACAAAATATGGGAACAAAGTAAAATTCCATCAGCACTTAAAAGAGATAAATTGAGTTTAGACATTGTTTTTACACCAGAAAATCCATTCCTTGAATGTTTAAAATACATAAAACACTTCATTACTATATACTTATTAATTTTTTATATTAAAACCTCATTTTTTATCACGTTCTTCTTCTATAATTCACCTTTATTCTTAGTTTTAATAGGTTTATAAATTCTATAAAGTAGATAATTTTCTTTCATTTATTCTTACTCAATCCTCTAACCCCCCTGCACCACCATCCCCACCTCCCCCTATACTAGCCTCCCCCTAAAACCAATGTCTTCCCCCAAAACCATCAACTACCCCTACCCCCTACACCACCCCCACCCATTCCCCTAGCCCACACCATCCCCCTAGCCTGGACTAGCCCCCAAATCCCTGCACCACCCCCTAACCCCCCCTGAACCACCCCTCCCCTTCTTCTTCACCACCCCCATACTTTACCTTGTACTATCCACCCCTTAAACCAGTCCCCTCCCTCGAAAACCAGTCCCCCCAAGCCTCACTAACCCCCTCACCCCTACACCACCCCAACCCTCTAGCCTACACCAGCCCCAAACCCCCTAGCATGCACCAACCCCCACACCCCCCAAAACCCTTCACCTTACCCCTAACCCACCCTACATCACCCCACCCATTCCCCTATATTAGCCTCCCCATCAAACCAATCCCCTCCCCCTAACCCCCAAAAATCCCCTCCAAAAACCCCTCCCACACACTAGCTCCCAACCCCATAGCCTGCATCCCCCCCCAAATCCATATACTTATATTATGATATAATATATATGTGACAAAAATTTTTATTCTTCCTAGTTGTATATTTTGTAATGTATTTTGGGTTACCTACTCAGTTTCATGTCTGTGTAGTATGTTTTATTTCATTCCATCCGCTACTATGACATTACTTCTAGTTTGGGTTGTATTCTGTTTCATTAAATGCATCATACAGAACTGGTTGTCTTTGTTTAGTATTCAGTAGGTTATTCTCATCTCTAATAAAATCATCCCCGAGTGATCTAGTATTCCCCTAGAACATATTTGTAGACTTTGTAGTTATGGGGATTCCACTTGATGTTAATAATACCTCTTCCCATTCCAAATACAATAGTTAAGAGGAATGATGTTACTCCGGTTGGAGGAAATTTTTTAACACATATGCCAGATAACCACATCATCTTTGAGGCCTCAATACCACTATCATCCTTTTTCCAATATTATTTGATTAACTATCATGTTCTACATATGTTGGGCCTATTTATATCGATCGATAAATAATATGTGTGGGCACCCGTGTACATTGTTATTGAGAGTGAGGATCTATCTCCAAGAACATCAGGATTTAGGATCACCCCGAAAGAGACTAAAAATGGGGTATATATTTCTGAGGCCTAAGAATATTCACCCACCCTAACTTTGTAGGTGGGGTTTCACTACGTGGATTCCTTTATCTAGTTCCATATTAATCAACTTCATATTATACTATAGGGATGTGTTTTATTGTTCACTGGGCCACTAGTCTACCCATTTTATCTCCCTAAGACCTCCCCAGCCATGAATCCATCCTCTTCCATTAGATTTTCAAACCCTATCCCTATTCTGACTAAAATCATTTACCCAAATAGATGACACTATATTCAAATTCCTCTTGATATCACCAGCCCGACTACCCAACAAGATTATTTACTAGTTTACCAAAAAATGGGGAAGGAAAATGCCACCAAAAAAAGGTGAAGAGAACAACTTTTTTTAACAATAATACCCAAACAAGAACATATTTTAAATTATAAAGGTACATAATGAGTATCCCTAAACAAAATCTCCAACATATACCATGACTGTAATGAAGAGTTCCCTTGTAGTATATGAGCAGGCTGCACCTAGTACCCCAGAATTATTCACCATCTCCAAAACTACAATATGAGGTGATAAGAAAAAAAATATATGAGGTTTCTAGTATTGAATAATTAGTCACCATCTCCAAAACTCTCTTACATCAAGGATAACATTCTAGAAGAATAGAAATATATATCTGTATCTTATAGAAGTGAATACGTCCTCTCCAGATCAAGTGGTACATTCACAAATACATCTATAGGTGGAAACCAACATGTTTGAACAAACACATCATCCACCACCACTTCTTTATGGGACATTACTGAAAGTGGAGGATCATTAAAAAAAAATGAAAACTCTCCCACATCTTCATAAGTAGATACATACTCTTCCAAGTGATATCTGTAGGGAGATTCTCCTTTTTGAAAACTTAGAATGTATTTCCAGATTAATTGAATGAATTAAAAGAGTGAAGTTCCACATATAATTGAGGATTGGTGGGTATAATACCTTGAAAATATAGTTTTATTACATTCCTATTCCCTTCCATGGAATTCTCACTAGAAGTAACTAAAGATATAATGGTTCTTCCCAAAGTGGAATATCCCCCCTTATCCGGGATAATGGACCTGTGAATTCATTATTATTGGTCTCCAAACTGACACAAAACATTTCTACCACAGATATATCATGGATAAAATATTTAGGGGAAGGATGTTGTGTCTTTTCATCAGTATCATCCTATTATATTAAAAAATTAATAAAGGAAATTGATATAGTTTCAATGGAATCATGCCCCTTTAAACATAGCAGGGAGATCAGTCTTCCAACTATGTGTATGGGATAGAAAAAATCGATCACGAACATTTGAAGTGAGATGAGAACCACTACTCAGTGAACCAAATATGAATCTAGAAACTGATCATTAAATAAATATGTTGATGGGATGCATAAAATTTATAATTTTCTATACAAATATATAATGTTACACGATTCAAAAGTGCATACTTGGGGATCAACTATCCAACCATGATACATACCAATGTCTAGAAGATCGAATATTGCACACTCAAGAGTTATCTCGAAATCATCAATTCTACAATAATGGGGTATTCCAAGTAAATTTGATTAAAAACAAAACAAATGGTTACTAATTTCATGAAAAAAATGGTATAAAATAATCATTACCACCTGAATTTTATATTCACATCAATCCCAGTTGAAATTTGTGGGATCAAATCAATTGCATCAGCTATGTTTTATTATTGGTTATCTACATGGAAGGCATCACTATCCTTCATACTAGTAAATTTCATCAAACTCACAATATGATCAGTGAAACTAATTGAGTTCCCACCTCAAGCAAAAAAATAAAAACTTTGACTACATACCATCGGAGGTGTGCTGAAAGAGATACAAGGGCCGCCTCAGAGCAGCATCATCGATAATATATGATGGTTGTGTCAGAGTAATATACAATTCAATATAATAATAATAAAACATAACTAATATTAAAAAAATATCTCATAATAACATAATTCTATATATTTTGAAATAGTCAGAAACACCACAATATAATGTAGTATTACAATAATCAAACCTTGTTGCATAATAAAATTACGCATATTAATAATCCCAAAATACAATTCACATATATAGTGAGTCTCAATATCAATATCATTAGATTCATGATAACCCTCGTACACACCTCCTACAGAAACACCATCAGCACCTCTCACGCCACCAACATCATCACTGACATCAGCATCGGTACCAACATCAACACAAGGATGGACTTTGGCTAAAGCTCTGCATCCAACTCCAACTCCATGTTTGGAAGAAGAATCAAAATCATTAAAACTCATCGACATCAAACAGGTGTCAAATGATGCATCTTCTTCTGGTGAAAGGGTAGATGAAATGGCGAACATAACATTCTTCATATTTTCAAATATCGCCTTTTCTACTTTTTTGAGTTTCTTCTTTGTCTGCGGAATTCATCTATTCCACATTGACCAAACTAGAACTGATTCTCGAAGAAACATTTCATGTATACCAGTATCAAGATGCTACAATCTTCTTCCCAGGTCGACAACGCACTCTACCTTGATGCTCATCTCCAAATACCTGATGTAGATGATCATTCGGGCCCAAATTGTCAGGTTATTTTTTTCCAGTGTCTCCAAAACATTCTGTTGATTGATATATTACATAAATTAAAAAGATAAAATAACATAAGGAATTAAATTCAGTCAAAATAAATGAAATTGAAATATACATACAATCTTTTTATTAGTGTCAGTATTTGGAACAATACCATCTTTCTTTTTTCTTCTTATACAAAACAAAGTAGAGAAAGGAAAGCGACCATCGATATTCAATTATTTTTTCTAGAAAAATCAAAGAAATAAATAATAACTGAAATTCAAAAAAATTACACTAAAAGAAGATAAATATTTTAAATATTAAATTACCTATGTTTGATCAAGAATTGGGAGTGAAGAGTGTCCATGAGTATAAACATGGTTCATTCCATTCATATTTCTTTTATTTCTATATGATTTCTCCTATTAAGATATAATTATACAATTTCATTAACATAACTAATTTTTTTTCAAATAAGTAAATGAATATATTCATAAATTTAAAAAATACCTTAATATATTGACTCTTCTAATAGCTGATCATCTCTTTATATTGTGATATTGGAAAATCTTGAATCACTGGTACTTCTTCGAGCTCCATGCCAACTCTCTTTTTCCAACCAAGATATAAGTCATACTTGTACGCTCGACACATTTCACCTAAATCTATTATCCTTGTAGACTTGGCATTTTTTCAATCATGAAAATTATATCTGAGCTACAATGGAAAAAATATTTGTTATGAAAATATTATAAATTAAAATATATAAAAGGTGATTAACATTACTTACCCAGATCTCTGACCATCCATTGTCCTTTATTTGTTCTCCATATTCCATGAAACTGATTGGTTGAACAAGAATGATATTGCATTGTCTAGAAAGTGTTCCAATAATTCTTTTACATTCCATACCATTTTTTTAAATTATAGCTCTGCCCTCATTGTATTCAACCATGATTTGCATTTGTTGATTCCAAACTTCTCACATTTTTGAGTGGCCTCATCTTCTGGTGGATACTGGATCTAATCATGAAAAAAGTAAAAAATGATAATAATATATATGAATTTATCATTAATCACTATCAGTATTTTTTAAAAACATACCGGTAGATGGAGGATCCACTTGACCCCTGGAGTGAAGCGTTTAGAGGGGGAGTAGTCTCTATGGTAGGTGGGATATCTATAGTAGGAATACTTTGTACAGTAGATGGATAACCCTGTACAGATGAGGGTGGATATGGATATGGATATGGCAGTGGGATATATGGGGGTACAGTGCCCTATACATTGGATGGTAGGAATGGAAAATATGGAGGGATGTGAGTCTGAGAACTACAATACAATGTGGGTGCGGAAGAAAGGGATATGGAAAATGTGGGTATGGATAATACAGAGGTGTCATAATGGGAGGATGACCTTCTGGTAGCTCAAGCAGCATAGTAGTAGGGTAAACTATAGAATCATTACCCCCTTCCATACAATCACCCTCAGACATATAATCCAACCATCTCATCAATGAAATATCCGAAAATAACATAGATGATAAAATAAAACAAATTATTACAAGATAAATAATATGAAAGACTAGAATATTCAAACATAAATTGTACTTACAGTGTTTTCCAGATGAGACATGTGTTGTTCATTTATTCGTATTATTCTATTTCATCTAATATCATCATATTCAGATATTTTGACCTCGATATTTAAAATAATATTCTCAAATAAAGTGAAATAATGCAAAATGTTAAATAATAAAATTATATCATAAAACAATGACATACATTTTCAATGTTATACTTATATTGACAAAATATCACGAATTTTCAATGTTCAAAAATATCTATAGATGTGATTAAACAAAAAATGTTCACACAATAAATAGTTTTATATTTGAAAATGGAATGAAATATACTAGTTAATTTGATATCATTTATGGAAGTTTAAAAAACATACAATATTATGATAATGTTAGGTAAATACATACAAATGAGTCAACATTATGTGTGATGTGTGACAATTTCTGGATCACAATCTATTCTAGAAATGGAGTCATCTGTGTTATCAAATGAAAAATTCTAATAAACAAAAACAGGTTCTTGCACAAAATAAATTTCATCCATGTCTTCATCTAAAATATGTCTAGGAATGACATCAACAGCAACACCAAATTTTTGTTGTAATGGGTCAGTAAGATAAAACACTTGTCTAGCCCATGACACAAGAATATAAGGTTCATCATTTTGAAGCTTTTGATTCATATCAATCACTCTAAATCCAAGGATATCAATATAAATTCCTTATTATTTCATTGAATCAAACCACTTACATTCCTTCATTGCGACACAACCACATGAATAGTAATATAATAAAATGATTTTCTCAACAACACTATAATATGATATATTTTCTAACCAAGGTTGTCTATCCATTGTACTCACATAACAATATTTTGTGGGACTTATCGTGACACTGTCATGTTGTGTTTCAATTTCTTTACATATCTATGTATAAAAAATTTAAATATATTGACCACCATTCATTTACAATCACGTACCTCATCATTTGGACCAAAGGATAATGCTCTTACATCATCTAATACTTCATTCCTTGGCAGAGTTAAAACCTAAAAGATACTAATATTGAATATTAAATAGATACATATGATTTAGTAATGAGATGAAAAAATATATATTACATTTGAATTTAACCAAACTGCAAATTCTTTGTTGCACAACAGTTCTTTCCTCTTAATAAATAGAGAGTGGTGTCTCTTTTTTATAACATATAAATGTTCACTATAAATTTGAAATCTTTAAAATTTTAGAATATATGAATAAATAACATAATGAAATAAATGCATATTAATTAGTTTACTTACTTTATATAATCATCAAGCACACCAGAGTTGAATAATACCATACGATGAGCCATTTACCCCTCTTCCCTGCTTAACGTACATAACGAGTACGATCCAGATATGCCCCTATTTGGGAAAGTGAAGGAAATATTGGCTCAATGGGATCATATTTCTCATCTTCAGTTCTCATAAATCTATTAGACCTCGTGGTGGCTTTAGCCAAGTATGATGAACTGAAATCTATGCATTCTTATTTTAAATAAAATGTCATATTAGAGCCTTAGGGGTGATATCTATTTCTCACATATGATTTCAATATAAACATCATTTTGTCTATAGTATATATCCATCGACTAGAAACAGGGCCACAAAAAAGAACTTCTGTTGGAAGATTCACAGTCATATGTAACATACATGTGAAAAATGATAGTGGGAAAATTTTCTCCAAGTCGCAAATAATTATTGTTGCATCTCTCTTAAATTTTTGAAAAATGCTCCTTGCTCAGTCATTTGTCACAAATGTCTCTATAAAAATGACATAACATAATCATAGAAACTCTAACATTATGTGAATGTAAATGTCGAATGGTTATAGGAATCTACTCATGTAATAAGACATGGAAATCATGGGGTTTAGGAGATTTTAGATTCACATATTGTGTATTTACACTTTTCAAAATATTACTTGAATAACCATCTGGAACCTTCAAACATTCCAGGACCTGATGAAACTATTTCTTCTCCACATTTTTCATCGAATAATAGGATATAGGTACTTTCCACCTATTTTGACCAATTAACATAGGATGATGTTTTTATTTTATACCCAAATCCATCAAATCATGATGATACCGCAAATCATCTTTGGTTTTCCTTTGACATTTAAAATAGTAGAAAGTAACATCTCACAAATGTTTTTCTCGATATGCATTACATATAAACAATGACGTGATAAATTCGATAACTAACAGGACAACTCAATGAATGTGCTTTTCAATCTCCAATTGTTATTGGAATTCAAATTAACATGTTTTCTTTTTTTGATATTTGATTGACTTTTTCGTAGACAATAATTCAAATCATCAAGTTCTTTAACAATATCATTCACTAATATTCGTTGAGGTGTCACATCTCTCTTGACAACATTATCGAACTGACTTCGATTTTTCTTATATGGATGATCCATCAGTAGAAATTACTAATGCCCTATGAAGCTGAATGTTTGTCGAACTTTAATCTTCGGAAACATGTATTATTTCATACAAATAAGGCTGTATAACTTCCCTTTAGTACTCCAACCAGACATCATTCCGTAGGAAGGGAACTAATTTATTATCTATAATAATGCTGCACAAAACATAAAGTAATCCTTCTAGAATGCGGCGTACCCCAGTGTACCAATAATCCAAAGCTCCTTTAACTCCACTATTAATGGCTGTAAGTATATATCAATATCATTTCAAGGATCACTAGGTCTAGATATCAATATACTCATGATAGTAAACAACTTCATCACACCCATCCATGAAGGAATGTTATAAATGTGAATGAAAATAGGCCATGTACTATGTGAAGTATGCATTTGGTGAAATGGGTTGAAACCATCACAGGATAATCCCAATCTAACATTTCGTGGGTCAGATGCGAAATCAGGATGTAAACTATCAAATTTATTCCAAGACAACCTGTCTCCAGGATGAAATATTTCATCATTATCTTTATTTTTTCATCTTCATGCCATCTCATATTATTTACCATTTGTTCTGAAATATAATGTTTTTGAAGCCTAAGAATGAAAGGTAAATTCAACATCACATTCTATGGAATGAGAGATTGCGTTCCGTCATTATTAGTATTCCACCTTGATGTGTCACACTATTTTTACTGACTTAAATCTGCATTTTCCTTCCAGAACGGACAACAATATTTGTGGAAAGAATGAATATTAATAGATAGAAATCCGAATTTTTCAACCAACTTTGATGCCATATAATAATTTTCAGGAATACATGCATCATAAGACATTAAATCCTTAATAAATATATGGAGATAGTTGACTGTAGTATTATTAAATCCATGCATTGATTTTCGTTGATATAATCACATTAAAAACTCAAGTTTGCTCATTTTTCCACATGCCTGATATATTGGGACATTTCCCTCTTCCATCATCTTTTTAAAACTCTCAATTTCATTTTCTAGATTAATAGATGAAAACAGTGTTCCGGTATTTATTTCCTCTTCCACTAGTCTATATGGGGAGTTGGCTACAGAAAAAAAGGAAACCGATCGAAAATCATATTTTTCATACCAATACTTTCCGTTAAATCGATGTCATTCACCATTTTCACTTTTCTCCATTGTGATACGACAAATGATAATTTTTTTAAAAACCATGTTTAGTGATATGATAACTCAGTTCCTCATATGTTATCCATGGTCTTCCAATACAATTAAAACATGGCCACCATATCAATCCGCCATCTAAATAATTAATGAATGAAAAAGTCCATGAAATATCGTAACTCTTTTTGGAAATTATCCATGATCTGATCAATGTTTTACATCTTGTATCTATCCAATATGAGGCATACAATCAATAAATAAATAAATAATCAATAAAATTACTTAACATTATATGTATTGTTTGTTAAAATAATAAGTAACCATCAATAACATGTCAATAAGAAAATCATAACAAATATCATCGTTATGGGAATTCATAAATGTTTCATATTATATAAAATAATGAATTGTTACACCTTTCTATGACCACATTAGATTATTTTGGTGTACCTCCAACAACCACACTAGAAACTAGATGTTTGAACAATGAACTATTATGTTTTTATATAATTCTCGGATGGGACCCCCCCCCCCCAAGACCCCCCTCCCTCCTAGACTGCCCCCAACCCCCCTGGATAGCCCCCCTCTCCCTCCACCCACACACCCCTTTCCCCCTCCCTACCCCCTGAACACTGCTCCCACATACCCCTTCACCCCCTCCTGGATAGTCCCCCTATCCTTGCACACCCTGCCCCCCCTGCACACTGCCCTCCCAGACACCCCCTCCTTGAAATCCCTCCCCCTGGACCCCCTCACCCACTACACCCCCACACACCATACTCCCAGCCCCCCACCACCCAACACCTAGAAAGCCTTCTCCCCTGCACACCCTACCCCCTCCCTGCACACTTTCCCCTAGACACGCACCCCCTCCCCAGCACCCCCTCCCCCTCCCCCCTCCCCCTCCACCCAACACCCCCTGTACATCCCCCCCAACTCCCTATGCACTACCTCCCACCTCCCACCCCACACAGAACAACCTGTCCCCGTGTTCCCCTTTCCCCCTCCCTGCACACTGCCCACTAGACACCCCCTGCACCATCACACCCACTCCCCCCCCCCGCACCGCCACACCCCCTACACACTGCCCCATCCCCCACCCTAGAAACCCCCACCCTCCTAGATAGCCCCTCCCCTACACCCCTTAACTCCTCCCCCTCCCCCTGCACCACACACCCCCTACTCCTTGCACACTAACCCCCCCCCCCCCACCTCCCACCCCTATTAGACAGCCCCCTTCCCTCTGAACCAATTCCCCCCCTCCCTGCACACTGCCCATCCCGGACACCCCCCTACAGACTTCCCCCTAACCCCCACCCTAGACACCCCCTCCCCCTGGACTGCCCCCTCCCCCTCCACCAACTACCCCTCCCCCAGCACCCCCACACCTCTGATAACAGCACACTGCCACCCTAACTCCTACCCCCTTATGGATAGCCCCCTCCCTCTGCACCCCTTCTCCCCTCCCTACACACTACCTCTCCTAGACACCCACTCCCCCTGCACCCCCACACCCCCTGCACAATGCCACCCCAACCCCCACCCCGGACACCCCTCCTGGACAGCCCCACTCCCCCTGCACCCCCTTCCCCCCTTCCAAGGAATCACCAACACTATATATGGATCACAGTAACTCAAAAAAACAATACATGTAATACATAGGCCAAATTCAAGCTCTCATCTATAAAAAATCCATACTGAGTGATCCGATAGATGATAACACATAATAAATAATATGTATAACCTATCATGACAAATCTCACTAAAACTGGTGAGAACATCAACAATAAATAAAATAAAAACCTATAATAGTCTCTAAAAATATCATTTTTTATTCATAAATATAGGATAACAATATAAATAGCATAAAAGTTTATAGAAAAATGAACTTCTGATATTCGTACATCTTTAGTGAAAAGATGATCTCCACAGGCTATAGATCAATATTTTTGATATAAAAATTTAAAGAAGAATAATAGATTCTCAATCATTAAAGATATCATTGTATGTATTAGAGTCTCTTCCATCCCTACGATATGAAACTCGTGCTCAATAACATATAATAGGGACTTCCCCCTTACCCAAATCCATGATAAAAGTGTATGAACATGCACTAAGGTATCCATGTAGGGTGTGATAATAGAAACCTAGTAGGAAACCACCAACAAGACTAAAGATTTAGTGTTGAAATATGTGTGAGTTCATTCACTAATGATATCTAAATAACAAATTATTTATTTACCCACATCGGTCCATCGTGCACTAACCATGATTTTATGAACCCCAACACTACCTTATTTTCCCAATGCTAAAAGAAATAGTCATATTATACCAAAAACCATTACCAACCACATAGGTAGTGGATAACATGGTAGGAATAATATATAAAACGTCCCACATGGGAAAAAAATAATGACAAGTCATAACATAACCATCCTTCTATATAGGAAATGGATTTAGGTAAGGTATAACACAATAAACCTATGATATAAGAACTACATCACATGAAAGTTGTTACATAGCTGGCGTCCCATATAGAAAACTAATCATGATGAAGGAGTAAAAAAAACCCTATTACATAAGAAATATATCATGGGTAAGGATTATAAAATACAACCTATAATATAATATATGAATCATGATGAAGGTGTAACATAGCTGACCTCCTATATAGGAACTGAATCATGAGGAATGTGTAACACAACCAAAATCTGATACATGAAATGAAAAACTAGAATATGATTCATGTAAAACCATTTTAAGACCTATGTAAAGGTCCCAAGTCCCCACCTCATCCCCAATATTGAATTTTAATCCAACATGGAGTAATTATACTTTGAAAGCAAGGTATACCATGATCTGAACATATGATTTCTGGGCTCTTATCTATATCGCCTATTATAATAAACCAAGACTATAGGATAATTCTCCAACCGCATCTCATCACTATTTACCATATCATTTATTCCCAAGACCCATATAATTCATAATTAAGGAACGACATGATCCGTAATAATAGGTCAAGATAACCGACCCTAGAAGATGTAAAAAACATAGACATCCCACTTTAGGTCTTGATAACTATTTTGTAAAACCATCATGAAAACTATCACTACATATTTTGGTTTTGTTATGAAAAAAATATAAAACTCATAAACCACCCACATGATGTCAATTATACCGTTTATTATCTATCTACGATCTTAAACATGGGAGTCAGAAGAACCACATTCATACTCATGCACCTATATGTGTGACAATTCATGTTACCCCATATAAATGATGAAACATGATAAGGAACACAAACATTAATTAACTAAGAGTTACCTTTCTAAGGGGATGCATCTAATTTGATTTCAATTAATCACCTCACAAAACCTTGAAGAAAATGACATAAATTAAGGATGTAAAAAAGTAGAGAGAAAGATGAAATAAATATAAGCTCAAGGATTTCATGCAGTCAAACATACTAAAGTGGAGTGAGTATAAATTATGAGGATTTAATCTGGTAAAAAAGGATGTGGGGAATCTCTTGGAACTGTGGGGGAAGGAAAAAAGGTGATTGCAATCACGGATAGGCTGGATGAAGAAGGAATAAGAGATAAAAAAGAGCTTATAAGGTGAAAACATAGAAAATATATTACTGTATCCACCCAGGATGAAAACAAGGTTTCTAGTTCCATATTGGTCACCATTTAAAAAATCACCAGCTGGCTAGTGGGGCCTCAGGAGATACTTCCCTCCAGACAGGTCACTAGGTATATCGAGGGCTCTTGCTTCTTTATTTATATTTTTGGACTATGGTTACCCATATTGGAATTAACATTAACACATGAAACCACAAATCATAGTACATCCTTAAAATCAGAACATTGATAAAATTAGATGGTATAAAATACCTGCATTGATTGGAAGCTTTTCAGAGAAGGGCACTGTGGTGATCGGTCATCTAAGAGGAGTGCGCCATGATGAGGGACGTCTATGGGGAGTAGGGTGCTGATGTGAGAGAGGTCATCGAGGAGGAGGGTGCCATAGTGAGAGAGTTCATCGGAGAGGAGGGTATCACTATGGAGAGGAGAGGTTGGGTAGGAGAGGTCAGTTAAGAGAGATTAGGATAAAGAAGTCGTCATATAGGAGGCCTCTGTGGTGAGGAGAGGTTGGGGAGGAGAATTCATTGGGGAGGAGAAGTCTTCGGGGAGGATGCCGCCATGGTGGGGAGAATTCGTTGGGAGGAGAATTCGTCAGGGAGAGCAGGTGTGAGGTGAGTAGAGAATTTAGGGGGGCGAGCCTGATACCAAATAATTTATGGACGCAGTATAGCCACGGTGTATTAATTAAAACGTGGAAACTAGAAAGGTACAAGCACAAACCAATAAAATCATGGATATGGTTCCATGGTTATAGCTTTAATTTATAGTAGTGGGATATTTAATGACAAAGAATATTTATTCATGAATTAAATTGATTATTAGATATATGAGGAATTAAATGGATCTTTTTTGATAGGTGGGAATAGAATAATATATCATCTTTATGAATTGGTAGGTCCCATGAGACAAAAAAGATAGACAAATTGAACGTTTTTCTACCATTAGTATTTAAAAAATTTTTTGAATGGACTTTTAGGTATATGTATCAAGCCACCTAAGAACATAAAATCAAATAATTAATAAATTTTATCAATAAAAATTTAGTTATTATTATCGGAGAAATTTTCACTATGATTTCTATCTAGATGCATTTTATTCACAATTTATTAATTAAATGTCATGATTTTTCATTTATTTACTTTTCATAATTGATTAATAATTATCTATTAATGATGTTAAATTATTTAACTGTAATGTGTGTTAAATTATTTTCCCTGCCATATCTATTATACTTTATCAACCCATGATAGCTTCCACTATACTTATCCTTCACAATGTATTTGACTGAACTCTTATTTTGTTTCTTTTCCCCATGATATGTATAAGAGACCATTGAATGAATTTTTAGGGATAAATTTTATTTTTTGATGTTATGTATTATGTTATAGTTAATTTTCCAAATATATAAAGGGTATCATTTATATATCTAGTTCTCCAAAACTACTATAATACTCTTTCATTATTGATTTAATGCATTGTATCTATGACAATGTAATAAAGTAGAGATTTGCTCTAGCCTACAAAGATTGAGGTTTATATAGTAGGTATTGAGGAATTATAGTAGAAATATTGGGAACTAGATTAAGGAAAATTATTTATGGAGGATAAGACTATGATAATAATGTCATAGTGTTTTGGTTTAGAAGATATTATGGGGGTTTTCCTAGGAATACATCACAATCTGGATACTGAAAGTGGATGTTGATAAATCATAGAGGTGCCTAGGGGTAATAAATATTAAAATAGTGTATTGGGATAAACTTGATCACCACATATTTCACAAAAATGGTTCTTACTGTATACCTGGTTTAACAATCGAGGGGAATATTCTTAGGATAATTTAAATTTTCTTTAAAACCCTTTATGAAGGATTTGAAAATAATGATATACCCAATGAAAAAATGTTCATAATTATGAGATTAACGTTTTATAAAATTTAATTTATGTTAACTGTTAATGATATTTTGAGTTATTCATTATGATTTAATGTTCATAGTTATATGAGACAATCTAGTATATTCCATTTTTTAGAAATAATACCTAGAATGAAGAATACTATTAATAATCATTATCAAGGTATATATTTATCTATTGAAGAAGCCAATATAGCTAGTATTGAAGTAAAGAATATTATATATACCTTATGTACAATTAATAAGTTAAGAAAAAATATCCCTTATGGGACGGATCAACCTCTTCCATAACAAGAATATCTTATAATGGGTTTCTTTTTTCAATAGAATTCACCAACAGTTGGTGTGACTATACATCCAGTGGTCTCCAAGAAATTTATTAAGTCTATGGAAAAGATATTTATAGCGTTGGGATGTAGTGAAAAATTGTTACACTTGAAGTGTATTTTCTCAAAGGTGATGCTGATCAATGAAATTCGTTGATCCAAAATAATATGGAGGAAGAGAAAATATAACTCATAGAATAGAAATATTTTAAGGAGATATTATTTGAAAAATATTTCCCTCCTGAAAAAAAAATAATCAAATGAAATGAAAGTAAATAATATTTAAGAAAAGTGAATAATAAACTATTACAGAGTACAAGGAAAACATTACCAAGGTAGATATATATTATATGAATTATTTATAAAATACGAACATCAAGGGTGACTATTTATTTGAAGGGCCATGATAAGTCTCTAAAGAGCACCAAACTATCAAATATTTTCATCAAATGATAAAATTATATTATGTGATATTATAATAGCGTTGTAATTTTGTAGAATTAATTTATTCAAGTGGAATAAAGAGAAGAATATTCACTTAAATAGTTATAGAATTATTACATGTTAAAGAAAAATTGGAGGATGGAGTAATTTCCATCATTTAAAAATTGTTGAATGAAATATTAGGGGAAGTGATTCTAGGTTATGTATGTGTTATACATGTTTGGAAAATAAGGGGATTTTGGGTCATGAATAAATGGGGAATAGAAAAATCAATGATGTTAAAGGTTTTTACTATAAATAAATGGGTATCTATTCATACCAACATCCCATGAATTAAGGGATTGCACCATAGTGGAGTCCAAGAAGAGAAGTCTAAACTTATGTGATCACTACAACTAAGGTGTATTTACCCAAAGATGTGTTGGTAAGAACATTAATCCTATATTAAAATTTATCTAATGCATTTTTTGATTCTGGATCCTCACTATCATTTATGTCTACCCATTTTCTAATAAAATTGTAAATTTCATAGTTAATTTTAGAATGGAGTTATCAATTAAAACTCATAGGGTAAGTATCACTGCAAAAAGGATGTGTTAATGGAATCCCCAGTATGAAACATAAGAATGATTTACTTTCTGACCTCATTTTCATACATATGAATTACTTGGATATAATTCTGGGTATGGACATGATTTCAAATAACAAAGAAAATTTATTTTACTAGAAGTAGTAAATTACAATTTTTAAGGAAGATATATAATTACTTATATTTAGAGAAGAGACTTCAGTATCTGTTATAAATATAGATCCATCCATAGTAGCTCTGTTAAATGAAATTATTAGGTAGAAGATAAAAAAAATATTTTATGGAGAATGTAATCTTCAAATTGATGATGTCCTATTTTATATATGTATGACAATATATTTCCTAAGGAAGTTCCTAGACATCACCCTGTGTGTGATTTTGATTTTTACATTAAAACAATCCTTGATTCAAGAAAAATATCAATGACTCCATACAGAATATCCATAATGGAACTAGTGGAGTTGAAGAAACAACTAGAGGAGTTTGGTGATAAGGGATTTATTCTCCCTAGTGGTTCACCATGGGGAGCCCTTTTTCTCTTCAATAAGAAGATATATGGATCCTTTTCATTGTTAATTGATATAAGGGAAATCAATGATTTTATGATAAATAACTGGTGTAATTTTCCACTCATTCTTTTCTTATTTGACCAACTTCACAGTGTACAATATTTTCCAAAGATCGAACATCATTTTTGTATTTTTTAAATTGTGAGTAAATAATGAATATGTTTTAAAGAGATATTTTTGACCTATGTATATATAATATGAGTTAATTCTATTTGGATTTAATAATACACCTTATTTTTTATTGGTATAATAAATAGAGTATTCATGGAATATATTGGTGATTTTCATCTTCTATTCATTGATGTTATTTTAGTGAATTATAAAAACTACGAGGATCATGACAATAACTTGAGTATTATTATTGAGACTCTTACAAAGAAATAGTTATAAGATATGATTATTATGTGTGATTTATATCATTAAGAATTTTCTTCTATAGGATATATTGTCTCTATGAAATAAATCTCAATTGATCATGTGATGTCAAATGCAGTCAGATAATGGTTTATACTAAACAACATAACCTAAGTATGCAGCTTCATTGGTTTGGTTGGTTACTATCAGAAATTCATTTAGAATTTTACTTGATTCTATAACCCATTAACAAATCGTTCATGTAAAAGGGGGAATTTGTTTAAAAAGGGAATCTGTGGAATTTTTAATGAACTAAATAGGTTATTGGACAATGCTCATATTTTGACTCTACGGTATGGAAATTATTGGTTTATAATATATAGTGATTTATAAAATACTGGAATCTATTCTCTCCTAATGTATAATGATAAATTTATTACAGGTGTCAATTAAATTGAATACTCATGTTAAAAACCATCCAACCCATGATCTTGATTTAGTAGCTATATTCTTTTCCATGAATATTTAGTGACGTTATCAGTATGGTGAATGATATAAGATATAAATAGATCATAAAGACTAAAATAAATACTTTCATAGACATATATCAATATGAGACAATGGTTATGTCTTTAGATACTCACGGATTATGATTTCTCAATACATTGCCTCCTTGGAAAAAAAAATAAGTATGCAGATGCATTGATAAGGAAATATCATGGATTTCGGAACCAAATGAGTATTGAGAGGGATCGTGTGTTCCTGGATATTGTAAATATGTACATGTGGATCATTAAATAATGGTATACATCACTCATTTTTCATATTATTGGGAAAAAAATGTTATTATAAAATGTAAAAAGTTCTCATTTTGATGATTAGAACTTTCAGAAGAAAATTATTTCGATGAATGATGGGAAACTCAAACACTATGTTTTTGAAGATGGTGTTATATAATTTATTCAGGGATTATGTGTTCCATATTTACCTTAGATAAAAAGGGAATTGTTTAATGAATCTCATATCTCAAATTTCTCTATACACCCTGGTAGCACAGTGATGTATATGGACTTTAGGAGACATTTTTGGTTTCATAACATGAATTGAGAAAATTGATGATTATGTGTCTAGATGTTTAGTTTTTAAAAAAGTGAAATATGTGAGTTATAATTATATATAATTAATGTAACCACTTTCTATTTTTGTGTGTAAGTGGGATTACATCACTATGGAACTCATCATATGACTACCAAACACACCTTGAATGAATGATACAATATGGGTTATCATTAATTTCCTTACCAAATATGCACATTTATATTGTATAAGAAAAGATTTACCTCTTGATTTCATTAAAAGTATCTATATTAATAATTGTTTAAGACTTTATGTCTCACCTATTTCAATTGGCAATGGTCAATATCCACTTTTTAAATTGAAATTCTAGACGACTCTTAAAAATATCTTGAGACTTAGCATCATTTTGGCACCAACTACCATCTTAAAACTGATGAATGGAATAGAAAGAATATTAAAACAATTTAACACATATTTGGTCATTATCACTTGAAATTTTAGGTATTTTTTATTATTATTTACATTTTGTGGTGTTTTCCTAAAATAATGGATTCTATTCAAGTATCCAAATGGAAATGTATGAAGCAGTATAAGAGAAGAGTTGTTCTTATACAAATTTATGTTATGATATTGGTGAAAGGAAACTCATAAACCCATTTGATTAATATAATATAAAAAAATTAAAGGATATTCATTACCACATTAAAGAAACTCAATATGTGTAAAAGATTTTTGTCGATAATTAGAGGAATGATTTTTAATTCCAAGTGAGAGATCATTTATACTTGAAATATCTACATGGAAGGGTCTTATAAGGTATAGTAATAAATGGAAGGCTAGTATTATGTAAAATAGGACTTTTAAAATCCTTGAAATAATTATAGTTGTATCTTATCATTTGGAAATGCTTCCAAATCTATCAAAAGTACCTGATGTGTTCCGTATATCATTATTAAGAAATTACAAATGAGACCAAACACATGTTCTCACCACATATGAAATAGTATTGGAATATAATCTATCCTAATATGAAGATCTATATATAGATTCTTAATACTATAGGGAATCATTTGAGTAATTGGACAAATTTACAGGAATATGTAATTTGGATAAATCATAAAAATATAGTAAGTCATGTGGGAATGAAAGGATATTATGAAGGAAAAATACTCTGATCTATTTATATTGTATATACATTAAATTTCACGGATTAAATTATTTAAGGATATGAGAATGTAGTATCTCAAATCTTTACAATATATATTTTTTTTAATAAATTTAAGTTCATCTACCACTTGTGATACACACAACACCAGGTTAAAATTAAACACAATAATCTATTGAAATATTTTCTAAACATGACTTTTATAACCTAGCCATTACATTAATGGTTATGAATATATATAAATTATAAAAATTTTATATTTTACACATGTATAATTTTTATATATTGATTATAAATGAAAATATGAATAATTTTTAAGAAGAATAAATATTTTCTCAAAAACTGATTTTTTTTCTATTAGATGGTTTAGTCGCACTATTTGTAGATGATTTAAAATTAAATTCTAATACTTTTAGAATATTTATTTTTTAAAAAACATAATATTTGGAAATTTACGTCTGAAATTATCATTGGGTGAATTTTTGGGAGTTTTTTGAAAATAATAATTTTTATTAATAGTGAAAAAAACTAAATTTTAATTGACAAATACATTTTCATTTAAATAATATTTAATGATAAATTTTATATTATTATTTTTCAAAAGTAACAATTGTGAAATTTTATATCCATTAATCCAATTTATGTCACTGGAATAATGTACATATTTAATTCTTACATAAAAACTTTTTATGCTTTAGAACATTATTTATTTAAAATTTTGATTTATCATCGGATCTATAGGAATAATTTTAAATTAAAATCATTATATTATACAAATTAAATTATAAAAAATGTATTTGATATTATAGATTAGAATAATTTATATTATATGATAATTCCAATTTGATTTTTAATTAATATAAATAGTGAAATATTATAAATTAATTACCATGCTCAAGGTAATATTTGATACATTACGGGTTAAACTAAAAAGATAAAGGAAAAATTGACCCAAAAACTTATATAAATTTATTATTTACACATAGTTTATGATTATAAATACTTATGTCCTATAAGACTATATTTTTTACCCTTTATTTATTTGAAAAATGTGGGTACACCTTTTTCTTTCGAAAATTTATCAAGTGTGCCACTCACTAAACTTTTAAAAGGCCACCCACTACCATATATTATTAACATAGTAAAAAATTAGTGTCTAAAAAATAGGAACATAAAAAAATAATTTATTTTAATTCTATAATTAAATTGTTGACATCATTCTAAATTTATTAAAGAATAAGTGGTATTTATAGAAATTAATGAATTTATACTGATGAAATAGTAACTTAACCTTAGGAATAGTAATATAGATAATAGAATGGTAACCTAACTTATGAAATTATTACTAAAATTTATTTATCATAGAAGTGAAAATATGATATATTTATATCATGGAATATGTAAATATATTTTTTTAAAGTGATAAATTTAGTGTTCGTATTATTGTGACACCTAATGGTTTGTCTATAATTTTATAATTAATAAAATTATTTAAAAGAAAATATATTTTCAAAAAATAGATTCATAAATTAATATTATATTTTCATATTGTTAAAGGATAATTTATGAAACCTTAATTATTTTTTCAAAGTGTTAAAAAATCATTTTTTGTTTTAAATTTTTTATTTTCTAAATAAATTATCATATTAATTAAAAAATAAATTTGTCTTATTTAAATTTTTTTTATAAAATGGAGTTAGTTTATTAATAATAAATTTAGCAAAATATTTAGGTTGAATTTTTTATATTTTTTTGAAATACATGCATTTTTTTGAATTGTGAAATATGGCAATTTACCGTATAAACTAAATATATGAATTATTGATTAATAGATGTTGTATGGGTGATGTAAGTCCAATAGAAGAAATCCCCTTTTATTTTATTTTAAATTCTCTATCTTTTCTTATACATTATTAACCTACCCTTAAAAAAGTGGAATTAAAACCAAAATATCTTTTATATATTATAATATTATCATGTTTTCGAAAACATTAATCATTAAAATTCTTCTCTTCTCCCTTTCATTCTAAAAATGAGAACACCATCCGTGATGTGTTGATTTTCCTCTATCATGGGTGATACACATAATTATTTATCAGTACCTTAAATTCTGGTTGTGAAACCATTATTATGGTTAAATCATATTTTATTGTATATATTTTAAGTTATTTTATGTTCTGTAACCAATATGTAAACATGATATTTAAAAAAAAATTATATAAGTTCGTGATAATTATAAATACCACCAAAATAAACAGACTCGTTCTTATTAATGTTTTATCAAATGATTCAACCTCATATCAAAAAAATGATATATGGTACCATTTATAATTTTATATACATATTAACACCATTTAATTCCACTTCTAGAGTTTTCCTTCCATTCCTTAGGAAAATCCATAATGAACCTACCCTGGAAACCATGAAATAAACACACCAGAATCAATGATAATAGAAAAATATTATTAAAAAATGCATGGAATAATTTTATAAGTTTATCCTATAAGTAATTATAAATATTAATATTGTTTTATAATATATTAATAACATTATTTAAACCATTATATAGAAGGTTTGAACATGATTTATGTGTGATGAACCAGAGGTAAGGGAATTCTAAACCCAATTTCCATTCTTTGGGTTAACCATAATCTTCATTGATTTTGTTGTTAAAATATTATTTGTGAAATTATTTTATTATATTATGTTTATTTATGTTTATTTATAGTTTATAAACATATTACATTCATTTTTTATTTCTCACATCAATTAAATGATATTAGTAATGGGATTTCAATAAAAAATCTTCCCAAAATTATATTTTTTCAAAATTCAAAAGGAATGGTTTTATGATAGTATTTATATTTTATAATTGTAGATCTTGGTAATTGTTTATAATTATGCATGTGACCTATATCTACTTCTAACTAATTGGGTATTTTTATGTTGTAGGTCAATCGTATGGTTAATCCAACTTTAACTGTGATGGTTACAACATACGGTAGTCAAGAGGGTTGCATCATATGGTAGTCATTAGGGTTACATTACAAGGTAACTATGAGGATTAAAAATAATATGGTATCCATGAGGGTTACAATAAAAATAATTAATTCCCCAAGATACCATTATGGTATTATTTAGGTTTTCATTATTTTATAAAATTCACATGTTTTCAAAAAATAACTATACGATACTCATTAGGTGAGATGATTGTCTTAGTGAGAATTATTTCATAAGTTTATAATTATTCATATAATCACACTTTATATCCTTCTTTTTATGTCCATTATTGAGCTTTCTGGGCTCATCCCATGTTTTAAAATTTATTTTAGAGGGTTTAGGAATGGGTAGGAGAAAATGAGAAGCCACGATGAATTCCATGAAGTCTTTTTATGAAAATATTTCATATTTTTATTAAAAAAATTCTATTATAGTTAAAATGGATTCCATTTTAGTAGAAAACAAATTTGATTATTATGGGTTGATGTGTATATATTTTATCCAAATTTTCTAAAACTATAAATCAAAAAATATATTAAAGAATGTAAAGATGTGAATTAATGAGGAATTTACTAGATTGTGTAATGTTTAAGGCCATGTCCGTATATTTGGTTCAAAAATAACCTACCGAAATAACTTCTAAAATTCAAAACTCTCATCCTATAATAATAATTATTTTCTATAAATAAAACCTCATTAGGGTTTTCATATAAACCTAAGTAGGTTACCCAAAGAAGAGTTAATGTTTTGCGACGAGTGTATTTATTTTTTTTCCATCGACACTTCATTAAATTATTATTTAACCATGATAATAAAATAACATTATTATATTTCATATACTTATATGTAGTTATTTTAATGTAATGACCTAAAACCATCTCCATTATAATTATATGTTTTTTGAAATCATCATTCTTGAGTATGGCAGGCTACTGCCATAAAAACCATTGTCATTCATTTTTTCCATTACCAAATTTAACGATTGGGTAAGATGATAGATAATATAATTATATATATGATATTTATAATTTAATTATTTTTATAGTGTCATTATATCATATCTAATTTTTTTTTAATTTTCTTTTTATAGATGATACGGTAAAGTTTCTCATGTGTACGGTTGACTACCACACAATAAAGCGATGTGATTCATTTTCTAAAAATCCTTTAAATGGAATGTAATTGGGATAATTTTAATGAATATATGGGATATACATGAAAAAATTATTATATTCATGACAAATTTATAGTTTTTTAATGATAATATGTCATTTTATTTCTTACCTTTTCACTAACCCGAAGATGACAACATTGTTCGTGTACGTGTAGACTACACCTTCATGAAGCGATGTGACTCTCCTTTCATCACCACAAAACATGGATGATATATATATATATATATATTAAAAAAATTATATGTTATTTATAATATCATGAATATTATGGAAAGATGAAATATTACAGACCACCTTTACATAATTATCTTTGAAATATGGGATTGTTACTTATGCATATGTAATGCCTACAATCTCCATGATCTTAACACAATTCATTTATGAAAAATCATTTTTGGTATTTAAGGTAAACGTTATGTGTAAATATGATAATTATTTTATTATTATTATTTTCAAGACGATGAAACTATATAATATTCACAATAACCAAAAACATCATGGGAAATCATGACTGAAGAAACAAGGTAATTATCACCCGAAACAGAGAAAATAATGAAATATATTTAATAGATGGGTGATAACATTTGATAAAAGGATCATATAGTATATTAAAATTATTAATATGATTCATTTATTAATTAGCAAAACACATCGAACTATTATTCAAGATGGTAATTCACATTCAACTAAACCAATGTGTGAAGTAAGAGATTTCTTCTCAATTTCCCTTCATTATGGTATATTGTAAGGTTATGAACCAAATTACATTTTTATAGTGAATATATTTCCCCTTTAACATGTAATGTCATGATTAATTCTTAATTTATAGGATTTTAATTTTCACTTATAATTATTTCATTCAAGGTTATATAACATAAAAATTACTAAGTGGTAAAAGTTATTAAACAATCTCACATTATTTTGTGCTTGATAACATTTTCTGGAAAAAATCACTTTCTTGGGTTCATTTTACATTATGAATTAAATTTATATTAATTTTCCATATCTTTTTTTGATTAATATTATTATTTCCTAAACCATATAACATTTTTTACATACAGTGTTTACTTTGAAATGTATTTGATTATTTGGGAAAATATTGGAAAATTTGTATCACCTAATCAGTATAAAAATTTAATGATAAGACATATTGATTCATGAATGAAGTTAATAGATTTATATGTGATGAATTAGTTAGAACTATAGTGACAGGTGGGGTCCAGCACAATATAGCCCCTTGATACATCAATTAGTCTCATGACACATATAAGATGACCAAATTAAATAGTATTTTACCAATAGTATTTAAATTACCTTATGAAGGTCTTCACAATAGAGGTATCACAATTTCAGAAATTATGAAATTCAATAATTAGAAATTTAATGAATTAATAATTCTATTCTTATTATCCATGATATTTTCTCAATGATGTTATCGTTTGATGTATTTAATTCTCATTTTATTTATTAAATCAAAATAAATTTTAGTAATTTACCTTTACATATTGGTTATGCCTTATCTATTGATAAAGTCATGTTATTTAAATGGGATGTGTGATCATTTATTTTTCTTTCCATGTATATTATTCTTTATAAATACATGACATCTTGTATTGTATATAACCCATAGAGAGGATTTAAGAGAACCCGTATTTTTTTCCTTTCACCATGATAAAAAGAAAAGATATTATCATGATTTTTATATGTTTTATTTTATTTTATTTATTTTATGTACTATGTTTTGTTTTCAGTTAGTAATGTATAATGGTTTCCATTTATTTATTTTATTCTCCAAAACTACTAAACTGATTGGTCCTCAAAATTCATTTCATTGTATCTATACTGATGTAATATAGTAGACACCAGATCTATACTACTGGGGTCATTGTCACAAAAAAAGACATTGAATAATAGAGAAATTAATTATTAGAACATTTTATAAATCTTATATTTTGGGGAAAATTTTTCCAATTGAAAGGGTAGAATTAAGATTGGGTTTTCAAACAGGAATTTTATGAACCATTTAGAGATTCAACGATAAAAAGGTGTATATAAATTTAAATTTTCTAGAAATATTCATGGGGGAATAAAATATAATTGGGTTTATAAAATTATAATCATATAATATCTTGATATAAATTCAAGTATAAACAATCCTAATTAAAATGATATTGAAACAAAAATCCCTTACAACTTTGGTATCTTTCAAATCCTAATCCCAATGAAAGAATTAATTCAAATGAATCATTAAATATCATTAACTCAAGGATATTCATGATATGACATGATAATATGGAATTAGATAAAACTCATAAATAATAGAGAGATTATGTGTAACAATTTTAAATCCAAAAAAGTGGAAATATATAATTAAATAGTTTAGAGATAAATTAATACATAATGATATCATAATAATGTAAATGAAGAAGTGTTATAAACTAATGGGTGAAAACTGAGTTTACAAACCCTTAACATTTGGTAACATTAATTTTATATTACCTTGGAATAAATAATTAGAATTTTAACATAAAATATCATTTATTATAAAGGATACATTAATAATGAATAAATTAGATTATATAAACTATGTAAAAGAATATACATACATAATATTAAAATATGCCTCTATGAACGAAAATTGAGACGAGAATACTTTCCTTGAGTCCCAAATTTCTATGTAAATCCTTTAAATCCTATATAATAAAATTTTATCAATTATTAAAATTTTCAAGAATATTTGTCTATTTTATTAATAAATTATTAAACCATTTTATACTTTTATTTTAGTGAGATGTTTAATTACATTAATTGGTTAACTCAATCTCATTTATTTTGATGATGCTCGATACATCATTTAAAAATGGATATGGTATGTATATATTAGTCAAAGTAGAAGTATTTACAAAATATTAATATCATATATAATTAAATGATTATGATTTTTATAAATTAATAATAATTATGATATAATATCTGAATGATGGTTATGAATAATTATTTATTTTACAATCATGGAGTTGACAGGTCGTACGTGCTCATTAGTAACATTTTAATTTTTCATTGAGAATAATTGAAAATAATTTAGTACCATTTTATCATCAAAGAAGTAATATTATATCATAAATATCATATATATAAATATATATATATTAAACCCATCATTAAAACCTACCATGAGAGTTGGTGATGGGAAATAAAGTACATCACTCTACGAGGCTGCAGTTTACTCCACATAAGAATGATGAATTCATTTCCTAATTGAATGAATAAAGAGATGATTAAAAGTTATTCTGCCAATATAACTCAAGATAAGTATAATTAAGATACCAATGTTATTATTTAATCATGTTTTAAAAAAATTTTAAATGAGGCGAAATAAAAAATAATACTAAAAAAATCTATTAAAAGATATACATCTTCTTCAAAAACCACTTCTTACTTTACTCAATAAGACCTCTAAAGATGAACTTATACCCAAAATAAGACCTCTATAACTTTTGGAGGGAATTTATAAAGGGATTTAGATAGATATGGTTGATGATCGAATAATCGATTGGGGTGAGGAAGAGAGGTGATGAGGTTTCATTTTATATGTGAGTGGAGTGATATTTTTTGAATTAAAAAGAATATTAAATAATATATCTTTCCTAATCATGTAAGGTGGAACAAATATATCCCAATTTAGAATATAATCTATGATATGGTCTAAATCAGACTATCTAGTCCCATTTTGATAGTGTTGGAGGTATTTTATGCCTTTTATCCTAATTAAATAACTTTAAACACATTTTGACCTTAACCATAATATCATAAATTTTGACCATGATAATTTAATTATTTGACCAAAAATAAAAAGGGAATTCCAAAAAAACGATGATTAAAAATTTTAAATCCAATTTATTATATTTTATTTATATATGTGGATAAAATGAATTTAAATATACGAACAAAGATCATAAGAAAATTAGTTTTTATGAAAATACCGAATTTTAGAGAAAAAATCATTTCACATTACAATTAAGTAATAAATTGATTTCAATTTTTTTGATTAAATAATATAATGTAATGTTTTTATACTATTGGATCAAGCAAAAACCAAATGAATTTTTCAATCCAGGGAATTAAATGAAAATCCCAAAAATAGTTTTTAATTCTAAAAAAATATAACGTATCTTTATAAAATTCAATATTGGGTTTAAAATTTCAAAATATCATTTAATGAAACATTATTTTTCACTTTAATAATATCATTTGATAGTAATATAATAAGATAATGTAATGTGTTATGGTTGTTTTAATGTTTTAACCTACATTTTTAAACTCCTTTACACCAATTTTCAGTTTACCAATGGGATAAGTATTACCACAATTTCTATCAACATTGACTAAAACTGAAAGATACAAATTTAAAAACATTTGACCTCATGATTCGAAAAATGGAGTATATTTTTTATGATTTATTTTTTATAATAGAATGAAATTAATTTTGGAATAAAATAAAAAAATAAAAGAATTTTATTTGAAGAAAATTTTGGTTTTAACTTTAAATATTTATTTATACCAAAATAAGGAACAATATGGATTCCAATGTAATTAATTCGATGATTTTAAATTAAATAATATATTGGTTACATTTATTTAAAATTAAAATCATTATTTAAATTTCTAATTAAAGGAAATGACATTTTAAAAAATGGTATTTTTCATTATTGCCTGAAAAGTTGATATTTTCTGAAAAATTAAAATATTTCACATAATGCTAATTTTTATATAATAGATTAAAAAATAATATATTTTTTATCAAATAAATATAATAAATTTTTTATCGATTATTTAAAATTTTTAGTCATAAAAAGCAATGAAACCCATTTATTATGAATAAAATGAATTTAAAAATGGATTTTCTATTTTCTAAAAATTAGTAAATATGTTTCTATTGATTAAAACCTATATATATATTTCAAAATTTGGTTACTTATACTCATAACATCTATATTAAAATCTTGGTAATGATGGTCATATTTAAAATAATATTATTTTTTGGTATCCTTATACTCAGTTTTTCATATCATATATAATATCAATCACATTTTTCTTTTTAAAATATTAGGGTGTCAGCTACCCCAAATTTTAATAATTTGTGTCCTTGAAATTTAAATTTTATCATTCAAATCAATTTTTTGAAATTATAAAATTGACATTTTTTAAAACTAACATCAAAAAATTGTTAATAAAACATTCATTTGGGAAAATGAAAGGAAAATATAACCATCACATAAACTAACACATTATCATGTTCCTAAATTACAGAACATTATTTGGAAGTGAAAATATAGAAATAGAGGAAAAAAATTGTTTCAAAATAATGATGAATATTATTATAGAACATTGATCCCAATAATATGAATGATCATGATAAAGTCAATTACTATAAAACCATAAACCAATAAAGTGTAAAAAAGATCATTGATTCATAAAAACTAAAAGTTATAGGATCATGTTTCTTATGATCTACGTACTTTTTTAAGTAATTCATTTACCATATTGACTAGGGATATATATAAATATACTAACTTTGTATGTATATGATCATTCATTAAACAATTTCCACCACAATATCATATTTTTCTCTGAATGATGAGTATTCACGATGAATTTTTCACTCCTAATGTAGAAAAATTAACATATAATGGTTGGAATAATCCAAAAAGCTATAAACAGATGTTCAAAATATATTTGGATATCAAAAAAAAACTAAAATGGTTAAAATAAGGAATGATAATATCAAAATTTTATAATCTTTCTAATGAAGAAATAATACATTAATATAAAAAATTCAATAGTCATTCTACATGTTTAAACAAAATAATTCCAAAAATTAATAACCCTATATCCTAAAAATCATAATTGAACTCAATTTTAAATATTTTTTTAACAAAAATATTTACCTCATATATTTTACTGTACATTTCAAATAATGTAACAATATTATTCCAAAATAAAACTTCACATTAAAACAATGGGTAACATATACCTCAGCCCAATAAAATATATCCCAAAATATTATTAATCCCCATAAAATCTAATCCCATAAAACCTAAAATGGTGTTTATATGTCTTTTAATATATCATAAAACATAATATTTTAAATCCATGATTGTATCCATAACTATTAAGTTGACCTCAAATGATAACCTCATAATATCCAAAGCTATCTAAACATTTCCTCTAATACCAACAATAAAAACCCCAAACACACTTTCTTAGATCTAATGTTAAAAACATAATATTTACAGCTCTAGACTTGATACTAATAAATGTGACCCAATTGTATAAATCCAAAAAATATAACATCAACTAGAAATATAGGATCACATACAAGAAAATTTTATGTTTAGAGTTTTTGATAATTGGGACAAATAATTATCTAAAAACATTAATTGTTTAAAAATTGGTTTATAAAAATATATTACATAACCCAATAATTACTTCATATATAGTATCCTTTCTGTGTATAACATACTTAAAACATTTCATCACAAACTGTGGAAACAGAAACAAAATAATGGTGAAATGAAACTCTTAGTAAGGGTAAACATAATCATTAACAATTGAGTGTCAACATTGAGGATAAAATTAGAGTTATGGTATGATAAAAAAATAAAATCATACTAGAATTACATAAGATAATTCATTCCCAGCGAAAATTATATCATAAAACATGTGACATGGAATAAGGATTCACTAAGTAATGAGTCATGGGAACCAATAATAATGATCCATTTGATAACAATATTTATCAATGAATCCATTAAAAAATCATTATAATCATAAATAAAACTTGTTTATATATTATGAAATTATCTATATATTACTCTCACAACTAATATTACAAGTTTATTAAACAATATTAATGAAATCCAATATAATTATTTGGAGAACATAGTCATTACCCAATGTAATAGAGGGCTAGAACAGACTCACACGTCCTTAGTTTCTTACGTTACCACCCATCCTTGGTTTCTAGTAGAAACACCCAGCATGGATTGTAATGGCACCACTAGTAATAATAATTTATTTCAAATTTCCATAACATGAATAAAGTAGATAAATATTTCATTTCATTATAAAACTCATAGAAACGACCACCTTTCCTTTAATAACGTTATTAACTCATTGAAAAAAATCATTTTCATGAACATATATTTGTAAAAATAATAATATATCCATGGAAACAATAATTATTGTACTATATCAATGTATCCCCAATGTAGTATAATTAATATTCCGGTTTATTGATATTTGTTAATAAAAATACCATTTATTGATAATTAAAACCCACCTTTATCAAAATACACATTTTTAGTGAAACACATGAATTTGAAAAAAGAAAAATGTAAAGAATATTAAGAAATGTGTTTTATTTTAAAATAACCATGGAAATATGTAATGTAAGATTCAATGAATTGAGAGGTCATGATAGAGAGAAATTTTATTCATTTTGTAATTGTTAAAATGGAGATTGTATTCACACCTTTTGTAAAAATCAACATGTTTAGAAAAATGAAAAGAAGAATGTTTTTAAAACATTTTTAAAGAGACATTGATGTGTAAAAATTAATTTAAGAAACCATTTAAAAATTTTCAAATACATTTCAGTAAACACAATTATGTGATAAAATATTTTACAACTGAAAGGGGACGGTTAAGATTTATTTAAAATTAATTAATATTATAAACCATTTTATTAATCAATGATAGAAAAATTCTAATGGAAAATTAAATTTCCATAAATATACATAGGATAAGGAGATATAAATGTATATATCAAATAAAAATCATATAATTACAATGAATAAAATTCAATCATAAATAATCTCAATTGAAATTGGATTGAAATATAAACTCTATACAATGGTAACTTTCAAATTGTATACTCATGATAGATAATAGTCAAATTAAACTTTAAATATAATGAACATTAGGATAATAAATATATAACTTTTTAATGGGGAAGTATATACACCTCAAAAAGAATAAATGTTCATAAGATAATATCATGTTCCAAAGAAAGAGAATTTGAGATGAATAACCCTTAAAAAATCATATAATTGAATTGATAATTGATCAATGAAGATATTATATTTACAAAATTTAAATCCACCTTATAAATGTGAAAATATAAAATAAAATTATTTATATAATCAGTCATATATAATCATGGCATAACATGGTAAATGAAGAAGACTTATATCTTAATGCAAGAAAATTGTGTTAAGAAAACCTTACAACTTGGAAACATTCATGTAAAAATCCCTTGGTTGAAATAATTTGAATTGAAACATAAAATAAGATGAATTATTGAGAACTCAAGATATATCATTTAAAATGTGAGTATCTTCACCATGTAAAATAAATTAGGTGCATAAAATTAAAATATTACATAATTTATAGAAATTGAGATGAAATCCCTTACTTCGAGTCCAGAAGTGCTATGTACAATATGACAATAAATTAGAATAAAAAAATATAATTTATATAATTTTTAATATTTTTTTTATTTTTATTAATTTATAATTATAAAATTTATTTTACAGAATTTATTACCATATCTAATTACTAGATCTGTTAAGCCCTCACAAGTTTTTTTGAAGATCTGCGGATCATAATTTCAAAAAAGTGGCTTGTGTCTGATTATTATGGTCAAATAAGTAATTGTTATGTCATCTCAGGAATAATAAACCTGAAAATATTATAATTTTATAACATAATTATACTAATAATTCCAAACATGAATTAAGGTAATGAAAAATGAGTTATGTTACATCTAGGGAGATGGTTGGTCACACATATACCTGAGTAATATATATTTTTCAAATTACATTATTGAAAGAAGATAATATCATTTTATATTTATAGAATTATTATTATATCATAACTAAAAAATATATTTATATGTTAAATCCATCATTATAACCATCCCTGATAAGTGGTGAAGGACAACTAATTACACTGGTTCACAAGGAAACAGTCCACCATACACATGATTGATTCATCCATTTATGATTTGAATGAAGAAACAGATGGATATAAGTTATGAAATTACAATTAAAAAATTAATTTATACGTATCGTAATGGTGTTTTTATTTCAACATGATTGAAAAAATATCATACACTTTGTCCGATAACCTCATTTTCTTTATACATTAATCCCTCTAAGGATGGAATTCATAAGAAATAAAAATCAATAATAAGTGGAGATATATTTTTTAGATTTGGGTAGATATTTTCAGTGATAGAGTTCACTAAATGTGTGAGTAATATAAGATATGAGGTTACCTTTTATATGTGAGTGGAGGCGTTTTTTGGAATTTTTTAAAATATTTAACAATATAAATATCATACTCTTTTCAAATGGAACAAAAAACCCATAATTCTAATATATATTTTTATAAGGAATAAATAATTTCCCAAAAATAATATTTTAAAAATTATTTGAAACATTGTAATATTTATCACATAACTAAATCACATTAAACACAATTTAACATTAACAATCATAACTTAAATGTTTTACACTGAAAAATTAAATATATAAAATAAAATAAAATATTAATTTAAAATATATATCATAATGTTGAAAAAATATATATAATCCATTTAATCAAATAAAATTTCAATATTTGAATGAAATTAATTTTAGTATTTGAAGAAAAAATGCTTAAACTCCATTATTAATAAAAAACACAATTTTAGATTAAAAATTATTTCCCCTTAAAATAAACTAAAATTTTGATTCTAATTATTATAATTGTTAAATAAAAAAATTAAGGTTTTTTGATATTTGGATCATACCAAAACATAATATAGTATTTGGACTATCCAATAAATGCAATGACCCAAAATAATTTTTAATTTGAATAAAATATAGCTTGTTTTTATAAAAGCCAAAATTGGGTTACAAATATCAAAATAATGTACTAAAGGAAATTATTTAAATAAATAATAAAAAAATTCATCAAAAACCAATCATATAATAGTAAAAAATGAATGTTTTATGGTTGTTTTCATGTTTCACAATATAGTTTTAACATTATTTTCCTAATTTAATGTTTGACGATGTGATTAATTTTACCATGAGTACTATTCATAATTACAGAAAATAAAATGGACCTATTTAAAAATTTAGAACCAATTTTAATCCAATTGAATGAATAATGGGGATTTTTAATGAGTAGAAATGAAATTTTAATGAAAATCATTATTGTTCACCACTTAATGAATAATCAATATTTTAAAAAATATCCCAAAATTTTACCCTACGATAATTTTATCTGCTAATTTCATCAATTATATAATTTTTATCAAATAAAATTTAGAAAATATAAATGATTTAATTATAGTATTTTCTTATAACAACCAATAATAACTATTTAAAAAAACACATTTTTGATGAATAAAATGACTTTAAAAAAATTTAGTGTTTATTTCTTAATAATTAATCAATAAACATGTATTGATTTTGATGTGTATATATATATATTATAATTTAGTTCCACATATTTTTACTCAACAAAGGTATTTCTTGGAGATTTCAATCATATTTAAAATAATATTATTTTATGATATGTTTGAAATTTCTGCCACATGTCATATATGCTATAAAAATAGTATTCATTATTAAATCTTAGGTTATTACATTACTCATTAATAGTTTTTAGTTAGAGATATGAAATGGCTTCCTGGATATGTGGTAGAAATTTCCTCAAGATGTAATGAGTGAACAAAACCTTAAAAATATTGAAAAGAAAAAGAATTTTTATAGTCTTTAATATGAGATATGAGACTATAATATTTGTAAGGTTTTTTTTGAAATAATCTTAAATGGGTTCAATAATATAATAAATAGTTTCATCTGACCCAAATGACTAAAAACCTTAAATGAGGTCAATAATATAATCTTAAATTAGTTAAATAATATAATTAATTGTTTCATATGACATTATGTCATCACTATATGATGTTCATACCTAATTATTTTTTTCATTAAATATTAAAGTTATAATGGGTAATATTTTATATTAAGTTATGGAGAATACAAACCAGAGACAAAATGTGATTGTGTGTCAGATGAGCCATAATATTTACAACATATATATTTTCATACGCTATATATTTAGTATAATAGTTTTTCATGTTTCATATTCAGATTCTTATTTTACCTAAGGATATATATGATACCCAACATAATAACCTTTATACATTGATACTTTTTTCAACCAACCTTAATGTTGAGCTAATGAATTTTTGGTTGGGTGTGTTGTTGATTATATCATTAGTTGAGTATAATCAAGATTGTATCATTCCTCTTGAATTAAGAGTCTGACATATCAACCCTAAATTGGGATAGATCAAAGGATTTTATGATTGTACCTATATATGTGACATGTATTGTTCTTATCAATTTGATAAGAGGCATATGACTTGTTCACTAACTAGAATGAACGTCTTGTGGTGTGTTTATACATATATTTAGTCTATACTCTGAGGTTCCATTATGTATCAGCATATACCCAGGATTGATATTTTTCAGGTCATATGGTTACATGATGTATTGAATAACGATTTTTCTTGATCATGTATACTTTTATATGATAAAGTCTGTGGACTCATCTATTCACATATATGTGTTTAATAGATACTTCAAAAGATATCACTGTAGCTCAAATAACAGTAATTATTTTTTAGAGGATTCTCTTTACTTATATTTATGATTTCAAGAATTAAAATTTCCTCTCAATGAAACAAAGGTACATGGGGTCACAAAATGTGGCTGAATAGACATGGATTATTTTTTATAAAACATAGTGAGATATGTTATTGATGTTTTATAGTTTATCTAGTGTGATTTTTGGCTAAAACATTACAAGGTATTGCATATAATGTGATATATATTTCAATTAATAGTATATTTCATAATTGTTTTGGAAACATAATAATATTATTGGGATATGGTTCCAAAAATTGTTTAATATGATACAATATTAAGTGAAATGACAAAAATCCTATATATCACTATTGTTAGTGTTAGAATTATAGAGGTATTAACTAAATATAATCTAAATCATATGACATTTCTGGATATAACACATTGAATGGGATGAGAATTTTATAGGGAATGAAATGTATTAATCCATGTAGCATATTATGACTTGGAGTAGGTATATACTAAGGCATGATATAGGGATATCATGATTATTCATAGATTATTATATTATATGATATATATATATATATATATTCAATATCATAAGTGTTGTGATATAATTAAACATATTTTATGATTAAAATAGAAGATGATGATTGATAAATAAGTCATAAATTAAGTGTTAATAATGAATTAATATAAAAAAATAAGATATTATTAAAAATTAATGATTCATTTTGTGAAAAGTATTTGAGAATGTAGAATACATTTTATTGAAAAGTGCATGATCTAGGTTTAAAATAATTATATCTTAATTCAATAAAGGATAATTATTTAACATTTAGGTAAATTCATGGAAGGGTTAGAGAGTGTCCCCAAGGCCTATATAAGTGAACCTATGGGCCCAAAAATAGAATCAAAATTTCCCAAAATGGTAATGAAAACTCTGTTAGAAAAAAACAGAGAATATATTTTTAGGTCAACTTTTTTAAAAAAGGTGGATAGATTCCATTAAAATTACTCAAATTGATATTAAATAATATTTATAAGGGGTTTAAAAACATCTATTGATGTTATAGGATTTTTAGCAGAGGAACCAAACTACATCATAGTTTATATAATGATTTCATCGTGAGTCCATGAGTTATGAGAAAATGATTGAGATATATAAGATTATTTTTCTCAAGGTTATCAAAATATATTTGGTATAAAAAAAATTCCTTGAATAAATTACACACTAATGGTTGATTTTATATAATTATTAAACTTTTATAGAAACTATTTAGTTATAAGGGAATTGTGGAAATTCATTTTATAGTCTGGATTCTATAAAATAAAGGAGGAAAAAACAAAGAATATAAATAAACAATATTTTGGTATAATGACATGATGAAGGAAGATATTTTAAAATATCTCTATCCAAAATGGGAATTTCTAATGATTCTTTGAATAAAAAATACTCATGGTTCAGAATCTAGAGAGTCTATTGAATGGATAAAGTATACCATATCATGATAATTTGACAATACACCATGGTGACCAATGAGTATGAATTTTAAATTGTATAAAAAATAAAAAAAATTAGAGAAGAATGTTTCTTGGTCAATTATTATAGTTTAACACCCAATTTACCCATACCACTAAATTGATTACTAGACTAGTTGTTTCCATGTGACCCGAGGTGAACATCTCCATACTCTAATTGATTCTGACTAAATGTAAGGGAATGTGGAATGATTTTAGGGAGACAAATCCCATATTATGATAAATAATATTATTTACAAAATGGGAAGAACACAATGTAATAATCAATAAAAATATCAAATATATATATAATAAGTTTGAGGATGATTTATTATGTAATAAAATTATATAAAAGTAAAAATGTTCTCTCATGGTCCAATCATATTTATACATATAAAAAATTACCAAAACAAACCATCATCATAACATCAAGGAGAAACCCATACCATCTCTAAAATCCTACATCTTTCAATGCAACCTCTGCATATCCATGACCACTAGGTTCCTAATATAAAACATTTTACCTCACATAGACCAAGAACCTTAATTTTTTAATGAATTATAGAGGGCACATTCATGGTGTGAATTTGAAATAAATAAGCTACCACCAATGATGTCCCAATATAATATTATTACATAATCTAGTGTATATAAAAATTGAATAAACATCCATAAATAATTATTTACAACACCCACTCGCCCAGTCTCATCACTTTATTATGATCCTCTAAGTATAGTATCTAGTTATAAAGAGGAATGAATTATCAAAACATTGTTTTAGTATAAGTACCCTCATCCACCCAATCAAACATGTGTCACTTTGGAAATATATCCTCCATAACCAAATTTTCCATCATATGTTCACCATGATACCCACCAGAATATACTTGATTCATTCCATAATCCAATCCAAATATATCTCTTAACATTGTTAGAAGCATACTCATATCCATTTTCTACTCTCTCACTGCTAACCATCGACTATATGATGTTCTACCCTATATATCAGTGGTCAAAACTATCCACATACTTCCTAATCTATAGATATTACCACCAAAAGAAGTATACCAAAACTACTTATAGGTTATAATCAATTTGTAAATGAATAGAATAACCCCATCGACCATCCCTAATGACCAAAAATTTAAAGCATCTACTATAAAAAAATCCATAATAGAGTAAATTAACTATTTCCAACAGGAAAATACCTCTAACAAATTCTATAAAGGTTATAAATCACCCCACCCGAATCCCTTAAATAAAATTATTCAATAAATTATTTAATATATGGAAGGTTTTGGAAACACTGTTCTTCATATCCAAAATTGGGAAAATACTATATGTTTACCAAAGAGCCTTAATTTAACAAATAACATTAAAATCCCAACATTATGATCAAGAACCTATACTACTCAATAGCCTTACTATCATAGATTTACTATTTAGAAACTTACTTTCCCATAATTAATAGCTATAAAAATTACTATGAATAGTATGTCTAGAAATATTAATAAACCTTTCTATTATCACTAAACCTTAAAAAAAATAATGAATCCATCACTCTTACTAAATCAACAAAACTAGGATCACTCAACCATACTAGGAATAGTGTTTCTAATAATTTCATACTCAATTTTCAATTACCAAAATTCAAGAAATATTCTACAAGAAAAAAAACCCAAATCTCCAAAAAAAAAATCATTTTTAAAGCATCCCAAACATCTTTATAAAATTAAATAATTGAAATTTTTTGAGAGAACACTTGAAAAAATACATATAATAAATATACTACCATGCCTTATCCCACACCCAAGGCATGTTCATTGGCCTATACTAATACTTCTAACACCTCTACTAAGTCCCTACACACATTATTGAAGCAATACATGACCCAAATATCTATTCAAAATACAATTGACCTTATAACCACCCCACCATATGATAACTCATCACCAAGATATCCCAAAAACATAACAACATACTCTTACCAACACTATAACATCCCAAAAAAGGAATTCTCACAATATCAGGACACCATAAATCACAACTATCTCTTCCCATCATACATAAAATACCCTAGAAACCCAATATAATAAATTAATTCCTTATGGAAATACTCATAAAAATTGGGATCATCTACCCAGTCTCACTATTATCAATTTACCCAATATAAGAATAGTATTCTACCTATCTGTTACACACACATGTTATCTAAACATAGACACCAATAATTATAACACCCACATGATACTTGATTCCAATACATCCCATATATATCACATTCGAAAATTATTCCATATACCTAACATTGAAAATTATTTCCATCATTCTTACTACAAACCTCTAAATATATATAGTTTTATGCCTTACACTGTGTATATTTTCTGGATCACATATAGCTTAACTATTTCCCAACTACCCAATGTTTCTCCTCATAATGGGGTTGTAACCAGTAATTTCCACTCCCCCCAATCCTAGGTATCTCATTGAATTCTATATCCTGCATGTTGAGTTTTATCGTGAATATAATCTCCTAGACTAGTTACAAGTCCAACCACATATTCCAAAGTCTTAATGAGTCTAGGAATCTCTATTATCATTGAGGTCCTCTGAAAAAACACTTATAAATTACTCATATGGATTCACACTTTTCAATTCTTCAATGATTTTTCACAAGGATCTTATACATGTAGTATATTTCCACATTGGAATAATTTCACCAATAACCCATTTTATAGAAAGTGTGTCTCCGACCATCATCATTGGAGATCATAAAAAATTCATGAACCTCCCAAAATTATACCTAACATATGCCTCTCCCTCTTACAATTATATAAAATCATGGGCTCTATCTACCCTCAATTTATAAAGGATTATGTTCTTGAAGAACATGGGGTCAAAGTATTTCCCTGATAAACCATCTTACCTTCAATATTGTACATGCAAGTCCCACCATTATTTTTATGTTCCTCTGAGCATATAGTTTTCTAATTTAACCCTTTATCCAAGGGGTGTCACAATATGGTTAAATATCATATTTATAGACTATATTCGATACTCTTTCACTAGTGGTCCCGTATCCCCTAGAACAAAGGAAGATATTGTGACCACAAATCCCATAAAATTCATTCCTTGGATTGTTTTGATCTATATATTCCTTGATTAATTCTCTAGATGACTCAAACCTATATCTCTTTATGTTCTTCAACTCACTAGTTTCTTATGTAGTTATGTTGCTGGTCTCGAAGCCTTTACCTATGTATCATGCTCTATGCTTCCCTCAAAAACCTCATCTAGGTCACATATAGGTAGTTCCATGTCCTTGACCACCTAATGCTACAACAATGGCCTTATATGTGGCATCACTTATAGGAATAAAATTAAATACTTTATACAAATATAATAGTCTAGATATCAAAAATAGGTAAATATGTAATAAGAAACAAAAATCACTACCCTTATACCTCCATACCACACCAAGTCCCATATTATCCAGCCTCATGGACTTGTCTCCCCATATCAGGGTCATGTACTACACACATTATACACATGTTTGTTCGAATATTTTTTTATTCAATGCATCACATCCCTAGGCCAATTGAGTAGAATTTAACTAATAATATATATGATAAATCATTTTATAGGTTGTTTGTGGGACATTAAATAGCCAACCTACCTCTCATTTCTCAAAAAAATATACTTTTTATGGATAATTGAGAACAATTATTCCATGATACTATTCATGAATATTATACTTATCTATGTTTTGACACATTAAACATATTAACTATTACTTTTATTATAGGTTTCATAACAATATTACAAGTAACAAGAATATTCCTTATTATTCTTATATTTCTAACATGATGCATGAATACCCAACCTTCCATCTCAAGGGAATGTCTCTGAAAGAAAAATAAATAACATAAAATACCAATAAATCTGACTTACTAAATCAACTGTGACATAATTACTCGAACAACAATAAAATTTTTCATGGTATCATGGACATTAGATCTTTTAGTTCTGGTCCAAACACACAATATCAAATCTATCACTTGTTTTAAAAAAATCAAGAGACTTGAGGTCTACCATAACTAGAATAATGACTAGTTGTTCAATAACACATATTAAATAATACTTAGAAACCACCAATCTTCGTTTCCACATTGGAAAAAAATTTCTCAGTTTCTATAAAATAATAGAAAATATCTCATACTAATTTGTATTTCCCTTCCATCCTAGAGAAGTTAACTAAAACCTAGATTAGTGATCTCCACCTTTTTTAGGAATTCATCCGCATACTCCAAATGATGTAAAATAGTATTGAGGGTTGGTGGGTATTATTGTGGAGACTATTCCCTATAGTGATAAATAATTTTAATAATAAAAAAGACCCCTATAATGTAATAATGGAAAACAAGAGAAAATATATAATTAAACAGTTTGATAAATATTGACCATGTTATAGAGTCAAACAAAAGTAGATAGGGTCACCCCTGGGGAGATTATATATGTACATGTACAAAATAAGAAAAAGAAACCATCAGACAGAAAATAAGAAAGCACCTATCCAATATGTAAAATTATTCATATAGTTGTTCACAAACTATATATCCAATTCCACTTGGTTATACACATTAAATTTTCTTCCAAAAAATAATAAGAATTATAATTTCTAAATGAGTCCAAGATGACCGCTAAAGTGTGTAAGTAAAAACTTCGTCGTCCACCACCAAAAGGAATCCCTATAAAAAGTCTATATAAATAAGCATTCGATGAAAAATAAATAAATAATAATCAAAAATTATTTACGACACCTACTCAACCCATGCCTATAAATACGTGTAAAATGCTTTCCTTCCTCATCCAATGTCATTTTAGAACAATATATCAATGATATATAAAACTATAAGTTCCATAAATATCCCAATCAAACCCATACCGCATGGTAAATACATCATATATAACAAACATTTCCATCACAATTCCACAATGACACCTGATTGTAACAAACAATGTTAATTCCATAATCCAATACCAATAGATCACTCATCATGTTGAGTTACATTATCATATACAAGGGACTCTATATCACTATGAGTTGTGGCCTCTATAATTGGAACCTCTTACATATTGATGGGAAACACCTTCCATATATTCTACTTAATATATAGTGGTCCCCTCCCACAACAAGTGGAGTCAACCACCTCATGGGTCATACTCTATGTCCCCACAACACCAACGACCTATTCAAGCAACCATAGTCAGTGGAAATCACCAACATCATAAGAAACACCATCAGTGAACCTCTATAGCCACTCATAGAAATGGTCAACACCGTATACACCACAAAGAAAAACCCCCCAACAACATCATATCAAAAAATACTCAATCTCTATTATTTGATTCCATTCTCATCAAAATCTAAATCCATACAACCAAAACATATTATTCCAATTCGAAAATTTCCCCCATGGAACAACCACAAGTATCTCCTAGGTATAATGGATACCCCAAGAAGTTTCATTCCCAATCTCAAAACCATGACCTAACAGTAGGTCATTTATTACGTGGAATAAAACACATTTATATAAATGAAATATATATGGACCACATAACTGAATTTTTTAGTACTCAGGATGGAAATAAAATTTGATTGTTTCCCTTCTAATCAATAGATTTAGAATAATGTGAAAAAATACTTGTAATTATGGTTCTATAGGAGGGATGAACAAATATAAATAAGTATAATAATTAGTTGAGTATAGATGGTTAGACATACAATTTTCATCCTTCTAACTCATTTAAAATATGATGCAATAAGAAAAAAAATGATATCACACTGGTGTAAGAATAAAAAAGTAATAGCCTAATCCTTCATGATTTTCCCCATGTACAGTTCGTAAATCACCCACCAAAATATATTAAGTAAATATTTCTAAACATTTATAATCTAAATTTATGTATTTGGAAACAATTTTCATCTGAAATAATATATAGAAAACACTAGAACCTTATTATGAAACCTTATTACCAATAATGCCATACTTTCCCCACCGTAGAAGCCAATACACTATGCCACAACATGTATTTAATGGTGGTTTAAACGGCCGCTAAATCATTCTGCAACAGTTCTGGGAAATCACAGTTGAATTGTGTATCCGTATTAATTTAGTAGCAGTTTTTCAAAATCTTCCTAGAATGATTTAGCGGTGGTGTAAAACACCACGAAATGATTCAACTATGGGGATTCAAATCCATCACAGAAATATTAATCAGAGTTTTTATAATTTTTTAAATTTTAAAATTTTTCACAATTACTTTTTTTAATAATTTAATAGTTTAATATTTTATTATTTTAATTTTATAATATTCTTAAATTTTTAAATTTTTAAATTTTATTATTTTGTTATTTAATTATATTATTATTTTATTATTTTCATCATAAATTTATTATTTATTTGTTTATTATTATTTATTTATCACCTTTATTTATTAACAATTTAATTTATTGTTATAATATTATTTTAATAATAATAATAATATTATTATTTTTATTTATAATTATATAATTCAAGTAATTAAATAGTTTTTTATTTAGTATTTATTACCATAGACATGAAGATACACTACAGATGCACAAGCACATGAATGCATAGGTCATATATAGAAATTTTGCGTTTGGTGAGGTTTGAATCTCTTACCTCTTGCTTATTCTCCAATGACTATACCACTCTAGCAGTCTTTTCATATAGTGAATAAATAAAATTCAATATACTTATATATATATATATAAACATATTGATTGATAAAACAGATAAGACTTGACAAATAGATATAAACTAAACAATTAATAAGTAATAATGAATAATGAATCGTTAATTATTAATAATAAATAATAAATAATTTATAATGTATAATAAATAATGAATAATAAATAATAAATAAAAAATAAAAAATAGTCAATAGTTAATGATGAATAATAAATATATAATATATAATATATAATAGGCATGTACTTCATAAATAATTAATTACTTGAAAAATAAATTAATATATGATAAATAAATAACAAATTAACAAATTAATAAATAATAAATAATAAATAATAAAAGGTAAAGTATGAATAAATAAAATATGACTATATAATTAAAATATAATAAATATGTTCTTAAGAATACATTAATAATATATTCATAAAAAATATTAAATGTAAAAAATAAATTAAAAATTAATGAATAAACAATAAATAAATAATAAATTAATTGATAATAAACAAATAGAAAAGATATAAAGTATAAAAAAAATAAACAATTAAATATTAAATAAATAATAAATAATAAATAAGACGTTAATAATAAATTAATAATATATTAATAGGAAATTAATGCTTCAATAATAAGAAATTAAAAATGAATTTAAAATTGATTTATACACACTGAAAATTTAATAAGTAATAAACAATAAATAAATCAGTAACAAATAAATCAATAAATTGTTAATAGAAAAATAAATAATTAATAAATAATTAATAATTAATAAATACAAAATAAATAAATAAGAAATAATAATATACAATAAATGATTGATAAATACATAAATACATAAATAAATAAATACATAAATAAATAAATACATAAATAATTAAATACATAAATAAATAAATAAAATTAAAAAAATAAAAACTAAACAATAAAAAAAATTAATAAAATAACAAATAGATATAAATATCAAAGATTATATATGTACATTTATAAAAATTTACATAAATATATACAAATGCGCATTTAAGTCACATAATTATATATAATCACACTCACATATATATATATAATTGTATATTTTTATATATTTGTATATATATCTATACACAAATATATATATATATATATATATTTATATTTACACATATATGATATAAAAATATACAAACATTAATACATATAAATATTTACAAATGTATATAAATATAAAAAATATCCATAAATTCATATAAATGGATATAAATATATATAATTCATAATAAATTACCAAAAGAGAGGAAAAAACACTAATTAAAACTCTAAAAAATCAATAGGAATGTAAATCAATGGAATATAATTATAAATGACATAAGATGCATACAAAGACATTTTTAAATAAAGATAAAATCAATTCGAATGTGTATATTATTTATATATACTTAAATTTATTAAAATATATTATAAAACAATATTTATTTTCATATATTAGAATATAAATATAAATATGTATCTTTTTATAAATACACACTCATGTGTGTTAGGTTGTAATATACAAAGTAACATTTGAGGGGGCGTAAGTTGTGTCTTTTAAAAAATCTTCCACAATTCCAGATTTTGATATCAACTATGATTTATAAAGATATAAAGTGTTTAATTCTATAAGAAGAATATGCAGTAGATAAATATAAACGACGAACACAAATTTTTACTATAGTTTAGGGAATAATGATCTCCTATTCCACTCTACAAATCACTCTCCCTACGAGCTTGGTAAATTTCACTAGAATGGCCATGTTATCCCATGACCATTAATTCACAAATGAGTGCATGCAATGGCAACCTTTATAAAAAGATTAATAAAAAGATGTTTGGTTCTATAATAGAGAACTAGTTATCCACAGCATAAATCAAGAAATTGATTATCTACCATAACTGAGTACGAGCAGTTGAATCTTTAAGAAATAAAACAAGTTTGGTTTGAATTGTTTGGGTTATTCTTCGTAGTTGTAGAAAAATAAACTGGAAAATGATAGATCTTCATCTTTAGAGAATAATATCTTCCCAAATGAAATAGTCTGGAATGATCTTTGTTAAAAAATGATCTTCAATGAGGTTGCAACTAAAAAATATTAGTAATCATACAATAGTAAAATATTGAACATGAATATCTCCAAAGTGTAGATTCTTTCCGAATCAATCATTAATCGTAGAAGCACTATAAAATATAATTTCAATAATATATTCCCATATGTGAATTTATTATCACACACTTATTTTTGAAGAGACACTCTGAGGAAACATATTGAACAAATATCTTGCTTCGATATTACCGATCCAAAGGAATGGACTAAATGATCAGGGAAATTAAAATTCCAATTAACCATGGTAGTTATAACTTCCCTTTAGGAACAAGAGTGATTTTCACTGCTAATTACAATTATTTGAAACAATCATAATGATTAATAAATCAGTCTTCATATCTTACTTGACCATTGCATCAATCTCGGATGAAAAACATGACTTAAATTTTTTTAATATTGTAAACCTAATGTAGGGTTGAACTTTATAGCATTGTGTACCTTAGCATAGCGTTGGGTTCCTTCACATAACATAGTGTTCTTTCACATAGCTTAGGGTTCCTTCGGGTATCATAAGGTTACATTGTGATTTCTTGAATGCAGGGTTAATGAATTGTAATCCCTCTTCAAATGTAGGGTTGCTGATATATACATTTGACAATTATCCAAACGTAAGCATACTGATCCAAACAAAAACAATTTAGTGTAAGGTACAGTTGATACCATATGTAAGTGTTTCATTTTTCTAGAAAAATTTAGGGTTGATATCATAGACAAGCATTTCACATTTCTAGTATAACATAGTTTTCATATAATATATTCACTTACCAAACATAGGGTATTCAAAAAGTGTTTCCAGAGTACTTCTTGTAACATTAAATTACTTTTACCTGAAAATAAATTCCTGAAAACCCCATTGACGAAAATTTATTAGAAAAAAACGGTATTTGTGAACATCAAAATCATGCTAATTTATAGAGTAATGTTAAGACAAAACATTCCCAACAATCTCCTCCTTTTTAATGATCACAAACCCCATAACATAATCCATATAAAAATATGTTGAAAATGTAGGTGTTATAAACATAAACCAATAGATATAGAAAATATTTTATCTAAATAAATGTTTTTGATTTCAAATGTTATATTCTCTCATATCCCATAGTCTTCATGGAAATTATCTATATATTTTCTTACAAATATTCCCCTTCTTTAAACATACTCCCTGTTTTATGATATCAAAAAACTAATTTTAAAGAATAAATGATATAAAACATAGTTAATGGCTTACTGAAGTATAGATTAATAGTTTATAAAAACTAATATGAGAAATTAATTTAGGTTTGGTAGTCACGTATTAGACTAAAATAAAAAGAATAAACCTAAATTAAAATAAATCATATTTAACTTAATATGAATTTAATTGTTTTGGAAATATAATAGAGTACAATCCACAAACAATGATGGTTTTTAAAAATGAAGGACTTTTATCAGAATCGGTTGGGGTATAAGGTTCATTAGGTTGAAAAATGTCATGGAAATCACCATTAATATAAATATTGTTTAAAAGTGTCATTTGAAAATGTTAATTGAAAAATTCTAACAACATATGAAGTATCTTCTATGAATCATGTCTAATTTTATGATTCTCAACCAAATTAACCTTCATATATTCATTCACATTTTCCTCTAACCAGATGAGTTAATTCAACCTTTCATTAACTTGATTAAGTACTAATCCCATCCTGGATTAATTTAAATAAATTTGACTAATGATATTTCTTCGATTTTATAACAACAGACATAAAGGAATATTGGAACACTGAATAGTGTAAAGCCTATCATTGAAAATAGCCATCACTGAAGTAATTGATTGTAATCTTCTAATCATGTTTCGAGGTGTCTGCTGAGAGGAAGTTGAAGATATATTTAATTCCCCGAGAGACTGAAAATTTTACCCTATCATATACTTTAACTCATCATAACATAACTTCTTGACAGATTCATCTCTCAATAAATTGAATTCTCTACACATTTTGATAATAAACTCTTCACGATCTCAAAAAGAAATATGATTTTCCATGAATTTCTTGAGATAGAGTTTTTAAGACACAGACTCTAATCTTCGCACTATAGTATTGTTGAAATCTTCAAACATATTTCTCCAAGCATCTAATTTTTATGGGAAAAACAAATTATGTGCCTCCAATAGATTTAACTTATTGAAAAATGATTGACCATTAGAATCAGATGATTCTGAAGATTGAGATCTTTCCCGTACAACTCCTACTGAACCCAAACATGGATTACCAATTCCATTTGATAAGTCTCTTACGTACAATATTTCCATATCATTAGAGTCTAGGAAAATAAGGGATTGATTTGATGGATCTGAAGAATCTTATATGTGATGTTCGTAACTATGATCATCTTTCTCAACATTCTCTTCTATTAGAGCATTTCACTCAATTCCAATAGCATCATCATCTACAGTCTCTATAATATCGACTGAAATCTTTTAACTCTAGAAAAGAGTTTTTTTCTGGCCTAGATTTGGCATCTTCATCAACTCTCAATCTAACTCATCCTACTGAAGGAATCATCCCTTACTCCCCCAAAGCAGCTATCACAAGCATTTTGTTGTCATTTTTCACCAATATATATAAGACCGTTCCAATAATTTCAACACACAAATCCAAACTTTTTAAGGATCCCGACATTTAGATCATTTATGTGAAGACATGTTTTAATAAAAAAACATTTTATCAACTTTTCCTTTTCTTCACAGTAAAATCAAAATTATACTCCTATAGGGATAATATCCAATCCTGGCATCCTTTTGGTATTAGTTGTTTAGATACCTTGTCATAAAATGATAGAAATTGAAATATATGTGGCTTAGGAACAAAACCCCGACATTCATGATAGGATAAAGGGCTTTCTCTAGATCAGCAGTCCTTAGAAAAATTATACATTGAATAAATTTCATCATAACCGGTAGTAAAAAGTATTTTATTTAGTCATTACATTAATTATTATTCTTTTTCTAAATAATAAAAACATATTATCCTCTGATAAATATATTCCATTAACTAAATTACTTAAATCAAAAATAAAATCCCCCTTATGCGGACAATGAAACAACTCATCCATTTCAATAGAAGATAGAGAAATTTCAGAAGTATTAATCTCAAAGAACATTTACATCAATTTAATGTACCATAGTCTTGTTATCTTCTCTAAAATATTAAACTAGACCTTAAAATCTCATGTTTCCTTGAGTGAAAGATTTTTTGAATCTAAATAATCAATATTAATTACCATTCCATAGGGAACATTCCTAAGTTTCATTTGAGCATAACTAGCTTCATCCAACTCAACATCTTCAAATCTTTAAGTGGTTTCCATCACTGAAGGTTTTGAGTTTGAATGGATTTAAGGTTTATGGCTTTGAAAAATGAAAATCAAAAGTGTGAGAGAGACACTCTATAACTACATTTATGTATAAGAGAGAATAAAGAGAGCGGGAGTAGTCAAATAGTTTTCTCATTCTGATTGAGAATTTACCCATTAATATTTTAATTTAAAATGATAAAACCTCCCTATTTTTTAAAAAATATAACTAACATGTAAATAAATAAAATAAAGAATTATAGAGGTTTATATACAACTTATACAATACTAAAAATATAAACAGAGAGATTAAAATAAATTCAATTAATTAAATAATTTATTTAAAATTAAATAATTGTAACTCCCCCTTAATAAAATTAAAACTTGTATTAGGAAGTGGTTTCGTAAAAATATCTGATAATTAATATTAATTACTAACAAAATGTAATGATATATATATATTTTTAAAGACATGATCTCCTAGAAAATGATAACTTATATCAATGTTATTATTCATAGAATGACTTATATGATTTTTTGAATTATTTATATCACTATTGTTATCACATAAAATAGGTATGTTATTAAAATTTATTCCAATGTCTATTAGAGTTTTTTTAATCCACAATACCTGTGCACATCAACTTCCAGCAGATGTATATTCTGCCTTAGTGGTTCACTGGTCAACTGAGTGTTTTTTCATACTAGACCATGAAACTAAATATTTTCTTAAAAATATATAGGTTCATGATGTTCTTTTTCTATCTAACCTACAACCTCTAAAATTAACATTTGAATATTAAGTTAAATTAAATTTATATGTTTTGGGGTAAAGAATAGATTTAAAAATAATTCTTTTTAAATATCTAAAAAATATTTTTACACCAGTAGTATGAGACTCTTTTGGATTAGATTGAAATATAGAACCTAAACATACATAAAACATAATGTTTGGTCTTCTAACTGTAAGATATAACAAACTTATAATAATACATCTATATAAAATTTTGTCTAATATGTTTCTAGCTTCATCCAAATCATGTTTTATATTGGTAAACATGGGAGTTGTATGTGTCTTGCTATTTTCATGAACATTAATTTTTAGTAAATCGATAATATATTTTCTATGATTTACAACATTTCCATAGTCTTTTTGATAAATATTAAATCAAAACAAAAATTTAGTTGTCCTATCATACTCTTTGAAAATTCCCTTTTCATTAATTTTGAAAACTCATTATAAATATTATTATCAACTGAACAAAAAATAACATCATCAATATAGATTTTAACTAATAAAATATGATAACAAATAATTATCATAAAATATGTTATCTATGCCCATCCAATAGTAAATGCATTATTCAAAAGAAGATAACTTTATCTTTCACACGATGCTTTCAGTGAATGTTTAAGTCCATATAAAGTTTTAGTGAGTTTAAAAATAGAATTTTGGTTTTGATGATTTTCAAAGCCAGGGGTAATTCAACAGAAACATTGTCCATTAAATAACTATTTAAAAAGGAATCCTTGACATCTATGTGATATAATATAAAATTCATATTGGATGTAAATGCTAAAAATATTTTTATGGATTCAAGTCTAGATAGCGGGGAAAAGGTATCATCATAATCTATACTTTCTTATTGATTATATACATTAGATACTAATATAGATTTATTGGGGGTTATGATCCCTTGATCATCATATTTATTTATAATGACCCAAATTGTTTCTATAAATGGATAATTTCATTGCCTTTCTACTAGTTCCCAAACATAATTACTTTTGATTTTTTTGACCTTCTTTCATTTCCAGCATACAAATCTCATATTTTATGGCTTCTTCAATAGTCTTTGGTTTTAACACAGATAGAAAAGTAGATAATTTTTCTAGGTTCTGTAAATTTATTTGAGTTATAATTATTATGTGTAAGACTCTTATTACAGTTTCTAGGGGATTGTTCTTTTATGTTATTGATTGTATAGGCAGGATAAATTTATCTTCTTTAGTATCATGTTCTTCTAAACTGGACTGAATTTTATTAATATCTTTTCCAAAATCATTTTTAGGAGAATCATATCACATAATAATAATAATAGTATAATAATAATAATGACATAATTATAATAATAATATAATAATAATATTATTGACATGATAAAAATATTAAAAGGTTATATATAAAAAAACATAAATAAATCAGATTAACATAAAAAAAAATAAATAAATAAATAAAAAAACTTACATAGGAGTGGAGGGGGAGGGAGTGCGCGCGGGAGGTGGCAGAGCCGGGAGGCCGGGACGGCGGCGAGAGGGGCGCGGTGGTCAGGGTCGGCGCAAGGCGGGGGAGGTTGCAGTGACGGGAAACGGGGAGCCGGAGCCGGGGGTTCGCACGGGGGAGCTGCGCGAGGGAGCGGCCGAGGCCGGGGCGGAGGAGCAGGCGGCCGGTTGAGGGGAAGGAGGAGGCGCGGCACGGGGAAGCCGGGACGGCGGCGCAAGGCGGAGGAAGGGGGAGGCTGGGAGCAACAGAGGGGGGCCGGAAACAGGGAGGCGGAGGTGGCGGAAGGCGCACCGGGGTGGAGCAGGGGCGGAGAAGGGCGGCGTTCGGGCCGCCGGACGCTGGAGCAGGGGGCGCGCCGGGCCAGGGGTCGTCGGGACGGCGTAGCGCGCAGTGGAGTCGGGAGCCGGACGGAGGGGGGCTCGGCGACGGGAACAGGCGGAGGGAGGGGACGGCGCGGGACCGCGGAGCGTATGCAGGGGGGGCACGGAAGGATGTCGGCGCGGAACGGTGTGCAGGAGCGGTGCGAGCGGTGGAGGGCGCAGGAGGGGGATCGCGCCGGGGTGTGCAGAACGGGGAGCGGGACAGGGGGGCCGGCGCGGGACGGTGGCTGCTGGGTGTGGGGTGCGGCGACGGGGTGTGCTGGGGCTGGGCGAGTCGGGACGGCGAGCAGGGAGGCAGCCGCTGGGCGGGAGAGAAACGGGGGAGAGAGAAGAGGGGGGAAAAAAGAGGCGGCTGTAGGGGTAGGGTAGGGTTTAGGTTTACATATATATATGATAAAATAATAATAATAATAATAATAAAACTTATAATATTAATAATAATAAAACTTATATAACAAAAATAAAACTTATAACAATAATAATTAATAAATTAGTTAATTCAAATAACAATTATTTTGATCACATATTTAAAATAATAATTATAAAATAATTTAAAGATGTTACACTAATATATATATTTATACATATATAAATCTCTATATACATACATACATTATTATACATATATATATAAAAACATATATAAACATATATACAATAATAATAACACAAATAAAAAGTTATTAATAATAAAATACCAACATAAAAATTATAAAATTTAAAACATCGGGTGAACACACTGTCACCCGGGCTGAACGCACGGTCACCGCTGACAATGCGGTGACCGCGCACCGGCGCGGAACCGCCAATGCAATTAATCTCCGAAAAATTTAAATCGGGACCAAGAAAGGAGAACAAATATGGACATCCGCAGTCGGGGTGTGACAATTCTCCCCACCACAGACACTTTCTGCCCCCAGAAAGTCACCAGGCCAAAAGTCGATCAAGATTTAAGTCCATGCCCCAACGGAACTAAAGGAACCAGAGAGAACTGAGAATCTCGGGGATGACCTTACCCTACACAGGTCACACCCGACCAATTCAAGAGAAAACTGAGGTCCGAGGTTGAGGGGAGAACACGAAGGGTTCTCCCCACCACAAGAGCTCAACTTGTGCAGAAAAGTTGAACATTTAAAAGGAAGACCCTAGAAAAGGGGGTCGACGCAGGAACTCCCAAACAAATCAAACCAACTCTTATAGCATGATTACTACAACACCTCCGTCGAAACCTTGAACCCACGACTAGAGTCATCAACTTCAACACCAGGGAAAACCCATAGAAAAAAAAAACATTTAACCAATATCAAATTAGAGATATGATTCACCGAAGTCCACGAAAAATAACCACATCGACAACATAACTAAAACGAGGTCAACCCACACGAGGGTCAAACACGCCTTTCGAAAGACACGATTCAGAAACAAAACATCCACACGACAAGTCCACTTAGATTTATCATAGAACAAGTCCATTGTCACTTTTTAGAAAAACAACACATTTACATAATCCAGACTACTTGGATTATAACAGAACAAGTCCATGATAACCCCATGGTAAAACAATGAACATAAAACAACGTCAAAACTTAACAACAGAAAAACAAGTACTAAAAGATCTTGATTGTTCCACTACTAACACGGAACAGAAAACCTGGACCAAGGCTTCACACCCTTGGGGACTCCTGACTGTGCGCGAGCTTCACCCCGAGACTTGTGGCCGGGGCTCTGATGGCTGAAGCATCCTCTGCCTCACAGTCAGGTACTGACATTCTCCCATCAAGGCTTCCTCTTCAAGCGACGCTTCTTGCAAAACTTCTCCAGATGACCTAGACAACCGCATCGATGACACGTCTTCGGAGGGTTGCGACACGACGGCTTTAAATGCCCGAAAAGACCACACTGATAGCACGCCATTGAACGATCTGATGAACTGGAAGCTAGGACCAAAGGGAATAACTCATTAGGAACAGGTATCTCTGGCATATTTTCCACACCAGAGGAGGAACTCTTACGAACAACTGGGGATGCTGAAGTACTAACCACCCGCACACCGGAAACCAACTCAGCTAAGAAAGCTTCCTCTACCAGCTTCTCGAAACAAGGGTCTTTATCAGGGAGGACTCGCTCCTTGATCTCTGGACGAAGACCCCCAGTGAAAAGAGAGACCTTCATGAGCTCATGCGACGCTACCTCTAGAGAAAAGGGAATTAGTTCCTTGAAATGGTCAACATATGTCTTCACCGTCCATTGACCTTGTTGAATATGCATAAGCTCTCCCTTTTTCTCCAGCTTCACTCCCTCAGGTACAAACCATTGGATGAAAACAATTCTAAAGACATCCCACGTCATCTCAACTTGCGTCGATGGTGGGGCAACCACCTTCCACTAGTCCAGAGCTGGACCCTCGAACAACTTCATAATTGCACAAACCTTAACATTATCGGGAGTTCCCAACATTCTAAAGACACGCTCCACTTCCTCGATCCATTTCACTGCCTCTAACGGACCCTGATCACCATGGAGAATAGGCAGAGTCTGAGGAGGACTAAAAACTGGGCATGACATATCCGAATCCTTAGAGACCTTTCTAGGTGGCATTTCCCGAGCGATATGTAAAACACAAGGCCAAAACCAACATCAAACCGAAGCGACATCAATAAAAGTGTCTTCATCAAAACAAGTAGCACAAGGATCAAACAAATACAACACAACCAAAAATAAAATATCCTCTTTAAAGTTCCCTTTCCATTTTAGATTTCAAAACCACCTTTTTTCAAGATCACTTTCCAAAACCAATCCACTTTCAAACCAAAAACTTTCCAAAACCGTTTCCCCTTTAAAACCAATTTAGAAAACAAAGTCAAGCGTTAAATTTCAAACACACCCAGGTAATCTCATGAACCGTTGCACATGTCTTTATCCACATTCCATTCATACGTGCGTCAACACACACTTTCCATGCATTCTCACACATGTGCAGACGTTCATAAAGAGGAACTGAGGTTTCAACCCAAATCATTCTTAACCGGTTCCAAGAAAACAACAGATTTCCAAATCAAGAGATTTCAGTTTTAAAACCCATTTCATATATTTAAAGTCCTTTAAAAGAAACCAGTCCAATTTTCAAAAACCCTTTTTCATTTCAAACAACGTACTTACACAGACCAAAACAAAAGCAGCAACCAAGATTGCATCAATCACTGAAATGAGGGACTAGTAGTCACGCTCAACCTGGCGACATGGTAGTGGGCCATGTCCCAAGTCAGCGTCGACCACTAGGAGGAATTAAAACCATGTACTCGGACTTCACATGGGTCACTACTCCATGTGAAATCATGATGTAACGTCGGCTTGCCTCCATTATCATCTCTCAATTCAAGACAAACCAGAAAAGGAAAGGAAACAATTCCCGAACTACCCCTGGTAACTCGAAGATCAGTGCGAGCAAGAGTTCGCGACGCTCTTCCCGTACCTACCCCTCGAGTTCCGACAGTCCTAATCTCCTTCTACCGGACAACCCAAATAACAAGAACCACCCTATGATACCATTTTGTCACGAACCAGCCCGGGTCGACCCTGAACCGGTCACCCGAGCCGGTCCACGGCAAGTCCCGAGGAGCGTTCCCGATCCCCCCGGGATGGCAACAAGTGCCGGGCATCGAATATTTAATCGTTGGGAACGATTTCAGCCCAAGCTAAAAACAGGATCGAAAGAATGAATATAAACTAAACAAACAAACAGACACTAAAGACATAAACAAACCTACACCACGACATACCTCCACGTGACCTCGTGGTCACCACCCAACTACAACCAACGTCGCTCCCGCACTGAGCGACTCAAGCAAGGAAAACCTGAACACAAGGAACCTGCAACTGAAAAGGTAAAAGATAGGCGTGAGCACAAAAGTACTCAGTAGGTGAGCCCCACAACAAATCCCAATGCACTGCCAGTAAATAAAGAATCTACATAATCCAGGTTTGAACTTTAATGTATGAACGTATGTTTTTATAATGCTTTACTTGAAAATCAAACACAAGACAATTCCCTTATTCCTTTTTGAAAGTTAATTCCCTTCCATTAGTTTTGAACTCATTCTGAAAAGCAACGTGTTACATTTCCAAATCTTACCCAAAAAGAATGTAGCATTTTCATTCAAAAACCACTTTCCCCAAGGTCTAATAGTATAGGCTGTGAAAAATGACTGAAAGTAAACAAGCAGGGGAACAAGTGCAAGTAAAGGTAAACAGGCAAGGAAAACCAAGTGCAAGAAAAAAAATAAACTAGAAGTTATCAGCAATGACCATGGGCACACACACACACACACACACTCACACACTCACACACACACACACATACTCACACACACACACACTCACACCCAAGTGGTCCCCCGTATGCCGACGGATGGCACCACGCCAGAGATGGTAGAGCACTATGGGTAAATCCCCTAAGGATCATCTAGCTCGCTTGGGACCCTAGAACCTCGTGTCTCGGTGAAACGTGGCTTAGAAGGCCACGACCCTCAGAAAACGTGGCTTAGAAGGCCACGACCCTCAAAACACGTGGCTTAGAAGGCCACGACCCTCAGATATCATATGTTTAGTTAGTGTTGCAATCGTCAATCCAACTAAGTGAAACAGGGACGACACCCATCCGGCTCACTAGCGCACTAGTTCTAGTTCGCCCACCTAGATACCCAGGGTTTCCCCATGTGCTCAAACAAGTTTCACATTCACATAGTATGTTTCTTCCTCATATCGCAGGACAAACAAGATATTGCACACAAAAGTCACCATTTCCACACCCAAACAAGATTTCAAAACTCACGCACGCCAAAAATACCTTTCTAGAAATATAAATGTCATTACCCAATCATTTCGCAAAAACCCCTTTCTTTGAAACACTCAAACAAGAACATAACCAACTTTCACAACCTAGAAAACATTATTTTTAATAACACAACAAGGGAAAACATATTTCATCAACGAAGAACCACACGTAATGTTTCCAAAAACAATTTCAAAGGGTCACACGACGTTTTCACTAATCAAGGTTACAAGAAAACACCATTTTCCATAAATAGTACATTTACTAATTTACACATGCCAAAAACATTTCAAAACCCAATTCAACATGTCTTTCGTTACTCAGGAAGAACCATTTAGCGACATTACCATGAAATCCCACAATTGAAACCAAGAAAACACTTTTAATGAAATGCTAGAATTAAACAGTTTGCCTTATCAGCAAATCACCACACTATAAAAACTACTTAATATTATTTTTCTTAAATTTACTGAAATTCAATAAAAGGACAAGGAATAAATAAATTCTTAATTTAGAGGCAAGTGCATAGGGAGACCTACCTCAAGATCCAAGCGCGACGGTAAAACGACCTTGGAACCAAGGCGCGATGACACGACGTGTGTCCGAAGCCACGTGATAAAGTCCAACACTCTCGAAACTGAGGCGCGGAGACGGCATAACCTCGGAAACAAGGCGCAGCGATGGAGCTTTCTCGGAAACGCCATGCGCGGGTCCTAAAACAGTAGACCGTTAAACGGTCTCAACGATATTAATAATAGAATAAAATTAATAATAATAACAATGTGAAAATAATCGCGATGATAACAATAATCACAATAATAATTATAACACAACATAATAATAATAATGATGTTATAATAATAACAATAATAATATAATTAGCATAATTATAATATATCAATAATAACAATAATAATAATATCATAATATTAATACAATAATAATAATAGGAAAAATGCCAATTTAACATAATCATAATATATTAATAATATAATAATGATAATAATATAAAATAATGTTAACATAATAATATTAATAATAATAATATAATGACAATAGCATAATAATAACAATAATTTAATAATAATAATAAGAATATCATAACATAATAATAATAATAAAAATAATATGATAATAATTAAAATAATAATAAATATATTAGTAATAATAATAATAGTAATAAAATAATATAATGATAATGATAATAATATTAACAATAATAGAAAAATATTAACATAATAATAATAATAATAGTATAATAATAATAATGACATAATAATAATAATAATAATATAATAATATTATTGACATGATAAAAATATTAAAAGGTTATATATAAAAAAAACATAAATAAATGAGATTAACATAAAAAAAATAAATAAATAAATAAAAACTTACATAGGAGTGGAGGGGGAGGGAGTGCGTGCGGGAGGTGGCGGAGCCGGGAGGCCGGGACGGCGGTGAGAGGGGCGCGGTGGTCAGGGTCGGCGCAAGGCGGGGGAGGTTGCAGTGACGGGAAATGGGGAGCCGGAGCCGGGGGTTCGCACGGGGGAGCTGCGCGAGGGAGCGGCCGAGGCCGGGGCGGAGGAGCAGGCGGCCGGTTGAGGGGAAGGAGGAGGCGCGGCACAGGGAAGCCGGGACGGCGGCGCAAGGCGGAGGAAGGGGGAGGCTGGGAGCAACAGAGGGGGGGCGGAAACAGGGAGGCGGAGGCGGCAGAAGGCGCACCGGGGTGGAGCAGGGCGGCGTTCGGGCCGCCGGACGCTGGAGCAGGGGGCGCGCCGGGCCAGGGGTCGCCGGGACGGCGCAGCGCGCAGTGGAGTCGGGAGCCGGACGGAGGGGGGCTCGGCGACGGGAACAGGCGAAGTGAGGGGACGGCGCGGGACCGCGGAGCGTATGCAGGGGGGGCGCGGAAGGATGCCGGCGCGGAACGGTGTGCAGGAGCGGTGCGAGCGGTGGAGGGCGCAGGAGGGGGATCGCGCCGGGGTGTGTAGAACGGGGAGCGGGACAGGGGGGCCGGCGCGGGACAGTGGCTGCTGGGTGCGGGGTGCGGCGACGGGGTGTGCTGGGGCTGGGCGAGTCGGGACGGCGAGCAGGGAGGCAGCCGCTGGGCGGGAGAGAAACGGGGGAGAGAGAAGAGGGGGGAAAAAGTGGCGGCTGTAGGGATAGGGTAGGGTTTAGGTTTACATATATATATGATAAAATAATAATAATAATAATAAAACTTATAATATTAATAATAATAAAACTTATATAACAAAAATAAAACTTATAATAATAATAAATAATAAATTAGTTAATTCAAATAACAATTATTTTGATCACATATTTAAAATAATAATTATAAAATAATTTAAAGATGTTACACTAATATATATATTTATACATATATAAATCTCTATATACATACATACATTATTATACATATATATAAAAAAACATATATAAACATATATACAATAATAATAACACAAATAAAAAGTTATTAATAATAAAATACTAACATAAAAATTATAAAATTTAAAACACCGGGTGAACACACTGTCACCCGGGCTGAACACACAGTCACGGCTGACAATGCGGTGACCGCGCACCGGCGCGGAACCGCCAATGCAATTAATCTCCGAAAAATTTAAATCGGGACCAAGAAAGGAGAACAAATATGGACATCCGCGGTCGGGGTGTGACAGTTTTTGACTTCATCTTCTTTATCCTTTACTTTAATAAAAGGGTTAGTTTCATAAAACATCACATGAACTGATTCATCAATAATCTTTAAATTTTTTTTGAACACTCTATGATCTTTAGAGGTAGATGAGTATACCAAAAATATTCCCTCATCACCTTTTTTTATTGTACTTACCACGCTTTTCTATAGTATTCAAGATATAATCCTTGCATGCCAAAAAAATTAATGTACTTTACATTATGATTTATGTTATTTCAAATTTCATAGGGTTTCCTTTTGAAAATAGGCCATTTTAAAACTTTATTCGTGATATAGTAGGCTATAGTTATAGCTTCTTCACAAAGATAGGTTGTAAGATTGTATTCATTCGACATAGTTAAAGCCATTTCTTGAACAGTTCTATTTTTAGTTTCTACAATTAAATTTTAGATGTGTTCTTGGTGTAGAGACACTGTGTTCAATACCCTTATTTTGGAAAAAAAGAATTGAATTCATGATTCTCAAATTCTAAATCATGATCAATTCAAAATGAAATTATTTTTAAACATCTTTAATTTTGTACAATTTAAAAAAAACAATCACAAACAGTGAAAACATCACATTTTATTTTTAGAAAATAAACCCAAGTAAATCTATAATAATCATCTAACAAAATAACGACATATAATTTACCAGAAAAACATTCTATTGTTTATGGTCTACAAAAATACATATGGAAATTTTATAAAGGTTTATTTGTAACAATTTGGGTAATAGATCTGGAAGAAGATTTGCGATGCTTGGAAATTTATCATGAATCATTGAATCTGCCATTTTCAAATATATGACTATGAAAATCAGAAACAAACTATTTAATAGATAATTTATGTAAAGACTCTATATTACAGTGGCCATTTCTTCTATTTCAAATCTAGAAATCATTTTTCTTGGAAGTTATGAAAATCACTTTTTGTTTATAAAATGAATTCAAATCTAATGTATAGACATTATCATTTCTAGGTTCCTTAAATTTAAGAAACATATATTTAAACATATATCATGATTTTTCAGAAAAATAAATACAAAATCCATAATTATAGTGTTGAGTGATACTTATTAGGTTTTGATTTAGGCCTTGTACAAATATAACATTATTGACTAAGATTGTCTTTGGATCTCTAACATTTCAACCTCCAACAGTTTTCCTTTGGCATTGTCACCAAAAGTTACTAATCCTCCATACATTTGAGTTAGTGTATGAAATTTTGTCGATTCACCACTCATATTCTTGTAATATGAACTTTCAAAATATCGTATTCCTTTTCTTTTTTACTGACCTATTTCCAATAAATGTAATTTAAAAAATGTTTTTTTGGTACCCATCTTCTTGGGTCCAATAGTGTTAGTGAGAAATGATTTGGGAATCTGTACCTACAATATTTTTCCATAATTTATATCACTAGCTTTAGATAAAAAATTATAAATATGGTTTGTTTTAATAACACTAATTTGAGTATTTTTGAAATTGAAACTATTAGTGACATGGCCATTTGTTCTACACTAATAAGAAGTAACATTTTTAAAGTTGGGTACAAAATAATAATTATACAATTTAGATTTCTCACCATCAATCTCTATTCAAAATCATTCCCTTTTAATGATATTCTTTCCTAGAATTTCATTAAATTATTTTGTCATTTAGTAAAAACAAGATAATCACTTTTATAGGATTGAACTGCATCATGCAGTTCCTTGAATTTATTTTCATTATTGATAGTTTTTATGTAGAGGAAATGAAATTTTCAAGTAGCTCTTGACATTGAATTAGCATGGTATCTATTTCACCTGAAACAAAATTATAATGTTTTTTTCAAATATTTATTCTTCTTTAGAAAAGAGTAATATTTTCCTTCTAACATAGAAAAATAAGATGCCAATTTATCATTTCATCAACTACCAAAATCAGAATAAGAGGATTAATAAGTTTGTACCTTTTCCCTTTCTTCCATAAATCGCAAATTAGATTATGGATAATATTTTTCCTTGTATGAATTTAAATTATAAGGGATTATGGATTCTTCTGATACACTCCATATTCATTCATTGATCTTTTTTGTGATCAAAATCATAATCTTTATAATATATCTTTTATGTACTATTTATTTCATCCTTTAGTTGGTGAAAATCAAGTCTGATATGAACAAATTTATTGCATTCATAAAATTTAATTTATCTTGGTTCTTTTTCATCTGTCCTGATATATTTTATAAATCCTCTATTCTTATTTTCAAACATCACGATCTTTCTGGATATTTAAGCAAATTCCATTTCAAAATTCGAGGAATATGAAATTTTTCTTATTCTTTTACTTCATGATTTGATCTTTTTCTATGCTTCTTAGATTTCACCATCAGAGTAGTATTTATTTTATTATTTTAATCTTATGATCTTTCACTTTATCTTTCATTTATACTTCATAAATCATCAGTGTTCTAATTAGTTCTTTTATTGTCATCTCTTTGACATGTGACGATTTTGGAATTTCAGTAGATATTTTATTTTACTAAAAAGGAAACCATCTCAATACATTCAAATCTTGATCATATTATTTGATGGGTTAACCAAAGGTCATAATATTGATTAAAATTCCAATAAGCCGTCAATTCATCTGTTTGATGTTTTCACCATCAAACATTATAAATGAGTCAAATTTTATCTTAGTTGTACCATTTCTAAAATGTCGAACATTATATATTCCTTCGTAAAAAAACTGCAGTAGTTTTCTAAATCTCGTAGTCCATCGGAAATTGTGATAGAATATTGAATTTATCTGGTCTAAGAGAACAAATTATAGAATTCATTGCATTAGAATTGATATCATACTCAGCTTCAGTTTTAGCAGTCTATGTTTCGGGATTCTCAGGAATCTTATAAGGAGTAAGGATTTTTAATTAGTCTCTGAATCTATGACTTTTTAGATAGATAATCATTCGAGATTTATAGAATCTATAGTTTTCACCATTAAAATATAGAGAAAATACCATTTACATTCATTCTTTAGGGTCATCCGTTTTTATATTTTTATAGACATTCTAATTTTAGCTTCCTATTATTTTATCTAAAAATTTCACAGTTGATACCAATTGTTATGTCAAAATAGAAAATGTAACCAAAGAGGGGGTGAATTATTTCATTTCAAAATTCTTCCACCTTTCTGGAGTTTGGCACCCACTGTGATACCAGTCAATCTCTCTGTGAGCTTAGAAAATTTCACTAGAATGGTCATCCTATCACAGGACCATGAATTCATAACTTAGTGCAGGTAGTTGAATCCTTTGGAATATGACTAATAAAAAATACTTCTGGGTCTATTACAAAGAACGAGTTATCCACAACCTAGATCAAGAAGTTGATACTCTAACACAACTGAGTATGAGTAGTTAAAACTCCAATAGATTAAATGATTTTGATTTGAATGTTTCACGTTATTATTTATAGTTCCAGATACATAAACTGACAGAAGATGGATCTTATTATTCTGAAAATAATATCTTCATGAATGAAATAGTCTAAATTGATCCTCATAGAAAAAAAATTCAATAAGGTGTCAACTAAACAACGTTATTAATCATACAATAATAAAAGATTGGATATTTATATCTCTATAGTATAACATCTTTTATAATCGATTGTTTGTTGCAGCAGCACTGTAAAAGATAATTTCAATAATATATTCACATATGTGAATTGATTATCACATGTATGTTTTTTATGAGATACTCTAAGAAAATAAAAGAACATGTATCTTGTTTTGGTATTCAAAATCCAAAATAATTTCCTAATTGATTGTGGAAATTAATATTACAATTGACAAGGGGAGTCGTAACTTCCCTTAGAAATAGATGTGATTTTCTAGGATGAATACAGCTCTTTGAAACATTAGTAATTATTCTTAAATCAATATCCAATTCTGACATCACTATTGTAGCAATCATGGATTGAAAACATGGCTTAAAATATATTTCAGTGTAAACATAATGTAGGGTTGAACTGCGTAGCATGAGGTTTCTTCGCATAGGGTTGGGTTCATTCACATAGTGTAGGGTTCCTTCGCATTGCATAGGGTTAATACAAACATATTGTTTCTTAACAATACTTTCATTTTCACATAATGCAGGGGAGAAAAGTAGCATAGAGATGACAATCCATATGTTCACCTTTTGGAAAAATATCCGAGACTTCACATTGATTAACCATACATTAAAATTTCCTATTGTAGGGTTTATGAATTATAATCCCAACTTCCAACATAGTTTTTCTAATCCATACATTTGACGATTCTCCAATCACAATGATGCTGATCAAAATAAAAACTATTTAGTATAACATAAGATTGATACCATACACAAGTGTTTCTCTTTTCCAGCATAAGGTAGGGTTGATACCGTAAGTAAGCATTTCACTTTTCTATCATAACATAGGGTTGAAACCATACATTCATTTATTGAAAATATGGCTTTGAAATAGTGTATCTAGATTAATTATCATGATAGAAAATTAATTTAAACCAAATATAATTTCTTCAAAAACTCATTCAGGAAAACATAATTAGGGAAAAATCAAGGGTATTTGTTAGAATCAAAATTATCATAATTTATAGATTTTTGTTAATACAATACAGGAACAATAATATGTATATATAAACATTATTTACAATTGTTTATATATATATATTAATATATTATTAGTATAAATTAATTTATATACTATATTTAAGGATAAAGATATATTTTTATAAAAATATATTTATATATGATGTATATTCACAATTGATGTATTTTTTGAAATATTTCAGAATATGCACATAAAGATAGATTTTTATTGAGACAATCATGTTTATATATAAACATTTCTTGTGTACATTTATATATACAAATCAATTAATTTTTATAAGGGTAATAAAATATAAGATTATTTATTTTTAATGAAATTAATAATAAATAATTATTTCTATATGTTTTATATGTTTAAAAATACAATTCTAAAATAAAAATGTATGAATAAAATTGATTTATTGTAACTCCCCGACCCCAGCTACCCAGAGTCGGTGCATTACTTCGTAACATTGGCATGATCACAAATGATCATATCTCAAAAGACCGATTAGTTTAGTAGCCTTGGAAACACTAGATACATTCATAAGTCTTACATTACATCATAAAATAAAAAAAAACTACAAAATATTCTCTTCATATCACCATATATTATACCTGCAGGTCATTCATAATATACTTCTTCACATCCTGGAAAAATTAAAACATTGAAAGGGGTGAGCTCAGATGCTCAGTAAGGATAGCAATATAGCGGAATCTTTCATAAATAAACAATAACAATTAAGGCAATGTATAACTAAAACAAAAGCCTTTTAAACATGAACTTCAACATAATATGGAAAAAGTAAAATGAGATAATTCAATTTACTTATTCACATGGATATTCTACTGGTCAAATAATCACATGCAATATCAATAACCACCTTCATAATGATGGAATGCATAATGCCAGACTATCATAACCACGTCGCCAAGGCCTCGTGCCAAGACCACAAATAAGATTTTTTCAAGGCCTCGTGCCAAGACACTAGTTTGTCTCATGAGACCTGCCGATGCATCAAGGAGCAATAGCGGGCTCCACCCGTCACTTATTTAGTCCAATGCATTCCTCATATGAATAGGTTTAAACATATCATAAACCATAACATAATCGTATCACATAAAACATGCGTAAAGGAAACATAACATTTCCACATTTCAATCACAATATGTCAATACAACACATTGATATAATAATAATGCTTTCAAAACCATTTTCAATACCAAAATAAAAGCATGTTAAAACTTTGTATTTATTTTTCATTAAAAAAAGTGATGGCCTGTAGAGGAAGCTGAAACTCAAATAATGGTCACGGCGGCGGAGAAGTCGTTGTCACCACATAAGTACGGAAAGGAAAACATTCCCTTTTTGTCGTTTAGTAAAACGCTTCATATGAAAATGATTCCTTTTTAATAAACATAAAAGTTAAAGGGGTTTATACACCGTATAAAAGAAAGTTGTGTATAAAACCAAATATGCCTCAATGAAAGGAGATTGAGACAAAGTCCTTAAAAAGATCATTTTTAAAATAAAATAGATCTATTATGTGTATTCACTATAAGTAGACATAAATAAAGTACAAATACAAGATAGGACATAATAATATCATGACATAATTTGAAAGTAGGAGATTTACCCGAAGAATGGAAATTTGGTTAAGAAGTTCCCTTACCTCGTGTCCGACTTGACTCAACCGTTATTTAACCTCCTGAATAATAAACTAGAGTTAATATCTACCTTATTAAGAACCATTTTCAATTTCATTATCCTTTTTATATCACTTATTACAATGTTATGAACATTATGTAATTATTTAAGTTAATAACAGTCGTTTTGTCGATCTTTGGGACTTGAGTCAACAATAAACTTCTTATAATTACAAGTTGTTCATGTGGTGAAATATCCATTATATCCAGAATTATATTCATGATGTAGATATCATATATATCATATATATCCATTATATACATTCATTCATAATATTACGTAACATTTAGAGGTAAGAAATGAAATGCACCATTCATGGAGACGGTAAGCCGTACGTACGCATGAACGCTACTTTCATTTCTATTTCGTATTTAATGGAATTAAATCATAATGATATAAATTTATAATATAATTCCAGTATAATATAGTGTATAATACCATTTACTCCATCCTTTATACATCCCACATATGGCATTAACGATTCAAATCACTTTGAGGGGGCGGTAGTCCGCACTTCCTAAAATGAAATTATCGCGTTTACCCATAATGGAAATCATAAAGTATGCCATAAATGAGAAATACAGAAGAATAAGTAAAACATAAACATATTATATATCACATATAAATATAGTGAAATCTTAATGGCCACCTTTGAAGGTGTTATATGAGTGTTGAACAATCATCGTTTCGTGAGGCAGAAATTCGCCATCCACAGAAACAGTATGTTCTTTAACCATTATATGTAGGTGTGTGTAAGTGTAGCTCGAATCCTTCTTATAAAAACATCCTAGTATATTGAGGATACTGGTTTTTTTACAAAATAAATGAATAAAAAGAGTTTAAGGGGTTGGAGAAGCTAAATAAAACAAAAAAACATTAGAGAAGAAATTACCTAAAAATCGAGTAACTCTTTTTGATTTGATCCAAAGGCTTCCTTGGGAAGACTTATGCCCAATGTGAGGCTTCTAGGAGTAAGGGAGGGAAGTTGGGAGGGTATTTGGTCAGAGGTTGGCCGAGCCAAATGGCTTGAAAGTTCGAATGAGGTGGTAGAGGTGGGGGCCTTTTATAAGTGCAGAGGAGGGGCACTCTTGGAAAGTTAAGAAAAGTCACTTTATTTTAAAATGAGTTTCGTATTTTAGAGGTCCCAATCTTATATAATTCTAGTATAAGGTTATAAGGTTTCTAAATATACTCATCCAATAGGTTTTTGACAAGTGTAAGCCTTGGATTTTACATTATATTTTCATTTTATTTAAATCATTAATTAATGAGGTCATCGCTGCATCATCATGATGTCATAAATAATTTAATTTATGTAATGTGTAAAAATTAGAAAACAAATACTATGATGTAGGAAATCTTTTTAGCTTTCCAATGACTATTTGTAGTCAAAAATATGACTTGTATAACCCCATGTAAAAATTGTTTTAGTAAAACATTTAATGTTTGTGTCATTTTTTACTTTAACATTAAATAAAAGGTATTTATGTCATTTTCCAACTAAAGTGACTCCATGGGGTCCCCAAGTTGACCCATGGATTGTCTTGGTCGGCCATGGCACATCCAATGAGGGTAGGACATGTGTCAAGCTCATCTCATATTATTAAAACATTATTTTTACCTTAAACTACACTAATTACCTCTAATCGCGATTAAGAACTTAAAAGTGACTATTCAAAAAAAAATTATTTTAATCTCATTGAACCACATTTTTGTAATGACCCGGACCCCTCCGGTCCATTCCTTTGTTGAAATCGATGTGGTAAACACAACGCACGTTATAATGATATTTTTTTATAATAATTGGTGACGATTTAATAAATTTTAGTTGGGGTTTTGTTATAAGTGTTATACTAAATAATAATAATAATGTTGGCTTAATTTTTGAATGATCTGTTAATAAAGATTTAATAAAATTTAAATTTTGAATTAAATTCAATGAGATATGAGAATAAATGAGAGATGATAATTGTGTAAAAATAATTAAATAAATGTTTAAAATGAATTTTGGGCGTGCCACATGGAGAATGAGGAGGAGCCATTTTGTTGTGGGCGTGATGAATATTTTGGTAGGAATGAGATTGGAGAGAGAATATTAACAATATATTCATAATGATATGAAATAAAAGGAGAGGCGCACCAATAAAATAAAGATTGGAGAGAGAATTAGATTGGAGAGAGAAAAGGTTTAAATGAAATAAAGATTTAATATTTAAACAAATAAAATAAATAATTTAAAGAGGAGTCAATCATGGGATGTGTTGAACATGGAGAAAAGAAAGTGGGAGGCGCCACTTGTGGAGTGAGTTAAAGATTTGAAATAAATTGGAGTGAGAGTGTGAGAATTAAAAGAGAAGTAAGAAAAGAAAAGAAAAAGAAATCAATGAAGGAGAAAAGGAGAAAGGCGCACCAAATTGGAGAGAGAGGGTTGGGTGGATTTAGGTATTTGAAATAAATCAATTAAAAATAATAATATAATAATCATGTTAATGTTTTGTAGGTAAAACACTTTTCCGACCATAACTTATTCGTGTGACCTCGGTTTCACGAACCGTCTGCGGTAGTGTGACCCTGACATCAAGACAGAAATTATGAGTCCCATATTGGAGGACTTTTTCGGGGTTTCGGATTGGGTACCCGAAGCGGTCGGTAAATAATAGATTTAATATTATTATTATATCGTTGGCTCGTCATAACTTCCATGTGCGACGTCCGATTAGCTTCTCATCAGTGGCGATGTGATCCAATAATAATTACAATCAATTCAGTCTAATATTTAATATTAAATTATGGTTCGTGTCTCGGGTCCACGAGACACCCAATAAAAATAATATTGTTATTATTACGGGATCTTGTATCCAACGTATATCCCTCATATGGTATCGGATTGACGATCCGTCAGCGATAGCATAACCCTGAAATTATTATGGTCATTTTAAGACCAGTAATGAAAACCTTTTTATGACTCATGCCTCGGGTCAACGAAACACCATGTATTAATAAAATTAACGTTTTTTTAAAACGCGTGGAAACCGCGTGACGTGTCGTGGTTTGACCAGTCAAAACACGTAATGGGTGTACAGTCACACCGTGTATTCATCAATACACGCCGAATACTGTTTTACCTATTCGTAGGCTATATAAGAAAGGGTCGTGGATTATATCCAGATCGATCGCTTCTTTGTCGCACGACGACGCTCTTGGATGATCAAGAAGTCTTCCTCCTCTAACTTCTTTGTCCAAGCTCCGAATTACGATCCGTCAGCGGCCACAGGATCGTAGCGACGAGACGAAGATTCTAAGCCTGGACTTGTCACCTTTCCTTCCGGCCTTCCTTCTCCAGCTTCCATCCTAGGAGGCGTTTGTCGGGTTTGGCGAAGGCGGAGGACACCAAAGGACGTCTTCGGATGCGACGTGATCGAGACCTTTTGAGGTAGGGGTTTACCTTCGTCTCTCTATTTGGTGCAACATGCGGGGTGGGATATTTCTCTTTTGTTCCATGGGATGTAGTTGAACTTTAAATAAAGATAATAACCGGATAAAGAAGGTTTTAGGGTTTTGTGCTGTTTCTATTGCCTTCCAGTTTCTTTATCTTCTGATTGTGATTCTGGATTGAAAGGCCTTTGCCTACTGAAAATCAAGGCCGTTGGTGGCCTTTGCGTGCGCAATTGATATATGAATTGTTTGAGGTTGGTTTTGTTAAAACATGGAAAATGGATAAGCACGTAAAGACGGGATGATTAAATGAGAATGAAAACCTTGTGTGATCACCCCGGTTGAACAAAATTGGAATAATGAACATGTTGGTGGTTTGGTTGTTTTGTGGGAAATGTTTTTTAAACTATGGGGTTGAAATGGGAAGTGGTTGGTTGTGGAAAATGCCTTTATTTATGAAAATTGATTTTATATGAAAAGTGTTTTGAAGTAAAAGGTGTTTTCAAATAAGGAAATGTTTTGTGTGTGGAAAGGGTTTTATGTGTGGAACTTTGAAATAAATGAATGATGGAATGTTGTATGGTTGTGATAATCTTTATTAAATGAAATGGCATGTGGTTGCTTGCGTTTTACCTAACCTTGGTTGTGGATGGCAGGGATATGTTTGTGAAAGGTTTTGTCTGGATGATAGTTGCCCAGTAGTAATAATTTTTTAAACCATTGCATGAAACATGAAAACCTAAATGGGGTTGGGGGATGATTGTTTGGTTGTTGATGCATGCTTCATGGTAGCAGTGCCGAGGCACATGCTCAGTTTCTCTTTTTAAGAAGCCATAGGTTGGGCTGTGTGTTTGGTATATGTATATATATAATTATATCTTTGTGTTTTGTCGCACCACAACCATGTCAAGCACCTAGTGCCGAACACTCCCATTTTATGGGAGAGGGTGTTCCCCCTTAGTTACTAACTCCTTCCTACTCCTTCTTCCATAGGCTGTGATGGCTTGAGGCAACCTTTAGCCCAAGACTCTTCGGGCAGGCTTACCGTTCCCAAGAATCTTCGGGATAAGGCCCAGGTGTTTGCGGGCGGGTTAGTGGTTGTGGCCTAGGTGTGTGCGGGCGAGATGCATTGTTGTGAGGCCCAGGTGTGTGCGGGCGGGATGCGTAGTTTGGCCCAGGTGTGTGCGGGCGGGAAGAGTGTGGTAGCATCAGGACGTTTTCCTTTAGGAAGAGCAGCATCTAATTATGTTGGAAATGGTGCGGGGTACCCAATACTTTTGTTCTATATATATACTAAACTTTTTTGTGTTACTTGGTGAGTGTGACCAGTGAGGCTGGGTGGATAGTTTTTTCTTGTTAGTTTCTGGTTCTTCTGTTTTCTCACGGGACCTTAGGGTGTCTCCCCACTTGTGCATGAGAGCTTTTGGTTTCCCTACTGAGTATACATGTATGCTCACCCTACGTTTACTTTCAGGTTTCCAGGAGGACTACCAGGGTCGTGCGGGACCTTACTAGTTGGGCAGTTGGAGTTGTTTCAGTTGTTGTTCTCTTGTTTTCTTTGGCATTGTACTTTTGAGCTTCCTTGTTCTTGTACCTTGTTATAAAAATTGTTTAAACATGCATGTGGGCTTGGTTTGGGTTTATTTATATACACTTGTTCTTTTCCCTTTTTGGTGGTTGACTTGTCCTATTTCCCGATCCAAAATAATAAAAAGGGTAATGCCTCCCATATTTGTGAAAACTCATACCCTTGGTGCTAGTCGCCAACCCGGGGCCTACTGGAGGCGGAACTTGGGGGTCATTATCTTCCTTTCACCATTGCCAGATCAGGAGGGGCATCTTTGGTGGGAGGGGGTCGTGACAGAATGGTATCAGAGGTGATGGTTGAGAGATAGGATGGAGTCTGGAGTTATGCATAGTGAGGATTTAATGGGATGGTAGGGCAACATTGTTCGTTAATCTTGGTGCATGACATAGGCCAGGGAAGACCGACTAGGACACGGGATTTTAGGGCCCCCCGTGATCCGATGCAAGGACTCTGAGTCTTCCGAATGACCAAGTGAGACTATATTGATTGCAGGGTAGAGACCCTAGGGAAGGTACATGCATCATCATGTTTGTGTTTTACTTGATTTGGGTGTTCTGGGAAAGAAATTGAAATAAAATGATAATTAAAACTTTGAGTTTTTCCTTACTACTTGGGCTTAGGCGATCCTTGTTTACCATACAGCTATGGCACCTGGACGTCGTCCCCGGGTGGCTCAGATGGCTGAGGCCCAGCAGATCCAGGTGGTCGATCGGCTGAGGATCGATCGAGAGGAGGAAGACAGCCAGTGGCAGAAGACCCTTCGTTCTTTCCAGCGCCAGACTCTCAAGAAGTACGAGGGAAGTACTTCGGACCTGGAGACGGAGGTGTGGCTTGAAGAGCTAGGGATCACTTTGACCTTGATCCGTGCTCCGAAGGAGTACTGGGTCCCCCTAGTGGTCAGTCAGCTGAGAGGCGCGGCGCACCAATGGTGGATGCTCTACCTCGGGGAGAGGAAGGAGGCAGAGATTCCATGGGCTGACTTCGAAAAGGAGTTCCGAGAGGAATTCCTTTCTTCTTTGATCAAGGCGGAAAAGCGTCAGGAGTTTCTCTCCCTTCAGCAGGGGAGTATGACTGTTCGAGAGTTGGGAATTAAGTTCAATAATCTCCTACGCTTTGCTCCGGAACTCTTTCCGGATGAAGAGTCTCGGGCGAGACGTTTGGAAGAGGCGCTTCGTCCTTCGCTCCAGTATGCTATGACCCCCTTCACCCTTCCGACATACTTAGCCGTACAAAAGAAGGCGGAAGTTGTAGAAAGGATGAACTCGCAGGGAGGTGCACCACGTGAGGGGATCCAGCCTAGTTCTTTGAAGGGGAAGGCAGTCAGCAGCAGGTCTCCTGCGACGAGACCTTCCAGTTTCAGGCTAGTAGGGAGGAGGCCCCAGCAGTTCCAGTTCAGATCTTCAGGTCCTCGTCCATTTTTCACGAGCCTAGGACCAAAGTGTTTTTCTTGTGGAGGTTTCAGGCACGTTCAGAGTCGGTGCCCGACCCATGCTCAGTACGGTGGAGATGGATAGGTTCAACGCCCTCCTCAGCAGGACCAGTCACTGACAAGACCCTTCCAGCAGCAACAGGCTCCAGTCCCTTTGAGTGGAGATAGAGCAGGTGGTGGCCAGCCACAAGGAGTTCCTCAAGGAACCCAATTGGGACGTGGTGGAGGAGGCGGACGTCAACAGAGAGGCAGAGGAGCTCAACGAGGATAGTTGCATGAATCAGAGGCAACATCTCTAGAAGGACCAGGGATCGATAGAGATGTGTTTGGGTTTTCTTGAATGATCTCCTTTATGTTTTGTTGGGATCATTACACTCCATTGTTGGAACTCTTTTGCTCATTCTCTGGGCCTGGACCTTGTTTTTGTGAGTTTTTAATGCTATGTTGTTTCCCGCTTTTCTTTAAATGTACGTGAAGAGCCCTATCATGTGGGGAGGGGAAGACCTAATCCCTAATCGAGACGCATTAATGTGGATGCGATTTAACCCGTGCCGGCGAGTCAGTGCCGCCTAAAGTGGATAATATCTCAACATGGGAGAAGGAACTCCTCAAGCCATCTGTCCGGGAAGTGTGTGGGTTGTACGTTGTTGGGTGCAGTGTAAGTTGTAAAAAAAACCTAATATATGGAACTGGGAAGGCCCAGTCCTTAATCGAGACGCATTAATGCAGATGCGATTAAACCCGTGCAGGCGAGTCAGTTCCCCCTAAAGCGGATAATATCTCGACATAGGAGAGGGAATTCATAACTCACATAATTAGGGTTGTCGGTTGTTTCTTGTTATGACAAGATCTTTAAGAGGTATTTTGCGGAGTGGTTTTTTGGATCCATTATTTTTCTTGGATGGTTTTTAATTCTCGAGGACGAGAATGTTTTAAGAGGTATCTGATGTAATGGACCGGACCCCTCAGGTCCATTCCTTTGTTGAAATCGATGTGGTCTACACAACGCACGTTATAATGATATTTTTTTTAATAATAATTGGTGACGATTTAATAAATTTTAATTGGGGTTTTGTTATAAGTGTTATACTAAATAATTATAATAATAACGTTGGGTTAATTTTTGAATGATCCATTAATAATGATTTAATGAAATTTAAATTTTGAATTAAATTCAATGAGATATGATAATAAATGAGAGATGATAATTGTGTAAAAATAATTAAATAAATGTTTAAAATGAATTTTGGGCATGCCACATGGAGAATGAGGAGGAGCCATTTTTTTGTGGGCGTAATGAATATTTTGGTACGAATGAGATTGGAGAGAGAATATTAACAATATATTAATAATGATATGAAATAAAAGGAGAGTTGCACCAATAAAATAAAGATTGGAGAGAGAATTAGATTGGAGAGAGAAAAGGTTTAAATGAAATAAATATTTAATATTTAAACCAATAAAATAAATAATTTAAAGAGGAGTCAATCATGGGACGTGTTGAACATGGAGAAAAGAAAGTGAGAGGCTCCACTTGTGGAGTGAGTTAATGATTTGAAATAAATTGGAGAGAGAGTGTGAGAATTAAAAGAGAAGTAATAAAAGAAAAGAAAAAGAAATGAATGAAGGAGAAAAGGAGAAAGGCGCACCAAATTGGAGAGAGAGGGTTGGGTGGATTTAGGTATTTGAAATTAATCAATTAAAAATAATAATATAATAATCATGTTAATGTTTTGTAGGTAAAACACTTTTCCGACCATAACTTATTCGTGTGACATCAGTTTCACGAACCGTCTGCGGTAGTGTGACCCTGACATCAAGACAGAAATTATGAGTCCCATATTGGAAGACTTTTTCGGGGTTTCGGATTGGGTACCCAAAGCGGTCGGTAAATAATAGATTTAATATTATTATTAAATCTTTGGCTCATCATAACTTCCATGTGCGACGTCCGATTGGCTTCTCATCAGTGGCGATGTGATCCAATAATAATTATGGTCAAATCAGTCTATTGTTTAATATTAAATTATGGTTCGTGTCTCGGGTCCACGAGACACCCAATAAAAATAATATTGTTATTATTACGGGATCTTGTATCCAACGTATCTCCCTCATATAGTATCGGATTGACGATCCGTCAGCGACAGCATAACCCAGAAATTATTACGGTCATTTTAAGACCAGTAATGAAAAACTTTTTATGAATCATGCCTCGGGTCAACGAAACACCAAGTATTAATAAAATTAACATTTTTTTTAAAACGTGTGGAAACCGCGTGACGTGTCGTGTGTTGACCAGTCAAAACATGTAATGGGTGTACAGTCACACCGTGTATTCATCAATACACGCCGCATACTGTTTTACCTATTCGTAGGCTATATAAGAAAGGGTCGCAGATTATTTCCAGATCGATCTCTTCTTTGTCGCACGACGACGCTCTTGGATGATCAAGAAGTCTTCCTCCTCTAACTTCTTTGTCCAAGCTCCGAATTACGATCCGTCTGCGGCCACAGGATCGTAGCGACGAGACGAAGCTTCTAAGCCTGGACTTGTCACCTTTCCTTCCGGCCTTCCTTCTCCATCTTCCATCCTAGGAGGCGTTTGTCGGGTTTGGCGAAGGCGGAGGACACCGAAGGACGTCGTCAGATGCGACGTGATCGGGACCTTTTGAGGAAGGGGTTTACCTTCGTCTCTCTATTTGGTGCAACATGCGGGGTGGGATATTTCTCTTTTGTTCCATGGGATGCAGTTGAACTTTAAATAAAGATAATAACCAGATAAAGAAGGGTTTGGGGTTTTGTGCTGTTTCTATTTCCTTCCAGTTTCTTTATCTTCTGATTGTGATTTTGGATTGAAAGGCCTTTGCCAACTGAAAATCAAGGCCGTTGGTGGCCTTTGCGTGCCCAATTGATATCTGAATTTTTTGTGGTTTGTTTTGTTAAAACATGGAAAATGGATAAGCACGTAAAGACGGGCTGATTAAAAGAGAATGAAAACCTTGTGTGATCACCCCGGTTGAACAAAATTGGAATAATGAACATGTTGGTGGTTTGGTTGTTTTGTGGGAAATGTTTTGTAAACGATGGGGTTGAAATGGGAAGTGGTTGGTTGTGGAAAATGCCTTTATTTATGAAAAGTGTTTTGATATGAAAAGTGTTTTGAAGTAAAAGGTTTTTTCAAATACGGAAATGTTTTGTGTGTGGAAAGGGTTTTATGTGTGGAACATTGAAATAAATGAATGATGGAATGTTTTATGGTTGTGATAATATTTTGTAAATGAAATGGCATGTGGTTGCTTGCATTTTACCTAACCTTGGTTGTGGATGGCAGGGATATGCTTGTGAAAGGTTTTGTCTAGATGATAGTTGCCCAGTAGTAATAATTTGTTAAACCATTGCATGAAACATGAAAACCTAAATGGGGTTGGGGGATAATTGTTTGGTTGTTGATGCATGCTTTGTGGTAGCAGTGCCGAGCCACATGCTCAGTTTCTCTTTTTAAGAAGCCATAGGTTGGGCTGTGTGTTTTGTATATGTATATATATAATTGTATCTTTGTGTTTTGTCGCACCACACCCATGTCTAGCACCTAGTGCCGAACACTCCCATTTTATGGGAGAGGTTGTTCCCCCTTAGTTACTAGCTCCTTCCTGCTCCTTCTTCCATAGGCTGTGATGGCTTGAGGCGACCATTATCCCTAGACTCTTCGGGCAGGCTTACGGTTCCCAAGAATCTTCGGGATGAGGCCCAGGTGTCTGCGGGCGGGTTAGTGGTTGTGGCCCAGGTGTTTGCGGGCAAGATGCGTTGTTGTGAGGCCCAGGTGTGTGTGGGCGGGATGCATGGTTTGGCCCAGGTGTGTGCGGGCGGGAAGAGTGTGGTAGCGTCAGGACGTTTGCCGTTAGGAAGAGCAGCATCTAATTAAGTGGGAAATGGTGCGGGGTACCCAATACTTTTGTTCTATATATATACTAAACTTGTTTGTGTTACATGGTGAGTGTGACCAGTGAGGCTGGGTGGATAGTTTTTCCTTGTTAGTTTCTGGTTCTTCTATTTTCTAATGGGACCTTAGGGTGTCTCCCCACTTGTGCACGAGAGCTTTAGGTTTCCCTACTAAGTATACTTGTATGCTCACCCTACGTTTACTTTCAGGTTTCCAGGAGGACTACCAGGGCCGTGCGGGACCTTACTAGTCAGGCAGTTGGAGTTGTTGCAGTTGTTGTTCTCTTGTTTTCTTTGGCATTGTACTTTTGAGCTTCCTTGTACTTGTACCTTGTTATAAAAATTGTTTAAACATGCATGTGGGCTTGGTTTGGGTTTATTTATATACACTTGTTCTTTTCCCTTTTTGGTGGTTTACTTGTCCTATATCCCGATCCAAAATAATAAAAAGGGTAATGCCTCCCATATTTGTGAAAACTCATACCCTTGGTGCTAGTCGCCAACCCGGGGCCTACTGGAGGCCGGACTCGGGGGTTATTATCTTCCTTTCACCATTGCCAGATCAGGAGGGGAATCTTTGGTGGGAGGGGGTCGTGACAATTTTAATTCTTAATGACAACCATGTATGTCGGATTTTTGAATATCAAACCACAGAAGTGGTAATATTTCATTTAAACAAAAAATCAGTTTTTAACTACCACTTAGTGGTTTCACTATTCATCAAAAAATGAAGTTTCTCAGAGTACTGCCAAAATTTCACCCGAAGCTATAATTGATATTCCGAATTCAAAAATTATGACTATTTTATGAAATTCCAAACATACAAGTTTCATTAATTAATTTTACAATTAATTCCCGATGTCACAACAAATAGCGTGTTTTTTAGAAACAATATATATCAAAAGATTGACAATTGTTTATGTCCAATTTCAAAGTGAAATTAATTCTAATGAACACCATTGGATAAAATGGTAAAAATATATTCTAATTATACTTTAAAACCACTAAATATTATAATTTATCACTATAAATTATTTTGATTAAAAAAGTTGTTTTTACGTATTTTTCACTATTCACAAAAAATTAGAAGTTCTCAGAAAAATATCAAAAATTCAACATAGGCTAATTTCGATATTAGGAATAAAAAAATGAAGTCCATTTTGAAATATAAAATTTCTATAAATTTAAAAAGTGGTTATTACTATTCATAACGGCTACATTGATTGGTTGCTGTGTGTTAGAACTCGAAGTTGCGTACAATGCAAGCTATTGCATTATTGAATGAGAAGCGTATCATGGATGCTCAGGGTGTTACATTATCCCCTCCTTCAATAAATTGCATCCTCGCAATTTGAAATTTTTCTTTGAAAATAAAAGGTTGAAAAGAGAAAATACTTTTGTGGAAAACCAACATCGGAAATAAGTTTAATAAAATTTAGCCTTAATAAGAGGGAAAGGGAAATGAAAAAGTCACCACGCAATTAAGATCTCGATTAGAAGAACATTGGTGGAAATTAGAGATATATAATTAGAGAAAAAACGTAAATATTCATAGGGAGTGATTGAGGTCATCAATCACAATCAACTGTCAAATTGAGGGCCTCAAAGCCTTCAATCTATGTTGATTTAAAATATCATCAGTTCAACAAGTCATAAGGTATTAGGATAACACATTTTTTTGTTTTAATATCCCTTTACTAAAGTTTAAGAATTAATTTATTCATTGAATAAGAGAGAGGTATATATATATTTATGCTTGACAATTAGAGTTTCAACCTTCAACTCATCTTTCACTCAAAAAGATAATAGAACTCAAAAATATTATACTTATCCTAATTGTATAAGGTTCCAAATGTTAACACATACCATTTAGATTAGTAAAATTATTTTGTAAATACCAGGGACTTCCTGTAGGCTAGTGGTAGGAAATAAAGGCCTCTCGCACTATGGTTGTGGGTTCTATTCCTGCAGCTTTGTCCGACGCGACGGGTTATGCCCCACCCTGCAGGTTGCCCTTTTCCTAAAACTATAGTATTATAATATTCCAAAAATAATTCTCATAAATTTTTTAACCTTAAACAATACTATCCAAAGATCAACTTAATCCACTCCAACCTTTATAGTTATCCAAAATACCTCTGTCCAAACTTTCTCTAAAAGGTCTCTTAATTCCAAAATCAATTTATCAGGTTCCCCAAACAAATTAAAGTTTCTCTTTTTGTCACATACTGAAAATATGATTACCTTCATCAAATTAAAACCTTACTGAAATCAACAATTACTGTAGTACAATCCTTATATATATATATCACATTATTCTAATAACCAGAATATAATCTATGAGTCCAAAAGCACCAATACAATAATTATTCTGCTTCAACTGTAGTAACAGCATAAGATTTTCCTTGATCCCTTGGCCTTTTCTAAGGTAAGTTTCCCTGACACTTAGGACATTCATTTGCATAATGCCCCCATTTCCCTACAATTGTAGCATTCAACATTGATAGTCTCTTTCTTTCCCTTGCAATCACGCCCCTGGTGACATTTTTCTCCACATTTATAACAAACTCCCATTCCTTTTAGACAAGTACCAGGGTGATTCTTCCAATAATTATCACATAATGGAAAATCATTCTTTCCCTTTTTCCCTTTATCTGTCTCTAGTTCCACCGTTCTCTTCATCTCTTGCTTTACTTTGTTGTCATAAGACTTAGAGAATTCATTTTCTGTCTTGATAGCACATGAGACAATATCTTCGTATGTTGAGAACGATTGTGATACTAAAGCTCGACGGAGAAATGGTTTTATCCCATCAAAGAAACGATAAGTCTTACCTCTTGGGTTACGTATAGAATCTGCAGCATACCTCGCTAACCTTGTAAAGTTGGCCTCATACTTTGCGACATTCTCATCATCCTTTTGTTTCAGACTCAGAAATTGCCTTTCCATATCTGCTCTATGGTCATGAGGAAAGTATTTTTCTAAGAAAAGATCTTTGAACTCCCTCCATTCCATATTCGATATGTCATCATCTTCCTTTGTGTTTTGAATCAATGACCACCATTGATCAGCATCTCCAGGGAGGTGGTAAACTGCCATGATAACCTTTTCCCTTTCACTACTCCCCAAGGCGTGGAATATTTTCTCTAAGAAGTTTATCCATTGCTCAGCTACTAATGAATTTTTACCCCCATAAAATGTTGGTGGTTGTTGCCTCATGAAGCGGTCTAACATTGATCCTCCACGTTGTGGATTAGGGTGCTCCATACGAGTAAGGTTATTATTCATAACCTGAGTGAGTTGTCCCGGTATGGTAATAAGTTGATCAGCATCAGTTGTATCTCCAGATCCACAATAATTATCTTGAGTAGGAGGGAAATCCCTACACAGAGTGTGTGCATTGATACGGTTTCCATTACTTCCACTAGGAGCCATTTCTAAACAATGGCATAAACTAGATTAGTTTATGAATCAAAATACATAATTCTGTACTTGTAAAACACTTAACACTAATTAAACTATTTTATGGATATAATCCATAATCATAAAAAAAAGTTTTCTTTTAGGAAGTATATACTCATAACCCTTCATAGTGGTTTGTAAAGAAATGGTAATTCTCCTAAGCATATCCCCTGGGAGTGTCGTAACCAAGAGTGAAGCAAGGCCCGTTGTCGTGCACCAGTTCTCGTTCGAGTCTAGCTCAAAGCGGTGTTTTCGGGTTTTACCCCTAGGTACATATGTGCCAGAGCCGCCTCTACTTGCTCGTATCTAGACAGGGATGTATTTCTCGGAAAACTCACAAAATCTCTACAATAACAAAATTCTAGGAAGTTCTTCTATACTAATCCTCAAAGTCTATCTTTGGGCTATGCGCTCTATTCAGAGTTTATCTAAATCTAGCTTCCAAGGATAGTACTAAACTGCCTCTGATACCAACTGTAATGCCCCAACCCCAGCTACCCAGAGTCGGTGCATTACTTCGTAACATTGGCATGATCACAAAAGATCAAGTCTCGAAAGACCGATTAGTTTAGTAGCCTTGGAAACACTAGAGACATTCATAAGACTAAAATTACATCATAAAGTAAAACAAAACTACAACATCTTCTCTTCATATCCCCTTATATTATCCCTGCAGGTCATTCATAATATACTTCTTCACATCCTGGAAAAATTAAAACATTGAAAGGGGTGAGCTCAGATGCTCAGTAAGGATAGCAATATAGCAGAAACTTTCATAAATAAACATTAACAATTAAGGAAATGTATAACTAAAACAAAAGCCTTTTAAACATGAACTTCAACATAATATGGCAAAAGTAAAATGAGATAATGACATTTAGTTATTCAGATGGATATTCTACTGGTCGAATAATCACATGCAATATCAATAACCACTTTCATAATGATGGAATGCATAATGACAGACTATCATAACCACGTAGCCAAGGCCTCATGCCAAGACCACAAATAAGATTTTGTCAAGCCCTCATGCCAAGACACTAGTTTGTATCATGAGACCTACCGATGCATCGTGGAGCTATAGCGGGATCCACCCATCACTTATTAAGTCCAATGCATTCCTCATATGAATAGGTTCAGTTATATCATAAACCATAACATAATCGAATCACATAAAACATGCGTAAAGGAAACATAACATTTCCACATTTCAATCAAAAGATTTCAATACAACACATTTATATGATAAAAATGCTTTCAAAACCATTTTCAATACCAAAATAAAAGCATGTTAAAACATTGTATTTATTTTTCATTAAAAAAAAGTGATGGCTTGTAGAGGAAGCCGAAACTCAAATAATGGTCACGGCGGTGGAGAAGTCGTTGTCACCGCATAAGTACGGAAAGGAAAACATTACCTTTTTGTCGTTTAGTAAAACGCCTCATATAAAAAAGATTCCTTTTGAATAAATGTAAAAGTCAAAGGAGTTTATACACCGTATAAAACAAAGTTGTGTATAAAACCAAATATGCATCAATAAAAGGAGATTGAGACAAAGTCCTTAAAAAGATAATTTTTAAAATAAAATAGATCTATTAAGTGTATTCACTATAAGTACACATAAAGAAAGTAAAAAATACAAGATAGTACATAATTATATCATGACATAATTTGAAAGTAAGAGATTATCCCAAAAAATGGAAATTGGGTTAAGAAGTTCCCTTACCTCGTGTCCGACTTGACTCAACCGTTCTTTAACCTCCTGAATAATAAACTAGAGTTAATATCTACCTTATTAAGAATCATTTTCAATTTCATTATCCTTTTTATATCACTTATTACAATGTTATGATCATTATGTTATTATTTAAGTTAATAACGGCCGTTTTGTCGATCTTTGGGACTTGAGTCAACAATAAGCTTCTTATAATTACAAGTTGTTCATGTGGTGAAATATCCATTATATCCAGAATTATATTCATGATGTAGATATCATATATATAATATATATCCATTATATACATTCATTCATAATATTACGTAACATTTAGAGGTATGAAATGAAATGCACCGTTCATGGAGACGGTAAGCCGTACGTACGCATGAACGCTACTTTCATTTCTATTTCGTATTTAATAGAATGAAATCATAATTATATAAATGTATAATATAGTTACAGTATAATATAGTGTATAATACCATTTACTCCATCCTTTATACATCCCACATATGGCATTAACGATTCAAATCACTTTGAGGGGGCGGTAGTCCGCACTTCCTAAAATGAAATTATCGCGTTTACCCATAATGGAAATCATAATGTATGCCATAAATGAGAAATACAGAAGCATAAGTAAAACATATACATATTATATATCATATATCAATATAGTGACATCTTAATGGCCACCTTTGAAGGTGTTATATGAGTGTTGAACAATCATCGTTTCGTTAGGCAGAAATTCACCATCCACAGAAACAGTATGTTCTTTAACCATTAGATGTAGGTGTGTGTAAGTGTATCTCGAATCCTTATTATAAAAAATACTAGTATATTGAGGATACAGGTTTTGTTACAAAATAAATGAATAAAAAGAGTTTAAGGGGTTGGAGAAGCTAAATAAAACAAAACAACATCAGAGAAGACATTACCTAAAAATCGGGCAACTCTTTTTGATTTGAGCCAAAGGCTTCCTTGGGAAGAATTCTGACCAAAGTGAGGCTTCTAGGAGTAAGGGAGGTAAGTTGGGAGGGTATTTTGTCAGAGGTTGGCCAAGACAAATGGCTTGAAAGTGTGAATGATGTGGTAGAGGTGGGGGCCTTTTATAAGTGTAGAGGAGGGGCACTCTTGGAAAGTAAAGAAAAGTCACTTTATTATAAAATGAGTTTCGGATTTTAGAGGTCCTAAACTTATATAATTAGAGTCTAAGGTGATAAGGGTTCGAAATCGAATCATCCAATAGTTTTTTGACAAGTTTATGCCTTGTATTTTACATTATCATTTCATTTTATTTAAATCGTTAATTAATGAGGTCATCGTTGCATCATCATGATGTCATAAATAATTTAATTTATTTAATGTCTAAAAATTATAAAACAAATACTATGATGTAGGAAATCTTTTTATCTTTACAATGAATATTTATAGTCAAAAATATGACTTGTATAACCCAATGTAAAAATTGTTTTAGTAAAACATTTAATGTTTGTGTCATTTTTTACTTTAACATTAAATAAAAGGTATTTATGTCATTTTCCAACTAAAGTGGCTCCATGGGGTCCCCAAATTGACCCATGGATTGTCTTTGTCGGCCATGGAACATCCAATGAGGGTAGGACATGTGTCAAGCTCATCTCATATTATTAATACATTATTTTTACCTTAAACTACACTAATTACCTCTAATCGCGATTAAGAACTTAAAAGTTACTATTCACCAAAAAATTATTTTAATCTCATTGAACCACATTTTACTTCTTAATGACAACCATGTATGTCGGATTTTTGAAAATCAAACCACAGAAGTGGTAATATTTCATTTAAACAAAAAATCAGTTTTTTAACTACCACTTAGTTGTTTCACTATTCATCAAAAATTGAAGTTTTTCTGAACAATGCCAAAATTTCACCCTAAGCTATAATAGATTTTCCGAATTCAAAAATGATGTCTATTTTATGAAATTCCAAACATTTAAGTTGCATTAATTAATTTTATATTTAATTCCCGCTGTCACAACAAATAGCGTGTTTTTAAGAAACAATATATATCAAAAGATTGACAATTGTTTAAGTCCAATTTCAAAGTGAAATTAATTCTAATGAAAAACATTGGATAAAATGGTAAAAATATATTCTAATTATAATTTAAAACCACTAAATAGTATAATTTATCACTATAAATTATTTTTATCAAAAAATTTGTTTTTAGGTATTTTTACTAGTCATAAAAAATTAGAAGTTCTCAGAAAAATACCAAAAATTCAACATAGGCTAATTTCGATATTAGGAATACAAAAATGAAGTCCATTGTGAAATATAAAATTTCTATAAATTTAAAAAGTGGTTATTACTATTCATAATGGTTACTTTGATTAGTTGCGGTGTGTTAGAACTCGAAGTTGCGTACAATGCAATCTATTGCATTATTGAATGAAAAGCATATCATGGAAGCTCAGGGTGTTACATTTATTATAAGTAAAAATAAAAAAAAATTCATATATATTAAAATTATTAATACTACCTTATGAATAATTATTCAAATTGAAAACCATAATATCAATATGAAAATAATACTTTAGAATAAATTTAATCCCAGGTAAAAGGACAATAAGTCCTCCAAAAAAAGTGGAAATCACATGAAATGTAAAAAAATGGGGGCATCCTGACAAAAAAATCAGTTTTTGTCGGTGATGTTTTTACATAAAAATAGTTAATGGGGTCTCACTAACCATTAAATCATATTTATTTTCACATGCATTCATTTGATATATGGTAGAGCCCAAAGGGACATCCTAATCAAATGTTTTGGTCTTTTGAAGTTAAAGACCAATTTCTTACATTTCTTGAAACTATAGTAAATTTATTATTTTAATTTTCCCAAAATTTATATCAAATTTGGTTTTATTTCATTTCATAAGATTCTATTTGACTAGTTGTGGAGCTAAACCAGACTCCTAGATCAAAAGTTATGGTCATTTGTTGTCAAAGTTTGATTTTCAACTTATTGAATATTTGTTTTAGGTTTCAAATTATTATTAACTACAAATTTTAAAAATTTAATAATTAAAACATTATGAAAAATTAATATTCAATATAATAAAATATATATGATAGTAAATAAAAATTTATAATTAGTAAATAATTTTTTAAAAATTTTCCCTTTAATTTAAAATGTTTTTTTTAAAATATTTTCTACTTCCTCATGTTTTTTTAAAAACCGCCACTATAAAATAATTTATATTTTTAATTTTTAAAAAATATAATTTAAAAAAATTAAAAAAACAATTCATGGTGGTTTTTGAAAATGCCTTTAATAAACCATCGCAATATTTTTCCCCTAAAAATTTTAACGATGGTTTTTAATTCCGCCATGAAAAATATCACTGGTTAGTAGGTTTTTTTACTATATTTGTAAACATACAAGTCTAGCCTTACTAGATAGTAACCTTACTACCCCAACTATACTGGACCAAGATTACTAGAAAAATCCTTAGTAAGGAGAGTGATTCTTGGAACCTTACACACTCAACCATACAAGGAGCTATCATCCTTATTAGGATTAAAGATTCCAGAAACATTACATTCAAAAAATTATAGGGCCACACATCCTTACCAAGGATAGTTTTTACACTAATATCTTACTCAATTACCCTTTTAAAAAATAAAATAAATCCTCTAAAAGACCCAAAATAACCCATTAGTTCCAAAAATCATTTTTAAATCCATATAAACTTCTCCAACCCCTTAAATAAGAAAAAAATAATGTCTAAATACCTACAACAAACCCTATTGAAAATAAACCCATGAGCCTAAGACAAATCACTAGTCCCCCTTTTCATCTAATAATGATACTTCCAATACATGTTTTGGGTCCCAACACACATTCATGTAGTAATACATAACCCTAATCTATATACCAAATACATGCTATTTTATAATAATGTCAAATTTTGACAATATAAAGCACATCATGGTTACATGGATGCTTGTTATGGTTTATATTATTGTATTTCAAATCCAAAATTTCATATTAAATTTAAAAGAGGAATAATTATATCTTTTAAAGTATAGTTTAACTTGGATTTTAATGTGTATTTTGAAGGGAATTTACAATCTAAAATAAAGGATTGAAGATATAAATTTCATGAAAGTTGTTCGTTGTATATTTTAAGTGAGGTATTAATTAGATTTAAAATAGAGAAGAATCAGAGAGATATGGAATTATATAAATCTATAATGATTTATTTATATAATATACAAAATCTTTAATAGTTAAGAATAATATAGATTAATATGATACATATTTAAAAATTGTGTAATTTTTTTAGAATTTTTATATTTGTTATTAATTAATTCACATATATTTGGTTTATAAATCATATTTTAAGAAACATGTGGAAAATAATTTTTACTTGGTTCACAAAATGCAGGATATTTAGTCCTCTATAAATTTTAAAATAGTGAGCTTATAAATTTTGGTAAACTAGTACATCGATAAGTGTATGCCCCTATAGATATCCTTTATTGGGTAAACCAAGTAAAAATCATTTGTCCCAAATTTTTTATAAGTTAATTATATTTATAAGTAGAGATAATTGTTAAAAAATATTACAATAAAGTGTTTATAAGTTGTATTTATGGAAAATATATTTTACAATAGAACTTAAATTGTTTTATGGAATTGTAATCATTTTATTGTTTTAGAGAGGATTGAATTGGATTCATGGAAGATGGATAAACATGATGTTTGGAAGATTTAATTGGATATATAGAATTGATATGATTTCTTAATTTTACATTTAAATGATGGAATTGAAGAATAATTGATTTTAAAGGTTTCATTGAGAAAATATTGTTTATTGGTTTATAGAAAATGATAAATATATATTTATTCAAATGAAGAAGAGTTTTTTTTATTTTAATAAAGTTTGTTTTTGAAATGAGTGTGTAATTATATACTCCAAATCAATAAAGGAAACCATAAAGGCGGCCAAGTGTATTGAATTATTTCTTATCTCAATGGAAATTTATCCCATGAGGGGAAAATTGAGGGGGATGAATCATGATGTTTAACGCTGCTGCATGTGGAGATTAAGTTTTAGCATGGTTCAATGTGTGGACAATGTATAGATGTGATCACATGGTGGGTTTTCCATAAGAATCATTTCAAAGGGATAAAAAATAATTAAGAATTATAAATAATGAAAGGTATATTGATACTTCTAATGTGAGATAGGATTAAAATGTGGTTGTGATAACCCCATTTGAAATGTATGTGGAAGAAATAAAACATGTTCAGGGTAATTCATCTTCTTTTACATCATGGTGAAACAACTTTTATGTTAACCACATTTCTAAATATCACAGTGCATCGTTTAGAAGATTTATAACTATATGAGGGGTGAAGTAAATACATGTGTTATTATAATCAGTCAATACCTCATAAAAATGATATTTTCAAACTAGTAAAAAGATGACCTTGATTGAGACCACATAATATTTATCCACAACACATTATTTTATGAATTCACTAGGAAACATGGGTATAATTAAGATAAATAGAAGGATTGGAAAATTATTCATATATTCATATGAGTGGGAATTATTGAAGAAATATATTTAAATATTTATTATATAATGAATTTGGATATATTTAGTGATATGAAATTTAAAACAAACCACCATGAAATTTGGAAATTATATAAAAGAATATTGAAAAGATTAGGAAATAATTCTTTTATATTTAAGAATAACAGAGAATATTTTATGTTGTGATAATTTAAAAATATTGAATGATGTTCTGTACTCTAAAATATATAATGAAGATATATTTGGTTTCAATTTTTTTTATTTTGGAAAGAACTCATGTAGTGGTTGAAAAAATGGAAACCATTTGAATGATGGGAGTTTTCACATATAATAAGAATAAAACAAAGATCTTAAAGCTGTGTTTTTTAAGGAACTAAAAATATGGAATGTTTTTATACTTATTTACCATGTATGACTATAAAATTTACTGAAGATGGACAAAGAGTAATATATTTAATATTTTATATGTAAACTAATTTGAAGAAAAATAAAAGAGATAGAGGATATATATTTTTATTTGGTTTTCAAAAAGTTTGATAAGCATGAGATGTTCAGAACCCTGATATATTCAATTTTTATATAAATGAAAAAACATGAGGTTGCGTGTTATATTGAAAATCCAGTGTTGAATAATTAGTGAGAGATATATGAACCTATAAAAATTGAAATACATTATTTCTATATAAATAGAAGAAACACATTTTCTAGTGATCTACTCTGTGGAGTTTTTGAATTGTTGAAAGATTGAAGAGAATATTGAACTACTCTATTTAGTATAGTAAAAGTGAAGTTGCAACTAGAGAAGTAAAGTGAATGGTTAATTTTCGTTATTATAATTATTGATTATCTAAGAGAGGGTTCTGCTAAAATTAGGGTAGGACATAGATAAAACCATTTAAACTAAGGTACTAACTCATTCTGTTTGGAGAAAAAAAAGAAAAAAAATCTTGGACTATCAATAGTGCATCCATAAAGAGATGAATATATAAAAGTTTTATTCTAACCATGAAATTCAAGTGGATACCCTCAAGACTATTAAATGAGTTCATCCTTAAAATAATTAGTCTATAGAGTAGGGAAGAGGGAGATCCCTTATATTTGTGGCAATCCCTTCAATATCATTGCGGAATGAATGTGAGCAACATTAATACCATGAACACCCAAAAATCATTGGTGTGTGTTCCATGTATAATGATATTTTATTTATCCAAGTAAAACTCTAGTTTAATTTTGGATTTTCATATTTTATAAGTTTAAAGTGTGTGTGGTGAGTGGTTTTGGGGAAATATGTTTAATTATTGGCCTGACTAAAACAATAAAAAATTTTATAATATAAAATGTTAAATAAGGAGAAAATAAAGGCCTAAATCTTGTACCATAATGATTTACCACCCTCTCAGGTTATCTCATGACCTAAAAAGTAGTATAAAAAATACGTTATGAGATTATTAAACATGAATTATCTAGTTTTTTAGGTATTTTAATGATAGAGATGACATCTACTATGACACATATTGTATTTTATAGAACTCATATATCTAAATAAAAGGATTATTTTTTTCACCTACTTCGAAAAAAAACATTGATATCTCTTTTCATGTTTTGTTAGATCAGTTCATATTGAAAATACAACATAGAATCCATTTTTTGCAAGATCAAATATATTTCAAGTATTATGATGATGTTAAAATACATTTAAGGCACTCTCTAGAATATTCTATATTTTAGAAAATAGCTCAATTTAAATAATCTAAATAAATTCTAAAGGAACTTGATGAATTGTATAGAAAAATATATTTGTTCAAATAAGGGGATTATTTTTATGTTTTGAAAATGAATAAAGATTTCGGTTTTTTTAGTGTGAATTAAATTACAGAGGTTTTTAATTTTTTTTAAAATCATAAGGAAGAAAAATATGAATAAGAAATCCATATTTTTTCACACCTCTATAAGAAAATGATATTGATTCATTGCAGTAATGAAATTATAATCCTATATAATGTGATCTTTATAATTCTATAGATAAAAATTTTATGTCTCTTACATATTATGTAGATGAATTAATAAAATCTTTGTCTAAATACATATATTTATGCTGTAATCAAAATATACAACTTTAGGCCTTCAAAGATGAAACTCAACTCTTGAAGGCTGGTACGAGAAGGGGGTTTCTAATCATAATATATTTGGAAGTAGAAAACGAAATGAATATAAAATAAGGCATGATTTTAGAAGAAACTATCATAAAATTGAAAAATATATAATGTATAAAAATGATATGATCTAATCACTTCTGTAGGAAATAAAATTAAGAATTGAATGAGAGAAACATCAGGGATACACATTATCTATTCTAGAAAACTAGTATGATAAGGGAATATAGAAAATTATCTCTAAAATTAACTTTATCAAAATGAATTTATAATAAAAATTAAAGATGACAAGTTTGGTAAATATAAAAATTGAGTAAATCATTCATCCATTAAATAAGATGTCAGTTTCTAAGGGTAACCACAAATAATCATTAAAATATAGTAAAAAGAAAATTAATATTACCTCAAAGATATAACTCTTCAGATTTACTAGAATTTGTGTATGGAGTTATATAGTAATAACATATGATAAATTCCATTTTTGTGTAAAAAATTGATATATTACGGATGTGTCCATAGAGGATAGTAAGTTCAATAATAGAGGAAGACCTACTGAAATGTCACACCAACTAAGACAAAAAAATAACATGATGTACGTTTTTTAGAAGGGGTTTTATTTATTCTAACTCTTTCCATTTTGAAGACCGTACAAAATTAAGAAAATAATTCTAACAAGATGATATTTTTCTCATATATAAAAATTTAGAAATAAAAATAAAAGGAAAATTTATTTTATTAGTTGAAAAGTATATTAAGTGTGAATTTTAGTAATAAAGATAAAAAATTAGCTTTGGAAATATAATAATGTTAAATAAAGTTTTAACAATGAATCAGAAATGAAGGAAACTAGTACCAGTGTGATGGGTCTCACTCTAGAGGAAAAATCAAACTCAACAGTGGAGATGTAATATAAATAAACATTCAACATAGAGCTTATAAAAGAGGAGTTATATTATAAAATACTATTAAAAGGTATTATAAGAAAACGTTGAAGAATGGGTTGGTTAAATAACACTAACCCAACTCTTCATAATTAGGAGTTTTGAAGTTCCCCTCTAACCATGTTGTTTGTTGTTAAATATAATTATTAAATTATTGTGGTATAAATTTTGAAAATAAATAAATGGGGGACCTTAAATTTTTTTTGTATTGTAAGAATGAATTTGATGAATCTAAACAATAATATTAAAATGTAGATTAAATTTCAATAAGAAACATCTAAAAGTTTTTTTTAGAATATAAATCACATCAGATATATCCTATACAAGTTATAATATAAGAATTGGTTCCAAGTTTATGATTTTTTATAATTCTATCGAATTAAAGATTTTGATATTGAACATGTGCATTCATACTAAAATACTCTCATTTATGCAATGAACATTCTATATGTGATGAAATATCATAGAAAATTGGATTTTATGGATGAATTGAAGTGATACTTGTGTCAAATCCAAGTACCAAGACATACCAATTGTGTTAAGACATGCTTGGAAGCCTCCAAAATCTATTTAAGGACTTACCTAATGATAGTTGACCCTATATAATGGATGGATATCTTTATTAAGAAGAAATAATATTTATTATTTTATGTATATTTGTTATGAAATAATACCATGGTATCATATTGGTGTGTTTTCAGGATTCTCTATTTGAACTTTCGAAAATAATGTTATCAATAGAGTCGTATTAACAATATCCTTCCATGAAAAAATCTTTCCAATAAGTGGTAACTGTATGTTCATGAAATTAGAGGAATATATATCAATCCAAAAATATGTTTTTCTGTTTTATTTAAAAGAAAAATCTATCTTTTTTAATAAATTGATGTCATAGATTTAAGTGAAATCCACTATTGTAGAAGGTGGTTTGATACTGATCCAAGTGATTTAAATGTTTATATACTAATTTTTTATGTGTAAATTTGTTTGAGACCACATGATTATCTATTTTCTTAATACAAAATATGGTGATATGATAAAAATATTGAATCAATTTAATTTTTACCCATTGATCTTATTTTCTACGCCAATTTCTAGCCCATTCGTATTAGAGGATTTTCATACAAATCATTTCCAAGGGGTGATTCACTAATTTAAAAATAAAAGGTGGAATGAAACTATGATATGAATATTAATTGGATAATGAAAGGATTATTTAGAATTGAACCAATATCAAGGATGTTTTGGAATATTTTTTTAAAGTAATGTATTAAAGGGGGTCATGATATCTTTTAAAATATTGATTTATTAAATATATCATCATATGATAAATTTCCATGATAAAATCCGGTGTATATATTTCCAAATAGAGTAACAATGACCATATTTATTTTATTAACAATGTGTGAGATAAAATATATCAATATTATGAGATATTGTCATCAAAATCCAATGTAGAACAATATTGCAACCTTTTTTATTTAATGTATATTTATTAAAAATATATTAATGAATAAAGTGCAAGATGTTTCATGGAACCAAAATCATTGTGATATTTTTGATTTTGTAATTATTGAATCAAGGAAATGTAATCATGGTGATTCATATAAGATTTTTTTTATATATAGATTTGATATGTTTTTTGAATTTCTTTTTTCATCATGGAATTGATGAAATATTTAATATATATTTTCTATGTAGAAAATGTGTGGAATTTTTTATATAAAAGGAAATATATATATATATACATCTAGAGAATAATGTAATAGTTTTTCCAATGTTTTTATGAATACTGTGTGCAATTTGTTTTTCATGTTATTAATAGAGAATATTACAAAAAATAAACTGGATTTTGTGGGGAGAATACAAATATATTTTCCAAAACTCAAAGGTGAACCACATGAGAAACCTTGTTTCTAAATGTTTATCCAATATCAAGGGTAGATCATCCAAATAATAGATGAAGTGTGGGTAGCACCAGATTGGGTTGATGCTATTGACTATGAAGGTTAAGTGTGGGAATGAGTTACAACACATATAAAGGGAAGAGGAGATCACATGAAAGGTGGAACATACTTTTAATTTAAAATAGACAGAGACGAATCGAAAATTATAAATTATAAAGGGAATATCAGTATTGAAAATTCTATATTATTTAAAAAATTTATAATATTCATCTTGTTTAAAATGTCTATAGAAGAAAAAGTATGTGTGTGGTTTCTTCCATCTACTTCTACCCCATGATTAACCTAGTTTTATTACTCTCTCTTTTCATTTAATACACCAAAAAAACTAAGAATATCAATCACAATTATGTCTATAATTAAATATAATATGTCATTTTCATCCACCCATTCCACATCCACATGAGAATTTTGAAAGAGAAAAATAATTTCCTTGAACCACAACATAATAAATATACCAAGATTGCACCAGTTTGTAAATTCATGAAGAAATTTTGATATCACAAGGTTGAATATGAATGACATAAAATTTTTCATGGATTCAAATGACTGGAAATGTAAATGTGGAAATTATTTCAGAAGTAAATTGTATGAGTTTTTGGTGAATGAATTTTTAGATATTAGGTGATCTTAAAAAAATTCATCAATGACTTTTAGATTAAATAATGGGACAAAGAAAAAAAATTACAAATAGATACATATTGTGTTTGAAAAAGAAACAATATTTTATGTTGTGGTAATTAATCATTTTTGATTAATTTTCAATATTATAAAAAATATAACATATATATCATGAGTTTATATATTTTAAAAATATATAAATATCTAATTCAGTGGTTGTAAAACATTTATGCCTGATATAGATAATAAATTGTATGTATTATAAAAAGGAGATGAATATATTGATCATTGGTTTTTAAAATGAATTACAAAATTCCAAAAAATGAACTTAGTATTTCATATTTTGACATTAGTTTTCTATAAAAATATTTGAAAAATAGTAAATAATGGAAATGTTATATTTTCAATGTAAGAAAATTCTAAAGAAAAAAACTGAAGATGAGAAAATATTTGTATATCAATATTTTGAGTATGATTAAAATTATGTGATCTACAAAACACTGATATATACATTTTGATGAAAAGAAAAAATATAGGTTGAGCACTGTATTATAAATATATTTCTTAATAATAATGGTGAGATGGGATCCTACATATATCAAAATAAATGATTTTTATTTAAATAGAATATAAGGGTTTCTTTGTGATCTAATCTAATGAGTTTTTAAAGATTGGATGGCTTTAGATGAAAATTTACATCCCCATTAACAAAATTGAACATAAATGTTTAACATGAAAATTGAATTCTAACAAATAATTACTATATTTATAATTATTTCTTATTTGAGATAAGGTGTGGTAGTAAGTATAGGAGGGCACTTATACAATCCATAACTATTTAACATCTAATATTTTAGTTTAGAGAATAAGGGGAAGTATTCATGGATGATCAATAATGAATATATATGGAGAAGAAGATTAAGATAGTTTATGAATATGTTAAAGATGATGAAGAGAACCTCATGTTTATAAACTAACTACATCCTTCACAGAAATGGTGCACATAATGAAAAATAGGGAGTTCCCCATGAATATCTGTGATGCAGTTAAAATCATTGTAATATGAACGTTAATAGTTTTACATATTTTCAAACTACTAAATAATTTTCATGGTCACCTATGATTAGATAATTTGGGTTAACCAATTGAAACACTGAGGTTATTTTGTGCTATAGTTTTTCTATATCTGCATGGTTTTTGATGTGAGAGAATTTTAGAAAAAACATATGAATAATAGGTCATTTAAAAAATTTAAATTGGAATATAAATAAGAAGATAAATCAGAAGAGATGAAAACTCTTATAGTTCATACTACTCTAATTCACACCAACACACACTGGGTGTCTCGTGTCCCAAAATAACTAATCATTTGGGAATGTACATTGAATATAGAATGATTTTAAACTAAAATATTTGGAAACCACCTACCTATTAGGATAAAAATTATTTAGTGTTCCGTATCATTGTTACTAAATATAATAGTTATTTTTAATTTATATTTCACTCCCTTCATTAATTATTTATGGGCTCTTCAATCATAACAGTGTTTTGACCTTCTATAGACATATATTTAAAATATGGTAAATAGGATGTAGGGATACTTCCAAAACACTAGAATGGATGGGTACATTAATGTAATTAATTTTATTTCAAACTTACTGAAATATGATCCTTCACAGTTAAATATCACATAGATTTGTGTAAAAATTATAAATAAATCAATACTCAAAGGTGATATTTATCAAATATTGATTAACATAAATGTGATATCATTAATGTCCTATATGTAAATGTGTTAAAATATATTGAACATTAGTGAATATGAATCAATATTAAATTGGGATAAACATAATGATATATAGAACATGTATAAGTAACAGATTGTGCAACTGAAATAATATATTACAATATTTTTTTTAATTGAGTGAATTTTCTAATCATGTACTTGTATCACCTATGATATTTTATTAAATACATGGTAATTGTAATGGTATTAGTAATTTTGAATTTTTCCGAAGATGGTATCCTTGGATGATTTTCAATGAATTGTAATTTCAAACAAGATGTGGATGATTGACGATGAACTAACATAAATGGGGATACTAGTGAAATTTTACTTTTAGGATATGAAGTATCTCACCATGGAGGATTGTCAAAAAGAAAATAAGGTCGATGAGATTATGCCATTATTTTTATATAATATAAAAAGATGAAAAGTAAAATTAAATGGAATGATTTCACTCATTTTTTATGCACATTTAAATATAATTTTATGATAAAATTAATGTTATTAATAAGAAATATTAAAATTAATCTAAAATAAAATAATCAATATATATAAAGTGAAAAGAAAAAAATAAAAATATATTTAATAAGAACTTATTTTCTAAAAATTATGAATATGAATCATATGAATCATAAAAATAACAAATTGATTATTATAAAGACTCTCTGGATTACTTAATGGAGTTTGTTATTAATGATTCATAATGCATTGTAGTCAAGAATGAAAATAAAATAAGGGCTAAAGAGTTTGTTTACTACAATGTAGATTTTTTGGAAAATATATAAAATATTTACATATAGAGAGTATAAACAAATTTCAAACAAAATGTTACAAATTAAATAAAACTATATATCTATATATACATATAAAAGGAATATAAAAATTAGTTATTGGTTGATCTTAAATGTATAAATATTAAAAATAATATATCTAGAAAAAAATTGAGTTTAAACTCAAATCATAATAATAACAAAAAAAATAAATGGTATGAGTACCATAGGGATAGAGAAGTCAAAAATAGTCGGTGATATCAACTATGATATTTTTAACATGGGGATAAAGATTGAAAGTCAAAGAATATATTAACATGAAATTTTGTGTGTTTTTTCTAGTATCACCAATCTAAAATAAAAAATTTTTGTTTATGGATTCATTAAAAATCCTGAATAATTTCTACAAAATAGTGATCTTATTTTTAAGAAAAACATGGTTCCAATTTTGATGATAAAAAATATATTAATGTTAATATAGTGAATTGGGATTTTACCCTCTAAATAAATAATTATTTTGGTTGTAGTTAAAATAACATTTTTCATCCAAATAAAACCAATAAAAATAAATATAAATGGATTGAATTTGTAGAGAATTTTTTTGAAATTTTTATAATGTGTATTCCATAACAAAGAATAAACTCTATAAAATAAAATTAGTTAATTGAAAATAATCGCCAAATAATTATATGTTTTCAATTGATATTTTATTTGTTTTGTAGGGTATGGAGACAAGAATATTCCTTTTTCATGAAGGAGGAAAATGAGTGTGCCATAGGAAAATAAATTTGCTAAAAATAATTTTTCCAAATAGTTATCTTGAAATTTTGAAACATATAAATTTTTTTAATTTTCCAGATAAATATGATCTTTTAGAACAGAAAGAAGAGCTTGATCCAATCAAAAATAGTCAAAAAATAGATATTTTTCTAACAATTAATTATAAAAATGATATAAAAATATTTAGGTTTCCAATAAAATTATTAATTATGATTGAAAATTAATTTCTAACATAGAATGAATTTTGTTTTAATACTACTCAAAATTAAATATTTTTCTATTGATGAAACATTAACTTTCAATGAAATATTGGTGAAATTTTAGTTTCTTTTTATACAGTAATCCAAAGTAAGTTAATGTTATTACAAATAGATTTAAAACTAATATTTCTAAATATAATACATGAAGAATAATGTATTATTAATTAATAAAATTGGTTTTTCAATTATTGAAATGAGAATATTTTTTCTAGAATAAATGAGGTATTTTATGGATTTAAACAAGAACTAATATCTTGGGTTTATAGGTTAGAAAAAATCATAATAAATCTATGATTAAAAATATTTAAAATTTATCACAACATTTACATAAAAAAATACTATGAGAAAATATCATTGATTCTTGTTTATGTAAATTATTTAATACTTAAACAACAAAGATAAGAATGATAAAAATAATTAAATATATTGATGAAAAGTGATTTTAAGGTGTAAATGATTGGTGAGTTTAATATTTTATATTATTTAATAGTTAATCAAAAAAATAATGAGTATTTTATCACTTAATATATATTCTCAAATGATGTGCGGAATTGGTCTCACTGAATAAAGTATAAACTAATGGAAACACCTATTTAAACACTGAAAAAATATAAAAAATTTATGAGGAATGTCTATCAATATGTTGAAGCATATTAAAATTATGGGAAATAAATTATTTTTTATACTTACTTGAGTGTATACAGTTTTTTTAGAATATCATGTAATGATTCATTAATGTGATTTGACTAAAAGCCACTTCATAGTGTTAAAAAAGGTACTATGGTGTATCCAGGGAATAATGGGATTTGGAATTTTTTTATTGAGGAATAAAATATATGTAATTCCTGGGATTCATTGATTTTCATTAGGCTAATTACATTTTTGATAAAAAATAAGATTATAGTGGTTCATTTTATCATAATTGAGAATATATTTCACAGAATAAAATTATATAATATTGTATTTCAATATGAATTACCAATATTGAACATATTACAACCTCCCAATATTATACAAAACTTATATAAAAATAAAATGACATGTATACATTACCAATGGTAGTACCTCTTATTATTATTATTTTTGATAACTTAACTAAAATAAATTTTAGAAACAAATATGACACATCATTTGAGAAAAAAGAACACCGAGATCAAATATATATTTATTAAAGAAATACAATGAGTTAGGAGTTGTGAAATTATAGTATGTGTCTATAAAATATCACGTATTTAATGTATATATAAAGGTCCTACCAAAAGAATGATTTAATATGCAAACATTAACTGTTTGAGATCAATAATAGTTTGAATTTTAGAGTAAAACCATCTCCATATACATAATGTTTTAGGGACTCCCATTCCCCTTTTTTAAGATTGATTTTTTTGAAGAAAACACATAAAATTTTCCAATTGGTATACAATTTAAAATATTTTATAAAATCATTTGGATAAACTATAACCCAAAATATCTAAAAATGAATTTATTAATGGGATTCATGAAAAAGGGAAAAAATATTGTTTACATGATCAAAAATGGGTAAGATTTATAATTGGGTGGAAAATTACATACACAATGAATTACAGAACTCAAAAGTTATTCTAATATATAAGTATATAATAAATATAGATATTAATAAGATGATGAAATTAAAAATTCTTTAGATTTTCAGATACCTTCAATTTGAGAATGAGGTGACTTTTTGGGTTAATTATTAAATACTTTCATGGGTGGCATTGAAGCTAAGCATAATTGGAGATTAATATTTATTCAAAAAACACATTCATCATCCACTTATTTATCAAAATGAGTGAAAATGACATGAAATTATAGTAAATAAATAATTATTTTTTTGAAAAAATAAATCTATGATTAATATTTTTAGAAAAAAGTAATGTATTATTTTTTAGGTCATGTTTGTCAAAACATTGTACCAAATCATTGGAATTTAAATATATATATTTTAAATAATATTCATAAGGTGATTCATAATGTTTCTATGAATTCAGATTTATTTTAGTGAATTAATATAAATCCACATCATTGTGAGAATATATTCTTTGGTAATATTTCTAGTATTATAAATACCATGTCTTTATTCAATCCATAATATAGTTATTTATCAACAATTAATTTTCTTTTATTTCCTAAGATATTTTTAGTTTTAAAGTTTTTGATAATTAGGCCATAAATCTCACTAACAAAAACCCAAACCTTTAAAAATTGGACACTCCAACTTATTAACCAGTTTTTTTTAATATAATACTTTTAGAAATGAAACATGTTTTATTTTCTTAATAAAACATCAAAATTTTAAAATTTACTTCCTCATTGTTTCTGCTCATCCTTTAACCATATAAAAAACATTTTCAAAATGTGGGATGAAAAAAATTAGAGACGGGAATATAAAAAGGTTTAAAGAATCCAATTAATATATATTAAAACTATGAGATCATAAAAGATAATTTTTCTTTTAATATAATAAACATTGAGCTCAAATATCATTTAGTTAATTATGAAATCTTATTTACTTCCCAAAGGTCTTAAGAAAACACAATATTAGAAAACATAAACCAATAATCCATTTCGTAATGGTTTCATAGAAAAAATAAGATCCAATAAAAATATTCTTCTAAAAACATACCTTTTTACCCAAAAATAAAATAATCATTCATGTATAAAAAATATCATTAAAATACCATGTGAAATAAAATGATTTTAATGTTAACATATTAAAAATTATAGAAAAGTCGTGTTGTTTCCTTAGTGAATCATCTTCATTGAACCCTTCTAAGAACCCTTGAAAATTAAAAAACATTCATGGTTCATTACAACATAACTCCCCAAATAACATAATTATTACCCAATTCATTAGAGATCTACATCAGTCGCACTTTTCATCGGAGTTATATCTGGAAATCATATCATTTAAAGATAATATATAAGGACTCCAACATGCGTATAACATATACAATCTTTCCTTGTTCATCATCTAACTTTATTTTTGATCAACAAATTATAAGCTTTTTAGATATTGATATATCTATTTTATTTAAAATCTAATTTTCAAAAAAAATACCCATAATAAGGTGAAGGATGGTTTTCATTTAAAAAAGACTTATAAGCTCACAATAGAATCTAAACATCAAATAATGGTGGGAGTGAAAGGAAAATTCATCAACATTTCTAAAATAGAGCATTCCTCTTTCATTTTTAAAATTAATTAAATATGATCTTTATAACATATGAAAAAAAGAATCATTTTAAATGTCCTTAAGTGAATGTTAAACAAGATTTAAAATTTCCTTTATATTTTTTATTGACATATACATACATTCATAATGTATTTTTATATGAATTTTATCATGGAAGAAAAATACTTATAAAATAAATCTTCAAAACATTTTAAACAAGGTTTTTATGGTAAAGTATTATTTAATCAATTCTGGCTTGTCAGATGCATTCTTTATCTTCGTAAATAACACACGTGTGTTAATTATTTAATTGATTTATACAAGTTTTCATCATTCATTGTATTATTATTCACCACTCTATTGGAATGGGGAAGATGAGGTAGAAATTGTGGGTCCCATTTCGGTTTATGAGATCTATGAGAGAGTGGATATGATTCATAAGAGATTGATCATCAGTCAAATCAATAAGAGACCATATGTTTATAATAGAGGGAATTTATTTAGTTCACTTATGGGTAATCATGTTTTCTTGAGTGTCACTCCTCAGCCCGGAAGATAAAATATTGGAAATCTTGTTAAGATGTAACTATGGTTTTTTATATCTCTTATAATCACCAAATGGATTGGGATAAAATAATATCAGTAGCAACTTCTTCCACATTATTGAGGTATGGAAGACACATTTCGTATATCCCGTCATTGGAGATACATACCTAACCCTACACATTTCATTGAGTTTGAGGATGTTGATTATGATCATTACACATATTATGAGGATCATCTAGTGTACTTTATAGAGTGAAGTGAGGGAATCCTATAGGGGAAGATAATACCATTTATAAAGATTTGTGACATCTTGGGAAGATACAAGAGGAGACATGGGAGCATGGGATGGATGTTTGAGATCAGTTGTTTGAGTTTTTCAAGAAATATTTATAGATTTACTTCTCATGGATGAGAAGTTTATTAAGGGAGTGAATTTTAATGTCCTTAATTTTTTATGATATTAAAGCCCTCTTTTCTAGAAACTGATGATTATTTTTATCTAACGATGTATTTTTTCAATAAAAGTCACTTCATAAATGTTTTGATGGATTTTGTTATGTGTAAAATTCATGTAAACACCTTGGAATATTCTATGGAATTTTTTTTGGAGTGGGGATGTGAGTTATTTTAAGATTATGGTTCTAATAGATCCTAATTATTCATATTATAAAATTATTAAATATATAATATCACATTTTCATAATTTTTATGATATAATGGAATATATTTTGAACAGTGTGTCACATCTGAAATATAAGACTTCCATTAAATCTGGAATATGGTTTTATCCAAGGAATGATATCACCCTTTTAAGTGTTGTATGTATGGTCAAATCTAATGTAAGGGTAAATATATTATATTGTTCCCATGTAATTTTAATAAAATTGAGGAATATTATCAAAATGGGGTCTTTGATGGAAAATATGGGGCCACCACTAAATCCAGAACATAGGTTTTTTATTATGTGTGAAATAAGCTTTGTGCATGATGGACATTTGATTATATCTTACATTAAGTTAATTTTTTACCCTTATTTATTTTTGTTATTAATATTTTAATTACAAAATTAGCTTTTTTAACATCGTCCTCACACCACTCCACCATTTACATGTTCCTTAACATCCAAATTCTTGGATATCAACTCATTTATCCTAATTAATTCTACAATTCATTAGTTTGGTAAAATTAAATACTCCACCTAAAATTTTCGGTTGAATCATGGGCTAAATCAGGGTATTGATTTTTCAATTTTTTAATGCGTGAAACATAAACAGTTGGTTTCCATATAGTCAAATCATTTTGAAATTTATTTTTGTTGGATAACATTGATTCCAACTAAGCTCATATATCCCTTTCACAAGGTCTGAATCTCTCATCAATACCCTTTTTCATAGCTCTAGGAATGCTATGATATTATTCTAAACCTAGTGTGATATGCTTGAAGAAATAAGAAGGAGATTTTATTATAATTTATTGTTAATTTTATTCAATATATTCCTTTTTTACATTTAGAAGAAAGTTAAAAAGGTTGAATTTAAATAACAAAGGAAAAACTAAAATTACATAATGATAATTTATAAGAAATTAACATAAGATAATTATCAACTGAAAATTACATGAATAATCAATGATAATTTAAAAAATATATAATGAATAATTTTTAAAACATTATCATGGAAAATTTATCAAAAAATTATCAATGTATTTTTTTTGAAATTATTAGACAGAAAGTATTATGAATTTATTGAATGGTAATTTTCTGGAATTAAGAAATAAAAAATCAAATGAATTCTAAATGTATAATTTTCTTAGATTATTGAAGATAATATTATATAATTTGTAAATAATAATTTATAAAAAGTTATTATTATATAATAATCCTTTGATAATTCATGGAAATGACCAAAGGATAATTTATAAAAAATTATCAAAGGATAATTCAATGGATTTTTTAAATAATAATTATAAAGGATTATCATGTGTTATCTTGAATTAATTTAAAAAGATTAAGAATATTAAATGAGGGTTTTTAATTATACATGAAGTGAATACTTCTAGAGCATGCATTGGCCAAAAATCATATTTTTTAAATTTACCAAGATAGTGAAGATATCATCTAATGTGATATTTTATTTCTTCTGAAATAAAATGACCAGTTTTATTTCTAGGAATGCTTGATGAACCATGAGTGTTGTTTTGACATCGTTTATGACAATAAGTCATAGGTATACATATTCATTATTATTTAGGATTCCACTCTAGCTTTCGAACCACATAGGGTGGTTTATCCTTTTCATTGACATCAAAAACATTCATGTAAAAAGTTATTTACCTATTGAGGATTTCGTTACACATATTTAATTTATATATTTTTTGTGTTTAAATAATTAATAACTATGAATGATTATAATCATATGTGGGTGTGTATAACCTATAAGACCCATTGGGATATTTTATTCCATATGTATTTCTAATATAGCTTGTCTCTAACATTGATTACGATCATTGTTTTCTATATGTTAATGTCATTTTACTATTGATGGTTTTTTCTTGCATTTTATGATTTATCATATGATGTGTGTCACCATTTACATGATGTTTTTTATTGGTACATGATACAATTGAAATATTGTGGGATTAAAATCCCTTATAGGGATAGTGAACTTGGCTTGCAGCGATGATGGTGATGGACCTCAAATAATTAGATATACAAGAATGTTTGGGGGCCTGACCTAAGGAATCAAGTTATGGTAATGATTATATAGGTTCTAATCATGAATTCCACATAAAATCATGAATATATTCTCATGTGGAATATGGTTCCAAAATGTAGTGTTAGTTTGATTCCATTTGTGGGTAGTTTATACCCTCACAATTGTGTTAAAATGTACATCAAAAGTTAATCAATACAATAGAAAACCAATGTAAATATATGAAAACTAATTATTAGGGAACATGTCATATAATAATAATAATATCTCAAGGTGAAAATTATGTGAACTATAATTAGTAGTAGAAAAATAAATGAGTAAATAGTGGGACCCTCTAGAGTCCATTTTGAACCACTAACTCCTCTATTCTCATCTACTCTACCTTCCACCACAGGGACCTTTCCCTTCATCAGATATCTATTAAAGAAATATATTGTCATATTGAAATTATAGAGTTGGGTGTGAGTACAAGACTCAACAGAATACCACCAATTCATCTAAAACAAGTGTGATCATGTATAACATGTTTTTTCCATAATAATAACAATTTCATCAAATAAAATAAATATACTATATAAGAATTAGAGGTTACACACTAACGTGCAGACAATAAACTCCTAGATGTAAATGATTTGACTCCATATCAGATGAAAAATTATGGAATGTCATAAATGAGAATAAAGAAGTCACTAGGATAATAACATGTTACCTAGAGGTATCAAGGAATCTATTTAGACCTGGCACCCAAAACATCATCTCCAAAATCCATCACTGGTTAGGCCTCTATACCATCATAAATTGTTAATGCCTCAGGTCAGTTCCATAGATCATCATTCCCCAAACATTATACCTTGAATCGGGACCCTACATAGTCAGGTCCCTTGGGTTAGGCTCACAAACCTTCATTCCCTTGGCATGATTCCATAGGTCATCCCCCTAAATTTTCACGACCCTTTCCTAGACTCCGGTCCGTCGTTGTCATCATCATAAGATATGTGTAATACACATATAAGGGGCGCACATCACATGAATGTAAAACTATCTCAAGTATCAATAATAACCTATATGGTTATCATAATGCAAAAAATAGGGTAAAACATACACGGTAGGATATAGACGGGGTATGACATTCTGGGGGTCTGACCCATAATAGAGTTGGGATATGATTGTATGAGGGCATGATACAACTCGATACCTTTTATACCACTTGGAAATGTTTTACAATACTAGGTTATTGTTATTTATCATTTAATATATTCTGTTACTATCCTTCCAGTGTGGATATATAGAAGGTATAATCATGTGGTTGATGAAGTATTGGTTATCACACAACCACACCTTTTGGATGGTATGTTTTTTTATTTTTACACATAATTTATTATTATTTCATTCAATTTTAATACTTTAAAACACTAGTTTAAGGATTAATTATTGGATTCCAATTGATTCTTGTACTCAAACACTACTCAAGAATTACTTTTCAAAATGTATATTTCAATAATAGGGATCCTAATGAAATAAATAGACCTATGTTGGATGGTAGAGTAGATGAGCACAGAGTTGGTACCAGAATGATATAGAATCTAAAGGTCCCAAAGGTTTGACTATTCATTTACCTACTATATATTTCACTTTTTAGGCATACTCATTAATTAGTTTACACAAGTTTTATATTTTTATATATTGTATTTTTAATTGTTTATTATTGAACCCTTGAAATGATACTGATTATATAGTATCCCCACTGAAGGATTAGGACCGCCACTTCTAGAAAAAATCCACTTGTATATAGTGATACATGCTAGAGGTAATGTAGAATTATGGCTTGAACTTGATGGTCTATCTTAGGGAGTTATGGTTGTCTCAATTAAAAATAGGTATGTAAGGGAATAGACACCATGCTTTAAAATCTATATTATTTTGGATGAAAAGGTTTAGGAACATAGTTTTGAGAATTTTATTTAAAATATAAACTTTCATATCTTATACAAATGAAGAAATTTTGAAATTTTATCAGATAGTGCCACCCTTATTATAATGCGGACTTTATATTATATTGACTAAAATAAAATATAGGAGTGATTATATTGTTTTTATAGAAAATATAGATAATATAATTTTGGATATATTATAGTTAGAGATTATCATTAAACGAATCATAGGGAGAGATAGAGTTTTCTATGTTTATATACAGTGATATTAGTGGTGACAGATATATATTTTCTAAAAAGAAAAAGATCGGTCAACATAATATAACTATATTAGTGTATTAATTCCTATTTTTTATTTTTTATATGGATAACTATTCATTAAAATGTAGTTTGAATCAAAATAAATTTTTATTTTATTTTTCTCTTCTTAAAAAGGTAATTCCCATGTGTGGCCTTTTTGAACCCTCCACACATGTGAACCCCCCTCCCCCACGAAGTGGTTTCTGCCCTAAGGTAGATCCCCATCCGGGGAAGGAGCTGTTTCTAGCCATGATTGAAGAGTTTCCTAGAGGGTGACAGCCCGATCGGCGATGGTTGGCCAAAGAAATCCATCAACACATTGGGTCGCGCCTCATTTTTCCCGACCAGTTGAGACCGAGCAACCCAGAATGACGGGTGGATCCTAGGGGAGAGGCTCACCCCGAAAGAGGACTCCCAGGATTCGAACCCTAAAACTCCCAAAGAAAGGTGTTTTTGTACCACTCTCCTTCACCGCCATGCCACCACCAAATTGGGTTTGAATAAAAATAATATTCTATGTGTGAATTGTGGGATTTTAGCATATGAGTTTTAAATATCTTGGAATAATGATTCATCTTTAAATTTTGAATATGTGATAATACAAAATTGAGTACATTGATACATCCTTGAGTGTATTAATCTTGGATTTATTTGATTTTGGGTGAACCAAGTAACAAAAATTTAATTATATTTATTATTCGCTAGTTGTAAGGAGAGGAAGAGGGAGGTTTCCAAACTAATCATAAGGAAAATATATTTAAAAATGGAAAATTTTGATTAACCCACTTTTTGATTGAATTGTATTGGTCTTCAATGAATGGGGATACATGGAAGATATCAAAATGAGAGAAAGTATTATGGCATGGAAGGAATCAATAGAACCATGTATAGTTATGAATACTCATGTAGGAATTATGAACAAGGATACACTCTCTTATTTAAGTGAAAATGGAATTGCATACATATAGTAAATAAGAAGTTTTGAAAGTTATGTTAAAATACATTTGGTAAAGGGTGAAGTTGTTTCTATAGGTTTATATGTACAATCTCTTAAAGTAGCATTGATAATAAACTAAAGTAAAAACTACTATCGGAATTTACATGAAGATCCATCCTTTTGGAAATAATAACATGATTGTTATTTTTTATATGTTATTGGGAATATAAATCTAGATTATAATAAAAAATAAATAATGATGATAATTTTTCCTCCATTATACTAATAATATTCTTATCACATTATGGAGAATTTGGTATCTCATTCAATTCTTGAATATTTGGAATGAAATATTCTATGTAGTATCCTTTTATGGTGATGCTTATTGTGAAAATATTTAATTAAGATATGAGAGGTGTTTTGGGTCTAATACCATAGTATAAAACATTTTTTATATATCTTGACATGAAAATTCGATGAACAACATTAAGAGTTTTAAGTTATAAAAGTGGTAACTAACTAGAAAGGAAAATAGATGAGTTGAATCAGTGGGGAATTCCTCCAAGGAATTAAGAGCTTTATGCACAATGAGAAGATTACATTGATTATATTTTTAATATGACATGAGTAGGTCCATATATTATTTTAATAATCATAGAGTTTTATTAAAGATTTTATGGAATTTTTTCATCGTAGATGAAATATGAAATAGGTATTTATCATATGGGCCTAGGATATTTATGTCCTTGTAATATAATTTTTCATAGTTTCTATAATGAAAATTAAAAAAATAAACGTATCATATATAGAGTGGCTTATGTAAATTTAGATAAATATACAATAGTCCACGTACTATTAAGAATGTTCTTCTACATATCTAATTTATCTTATGTGAACATAGTATTTTCCAAATTTATATATTCTGAATAAATTGAAAGAAAATCATACATTGTAAGTGTAAATTTTATCAGGGTCCAAACATCCAAATTAAGTACAATATCATGATTCTTACTGACATATATATACTGTGAGTTGCAGGATAACATTGGTGTTTTGATATGAGTTATATGCTGTAGAATGAGATTAAATTTCACCATGACTGTATGTAAACATATTACAATCTAGAAGGAATATATTTTATAAAGAATATTAATTAATATAAAGACCATAATAATTCAAATATAATTCATAATAATTATTCAAGTATTATATGGACTTATTAGAATATTTTGATTAACACTTTGAATTGATAATTTTTTGGACTGAAGGACTAGATTTAATGGAGTTAGAATATGATAAATATTAAATTATTCTATAACAATTCTATCTATATCTCACTAAAATTTAAATTTTAAACTGAAAGGGATCATTTATGGGTAATTTGGTATCCTTGAATGAATTATGGTAAACAGAGGACACAAAACAGTATAGGATATCCCAAAACCATACTTGAATCAATTTAGTGTATTGGAATAATTCACCCTATATAAGATCTATTTAATTATGGTTAACTTCAAGTCAATATCATCATTGATGAAATCCAAAAATAATATTCAATTTTATCCATGTCTGAAAATTATCCACTAGATTTATTTTCCATTAATTGAATCCATATATCAAAATCGGATCCTTTTAATGATTAAAAATTCATGCTCATCATTAAGGATAACTCTAACCATTCTACTGGATATTCTACTAGAATCCTTCAGTGAAGCATTAATAGGAATAAAATCCTTATAATCTTATACATAGAGTGTAGAATTGGATCCAATGAATTAAATTTATCATATTCTTGATTTTCCTTCATCCTTCAACAAACCATATACAGGCTCTGATTCCATATACACCAAGGAACTATCTTGGTTTACTTCATCCATATCACATTTGTAAATTGTATCAAGAATTACCCAATCCTTATTTCCTTTCTATACGTGATATAGGTATTATATTTTTAATCTTCAGCTTATTCTATTAGTCCAATCCCTTTGTAAGGGGATCCTATGGGAGTCTTGGATATAATATTATTCTATTCCATACTTGTGAGCATAATATTGGAAAAAAATTAATAATCATTCCATTATTTTTATTTCATTCCTATTGATACTAATCAATGACCTAAATTATATAGTTTCTTTTTTCATTTACTTTAATCCCCTTATAAAACCCATAAAATTAATTTTCTCATCATAATCTCGAATGGACTCTGTATATTCCTCTTCCACCATATTAGATATAGAATTGATTATGAAGCCCTCAATTTTTGAGTTAATTGGAAATTATTTGTGATTCTTGAATAAGTTTACACCATATATATTCATGTACTCTAAATAAATATAGAAGATGAAGACTTCATATGGTAACATATTTATAATCTTATGTATTGAAGAATTGAAAAGGTTTCAAAATTATATTTTGATTCACAGAAGAAAAACAATGATAAAAAATATGGGTAATGTAATAACCCAATATCCAAAAATCCTTAAATGGTAGTTATATAACATTCTGAATATAAAATACATGTCTTCTTAAAGGATCCAATAGCCTGTTTTTTTTTGAATAATAGATACATATATATATATATATTACATTACACATGATAACATAAAATAAATCATAAAAACACTATGATAACAATATAACATATTCTAGTACATCATTAAAAATTATATTTATATATCATATAAGTTTAATAGGGAATGGAAAAAATTATATAATCTTAGATGTAAAAAATGAGTAGTTTACAATAAAACATACTATAACAGAATCATAAAATAAATATTATGGGGAGAAGTAAATGGTCAGAATACCATCCCAATCAAATGAAATACGGGTCATACTATATCCATGATAATAAATTAAAAAATGGCTAAAAATTACTAACCACCAAATTATGGAATGTATAATTATAAACACCATAAACATGCCATCAAGGATATATTCGAAGACATAATACATAAATGAGTAACACATATACCAATACCCTAGGTTGTTTGTATCATGAGGCCTACCGATTCATCAAGGGGATATGTATATGGGACCCCACCCATTATTAAATAACCCCAATTCATTCATCGTATTAGTTAACAAGACACTTAAAAAAATTTAACTGAGGAATAAATTACTAAATACAGGAAACTAGAATAATGGATATCCATATGAATGAAATATATTAAATAAATATTTTACCATTGAATGGAATAATATATCTATCTTGGAGAATATCCCAAAAATCGACTTAAAAATTACGGGGTATTCTCATTGTAATAGGAAATTACATTTTCAATGAAATAATGATTAGGTGGTGGAAAAGGTACTTTTAAAGTGTTGTTTTATCAATATAATATAGTAATTGGGTTCAATAGTATTGAGTGGTAAGAGGTCAAAACAATGGTTTGTAAATCCTTCATTAATTTATATAATGATATTATGAATATATCCAAATCATATACCCTACGAGTGTGTATCCAGGTGTACAGTCATATGACCACTATACGAACACTATGGGAATATGAAGTTGAAACTCAAAGAATATTTTTTAGGATTATTACACCTTTGTGAAAGAATTCCACTTCTACATCTAGTTTCTATTATACAGATAGTGATGTAATTGATAATATATGTACACACACTTTTTCTGTCCTATGATTCAGATTATGAAAGATTAGGTAAAATTTTAAAAAAAACCCCTTTGAAATATTTCACCTATAATTAAACTTGAAATACAATGAATAAAATTAATTTTAAGATATAATAAATCAAATATGCATCTTATAAACTACAAAGTTGGAATTAGGTTCATAATACAAATCATATATTAAGAATGGTAATTTGAGATGAGAGGTCTCATACATTAATTTATGAAATCCCCAAAAGGCCTTGAATAAATTTTTTAATAATTATAACTATCTTAATTCTAACTCTATGAGGTTTTAGGAAAAATATATGCTCGATTACATATTTGACTCGTAACACCATGCTTAAAAATGCTGTGAAATATATTAACCTTATGAACTAGATGTTAAATTATAGGGTATTAATAGTATTAACTAATATATATATATATATATATATAAATTGCAAACTCTATGTAAATTAATGATAAATTTCTATCAAATTGTGAATCTATTTCTTCTAGAGTAATCTTATTCTTCAAAAATAGGGTTTCATAACAAATTATTTTTATTGATTTTCATGGAAAAATATTATAAATAAGGTTTGAAAATTTTATAAAATTTAATTATTAATATAAAATTAATTTTTATAAATATTCATATAAAAATTTACATGGAGTGAAGATTTTGGATTTTTAAGAAAATATTGATTTTTAGTGATTAATGAAAATACATATATTGTAAAACATTCATTTCATTTCAATAAATTAATTAATATAAAATTACAATTAATTTTTGATTGTCATTTTAATTAATAAAATTATTTGTTTGATATTTAATAAAATTAATTTATTCTACATCAATTTCATTTTTGATTGTAGAACTTGTTTATTTTTGGGGTTAAAAGAGATATTGTTTTGAAAAATAATTTAACTGCATAATGTTTCTACTTTTTAATAAATAAAAAAAGAGTAATTATTGGAATTAAATTCATATATTATATATATTTAAATATTTATTTATATTAATATAATTATTATTACTGCTTGTAGAATTAATATAAAATCCACTTTTTTTTGGAAAAATACACTAATTGCAAAATCATTTTTTCGTCGTGTATGGGTGTTAAAGATTAATGAAAAATTTTCAATAAATTTAATTTTTTTTGTTATAATGGATTAAATGTTTTTAAACACTTAGTATTATATTATATAATTTGTTAAGCTTAATGTTATACCATAATTAATTTTGAAAATAGTAAAAACTAATTAATTCAGTTAAGGTGAAAACGGGTTTCCGGGGGGGGGGGTTAAACTAAATCTATAATGATTAAAATGACCTGAAAGATTATCTAAAATATATTATCTAGAATTTTTTAGACATATCATTTATAATCCTTGAGAATATACCTTTTTCATACTTTTTTCATGTAAAAATCATGGGTACACCATTTCCATTTCAAAAATTACTAGTGTTCCCCACACATCACTTATAAAAGGTCACCGCCTCTCATCTCCAATTAATAGCTTAAAATAAATTTTTATTGGACACTTCCATCCAAAATTTCATACTTAATTCCCCCCATAATCTTATAAAACTTATTTTTATCATAAAAATTTTATACAAAGGCTTCTAGTGCATACCTAAAAAGGTTTTCTGAAGAAGATGTATTGTGTTTAAAAAAGTGTTTTTATTTTATTTATTTTTCCACAATATTATGTGATGACTCCAGTATCTAACATATAATTATATATAAATATGTTAATTTAATAACCTAAATAGGTCTCCTCACCCATCACATGGGATATGAAATCATCATTTGTGTGTATGGAAGACTACCAACTCAGAAAGTTATATGATACATTTTTCACCCATGCTTTACAAGGAAGGTAACAAGGATAAGGTTAATTAATATATGTGATATAAATGATATAATTATTATATTAATGAAATATTTTTTATTCTGAAAATAAAATATGCCATTTCCATTTATATAATAGAAAAATGATAATTTCGTCTATGCGTACGTTTGGATTACAACTTCTATGTTGTGATGTTAATATATTTTACTCCCTAAATCACATGGATGATATATATTAGTATATTTAGTAAATTTTTCATTACCATCATTCATAATATGATTTAAAATTATAATTTATGAAAATATATGGTAACTAATTTGTTATTATTAATCTATATATGTTTAAAAATGACCACTTTGACCACTTTCAACACACTTAATCCATTTTGAATGAATTAACAGTATATCCTCAAAGCACTTGACATGGACTAAAATAAATAAATATTTAAATATATCATTATAAATAAATAAATAAAATGATTTAATTATGATTTATTAAACCTAGAATAATTTATTTATAAATAATAAAATTTATATAATATAATTATATAAAAGTTTCAAACAAGTTTCATGGAATTCAGACAAGAGGTATGGTTTTCTCATCTCCCCTATTATTTTTATAATAAATATTCCATATGGAAAAATTGTTTTTTATATAGTGTTTATAATACCCCTTTTATGTATAATATATTGAATCCTACATATTTCATAGTATTTTATGTTTCAATATGATTAATTTCATCCAAGGGGATTTGACATGAAGTTTACCAGGTGATAACTAATTTCATAATATAATTGATTTTCCATGGTTTACATTACAATTTTATTCTCTTTGATATTATAAGATTATGTGTGTAAGGAAATTAAATTATATTATTATGAATTTACAATTATTTCATGTTTATTTAAATTTAATACAGATAATTTATTCATTGATTAATTCTAAAATTAAATTGTATGAATTTTGTAAGGGTTATTCATCTCAAATTCTATTTCGTTGGGACATATGTTTATGATATGCATCTATATTCATTTGTGATGTGTATAAATTTCCCTTTAAAATTTTACATCCTTAAATAAATTATTTTAATAATATTTAATACATATTTTAAGGTTATTGTTTAATGGGGATTACAGTGGAAGAGTTTCCAAATTGGAAAAGGATTTATGTTACAACCTCTTTTATTTCACAATTGATTTTGTTCTATATTATTTTAGAGAAAATAATTTGATATTATATTCATGAACCACATATAATTTATTCACATATTTTTTTAATCTACGTAACATGTTTTATTTCACCTTCCTCCATTATTGATTTATGTAACATCAAAAAATATGTTCGTAAGTGATATCAATAATATATTTTATTTTATATTCTTAATAATTATATTCTCTATCCATGTTTTATAATATATTTCAAAATGATATTTCCTAAAAAATGTCTTCTTAAAGAAACTTTATATGATTTTTTTCTTTATTTTATGTGCATTTAAAATAAAATTTCAGAATTTATTCCAAATAGGATACCTTTTACTCCATTTTTTGAAATGTTTTGAAAAAATATTTATTTTTATCATTTTTGGCATGAAACTTTTTCTCACCATCATGAACATTATTTTTATATAATTTACCATTATATTATTCTATGATTTTTTCAATTAAATTTATTTTCACAATATTTTTTGAATTTTTAGTTTTTAATGTTTATTTTCAAATTGAAAAGGTTATTTTATGAAAAAATATTTTTTGTGAAATTTTAACTGTATTTCCATTCATTAACAAAAGATACCTTTATTGTTACTTTTGAAAAATGGAGATATTTATTAGTGGTATTATCCTAAATCTTTCAAGGGATGTATTTAGATTGATTCAAAGATATTGAAATGGAACCCGTTTATTTTCCATGCGTTAATCATGTTTAAAAGAGATTGTTATGGAATTTGTTTCTTTTCCACGGGTTAATAATGTTTCAATGAGATTGCTATGGAACTCATTTATTTTATATAGGTTAATAATGTATCAAATATATTTTTTTGTAACCAAATTATTTCTAGAGTTTAATACAATTCTCAACAGAATAAAGGATTTTCAATGAGTTTATATTGCAATGAATTCTATATATTCATTATTATTGGTTATTGTTTATAATGATTGATAGTTCCATTATAAACCAATCAAGGGTGGAACTATTATAAAACAAGTATGTGTGGAATTTTTTTATCATATTATGGGTGGTTTTGTGATAATAAAAATATGGGAAGTTTTATTATAAACTAAGGACATGTGGGTGTGTGATATTCCTCAAATGCATTGGGTACATATTATATAAATTTTGACCCATACTGGCTATTCCATTTGCAATAGTGGTCTAGGGATTAAATTTCAAGATAGAAATATTTTTTTAATCAATTCAAGTTATGGAATTTAAACATTTAATTTGATCAATATTGACATCACATTGTTAATTATTATTAAAATCCATGAATTCTTCCTTTGTTAGAGAAAAATGAGTTTCCACATTTTTATTTATCCTTATTTTATTGGAATGAATTATCAACTTTTATTCTCATTCAATTTGACTATGTCATCATACCCTTATTATCATATTCCCTTCATTGATGAAAATCAGTTATTAATGATTATGTTTACCCTTACTATGCTTTTTGTATCACCATTACAATATTTCCTTTTTCCTAGGTTTTAAAGAACAATTAGAATGGAATATTTCTATATGGGTAATATATGAATTATTATGATTTCATAATATGAAATAAAAAAGATTAGTTAAGTGGTAGAAATTATCTTTTAGAGACATGTGTACTTTTTAAGTAATAGTTTTTCCTAATTCCCTAAAAATATAAACCAAAACGTTCCTTAGGTAAATATGTGATCCAATATTTCATTTTATTATTATAGTTTTTAGATGGAAAATATTTGGTTACCTTGATCAGTATGAATGAAATTAATGTAGAGATTTTATATTTATCACTAGATCCAGTATTTTGGGTTCAGGTATGTTATAGTTCGTATCAGGGTAGGGTTTATATAACTTTGGAGATTAGGATATTTTCATGTGATTCTCTCATATGATTTAGGGATACCATCATAGGTCTATTAGAATACTATTTATAATAAGATCAATGGTTTTATAAACTTGTTTTTTGTTTTAAATTATATGATTTTAAAGGGATTAATGACACTTTTGGAGAAATTTTATTGGAATAATGTATATATAATGAAAAAATTTAATGTGAAGTATTATATTACATTTTTTTGTGGAAATATGTTATAAGGTGTTGATAAACATTAGGTTTTATATGATTTAGTATTGAGGTAATTTAGGGAACAAGTGGATTATTATATATATACATAACATATTAATAAGTTATTTAGTGACTAGGTGATTAATGTTATTTCAAAAAAAGGTCACCATATTATTGGGAATGTAATCTAAAAGGTATGATATTAAATTTCATGATAATATTCTCCCTGTAGTTTAGGTTATTAGGGATATTTGTAATATAGGTCAATTTATTTATGAAATGACTTAGTTTAAACTTTGGGTATTACTGTGGAATATTGGTGATTGATATATTATGTCACCAAATAAAGATTCAATAATTTTAGGAAATATCATTCCTTGTTATAAACATTTTGGTTTTGGTTAATGTATAAACAATTAATGTAAAATATTATTATAAATATTATAGTTTTATTATTTCTCTTTCAATTTTAGTGCTTTAGGAAAGGAAAATTAATTTGGATTACTCAAGGTTTTGATCAATAGGTGAGATTGTTGTGGAAATTTGTGAAATAATATAATTCTTATCATCTAGTAAGTATTCATACTTATTTTCTTCATCTACTTGGTAATGGTATTCCTAACCACTATTAAAATATCGTAAAATAATAAAAAAATTATTTTTACCATAATTTTTTTGATGTCAATGGCCTTTTTCACACCGCTCTAATATATTATTTTTTTGGTTTTTGACTTTCTCATGATCATTGAATTTCATGTGATCAGTTCTCTAAGTCACCCTCCATCACTAATTAAAAATTAATATTTTCATTCATCTATAAATCATTAATTTCCACCAATTTTATCATATTTGGACATCTAATTATGTGTTATTCTAAATAAACTACAAACGTTTTTCTCTCTTATCAAGAATAAGATTTATTAACCATATTTATAATGCAGGTTTCAATAGAACGTATTATTTAATTTCCAAATAATAATTATCGGAACAAATATATAGTTGAGAGGATGAAATTTATTAATGGTGTTAGGGGATTTAATACCATTATATTTAATTAAATAACATTATTTTTGATAGCATATTCGATATGGAACATCGATCATAAACAACCCTATAAAATTATTGTTATAACCATACCACTAATTGGAATGTATAGATAATATTAATAAATATTTAAATTATATATATAGAATTTTCCTAATCAATATAAATTTTAATAAATTTTAGTAAATATTAAATAATCTTTTAATAAAATAGTTTTGTTCTTTAAAGATACATTTTCATCAAAAATGATTTTTATTACTTTTCTTGAAAAATATTTTAATTAAATTTTAAAAAATTTAGAAATTTTATTTCATAAAATTAAATTAAAAATTTAAAATTATATATCAAAATTTACATTGGGTGTAAGATTTTTATTTTTTGGAAAATATTGGTTTTTTAGTGAAATGTAAAAAATACAGATTTGTGTAGAAAGACAATTTATTTATAATAAATTATGATATTATTAATTACAATTATGTTTCGAATATGATTTCAAGTAAGATAATAAGTATCATTTTTATATTTAATTCAATTAATATTTATTGGATAAACATGAAATTGGATTTTAGTATAAGTTAATTTAGGGTTAAAAAACTATATTTTTCATTAAACTCTTTTAAAGGGAATAATGTTTCTCATTTATAATTAATTTAAAATACCCTTAATCAAAAATGGATTCAATTAAATGTTTATATTATATATCTATGAATATTTATTAAAATTAATTTAATTTTTATTACTAGTTAAAAAGGTATTATAAAATAATGTTTTTCTTGAAAAATACACTTCTAGAAAATCCAACTTTTTATCATGAATGTGGGTTTTACATTCAAAATATATTTTGTCACTTATAATAATTTAATTTTATCAAATAGATTAAATATTTAAAATCTGATTAATTTTCATTATCAACGAGGTGGAAATAATTGTTTTGGATAATTCATAGTGAAAATTGAAAAAAAAATTATTATCATGGTAAAGGAGAATATTTAGAATTTATAATGTATAATATTTGATAATGGCCTATTTTGGAGCTTTAGAATGTGAAAAATGTTGGTACAATATTTTATTTTAAAAATTACAAGTGTTCCACTGACCTAACTTATAAAAGGACATTTACTCTCCTCTCCTATTCAAACATAAAATCCCTTTTTCTCATCCACCCCATTAAAAAATTTCATCATTAACCAAATAATCACATCATATATCCCATATATGGAACATAAATTCATCATATGAATGATTTTTGTGCTTACATAAGGTTTCTTTATGGAGAATTGGTAGTGTAATGAACCAAATGTTTTTAATTAATTTATTCCACCACAAACTTCAAATGTTCTTCATTTATGATTATAAAACAAAAAAGGTATCACCCATGTGCTAAGATTTAATTATTTTAATTTCATAACAAAAATATATCTCGTTTTCCAAAAAATGTTTTACGAAATAACCATTCCTATGAATGGTGGACTACTAACTAAAGAATGATGAAATTTATTTTCCATCATCACCTCTCATGGGTTTTTTATAATGATGAATTTAAACTATATATATATATAATATTTTTACCATATTACAAATTTTTGATTTCGGACATGACATATAGATTCATAATTTTCATTTCATGGGGGATATAATAAAATCGCTCGTGTGTACGGAAGACAATCACCATATAAATATGTGATTCATTAATGCAAATGTGTAGACTAGGGCCCAAACAAAGTGATGTGAATATTGTTTCACCATGAAATCATATGGATGATATATATATATAAATATAGTTAAATAAATAAAATGGTATTTACGTTATTATTTTAATTCTAGAAATCTAAAATAATTTGTACCTTCATTCCAAAATGTTCTTTGAAAAAATGGAAGCGTAACTCATGAGAATTTACAACCAATCGCCTCTATGATCATAACATGGATAATATTTCATAACCAAACATAATTATTTATTTTAATAGTTTAATTTTTGAATTAAAAGAAAATTTATTTCATGATTTTTGTTATGGATAGACTAAAACAATGACCTCTTTGACCACAGTCAAGTCACTGAATCCATTTTGAAACAATGAACTAGATAACGTCAAAAAACTCCACTTGGAATTTACTATTTAAATATTTTAATGTATGATTAAATTTCAATAAAATAATTATTTAATATAATGTATTATTCAAGATATTTTTTCATAATAAATCATATTGTTGATATAATATTATTATATAAGATATTCAAATACATACGAAGGAAGTTGGACCAAAGGTAATGGTTTCTTATATCACTTTTTATATATATTAGAAATATTCCATATTTTCCACTTGTTTTTATTGTGTAGTTTATATATTATCCCATTTTAATATAATATCATTGATATTTTATGTTTTAATTTGAATTATTTCATGCATGATGATTTGACATGAATGTTACCAAGGAGTAAGAAATTTAATAAATCAATTTATTTTGATTTGGTTATATTACTTCTTCATTGTATTTTATATTCTAACAATAATTTTGTAATGATTATTGATTATATTATTTTTTATTTTCAATTGTTTTTTATTTTAATTTGACACTCATAATCAATTCTTGGATTAATTCTCAATGAAAATGGAATAATTTCATTAAGGGTTATTCATCTTCAATCCTCTTTATTTGAGACACATGTTCTTGATAAACACTATTTTTCATTTTTGAGGTTCATATACATTACTTTGGAATATTATATCATGAAAATACTTATGTTAATTTTAATTAAATTATAATTTTATTTTATAATTTTGTGGGGATTATTATTCAAGAGTTAATAAATAGGAAAAGGATTTTTGTTAAAACCATGATAATTTCATGATTGTTTATGTTCAAGGTTATTTTGGTTGAAATAATATAATATTATTTTCTTGAAACAAATATATTTTATTCTATATAGGTTATAAATTTGTTTCATGTGTTTAATTTCCATTTCCTCCCTTATTTATTGATGAGACATCAAGGAATTCGTTTTTATGTGATACTGATCTTTTGTTTTCTTTTAGATTGGGTATCTTTCTATTCCATATCCATGTTTTCTAAAATATTTTTAAAATTTTTATTTTCAAAAAATAAATAATTTCATTTAGTTATTTTAGATGATATATTACCTTCATTTTCATGCTTTTAAAATAATGTTCTTATTGTTTTCCAAATGGTCACCTTTAACCCCCATTTTCAAATTTTGTTGAAAAGAATGCTTATTTATAACATTTATGACATGAATTTATTTTACTAACAACATTTCCATTATTTTAATTCATGTCCCCTTTTTATTTTTCCATGTTTGTCTTCAATGAAATTTAATATCATAATATTTTGAGAACTTTTATTTTTAAAAATTTATTTTCAATATGAAATTGAGATTTTTTGAAAAAATGTTTCCATATTATTTTAATGGTATTACAATAATAAACATTGAAATGTGTATTATTACTTATTCTCTAATGGGTATATTTCCTAATTTTACCATCCTAATTATTTGTCTAGATGGATACGGATTAATTCAATGATATTAAAAGGGACAATTTTTCTTTTCCATAAGTTAATTATGTTTTAAATAGATTTTAATGGAACCCATTTAATTTTTAATGGATAATAATATTTGAAAGAGATTTTCATGGAACCTATTTTTTTCCATATGTTAAACAAGTTTCATAGAGATTATTATGTAACCCATTTATTTTTCATGGGTTAATGAATTCTTGAAATGAATAAAGGTTGTTGAAATGACTTTATTGTTAAATAAATTCAATCTGCATTTTATTCATGGACATTATTTATTATAACTAATGATTTGGTTATACACTAAGGATTCATGGTCTATTATAATTCATGGATGGGTGGTTAAATTATTAAAATGTTATAGGGGGTTCAATGATAAACCAAGGACACGTGGTTTATGATAAATTGGGGATAGGTGGGTCCATGATATCCCTCCAATGAATTGGGTACTTCAGAGATGGAAGTCATCCATATCAGTTATTCCATATGTAAGTGTGATATGAAGATAAATTTATATCATTGAATTAAGACATCATTAGAATTTTTATTGGGTTTTAACATATCCCTCTATCAAGTTTGACTTCACATGAGCCATTATTATTTACTTTTACGGATCTTTTAGATGTTAAATCTTTATTTAGTTCCATATATTTATTGACCTGGGTTTGATGTGTATGAGTTATCTTATGTTATCCTCATACATCTTGATTATTCCATAATACCCTTAATTTCATCCTATTCTCAATAATGACATTAAATTATCAATTATTTTGTTAACCATTTACGATAATGTGTGCTCACCCATATTATGTTTTCTTTTTCCATGTTTTTCACGAATGATTTTGAATGAATTATGTCTAGAAGTGTTTCATATGATATATGATTATAACATAATACGAAATAAGAAAATAATGTTTGTGGGAGAATAATTATCATTTAAAGACATGGGTATTATTTTTTAATGATTTTTTCATTATTCTATAAAACATTAAACATTGATGTTCATTGGGTATACGAGTGATCCAATATTTAGTTTTGTTGTTGAAATTTTGGGATTGAAAAAAATTGGTTTTCCTTCATTTTCATCAAAGTCTAAAAAGTGTTGTTTATATTTTTAGCATTGGATACAAGATTGAGTAGTTAGGTATGTTATATTAATAGCCTATTTTAAAATCTTATTATTATTTAATTCATCTTATAATGTTCTTTTAAATTTATTCTCTATCTATATATTATTTTGTACTTAACTACTTTCAATATTGACTATTAGTTGCTTTTATTATTTTGAAATGGTTTTGTAATAGTGGTGTTCTTATTTATTAATCTCAAAAATTTAATCATTCCATGATATTTTATGATAATTAAATTGATAAATTAGATAAATTAACAAGTCTCTTATCAAGTATGATAAATTATTTAGTTATGTAGTGATAAAGTGGAATCAATGTCGTCTTATTTCAATACTTTTAGAGATTGAAGATGATATTTTCATAATATATTAAATACATAATGTAACGATATAAAACCCATAAAAATTTATTCTATTATACAATTACAACAATGATAGTTTTTATGTTCCCATAGTCATTTATGATAGGGATTTTTAGCATTATTTATATACATGTTTGGATCGACCCATACATTAACATACCATAATTTCATTAGTATGTTTTCTAAGAAACTATTTATATAGACATGATATCATAATTGGTTTAAAAGGAATAAATAAGTGTTCCATAACTAATATATTAACATTAAATTATGATAATGATATTGAGGTCATTATATAACAATTGTTAGTATAGGTTTATAAGGTAAATGAAAATAATAAATGTTTTAGGATTAAGTATTAGATAAATCGACACCTTGGACAACATACTCATGAAATTATAGGAATTGAAGGACCTATAATAACTTGTTGTGACCCAGGGATTTATTACATTCAATTGAAATATATTAGAGGAAAAATTATTAGGATTATAGATATACTTAAAAGGGACTGTGGTTCGTTGAGTCGTGTAAGTGATCCCTTCTTATAACTGGAGAAAAGGAATGTTTTCTGAACACCAATATTTTCAATAATATAATAAAAACTATTCAAGTGAAAATGTATTAAAAATATCTAAACAATGATTTATGGGTGGGATTTGGTTGATAAATCCTCAACCATGGATTTAAACACATGTTTTAATCATGTTTCAAGTCATTTGTTTTTGTAGTTTTACAATTACCATTGTTATTAATGTAGAAAATATAATTTACCCAAGTAACATATATTTTACTAATCATATATAATAACACATATTTTCAGATTTAGGTGTGATGAAAATAAAATTTATCTTATTTAATTTAATTAAATTTATAACAATATAAATTACCTTATTAAATTATTATATTATATACCTATAACTTTTTGGAAGATAAATTTTGTTTCACCATTAAGTGTTCTTAATATTATATAGTAATGATTTGGATTTGAAGGAGTGATAATTTATTTCAATACTTGTAAAAAAATTATATTAAATTCAATTTTATATGTTAATATTTTATTTTATTTTTTATAAATTACACAGTATAAATAAAACCATTTCTATAAATAACTGTTTTACAATTTTCATGGTCATTAAATTTAATCTTTGGAATCATACATTTATTCCAAAAAATGAAGTTGACCATATTAGATTTTCTGATAATAATTATATAATATATGAAATCCAATTTTTGTATTTATATTCTTCATGTGATGCCCAATAATTTTTTAAATATAAGCTAATAAATCATATTTTAGAGTGAAATATTACTTATGTTTTCAAAATGATTAATTTCGGTTTTACAAATATAGTATGGTAATTATAAATGATTTATTTTACTTATAAATAAATATATTTTATAAATAATTCTTTTAAAAACATTTAAGAAATTTTTTATGATTATATCATAAAATTTGAAGTTTTAACAATATTAGTATTTTTACTATTATCCTAAAAATAAACTACATAAAATATGTCCCCAAAATCATATTATGCTAATATTGAAATTATAATTAAAAAATGAATTAAATTTTATATAATTAAAATTAAAAATAAAATTATAAATACATTCACTAATATATGTACTATAGTTTGTGCATTATTTAATAGTTTGTGGTTATAATGCATACCTTATAGGAAAGCCTCTTGGGTATTATATTCTCATATGAATTTAAAAAATTTATAATATTCTCCTAAAATTAAACAATTACATCCATAAAATTCGATACATATCATCTTCTAATCATCTATTGGTATTCCTTCCTCATATATTCTTCTTCCTCACATGTTTCCTCCTCAACTTAGTGATTTATAACAAGGGCTTTCACCTGCTGAGTTGTTTGACTATGGAATGCTTTTTATCTAGTGTTAATATTTTGGAAAGGAACTTAATTATAAGGGAAGTTATTTTCCAACAATATTACCCTAAATATGAGTATACATGTTGGATTTATCATGTAATTTATTAATATTGTTATCTGGAAGACATCATGTACATTACAATTCTTGGGAGGAATAAAAAACTCATAAGATAAATATATAATTCTCTCTATAATTCCATTGGGCCCAATGTACATTGGGAATATCATCCCCTTTCTACTAATTCAAAAAAATCACTTCCACAGGGACAACTTTAAAAATACTTGATCCCAAATTTTAAATTAAAATACATTATGTCAATTATTAATAAAAAGATATTCTATTCTTAGAGCTACTTTTAAGTGATTCTGAATTATCCACACATTCTCATCTATCTCCTCCATAATTTATGGTCTTAATAACTTTAGTTCACTAAATTACTCAATAATGTTTTAGTATTCTATCACTTCCCATAAAATTCTTGAAATCTTAAAGGTTTGGATGTTTGAATGGAAACATTGATTGTATATAAATTCCACCAAAGGTAGATATTGATCCCATGATCCCTATAGATCAATAAGACATGATCACAACATTCTATATCGTTTCCAAATACCCATTTCTGATATATCATCATTTTTTGGTTGATAGACGGTGATAAAATTTAACCTAGTGTTGAGATACTTTTAGACACCCCTCTTGAATTTTGTTTTTAACCGAAATTCTTGATGAAATAAAAATGATAGAGGTTTACCACAATGTCTCATGATTTCATTGATATAGAGGTAATATAGGTTATCAAGGAGAACTGTATCCCATACTATTATGAATTGTGCATACATGGCATGGCTATCATTGATGGCCCATATATAATAATTTATACTTGGAGTCTTTATAATTTATGTTAAAAAATCTAACATAATTTTTTGAAACATTAATATTGGTATAGGTATAGGGTACATGGATCCCTTTTGATATTTTCGTTCATCCTTTACCTTCTAACACACTATAAATCTTGACACATAATCAATAGTTTTCCATACCATACCATCCCACCAAAAATATTTTGTTTAATACCTATGAATATTTATGCTACCATGGTTTATATTGAAATTTTATCTATCTGTTTCATCTTTTAACTCCAAATCCAGTTCCGATATAGATTGAAAACAAACTTTTATCCAAACATCAACACACCAATTAATAAATGAATTTTAATAATTTTCCATCTTTCACTACATTAATCCTCCATTTTTATCCTTATAATCATCTTGGTACATCACAATATTTTATATTAAAAATGGTTTATCAATTTATTTAAAAAAGAATGATGGATCCCCATGATTTAAGATAACGATATCTTTTTATTGGGATTTTCACCATTTTTTAATGATCATAATAACTCTTAATGTTCTTAATATTTTCACTTAAGTGAGGTATAAATATATTGATTTTATCTTGATATAACTCTATAAATATTCCTTATTAAATTAATATTTTCATACTTGAATAAGGAATTTGGAATATCACATATAACCACACCAAAAACAAGTTTATAGCTTAGTAATAATCACCAAACTGTATAAATAAATATGAACTAATATAATGGTTCACTTTTATGGATGATGGAACACCCATTATTGATGGAAACCCATTGTGATATTTGCGACACAATTTAAAAAATTCACTCAATAGAAAAACCAAAACTCATTCGCCTCTACGCAATATGGAAATCTCTATGCCATAATGATTTCTTTGTAGGATTTTCCCACATCACAGCCCATATTTTATTCCACAACTACATTGATTTTGGAAGAGAAAATAAATTTTCCAATGAGACTCCACACCATAGTACCTATTATTACAGTGTAGATTGTGAAACCACACTGAAAATTCCCCATTGAGGTCCTCTCTTAATAATGGCCAATATACATTGAACTTAGATGCCTTACACATTTAAACACATGATGGTTTTAATGACATTAATAAAGAATTTAAATATTATAAATAGAGACATTGGTGGAACTGGAAACATACCTTGAAAATCAATATCTTACAGTAACATTAATCTATCAAAAATTTTATTCCAAAGTGATCTCATTATAAATCTTATTACACCTTCTAAAGTTGGAAAAATATTAATATCCAACAACACTATTCTATAATTCCATTTCTCTCATAGTGTTCATCATATTGTTTAGAATAATTAATGATAAAATACAAAGACTCTCTACCTCATATATATTCTTATTTTGGTGCATACTACCATTTTTTGTGTGGGATGATGGTTTTCATACCATTTATTTTTAAATGGTAAGGGATAACTTCATATGAGGTTTTTTTCTTCACCATTAATGATCTAGTGTCAATTATATCTTGACACTTTTTATATCCTAAAAATCAAGGGATTTTTTCGGTATCATGATCACCATAAATCCAAGGTTAAAATACATTAAATATTTGAATGGATAAGGTGGAACACATAGAGACACCTTCACGTATTATTGATAAACTTCTTAACCAAATATATTTCCCCATTTAATGTCCAATTTTTCAATTATTTATTTCATTCAATAATTATTTTACATAAATTGGGTAATACATCCATAAATTCTTAATCTCTTAATCATTTTTTATATTCAAATTTCTCAATAATTTTAAATTTATCAATGTATTATTCTTATACTATTATTGATATATTTAAATTTATAATTTCTATTTTTAATTGATTCTTTTTGTAATATAATAATTATTTAAAAAAAATTAAATGTTGATTTTTTTACATTGATTTATTGAAGGAAAATTCACCCCTAATATTTCAATTTTACTTATCTCTAACCTAATTTTTTTATCAGAGGTATTTTGGATTTATTGTTTTTCAAATTAATGGAAAATATTTATTTTAAAAATATTTAACATATTCTTTAAATAAAGGTACCTTTTTATAATGGATTTTGAAAACTCACAGGGTGATATATAAGTGAAATAACTAGGTTATTCTTTATTCCTTTGTGCTATTAATTTTTATTATTTGAAATATAGAATACATAATTTTCTTTTATATATTAGATATCATTTTTAAAAAAAATCAATGAATAGTATTACACATTCATCAAAAAAAAATAAAAATAATCCACTAATAATATTTTTTATTTGGAATTAGATATAATGTAAATTAATGAAGTAAATTATTGTTTAATGTTTAATGAGTTCAATATATTTCCATCATTTAATAACTCTATTTAAATATGAAAAAATTATAAGTTATTATTGTACATAAAAATAAAGAAAAAAAATTAAAATTCTTGACATGTATACAAAACAATTTGATTGTTTCTATATACACACTAATTAGTCTCTCACCAGTATGTTTATTATATTTATAGATAATAGTAATGGATAAAATACCTTGTTTACACTCTCTCTATATAAAATATTGTCTAAAAATCCTTTCTGGTTTACCATGAAATTAGATTAAAAAATTCATCATGATCCAAGGTGATGAATACGATAAAAATATTCTGATTTAGGTACTTAATTATTATCTCATGAAATATGAGATAATCATGACGAAATATTTTGAAACATTGTATAAGAAGGTCAAATAAACTGAAATTAAAATTTCATTCAATGTAAATAATGAAGACCCATCTGGAGTGACTATACTATTTTGAAAATTACCAAGATGAATGATGAGTCTAAAAATAAGGGATGTCTAATTGACTCATCAAAAATAAAAAATAATAATATCAGGTAACTTATTTTAGATATAAAATTAAGGGTCACATAATGATATATAATTTCATGAATAAGAAAAAAATGTTAAAAGATAAGAATAAAATTAATAAATCTCTAAATTCCTTGACAAGGAGCACATGAGGAGACGTGATTTGAACATACCATTCCAGAGATGAAACTCCAATGTTTCTCATAACACATGTTGAGGATGAAATTATAGTTATTTCTACAATATCTCACAAATCTTATCATTCATTTCTTTTTTATTATACTTTTTCAACTACTTCTTTTAATTATGAAGATATTCTTAATGAAAAAATGAACTTCAAAGTGTTTTTTGTGATATATTTTATAAATTAAAGTATATTAAAATGAAAACAAGTATTATTATTTTTTAAAGATTAAATTTAAAATAGAAAACAATATGTTATTTATATATTAAAATACCAACCAAAAAACAATAAAAATTGTATTTAAAATAAAACATGATAAAAATATTAATTCTCATTTTTCCTAACATGAGGAAAATTTAAATATTTTTATAGGTTGTAAAAAACCTATTAAAAAGGGTTAAGGTATTTTCTAAATCATTCTAATTTTCCCAACCATTCTAAAAGGACTACTTTTGTATATGTAATTTATCATGATTAATTATTAAATGTTATTGGATTTTTTAGTCTAGTTTTTGATTGAAATTTAAAATATGCTAGATGTGGTATACCAAGAATCATTCATTATTCTTCTGATATTTTAAATGGAAAAAATTCCTCTAACCAAATGTGAGTGGGAAAATATTTATTAGCTAACTTTATTGAACCCATGATATGAGTTACCAAAGAAAAAGTTTTTAAATATTTTTTATAAAATGAGTAAAACTGGAGAAATGATATATTTTAAAGAAAATAGGTGATCAAGGAATATCTGTGATGATACATCTTAATTAAATCTTCTCAGAGATCCTGATGGATGAAATTTCACCTTTGAAAGTTATTCTAAAAGAGGTGTTACAAAAATTTGGTTTCCATTACACCACTACAATTAATGATGTTCTATTTTATAAGTATTAAATAATAATTTCATAAGAATTAATATATATATGATGGTGTTTTTATAAATTAAATTAATTTTTTTTGTATTTTTTTAAATTTTCAAATAAATTGTCTATTTACGACATCCCGTTTTTAAAATGTTTATATTATTGATTTAAAGTAACTATCATGTTAAAATCTTAGGTCTCTAAGTTCAATAAATCATGACTATTGGCACTAGAATCAGTGCCTCGGTCATTCTAATATTCATTATCATTTAAAACACTATCATAATTAACAAGTATGAGATTTATTAAAACTATCTTTTAACATTAACACAGTTTGTGAACCTTTCTAGTATAGAAAATGAACACAAGTATTCATTAAAACCAAATAATTTTTTCCCTCTTCTAAATTCCTATATCCAGTATAGCTTAGTATTTGTTTTCACCAAATAAAGTTTATAGTATAATAGAAATGAATTAAACCATTGTAGTTATCATTGGCATTAATATATTTTGATGTGTTTTCTTCTTATTTCCTAAGAATGATTATTGTAATGTATTTTTCATCTTTTAAAAGAAATATATAAATGAAAAATCCTATGAAATTTTATCCCATATATATTTCCATGGTATGTAATTTCATTATAAATAATTTAGTGAGATTTTTATTCTCATGTTTACCATCAATCTATTTAATCTCCTTGAACACCTAAAAAATCTAGGTCTAGAAAGTTTAAATAGGACACTCTATAAAATTTCAATGAAACTCTTAAATGAGTTTTTCCTTCCTCATTATTTATTGGTTAATGATTTCAATAATACATAAATTATCCTCAACTATGTCATTATGATCCCCATTATAAGAAAAACATATTATGATCTTTTGTTAGGAAAGATTCCAAATTTTTGCTTCTTTACAGTCGTCAATTGTAATTTCATTATCCATAATGCAATTATAATTTTTGAATGTTTTACTACAAATATGATTTAGTAATCTTACATGGGTATACTAAATCAAGTAAATAATTGATATTCATAATTAATAGGGAAAAGAAACTATAAGAATCAATTCACCTTAAATTTGATGATAATCATACTAAATCACATCTACAGTGTGATAACAGCATTGACCAGCCTATTTTGACCCTTTCAAAATTTCAATCTTCTAAAATGATTAAATATTATTCATAATAACCATTATCTCATTAACCCTAGTTATATCCTCAATCCAATGACTATACTCTTAATAATTTAATTAAATAATTAAAATTTGGAACTGAAACGAAAATGTCAGTATTATATGAAGTTGAACAAGAAGCCTCTCTCCTTTATTGTGAACCTAATTCCCTTGATAATTCTTTTAATGATGAAAATTTTATACATTATTTGAAAGTATAGTTATCCTAATTTAAAAGGAATAACATTTTCAATCACATGTAATATCTCTATAATCATCCTATTATTGGAACCAAGTAGATTTAATAATAGACTAAACAAACTACAAAATGTTATTCGTAAAAATTCATGATCTATTAAAAAATTCAATAATCAAGTGCAATGTATTGAATAGGGTGACACCTTTTCACTAATTTATCGACTACAATCCATTATAATCATGTCATAATTCACTACTCATTTTAATTTTAAACTTATTAAAATGGAATTCAAAAGTTCATTTTAAATGGTCGTATTTCGGGAAAAAAAATTTCTGTATCAGCAACCTAGTTTTCAAAAACCTAAATTTTTTTATTCTATTTTCATTTTAAGAAAATATCTATATTGTTTATAATAAGACACATAGAATTTTATGAGAGTTTAAAAAAATTAAATTTATCAAATTATTTCAAAATGAATAAATTGAATTCAAACATATTCATAAAATCCATTTCAACTGGTTAGTTAATATTTTTAAATTATGTTGGTGATGTAGTTTTAATATCAACTAAATAAACGATTTGAAATTCGTTTTCTAATTTTAGGAATAAAATTATTTTAATTATTTATATTAGAGAAATTTGAATAATTATTGGTTTTCAAACTTCCTAAAATTCTGATGTATCCTTTAATTCCAAATTAAACTCACTAATAAACTTCTATATTAATTTTTAATAAATAATGATAAGGAAATTTCAAATACATTGAGTAGAAATTATAAGCTAACATTGGATGAGTCCATTGAATATATCATATAAAGACATTATTTAGGTATGAATGGAAAAACATTTTGAATTAATATGACCCATCTATACATCTGGTTCAGTGTTTTCCATTATAATAATTTTTAATTCAATCCAATGGAATAAAAATATAATGACCTTAAAACTATTCTTTATATTTTAAAAGAAAAAAAAACATAGATTACTTTATCCTAAGGGATGCTCTTATAAAAAAATTTATTCTATTTAACATTTAAATTTTGGGTTTATAAATTGATTACAATGTAATTATAGAGACTTTTCACTACTAGAAAAATTCATCATATATTGAAGTAGTAAGAAGAACAACAATGTTTCTATTTATAAATATGAATCATAATCCCTAGAAATTGGGATTTTTGCACCAAATATAAATTGAAGAAACATACTCTCTTGGACATTGGACATACACTTTACCCCATAATTTGAAAGTGTGACAACACTAGTGCAATAAGTATTTCTAAAAATAATATCAAACACTTTCCCACAAAGAACATTAACTATAGATTCTATTTTTCAATGATATCAATTTGAAAAAGGTGATTTCAATCATGAATTTGTTTTCATAAAACTTCAACATGTTGATTCGTTCAATAAGACGCTTCCGCTTAATCACTTTGACTTAATCAAAGGTGAGTTAGGTGTGATTATCTTGTGATATATATCTCTTAATCACATGAAAATACATAAAAAAATTTAAAACAATTTTCGAATTTAATAATTTTTTCAAAACATTTCAAAAATTTGGATAAGTATTGTGATTATAATACTATATGAAAAAAATTATTATATTGATATAAAAAACTAAATGTGGTTATAGCACATATGATCCTCAGGATATATCTTGAAAATAGTTAGTGGGATTTTCATAACTTTCTTAATCCCTGGAATAATGACTGAGACCTAATAACCACATGGTATCAACCTCCTATGAAATTTGATATAGTTTATTAATATGACCTTTAATTAATCCATATTGATGAATCATTTGTAAAATATTTATTTTATAAGATGTTTCCTTGTTTGGTCTTGTTTAAGGGATGTGATATGTTTGAATATAAATAATGATTTAATTGAGAGGGATGTATTTTTTAAAACTAAAATGAACCAATAAGAGAAACATTATTTTAAAATTTTAATTTCAAAAATTAATGTTTAATATCAGGTTTTTTACACCTACAATGTTGTCATTAGGATAAAATTTATTGAAGTGATTTTCTCAAAGTCCAATTATACTCCATGAATAATGACTATGGTGAAACACATAACACCACACTACAGAACAACTATTATGACACAAACCTAATCACCACACAGTAAAAATACATAGTAAAAATTATTACAATGTATACCGATATACAATTTCATAGCCTAGATTGGGAGAAATATTTTGTGAGATTTAAGATGTGATTTATGATAGTCTGTCATTGTCAAAACCGTAAGTCATTCAGCTCCATGATGCATGTTCTGATCTATTCTACAATAATTTTTTTTCACATGTTGCCCATATCATAGCCCATATGATATTACATAACTACATTTATTTTTTCATAAACACAAAATATTCCTATAAGAATCCAAATTTCAGTGCCTTTTCTTACACTGTAGATCCATCCCTCATAATTGAGATGACTGGACCACAATGAAAAATTATCCTATTCAGTCCTATCATAATGATGGTCAAACTAAATTAATGTACATGTATTAGACTTTATAACCCTATAATGATTCAATAAAATTAATGAATATTTTAATTCCATAAATAAAGAACGTGAGATCCAAGGAAACATACCGTGATATTCATTCTTTTATGCATAGGTGAATCAATCTATATTTCAATTTTAATGATCATTCATTATAAATCATATTTCCCCTAAAATAATTTGAAGAAAATTATTATCCAGTCCCAAAATTTTAAAACAGTTATTCTCTCATTGTGTTAATCATGTTCCTCAGAATAAGTGATACTATGATTAAAATACCATCATCCTTATCATTCATAAAATTTGGGTTCTTATTATCATTAAATTATAGGATTGTGGGTTTCATTCAATTTTATTTAGAATGGAAAGGGAAAAATCATTTTTATTTTCTTTCTTCATAATTAAATAGCTAGTTTCTATGATATCTAGTTGTTTAATAAAACATAAAAATAAATGGATTGTTTTGGTATCATGGAAACCATTAAATCCAAATAACTAATATATAAAATCCTCAAGTAATTAAAGCTATGGACATAGGGGTGCCTTTTTGTATTATTGATGAACATTCTTCCCAAATGTGTCGTAGAATTTAATTTCCAAATTTTAATTTTTCATCACATTAAATTATAATTTATTCAAACAAATTAATAAATTACATAATGCTAAATCATTTTAATATTTTAATTGATTAATTATTTTAAATTTAACCTTTTTTTCTTATCCAACATTTGTTAATATATTTAAATTGATCATTGGGATTTCATCATTGATTCATTTTTTTATTTATTCAATATTTTATAATAAGTTTATTAGACATGTACTGATTAAATTTAATTTTTTTAAAGGGAAATATCCTTGTCATCTTTCTATATTACATATCTTAATCCTACACAATAATTACTTGATCCCATAAAATAGGATCCATATTAATCTGTATAACTGTTTGAACTCCATATTCTCTAATTCTTAATGAATCCTCAGCCATTTTTATATTTAAAGGGAGGTAGTTTATTGTTCCATCATAGTAGTAGAGTAGTTACAACCATATTAATTTATTTATATTGATCAATTTTTGAAATAAAATATAAATTAAAATTTTTTTCCTTACATATGTCCCATATTTCTCCACTCAAACAGTGAATACATATCATCAAGGTAAATATTAAATCTTCTAACTTATGCAAATGATTTGGATAATTATTTTCATGAATCCTTAATTGCACTAATGTATTTGTGACCACTCTATATTACTTCATAAAGAAAAATCCCAATCCATTCTATGATGTATTTTGGGATGTTACAAATCCTTACTTTCTTGATGGTAATGTAAATACTAGTGAATATATAAATATCTTCTGGTGATCATGAAAAAATTCTTCATATTCTCGAAAAAATGTAACTTTTACCCCATTACAGGTCAACATGCTTAGTGGGTTTTCCAATTGATAAAATCTGGGGACAAACAACTTATTGTAAACATCTAAAAATTGAAAATTACCTATTCTAATTATATTATTTTGTGTGGTAAATTATTTGACTAAATTTTTATACAAAATATCAATAGTTATTCAACTATTATAGATTATATATCCAAGAAAATAAATGTCAACGAACCAACATTTAGATATAACGAACCTCTAATAAAATTACTTTTTTGTGAGGATGTGGTTCTTTCATATTTAATGAGTTTAATGGAAAACTAACCTTCATGCTCAGTTGGATGAACATTTAATTCATAGGGAAATACGTCTATATTTTTATATATTGGTTAAATCTCCTATTATTAAGAAATCATTCCCATATATATAGTGTTTCAGCTTCTTCTCATAAATAATTTTACAAAGGTGAACTAATTTAGGAGAGTCTATGTAAAACCGTATATTTAATTATAGTTTGATTTTATCTATAGAGAAATAATAGCATAATACACATAATTTTATTCAAGAATACAATTAAAACATAAATTTTATATTTCATATATTTTATTAAACTAAATTTGTTTTCTCCAAATCCTTGATTACAAAATTATCTAAGTTTGACTTTAGGATATATTTAAAAATAGTATATTATTAGGTGTATAGTGATAAATACGGATTTTACAAATAACTGTCACATTTAGGAAAATATATTATTATAAGAATAAAATTAATGGTCATGGAATATTTTTAAAAAACAAATTTATATTTGTTAAGTTTTATAATTAAATAGAAAATATAATTTTTAAATTAGAAATAAATTCGTAAATTTTTATAAAAATAATTAATGATTTGGTACAAATAAAATGTTTTTAATTATTTTCTTATAATCGTGTATTTACATAGTAAATTTATATATTAATTTGGTTTAAGAAAAATAAGTATCCATTTATTTAAAATAATAAAATTAATTCTATTGCGATCAAAATTTAAATTTTTTATTGTATAAATTAATATTTATTCTTAATGAAAATAGTTTTCTAATAATAGTTTTCATTGCATTTAGAGAAATTATATTAAACTTAATTTTTGTCACATATAAGAGTTAAAATATGTGAAATAGATTTAATATTTGGAATCATAAAAATTATTATTATATAACAATTTCAAAATAATTTTTTCATAATGAATAGTAATAATGGTAAATAATTATCACTTAATTAAAGGATAAATTTTTAAAAACTGGAAAAAATAAATAAATATATAATAAATAATAGATAAAACACAAGATTAAACCTCAATATTAGGAAATTTTTACATTGAACAAATCATATTTTATGTTATAAATTTTTTTATATATTTTGACCAGAATATTACTTTATATTATTATAATCTTATAAGTAATCCCAAGTGTGATCGTCCTGTCACATATCCAAGGGAACCGCTTATATTCTCTTATTCACACCACTCGATCAACTTAGATAGACCGGGGCCAAATGAAATCCATTTCCATCCATTCTTATTTTGACATAGATGCTTTGGTCTCACCAAAGGACCACCTTAGTGGGCATAAGGTGTAATACAATGGTGGTTTTCTGAACAAGACGTATTACAATTAATCGAGTATTTTCATTTTATTTCCTCTTATTCCTCCTTCAAATATTATATAAAAAGGATCATATAATAATACTATTATCTAAAATATAGTTAATGTTTATTTTTATGGTTTTACCTCCCTTATTTTCCTCTTTTCCATATTTTTGAAAATGAAAACACCACTTCATCATTTGTACAACTTACTGTCTCTACATTGTAGTGTCATTATTTTTTCATGAACACATTATATTTATGGTTATAATTAGAGAAAAATAAATATATATTATATTTGTGAAATAAATATTATCTTGGAAATATAATATATCATTTAATTTCTTACCCATTAAATTTTTATAAAAATATAACGTCGCTCGTGCGTACATGTGGGCCACCACATCCATGAAGAGAGGTGATACATTTTTCATGTACAATTTTTTTAGGATTATAAATAAATAAATATATATTTAATTTAAATATATGATATTAATATAATTATTAACACTCATTATATCATTTAACCATGACAAACATGTAATGACTAATTCTACCAAACTGAAACTTACAAAAAAATGAAACAATTTACAATCAGAAACTATGATTTTTTAAATAATTATTATCAAATGGTTTTTTGAATAATATAAAAAAATAAAATACTATATTATAAGAATGTAAATAATTATTATATCTATTTATTATAAATTTAAACTTATTATAATTGATGTTAAAATCACATATGAAATAAGTTGGACATCAGGCAAGGGATTGTTCCCAAATTTCATCAATTATTTGGATTCATTATGAGTTTTTGTTAGTGGATTATATTATATTTTTATCCTAAAATCCATCTATTTTTTCTACTATGGATTTTTAGAAAAAATGTAATTTTTCCTTTAATTTACCTCTCTCTTAGTACCCAATATTTTAAATGTATTCTTTTTAAGAACAAGGGAAATGTTTTTCTATTTAGTCTAGAATCTTCTCTTCCATATCAATATTTTATTTATAATGTTTTGAATTTTTTAACATTATTCAATGATTGATAAATGTATTTATTACACATGTGTGAATTTTATAAAATTTTTCAAAATAATTATTCTTTTCATTTTTTGAATGGGGCATATTTTTTCCAAAAGTGTAAATGAAATGTTTATTTTAATGCTTACTGCAAGAATATATTATCCCACCAACCTATGTTTTATTTTCCATGATGTTGTATTTAAAAATATCCACTGTTATTTTCAATGAATTTTTTCCCTTATATTATAAAAAATATAATTTTAAAGTGATATTTAAAAATTAAATAGGTATTGGTATTAACAAATATTTTTTTGATCTTTTAAAAGTATTTTTATCAATGTTAATATAAATTTATGATTCATATGATTTACTAGGGATATGTTTTAATTATAACATACGACATATATATCTAAATGTCTTACTATCTTTTTGACAAGGTATTGTACTGAAATTTCGTAATCTAGTTCTTTTAATATTGATAGTTATGAATTATTTTGGAATATTTAATAAGTAGTATTCATATGATGAATTTATTGGACTTATTATGTGGGAGGTTGGGATCAAAATTATAAAGCACCTCAATTAATCAATTGGTCTCATGAGTCAAAACGTGTTGGGAATTTATAATATTACTTACCCATTTATGTATGATGTATTGGCATGATTAATCAATGGAATGTTTTAGATTCCCAAAAATATACATTCCATGATTATTAAATCAGTTATTGATGACCATTTGATTATTCAAATAGGTATGTTATACTAGGATATGTTTTCAGATCATGTCATTATTTATATGGAATTATTTGATCATCATTTATTACATTCAAATTATTATCGCATTATTTATTCTATGATAGATTCTATTGTATGTTTCACTTACTAAACTTATAATCCCACAATTTTATTTTTCTTCCTTCCCCATGAATTATATAATGGGTTCATTGATTGATATATATGGATATACTAGAGGGAACAATAATTATTTCAATGAAAATATTATGTGTTATTTTTTTCAACATAACATGTTATTAAAATGTGTATCTAGTTTTCCAAGAGTAATAAACTATTAAATCCATCATAATTATATCAAATCTTTCTATTTTACTATAGTCGAGGATTAATAGTTTGTATCAATTCAATTTCACTAAAAACATGGGAACTATATCTAAGAAAACAAATATTTTTTAACACAATATTGTGGATATTTTTATGGATATATATACATGAAAATTGTGGAGTTTCTTTGAAAATAAATTTGTCTATAATAGGCTCAAGTGTATTTGGTTTTGAAATAGATACACCTAGGTGTATCAACTTTTAATGTGATGAAATTGTTGAATTCAGTACTATAAAATGAGATATTTTTTAGTAGAAAATGATGAAAGTGAATAATATTCACAATCAGATAAAGGAATCCAAATTAATGGAAATGTGTTATGTAGATAATCAAATGAGCGATATAAAATTTCATATAGGAGATCATGGTTTCTTGATGGTAGTTCTATAGAACGATGTGATTATATTTTGCAAGAATGTAGAAATACTTCTTTGGTACATGTGGCCTTTCAAAATTATGGAAAGAATTGGCCATGTGACTTAAAATTTTTAAACGGAACCTTTCCTTTAAAAACATCCATATGTGTTAAGAAAATATTTATTAAGAAAGTACATTTTAGACACCAAAAATATTTTCAATTATGATTAAATTGAATTTTTACCATATTTATATTACTATGTAACGCCTCTCTGGATTTTTGATAGTAGAAAAAAGGTGTTGATGAACAAGAATACTGTAATAGAAAATGTACAATAAACTAATCAAATAAAAAAATATGTGATGTGGAACCAAAATATGTTATGATGAAGAACTACCTTCATTTATTTATGAGGTGAAATCCAGAAAATGGTAAGTTCAAAAAATTTGAATGGGGGAAGAATGTAACACTCGATATTCAATTTAGTATTTTTCTCTTTCCCGGGAAATAATATCATAATGAACATATATTTATTAAATAATATGATTGAATTTTAATTTATAAATTCTAATAAATTTAATTTTATTAAATTAATTTCATTTATGAATTTAAATTTTCAAAATTATATAGTATGAACATTTGAATTTTTTTTAAATATTTTCTTGTATGTCAATAGTGAACAATAAATTTTTTACAAAAAACTATAACATTTGTTAAATTATAATGATATATTAATAACACAAAATATCATAAAACAACTTTAAATAAAGATATATATATTTATGAATTAATATAATTCTTATTAATAAATAATTTTGTACATATAAATATATTCTTACCATTTTATAAAATATGTGATGTTTCTGTCCAAAATAAAAATTTATTTTCATTATTTTTTCATCATCATGTATTTAAATGCTTCCATTTTTTATTTTTGTTTTTAAATCTATAAAATTATAATTTAATTTTAAAAAAAAAATTACTATATTTATATCAATATTATGATTTATTTTTCAATAAAATAATTAATTTTTTTCTTAAAAAACATTTTTATAAACCTGATATCTGTTTCATATTCTAAATTTATATTAAAAGTAATTAATAAAACTTTAAGTATTTCAGTTATATGAAATGGATTTAATTTTTTGGAATTAACTTAATTAATATTAATTTATTAGTTCAATATTATTTATGGATATAATGAATAATAACCAATGTAAATATATATAGCCTCATTTAAGGGTCAATGGTTTGAAATGGTTAATAATAAAGTGATTGGGTTCTTGAATAAAACAATATATTTTATTAAAACCAATTGATTGGTTTTATTTTTATATTTTACCTATAATATTCACAAATATAAAATTTTGGAGACACACTAATAGAAAAAATACTTTATATTATTAAAATAGTTTATGTAATTAAAATTGTGGAATTTCCCTCACATATAAAAGGGAACCACTTATCATCCCTTTTACATACAAATTAAAGAAATTACCTCAACAAATAACTAATGAAATACCATCAAAATCAACCCCCAATTACCGATAGTCTCTAGTGTAAATAGGTCATTTTTCTGTTAGATACTTTCGAATGGGTTAAATTATATATTAAAGTATGGTGGGGAGTTGACGAAATGTTATGTACCCTATGAATGTTTTTAAAGACACAAATTTTGGAATGAGATATTTTATATCCAAATAGGATACACCATTTCCTGGTCAAATCCATGTTGTCTAAATAGTTCCCCATTGTAAAATGGGCCATGGGTAGTGTCTTGCACATGCACTGGAAAAGTTTTGGAACTCGGAGGATGCTGTTGTTGGATGAGGACTTGTAAACCTTACCAAATCTATTTTAGAGGTTATTGGGATCAAAAAATGGATTATGTATTTTAATATAATCATGGTGGATGGTTTTTTCTATGTTCAAGAACCACTATGGATAAGGCAACATCATCATGTAAGCCATAATGACGTACTCTCTAGGTTTTATGTGACCATTTTGACTGATGGATTTCTTAGGTGTTATTAATCATTAATATAAGAGTTTGGGAATATAATTTGGGGATTTAATTCACCATAATTTTTTATTTTTCTAGGATTAATAAAATTTTCCACCTCTTACATTCCTTATTCCTCTAATCTTAATAATTTCTAGACAAACAAGACACTTCTAATTAAAATAGTTGATAGAGATTTCACTATTTTTTAGTACCGTCAAATTACATTCCTTCATTATTTTTAGATGATTAAACATTAGGTGGTGAAGGGTCATTATTGGTGATTTATGATCGAGTTTTGGATTATTAGAGTCTGTTTTTGGTGAAAAAAATATTCGTTTCTTATTCCTATACATATTTCCTTCTAATAGGACAATCCAAAATCAAGTTAAGACCATTATTTTATTGGTTTTTTTTACACTAAGATTAATTATTTAATGGCATGGATCAACTTATCCCATTAAATCCATATTCATATGAGTTGAAACTTTTTTATAGTTTTAGAACATTGGTTTTTTAAATTGTTTTTTAGGTTACTTTATCTACCCCTTCAATAATCCATAGATGATATTTAAATTAATATGACTTTATTTTAACATTCACTTTTATGTTTTAATCCTTCCTTCCATTTGTTTATGTTCATCTAAAACATTATATTTCCCATGATTCAAATATATTATGGAAAGCCTATTTCATGGTACATTTGACTCTACTTTTTTTGTGGTTTTTATGTGGTTACGATGTTGGGATTGAACATATGATAGAGGATGTACATTAATAATTTAAATGTCATGGTGTTCATAGAAATAGTTGTTTTAGGACCCAAATTTTTTGGTTATTTTATTTCCAAGATGTGATAGTGATGCCTATAGAAAGGTATGCATAATAAGTGGGATATTTGGGAGATACCCTTGGTAAAAGTAGAGGAGATAGTGATATTTCTAGTTATAAATTGAATGTCTAGAGTTTTTGAGACAAGTTTTACAATACAGTTTGTGGATTGGAATAATACACATCATGTGGACCCCTTCTTGAGATGTATATCATTAAAGTAATGGGAATAATCAAGACCATGAACATTGTACTCATGTTTAGTGATAATAATTATATTTTTTTATATCCTGTGAATGTTACCTCTAACCATTTTAATGAGTTTGTGCTTTACATTTTTATTCCCATGAGAGTACTCATAAGCATCACATCCCAACAAGGTAATGATAGATCCACACTACACGGTTGTTGTAGGTAGAGTTAGGTATCCATCTACGTGGCCTAAAATATTATCCTCTTTCTATTCCTCTCTTTTATTGGGTTTGGTATTCCATGAATAACCTCATGTCTTGTGGTCCCCTTCCTAGTGGGTTATTTTTCTTAGAGTTGGGTTCCTGCCATATACCCTGGGTGTGATCACCCATCGGTGTGCCTCTGTCTTTTGAGCACCGTTATTTTTGGAGATACTAGTGGATTTAGGTCTCTTATATGAGTATTTACTTTGATATTAGAGAACAATATCATTTCTAGAATATAATAAATACCTCATCTAAGACATTGTGACTTCAATTGAGTATATCTAAGTTTTTCTTATTTTCACTTTATATGGTAATTTATTAATGACTTCCTCCTATATGATTTTTGTTACGTGTTTTTTGGGTGATATAATGGGTATGTTTATACTCACCCTCACTTGGATTCATTATAAACATGTTATTTATTATATAGATGACATACCTTTTGATAAATTCCTTAGTGAACCAGGATCCACTGGATCTTAGTTTGATTAGAATGTCCAATGATGGTTCTTCGAGTTTATTCTTGATAGCATTGACCTATTTTTAGCAATATTGACTCATATATCTCTATTTTTTTGATTTTATTTAACCCTTATAATTTTATTATACTATTTTACAAACTCTAATGTCGTATTAGTTGTTGTGGATATATTTACAATATCAGTTTGTCTTTATTTTCCACGATATATTAGTGCATGGAGATTCGTTCATTTTTAGATGTACTTTTGGTAGAGGCCTATAATTTTTTTGATATACCTACTCGTTGATAGTCTCCATTCTGGTGAATATTTTATGTAGTATTGGGGTGTAACTCTTAGAATTTTTCATGATTGGTGGGTCTTAGTGGGTCCAGTCTTGACATAGTGGTGTCAGAGCCAGGTTGTCTTTGGATCAAAGTTTGAATATAGTATTGTTTTTTATAATTAATTTGGAAAATAGGGAAACAATGATAATGTTTTTAATTTTTTCACTAGTGGTATAACCTTGTGATGGTTCAACATCCAACTTATTCTTTTTCTATAACAGTAATAACATTTTTATTGACTCGGTACATATAGGCATCGATTGTAAGTATTTTTTTGGTATATATAAGATATATGAACGGAGTTTGGATTCCATTTAATTCTAGAATTATCTCCCCATATTTTCTCTTTTAATGATTATTTATCATTATATATAAATAATCATCCACTAGTACATCCATCAAGAGTTCCATAATATTATTATGACGATGATCACCATTACGATGAAGATTAAATCCTGAGGAATGTACAACATGCCTTTCCTTGAAGTCACAATGATGATCCACTTAGAGTGTTTCATGAGTTCCATAGGTATGTACCACTCAGTTTTGAGGTGATCTAGAAACCAATTGTAGTTAATGACAAGGTCGAGGTAGTAGAGTGAGTTTTCCTCCTTATGAGGATTCCTCCTAAAATTTTGATGGTCCTAAAAGTGAATATTATCCATGAACCAGTGGGAAGATGGTGGATCTTGGTGGTTTAGCTTCATTATTATGTGATCCTCATTTGGGAAAATCGTAATTGATTATTTAGAGAGTAGTTTTGTCTAGTGAAATTGTATTTGATGCATATTTAGGTTATTTTGGAGCTCAAGTAGGGAAATATGTCAATTATAGAGTCCATTTTCTGGTTCACCAACATCTTACAGTATTCCATGAATATGGTTCATAATGGTAACATTCAATCAGGGACAATTTATTATGATGTTATATTTTATATATATGTTAGAGTAGTATCTATTTTAATCCCTTATTTTGATTAAGAACTAGAGTTTTCCTTTCTTTTGTAGATATTCTTAGAAGAGAAAACAATGGTTGTTGGTTCTGGAAGTAGACACCCTAGAGTAGATACGTCATAAGATGATAGATGACAACATACATAGGGATATTGAAATTTTGGGTAGTTCCATTGAAACTTTTAGTGAAGTGGGTATGACTATCAGGGACCTTAAGGATATTCTAATTATCTTGGGGTGAGGTTATGTTAGTTATGTGAATTGAGGTATCATATCATGAGGAGTTTCATACTCTACTATGTCGTAGATATGGAGTTAGTCAATATTCTAATAATGTAGATATTTAGGATATAGACGGGAGTACATTAGGGTAGTAGATATCATAGAGGATATGGGATAGCCTCATGAGGTGGTCGATGTTATTATCTATTTCCTCCAACAAATCCTCAGAATAGTCATATCCATCCTCAGGGAGGCTGCAGTTAGTTATTTGAATAGTTAAAAGTAGTGGAGACTTACGTACCAGATTATCTGGGTATGATCCAAGTGAAAATATATATCTACTATTACATATCTTCAATTCGGATATATAATGGTTTAATATACACCATCCTTACCACATCTCTTTTTTAATACATGGAGGTTCAGTGGACCCTTTAGCTCGACTACTGTAATTAGAGACTCCTACTAGGGGGATTCATTGATGACATGCATTTTTCATCATTGAAATGTGACTCTTGTAAATGTGATATTTATCTGGTACCTCTTCATATACATGATGTGAACCTCTGATGTAATTCTTTTTTTTTGGAATAGATCTCCATAATGCTTCCATATATTGACTATTTTATGAAAAAGATGATGGTTTTCGTTGTCGATGGGATGAGATTTACTTTATTAGGAATTATGGAATCCAAGGAAAACTATGGTATCATCATACAATAAAGGTTATAAATTATTTCTCATCAGTTGGATAATGTATCCATTAGAGAAGTTGACACTATGGGATTTCTGTTCCCTACGTTGGTGGAAGAGTTTCTTTGAATTTTTTGGACATAATATCTGGCTTTCCTCCCCATATAAAGGATAGCCTCATCACAAGACTTCACACATGGACAACATAGATAAATTTACTCATATATCATATATCCATCCTATGGTTGTTGGAGAATATGGTTCAGTAGGAGGACTTATAGTAGAAGATCTTTGCTAGACTCATTGTTCCCCTAGGGCTTCCCTAGTGTTGTTTTTCAAGAATTAAAAAGACAGTTTGAGGGTATGTGTGTATTATTAGTTCCTAAATCCCATTAAAATAAACAATATGTTTCCAGTATTAATAATAAAATATCACTTTGACCTAGTGAAAGGGGTTAAGTTGTTCTTAAAGATTGACCTTTCTTCAGGTTATAACCAGCTTCATGTTCATGAGGATGATATATCGAATGTTAATTTCTAGTGCCATTATTGTCACAATAAATCCATTGTGATTCAATTTGAAATGAATAATATACCATATCTATTCATGGGATTCATGAATTTTATTTTTTTTCTTTCCGTTTAACAGTTTTTGGTGGTATTCTTAGGTGGAATCATCATGTACTCCACGTTAGAGGATGAGCATAAAATACATTTTAGGATGCTCTTGAATATAATATGAGAATAAAAAAATTATTATAATCTCTCATTGTGTCCAATATAGATTCAATAGGTCTAATTTATAGGTTATTATATCTTATAAGAGAGAGTGTCAATAGACCAAGCTAAGATAGAGGACGTTTTTCAGGGGAGACACCCAAAATCATGACAGAAGTGTGATTCTTCCTTAGGCTGGCAGACTATTATTACAGATTTTTCTCAATTTTTTAAATTTCATGACTCCTATAGCTTCCTTGAAAAAAAATTTAGAACATTTCTTTAGTTCATTTAATAATTAGTGATTTATATGGATCAATGACTGAGGATGATGTGTGCAACCATCTTGAGACTGATAGGGGAGGGAGTTGAATAAATGATATTCTATAACGAATCTAGGATAAGACTAAGGGTTTTTTTTAATTTAGTAGAAGGTTGTTTTTTTTACGTCTTCCTATACCTATCACCCCGTGTTTATAAATACATTACCCATATTGTGCAACTATATTTCATGGTGTTAACACTGATAATTTGGTCACACTGTCTATTGGTAGATCGATTCATAATCTATTTTGACCATAAGAGTATCACATAAATAATTTCTTTGAATGAAATTAGACAAAAGTAGAGGAAATGGATGAAGGTACAATAAATTGATTATTTTGATATAGTCTATACACTTAGAAGGGGGATTTGATGGGGTAATCTGTCAATAAGAATTCCATTCTACAAAAACAGTACCAAGAAAGATAGTAGTTGGTCTCTTTTCTGTTGACCATTGAGGATGTGGATATGGAATCTTACATTCAACAGATGGTTGGATCCCTTCTATTTCATCAATGCATTTGAGATTCAAAATATAGATATATCAATTTTTAGGACATGAGTGATTATATTATCATAGGAAAATCGCCTAATGAATTTTCTAATGGTGGAGATATTGTTATCTTTTTTGTTGATGGATGATGATACCAATCATATGGAAAGATAATGGGATGTGGGAGTTACATATATCCCCCATAGCGGTACATACTACAGTTGTGAAGATGTACTAGGAGCATCAACATTAGTTATAGTGGCTAGGGATGAAGAGTAGTATTGTTGAAATTATCTCTTGATGCCTCAATTTTCAATTCTTATAGGTCGAGCATCAGGAACCGATGGTGTTTTCATAAACTATTTGTAGAGTCCCATGTTTTTTGAACCAGACTAAAATGTAATGTTTTTTAAACATTCCATTTACTAGATAGGGAGAATTTAAAAACAATATTTTGAATGAATTTTCTAGTTATGTAACCTTTTATTGTGATGTAATTAGGATTTAGTAAAGCCTCAAAGAGTTTCTTGGGTGGCTTGAGGGGTTTCAGGACCACTGACCCCAGAAACTAAGGCCATAAAGGGTTCGTAGAGAGCACGTGGTTTGTCTGAAACTATTCACCCTATAGCAGTGACTATGCAGCATTATAAAGGATAATAAGAGGCTTTTCACATGATCTATTCAGAGTTTTCCAAATAGTGTGCCTGGCCCTCAATTTTTCCATCTGAAGGCTATAACATCACATAGTTTGTCCATGGTTGGACAAACAATGCTGGTCAAATCCGATGGTATACCCGATTTTCATAAAAAATATAATTAATATAAATTTAATTAAAATAAAATAAAATAAAACTAAAATATATCCTTATAACCCCTCATACACGATTGTGATGCACCCAAGTTGTTCCCTTTTTCCGCATGGTCGACCTCCTCTCCCGTTCCCCCTTCGATCACCAGATCATTCGATTTCTTCATGGTTTCCCCTTAAAATCTCCATGGTAAGATTCTACTTACTTCTCCTCTATATTCCCGGTTGATTATAGTTGTTCCATTTTTCTTATTTCCATTCATCCAAATAAACAATGGTTACGGTTGTTTTCATTTTCGGTTTTCTTTGGTTTTTGGATTGAACAAATGGCCTCATGGGTGTTACAGGTTCGTGTCCCGGCAAACGCTGCCAACAGTGAGTCGGTTTGTGTCAATTCTCTCCCCCACTATCATCTTAGGGTAAAATCCTAAACCCATTGTATGTCACATAACCTCTCAATTATTTTTTTGTTGTTTTTATGAGTTATGAGGAATTATTTTCGGGAGTTATGATCAATTCCAAGGGAACATATGAATATACTAAGGTATGAATATAAAATATATATATATATATATATATATATATCTTCTATGTGTGTGTTCCCTCATGGAATGGGGAACATGTCCATTTTTTGAGGATATATATATATATATATGGAAATATTTCTATGATATTGGAAGGCTTGTTGAGTTAGAAATAATTGGTTTGGTAATCTCCTGATGTAGCAACCCCTTCTAAGTACATAAATTTTATAAAGGTGTTAATTAACCACTAATTTCACTTTTGTTATTTATTAATTAAGTCATTATGGTAGTCAAATTTAATTTCACTTCAATATGAATTGATTATGTTTCATGATTGAGATGTTAAATATGATAAATGAATTGTTTAATGATCAATTTCTTGATTTTATAATAAAACCCATCAAATGAAGGTGTGCTATTTTTATGATAAAAAATAGTGATTAGATATTTATACTTATTTGTATTGTTGAATTTATATTTCTTTTTCCTCTATGTTTAATTTTAAATATTACAAGTTTTTTACGTGGCCCCTAATGGCATTAAAAAATTTTCTTGATTAAATGGATTTTATTATCTTGTTAATTCCATAATGTAAATTAATATCTATTCTCACCACTTAACCCACCTAACGTATGTTCTTGAATGTGATAATTAAATGTTAAATATAATTTTGAAAGTATAGTAAGTATATGACTTGGCCTTATTAAATGTAAAGATATGTTTGGTTGTATGTCAATAACTCACCTTGTCATGTCCATGGAAGCTAGTGGAGTAAACCTTATTAATTTAACTTTAATTTAATAGTTTTAATTAAATGGTAGGATTCCACATGGCCTTATCAAAATAATGAAAGGAGAGGATTAAGAATTATGAAATATTTATTACTTAATTATCAAAATAAGAATGTCATGACTCGATCTCACCTTGTATTCCCATGGGAAATCCTTGAGCAATCAAGGATCCCATTCTGAATTCAAGGATACAGATTTCTTAGGTCGAGACCCACATAGAACCGGATCCATGTATAACCATGGATGCCCAGTATGACACTGTAGTATCCCTCATGAAGTACTATTGAATTCCTCAAATACACTCCTTGGACCCATCATTGACATGTAGGTGCCATTGTTAAATCCCATTCGGCCCATTATTTTCATAGAACTATTTTTACATTGGATGAACTCATTGGACTCGTTAGGTGTCTTATTTTGGAAATACATGGACTATGTTACTTGGACTGCACTCTTACAGCCTTCTACGATAAAATTATTCTCTATATGGTGACCCTTGATGTATATGTTTCCTTGGTTATAACCTTGGAACATCATTATTAATTATCCTTAAATATTTTCTTGTAATACCTTGGAACCGTCATTATTCTAAGAATGTAGATTATTTATAAATAGTAATACTCAATTAATGATCTGGTCACATGTTTAGACACCAAACAATGGATAAGGTAGGTATAACCATCAGGTGTCTCATAGGAACCTAGACTACTGATGTTAATTTATTCTGTCTATTATAATTCTCAGTACCTACAAACATTTTAATTTATGTTTCACTATCTAGATTGGGGTTACCACTGTGAGTGATGACCTATTGAGATTTCATCTCACACCCTACCCGGGTACCCTTGTTACGGGACTAGAACTTATATTTCTAGTACCTAGTATGTTTTTTTGTTTCTTATACCTAACGTTAGGATCAAAGGACCACGATAGAGCTAAGTATGCTCAAGGAGACCCCTTGTGAGAATTTCATGTATTTATCAGGTTTTTGTGTTGTATTAAATAAAATCCTGTATTTTTTAATATTTACTATTACATATAATTTTCTTTTCATGCATTCAAATGTTTTATAAATTGGTGTTGGACACATTTGTTAAATTAAATATATTATTCTCCAGTTTCTCTATTATCTATTTATTTACTACTTCTGATGTTTTGTTCTATTTATATATTGTTATACCACTGTAAAATATTTGATATTAATTTACAGTTAACCCAATATCACCTCTATAGACCCTTGCTGTTAGTTGGTAGCTTCTAGGGCATGGGGAGACATGTTTGAGGCTATGTGGCGACGAGTCCAGCCACCGTCTTTGTGGTGAGCTAGGTTTGGGCATCACAAAGTGGTATCAGAGGGTGTTTTGTTTTCTTCATCATTCAATTTTGTGTTGGGAGAAAGAAGAAATAGAATGATTCAGTTCTTGGTTAATAGTCGTTTTGGGGACCAATCACCCCATGTACGGGAAATAACAAACTGGCTATGGCTGAGAATTTTTCTTCCTGTTGTTTGATGTTATAGTTGATATGATTTCACCTTGGGTGATGGGTGTAATTTATGGTGTATATTGGTTTATGAGTTTATGGTATTTTTACCCTTGACCTGATATGGAAAAGAAGATGCATTGCATACATCATATAGGAACATATGTAATTCACATTCCATGGATAGTTCCATACCATGTAGTTGAATTATATTTTTCATGGTGATTATATTTTTTGACTTCAGTTCTATGACATGCTTATATTTATACCTATTGAGGTAATTCATTAACATGACTTATGTGTTTTCTGCTCGCCATAGCATGCTACTGTGATTTCATTATGTAACTCTATGTTAGCTGCTTGTTGTGACATTCTCTCCTTATTAATATATATAATGGATTTCTTTAGTTAAAATAAATGGTTATGATTATGATGGGAGCTAGTTTTTAGTTTCAAGGTGAATGGGTACTTTATGGATGAGAAAAGGCAACCTAGGTATTTGTACCTGGGTAAAAGATTGTGAGAATAAAAATTCTAAAGTAATTTTGTTTTGACTAAAGGGATCCAATTGAAAAATTGTAAATTGTATGGGCACAATTCATGTTGGTTGATGTCCACCAATATAAGTTGGACCATTGCATGTGATCATTGTAAATTATTAAATTAGTCTGGTTTCAATTAAAGTGATCCAATTTTCAATCCATGAAGTGTATGTGCACTTCGTGAATTGGGAAATATCTACCCATTTCAAAATTTAAGGACATTTTATACCTTAAAATGTTTATAAATGTTTAAAAAGTTAGCTTTAACATGAAATGTATTGGTTAAATCTTTTAAAGTGAAACTGGACCAAAGTAGTTATATTGGGGAATGTTCTTGAATGATGACCCATTGGGGTGTTTGAACATTAATAATTTGAGCAGTTTCTATTGGGTTACATTATAGAGAACCCATGTTGGATAAAAAGGGACCATAGTAAGTTTTATTTTCTATTATAAATTTAAAAGAAGTTTATGGAATAAATTTCATAATTAATGAGAAAAATTCCAAAGGTGGAAAATGTTTAATAAAGAATGTTTGATACAACTTTCATGAATTTTTTAAAATAGTTATTTAATATTTGTATTAAACATTGTAAATATTTGTAATGCGAATAAATTTAATGGGCTTGGAAATGAAACCTATTATGGTTCCCTTAATTTAAACCCCTCGAGTAAGGGTAGTTAAATATTCCTTGAGATTCCTTGTAAAACAACCATTATCATGGATTATATGATTGTATTTTGAGCCTATGGAATTTTTCTTGGAATGATCTAGTGTTATGGTGGATTCTTATACTTCATAATGGGTTATCCCACTGTAGGTAGCACCATTTGAATTTAAATTACTTAACAGTGTTGTAAGATTTCTAATGTTCGGTGTCATTTTCCCTATTAAGAAATTTGGTTTAATAATTACACCCTTGTTCGAATGGGTGGTCGTGTATTTCTTTATCCATTGTTGTGAGTTTGAGAATTGGGAAATCCTTAGGTTTAGAATTTTAGGCATTCCTCGGGTATGGTAGGATGCTTTTAGGTCATTTGAACCTTTCTTATTCATGGAAATGAATAACTGGTGGTGGATTTATCATGTATACTAGTTATATGAGGCAATACGACACTGAAATAAATCTCCTGGACTATTGAATGTTGTTTCAGGTTATCTTCAAATTAGAGTACCCTTGCATTAATGGATCAGTTTTATCCCAATGATCAGGATGATTTTTAGGATAATTGGATGTTTTGACACACTGATCTCATTCCATTGACCTTCTTTTATGTTTGGACACTATTATCATGGCTCCAAGGAGCATTACACATTATTTTGAGTAGTTTTGATCTTGCATGCTTATGAGCGACTAGTTTTCCTTACTTTTTCTACCATGACCCTACCACGTTGGTGATTTTCATATAGAATGTATAAATTTTTCATTCCATTGAGAAGGAACAAAAAAAAGAGTGACACTATGGAAATGGTTGGTTTTCATAAAATCTTTTAGGGTTTTTGGCTTTATAAATGATGGTTCTTGCATGGGAATACAACTTTGATGATGTAGGTGGACTAGGAAATCCTTGAGGAATTACATTGGTCAATAACTACACTTTTGTGGTAAAGTTTGAATGAACACAAAATTCCATATGGTACTAAAAATAATGTGTTCGGTTAAATATTAGAGCATTGGTAGGTGAATTTGTGCTTCTTCCTTAAAGCTAACTAGTTAGGGTATGATTGTTTTTCCATCCAGAACTTTGGAATGTTTGAATAGAATCTATTTAAATCCTATTATTGTGATATTATTAGTGGATGAGGTTTTCCTTTATCTTGATGCTATCCTACATGCATTAAGAGAGTGTCAATCTTACACTGCGCTAAAGATTTAAATATTATTGAGCTTGTTTGGTGGTATCTATCACTGTTATATACTATCACGTCGTTCTTTTTGTGCCTTGATAAGTCCTGAATGATTTCTGGGCACCCAAGTAGGAATTCCTTTGTCAAAATCATAGACTCTAGCCATTTCTTTTGAATTTCACTAGCCTCTTATGCTAGACATCTTCGAGATAATTTAGCTAAGTGGGCCGAATCTTTCCCTCTCTCATATTCAATGTTTACAATTAGTGATAAACCATTTTTTAAAGAATTTTTTTAGGTGAAGGATAGTGTAGTTTCATGGTCAAAAGTTTCCTCTAAGGAGGCTTGTGCGATTATTTTATGGTAGGTTTATTAGGATCTGACCATTCCTTTTTTAGTGTAGTAATGTCAAGAGAGGCATTAGGATGCTTAGAGGAGAGCTTTGTATGTAAATTCAGACAGTGGGGATACTGTGGCATGGAATTGGACCTCTTTAACGTTAAAACCTACAGTGAGAAGTTTTTTAGTAAAAATTTTTATCGAGGAAATGGAATGATCATTTATCTCTCTTAAAAATATCATTTAAGCTATGTTTCAGTGTTCGAGTAAGTTAGTGGGCATTGTCTCGAGTTTTAAAGGATTAAGTGTGGAATGAAAAAGAAGTTCTTAAAGGTTCTATGGGAATTAAAAATGAAATGAAACCATTTGAATGAAAATTCATGACCCTTTTAGATCATTTTATGATTTAATTGTTTCCTTAGGCTTCTCGAGGATGAGAAATTTTAAGGTGGAGAGATTTTAGAGTCCCGTGTTTTGGAGCTAGGCAAAAATGTGATGGTTTTTGAACGTTTTCATTTACTAAACGAGATTAATTTATAATCAATATTTTTAATGATGTTTCGAGTATTGTAACAATTTAAAGTGATGTTATCATGCATTAGTAAATGCTCAAATAATTTCTTGGGTGGCTCTAGAGGTTTCAGGAGCACCAGACTTGGAAAGTCAGTTTTTAAAGGGGTTGCAAAGGCACACAGTTTGTCTAAAACCATGCGGCCCATAGAATTAACCGCTCGGCCTTATGAAGGTAAGGAAGAATAATTTTTCAAGGGATGAACATTGTTTTCCAAACCATTCCCCTATCGCACATGGAATTGATTTTGGAGACAGTAACCTCACATGGTTTGCACATAGTTTGACAAATTGTACGGGTCAAATCACACGGTATCCCAGTTTTTAAAAAAATTGAATAAATTTAAATTTAATTAAAATAAAATGTAATAAAAATAAAAAATCTTCCCCTTACCCATCTTATATGATCGAGATGTAACCATGGTGGTTCCCCATCGCCACACGCTCGACCTCATCTCTTGGCTCCCTCTCTAATCGTTAGATCTTTTGATTTCTTCTTGGTTTACACTTAGATTCTCCATAGTATGCTCTTTATTCCACTTTATATCTTTTCCTAGTCGATTTTTGGTCTTCCCATTGCCTTATTTTTGTTCATCCAAACACCCTAGGGCTAGGGTTGTTTTCAATTTTTGGTTTCTTCAGTCTTATGTGTGTGAAAATGGCCTCTCAGGTGTGGTAGGTCTGTGTTCCAGCAACTGATGCCAAAGGCACGGTCATTTAGCTCGATTCTCTCCACCTCCATCATTTGGAGGTATGATCATAAACCCATTTGATTTATTTTCACCCCATAAATTAGGGAATTTTTTGTTTATGTGTCCCAATGAATTGTTTTAGGAAGTGTTAATCCATTCTAAGAGTTTACACATTTATACAAAGGTATATATATATATATCTTCCATCTGTGAGTTATATCATGGAGTGGGGAACACTTTCATTGGTTTAAAGAGACAGAGATATATATATGGTAGTATGTGCTTTTGTGTGGACAAATTCATGAGTTATAAAGTGTAGGCTTGGTCATCTCATACGGTAGTGTCCCCTACCAAGTCCTTAAATTTTATAAAGGCATTAATTAATCACTTATGGAACTTTTGTTAGTTTTTAATTAATATAGTACAATATTTATATTAAATTCCTATTAAATTTGAATTGATTATGTTTTTTGATTGAGATGCTAAATATTATATGTGAATTTTTCGTAGAGGAATGTTATGATTTTATAATAAAACCCCACAAATGGAGGTGTAAAATCATCAAGAATAAAATTAGTAATTAGATATTTTTTGATTTGGATTTTTGTATTGATGTTTCTATTTCCGTGATGTTGTGTTTGAAATATTTCATTAATAGGACTTGGCAACAAATGGAATAAGAAAAACTAAGTTTCCCTTTTTAAATGATTAAATAACCAAGGCATCGTCCAAGCGTTGGCCTATTTTTATATTGGATTTACCCATGTGTCATGTTCTTCCATACTAGTTGTTTTAAATTTTCTACATATTTGCGAAACCATTTAAATGTTCTTGGATTACCATTTCTAAGTGTACGATTTTCTTGATTAAATGGGTTTTCTTATCTTGTGACTTAAATAATAGAGAGAACCATATATGATCACCACTTGAACTACCTAAGGTAAGTTCCTGCATGTGATAATTAATTGTGATATGGAATTTGGAAAGTATACTACGAATATTACTTAGCTCTGTTAAATATGAATGGATGTTTGGTTGATCTCCCATAACACACCATGAGATGTTAATGGAAGGAAGCGGGGTGAACCTTATTAATTAAACTTTACTCGAAAGGTTTTAATTAAATGGTTAGATGATACTTGGACATTTAACAATAATGAAAGGAATGTCATGAACCTTGTGAAATATATATGACTTCATTATCAAAATAGTGATGTCCTAACTCAATATCACCTTAGATTCCTAGGGGAATTCCTCAAGCACTTGAGGACCCCATTCCAAATTCAAGGATAATTATTCCTTAGGTTGAGACCCACATAGAACCTGATCCTTATCAAACCTTAGATGACTGATATGACACTTTAGGTTCCCTTAGGTAGTACTAAATGATTCCTTGGATTCAATCTTGGATCCAACATTGATAGGTACGTTCCATGGTTAAAGCCTATTTGGACAAGATTTTTCATATCCATCATTTACCATGGATGAACTCCTTGGACTCTATAAGGGTGTTATTGTGGAATTCCTTAGAATATTCTCCTTGTATGACATTGTTACCCCTTAATAGGCTATTGTTATTACTGAGTTGGATACCCTTGTGGTCTATGTTTCCTTGGTTATAACAATGGAACATAATAACTAAATATCATTACAAGTTTCCTTTTTAGATCATGGAACCTTCATTATTGGAAACATGTGACTTATTATTAACTAGTAATAATAAATAAATGATATGGTCACCTATTTAAACACCATCCAAGGGATGACATAGGTATATAATTCAGTGTCTCATAGGAACCTGGATGGGTGACTTTAATTTATTTCATCATCTATAATTATTTATACTTGTATAGTATTTAATTTATATTACACTACCTAGATTGGGTGTGACACCATGGGTTCCGAACTATAGAGATTCTATCTCAAGCTCTACTTGGGTACCCTTGGTTCCTGAGTAGACCTTATATTTTCATGACCAAGGTTTTTTTATTTTTTCTTATACCAAGAGTTAGGAGATAAGAACCGAGATGGAGCTCGAGATGATCAAGAAGATCACCGGTGGGGGTTTGCTATATTTTCCTTGTGATTGTATTATATTGAAAAACATGGTGTATTTTTCACTGATTTTCATATTTAATCATTACCATTTTATGATTTCATATGTTTCATAAACTGACATTGGCAACTTTTATTAAATTGAATATATTATTTTTTTCGTTACCTTGTTATCTATTTATTTACTACTTCCACTATTGTCTTCTATTTTTATGCTATTATACCACTGAAAATATTCTATATGAGGGTATAGTCTCCCCAATATCACCTCCCAAGACCCTCACTACTAGGAGGTAGCCTCTATGGTATGGGGAGTCGATCTTGTGGACCTGTGGCTACCTATCTGGCCACCATCTTATTGGTGTGTCGGGTTGGGGCGTTACACTATTTATGTTCTAGAATTAATTTGGCATGGATTTTAGATACCCATGAATATTTTTAGAGGATTAGAATTATGTGTTAATTTTCTTATCTAAAAAGGAAAAAATTATTTCCTAGTGTTATCTAGGTTTCCATAGAGTGTCTTGATATAAAATAAGAAAGGAAAGAATATCAAGCCTAAGTCGTTATGCTCAGAGGATGTTGTTACTATCATTGGCATTAGAAACCATTCCATGAACTTTTTGGATGATGGAGTGGAGAGAAAATGACATAGTTCATCCCACATTCCAATGATTTCTACTTGTTCTTTGGTGTGTTCAAGAACCACCAATGACAAAGATGGACAGTTTTGTAGGCCATGGTGATGGTCCTCTCATATTGGAGAATGGCGTTTATCCTGCTTATCTTTGCAAGGGTAAAAATCATTCGTATAAATGTTTGTTATTTTATTTCATGGTCTTAATTTACCTATAATCCATTTTTCCACAAATTAATCTATTTTTACTCCACTCTCTTTTTCATTACATTATTATTGGTGATTTCCAAATGACCAATAAATTTCCATTGAACAAATGTGAGATTGATTTACCAGTTCAGCATTTTTGAGGACATATATACATTATTTCATTATAGAATATTAAGACTTGGGTCGTGAATGTTCTTTCCCAATTATCAATTATAGAGTTGAGGATTCTTGTAGTTATTAGTAATTGAAACACATTCTTCTTTTTCAAATCTTGTGAGAGTTTCATTCAATAGTGGTCAATCCAAAAACCATGGTAGTACCTCATTTTTATTGGATTTTCCTTCCACTTAACATATTCAACAATTAACATGAAACAAATGCTCACATTGAATCAAGTATTATATGAGTTTATGCATTATTTTCTTGATTGATTATAGTATATTAATAACTTGGTTTCATTGTTTCTTTATCTTACCTATTGGTATTACCTCAGTGGAATCCAAATGAAAATGACCTTTGATTTATATTCAATGTTTTTTAGGACGTTTTAACTTTATTCTAATATTCTTGATGGAGTTTGATTAGTTTAGGAGTTAAATTTATTGTAGAAAAATAATTTTAATGTATGTACAATTAAACATTTTTATCATTTATTTATTTGGGTTCAACATTGTGATAAGAGATGTGATAGAGGTGTGATGACAGTGCTACAAATTTGGTTCTTTTATAGTAGATAATGGTCCTATGAGGCAGATTGTAAAATTATTCCCATTTGAATCAGTGATTTTGATGAATCTAGTAATTTATAAATAATTCACGGGATTTTTCATGTCATATCAATGATTGTAGAATAGGGGAAAATCATGGTTTGGTACACATGAAAAAGCTACTATTCTAGAGAGGCTAATACCAACATGGTTTGTGATTTGGAAGATCACACATTGATTGGACCATTCCGTACAATAACTAGCCTTCTAGGATAAAGAATAATCAATACCATTCACTTGGAACACGTGCAAAGTGAATCCAATGTTGAATTTGTTTTATCATGATAATTTTATCTCAATAAAAATTATTCAATTTTCATTCCTTGTTTAAATATCCATATGGGTACTGAGAGGTATATCATCCAAAGTATAGGATAAAGAATCCCCTCTATATTATAGTGTGATGTAGAGTTAGAAATCCTCTTTGTGGTTTAGAGTAAGATGTTATATCTCTTCTTCCTATGGTTGGATTAGTTTTACTATAATATAAATCAAGTCATGTGACCCTCTTCTATTTGGGTTATTCTATATATATTCATGTAACCCTAATTAGTGTTGGGAATGTTCCCCTATTGGTAAATATTTTCTTTCTATGTGACTTTAGTGATGGGAAGACCAATGGAGTTTGTTCCATTAAAAAATTCCTTGGAGATTTGAGCAGCTGGTTGGTAGAGAGGAAATTTCTCAAAAGATATTATGAGTCTTCCTTTGAGTGTATATTTCTTTTATATTATTTTTACTTTCTTTTTTGATTTAGAGCCGACTCAGTCATTCGTGTTTTTTTGGTGTTTTTGGGGAATTAATCCATTTATATTTGTACCCAAACTTCAATGAGATCTTCTTTTATGATTCATTTATTATTAAGATGTTAAAAATTTCCTAAGAGTCATAGCTTTTATAGGGGAAAGTCAATCTTGGATTTACTAAATAGTCCACAAAAGATTCTTGGAGTTACATCTTAACATAAGTCAGACATTTTTTAGAATTCTCATAACTTATTACAGCATTAATGTGATTTTATTTAGATCTTATGAATTTACAAACTCTTTTGTAAAAATATGGTGTTTGATTTTTTATTTTTACTAAAATTAAAAAATCAGATATTTTTATTTTCCACATTATACTGGGTTCTGGTGATTTGTGTGATTGTATATGTACTTTAGGGTAATAACTCTCATGTGGGTGATATTCTTATTTGGAAATAGTCATTAATTTTTGGACTATTGGAGGTGGTATTGGTTTGTTAATATTGGCTTACCAATTTCCTAGAGGGACCCAATGGGTTGGGTCAATATAATTGGTCTCATCAATGGACGAACAAATAAGTATCATGGTGTGATCCAAATTATTTTTTCGAATAAGAGGTACGACTCTTAATGATGTGTAATCATTTTATTTTCTTTTATACATACTTAAAATATTCTACAACCACTCTCATTAATAAAATAAGAATATTATATATATTTATATATGTTATTAAATTTGTAACATTATCTATATTCAGCCCCTTTCAATACCATCGAATATGAAAATATCTCTCGTGTATATGTATGGAATTCCATCACCATGTAATGATGTAATCAGTTATTCATTACCCATATGCATGAATGGATATAATTAAATTAAAAATGGTTTTTAGTATAATTATAAAAATATTATTATTTTAAAATATAATATAGCATTTAACGTTTTTTTCACCTATTAAAGAGTAATAATATTTCTTGGGCACACGTTTAGACTACCTCCTTAAGGAAGTGATGTGATTTACCTTTCAGATACTCATTACATGAATGATTTAAAATATTTATATAATAAATATTTAATATATGAATATAATTATTAACATTATATAGATGATATAACAATGATAAATATACAATGATAGTAATTTATGAGTCAAAATATACATGTTAAACAAAAAGGTTAACACATAAAAATAATATTTTAATGATGAATTATTAATAAATAGGTATATAAAGTTTAAAATTGGATCATATATTATATAATATGTATTTATATTTTCTTTTATATGATTATAATAATTTTTTTTGTATAATTCATGTTAAAATCACATAGAAATCGCATCAGACCTGAGGTTAGGTTTTATTTCAAAACCTCATCCATATTCAGGATTTAATATACTTATGTTTATAATATTAAATTATATTATATTTTTATATAATACTTCTTTTATTTTATTCTCCTATTATTATTTTTATTAATTATTATATTACCTTTAATTTTCCTCTCTTTTAGAACACAGAATTCATAAAAAAAAATTATGGAAAAGAAAAATTGTTTTCCTATTTAGCCAAGACTATTTTCTTCCTTGTCTGTTTTTTCTTTAAAATGTTTTAAATAATGTTTTTACTATTCTATAGTTATTGATTAATAAAAGTTATACCAATGTTTTACTTAATTTTAAAATATGTAAAAGGAAGCTTTTTTTCTTTTCCCAAATGAGGTCCTTTTTTACAAAAGGCATGAATATATTTTTTTTCTCTTACTACACTAATATATGTTCCTACCATCATGACAATAATTTTATATGAATATTGATATACATGTTTATTTGGTTTTTTTGATGAATTTTATTTTTCTAATATATAGAAAAAAATTATATTTTAAGAAAATTATTTTCAAATGAAAATAGTATTTTTCCTCACGAAATACTTTGGTGATATATTTAAACTATTTTTCTGTAAATCAACATTCTTTTCTAAATATTATATTTTAATAAGGATACAATCTTATGAAACCATCGAATATATTTCCCTAGATATATTATTATCGTTATGACTAGGTAATGTATTGACATTACATATACTATTTTCTCCAATATAGAAAGTTATTGATTATTAAGGTTTAGTCATTATTTCATATTCATTTGATGAATATGTTATATTTATTAATTTACTAGTGAGTCATAGAATTTCATATCCCCTCAATGCCTCATAAAGTATCATGATAAAAAACAGGTTTGGTATATTGAATATTCCTTAAATGTTTATGAATAATATCTTAGCATGTGTCCATGATGGTATGTTTAATATTTTCAACATTTTACATTTCATCATTATGAAATATGTTATTAATATCCATGTATTTATTAAAATAGTTATATTATCCATGGATATGTTTTGATCTCTTGTGATTATTTATGGGGAATAATATGACCCTTATTAAGTCCTTCTGTATTATATTTCATTAGTTATTATATGATTTATTCCTTTGTACATAATCCCTTACTGATCATCTGATCTTACCCTTTTATTTTTTTTCCTTTCCCTATGTTTCTAGGAAGAGTGATGTGATTGATATAAAATGATATGGTAGAGGAATAATATTGTTCTTAATGAAAATAAAATATTTTTTAAGATTTCAAATGTATATTGAGATCATATCCTGTATCTTATGTTCTATGAATATTAAACAATTTGATCCCAGGGGATTTGATTGATTGTATCTAGTGCTAAAAAAATAATGTTACAACTAGATCTAGGATAATAGTGTTGGGGTTGTTATTATCTTTAATAGAGTTAGGATGTAAAGTATATATATTGAAAAAATTCCCCTTCAAATATTGTAGTATCATTGCCTTAGAAATAATGTCATTCATTATATAATACTAGCCATTTCATGCCCAGAATTAAATCAAAATCAGCTATTGGTAGAATAATCAAGCATTCCACCATGGAATATCAATGTATCTTAGTAGAGACCACTTAATAAATATTCACTTCATTAACATTACCATAATGTATTTTAGTAGATAACTCTGTTATTATAGTATTATTGTAATATTCAATGTTTTCAATGAACATAATTTATATAATGGTGTGTGTAGATTCATAATGAAATAAATTATTTTTAAAATTCTAATTTAAGATAAATGTACTGCATGTCATGCCATTGGGTACTTCAACCACAAATGTAGTGATCATATAAGCTTGTCCCTTCTCCCTTAACATTTTTGTTTTAAATATTATTAACATATCTTGCATTGGTATGGATAGTTCCCCATATACATATAGTCAAATCATTGAAAATTAGTAACTTCTGAACAACTATTTCTTTCATGATCCTGATTTCATTATCTTCCCACTTAAAAAAAACTTCCATTTCATTCTAGAAATTCCTAATGTGTTAATTTTTACATTTATTACATGTCAGAAATTTAGATCATCCATTATTTCATTTTTTATAAGAATTTATTTCTTTGGTTCACACTAAACCTGGTCATCTCTAAATTTATTTAAAATGTATATATCATAGAGAACTTGTTCTACACCTTAATGAAATATGATTCTGTATCCACATATAATGAAAATTAGGGAGAAACTTACACCCTTAGATGGCTCGAATTCATCCCATAAATGAATTGGTTTATATATCATTAAGATCTATGAATGTAGTTTGTAACATATCAAGCTATCAAATTAATGTTAACCTTATACAAAACAACATTTCCCACCTCCTTTTTTCTGAGAATGAGGAATTTTCCTTCCATTTCCACCCTTTTATCATGAGGAAAATATTTTTCATAGAATAACTCTTTATTTATTATAAATTCATTTTATTCTATCTCTACTTAATATTTTGTGTTTTGAATAAAGGTCCATGATTAATCTGTATATCCAAATATATGATTTTCAAAAATAATAAATTTATACCTTTAATTAATTTACAATGTAAGAAGTATCTTTTTAGGTATTTGATCCATTACTAAGTTAGTAATGGATTAGATGTTACATTGATTGGTTTAAGATGTTGTCACATGAAATGATCAAATATTATTAAACCATGGTGTGGATTATTAGGCTACTATATGTTAGTGTTGCTATTTTTTATAAACTAGGTTAACTATACTAACATGGTTATGATCTAGTCCACCTCCTCTATAGCCTAATTGACTTGCTCTAGAGGAACATACAAAAACCGACTATTGGTTTCAATACCATTATCATTCCATAATTTATTTTGCATCACTAAAAACTATTATACATGAAATAAGTATATGATATTGAATTTGAAAATAAAATTCCAATTCAATTTTCTATGAAAATATCATTAATATTATTTTGGGTTCATGTAATATTTAAAATATCTAGTTAGGATCCTATGAATATAATTCCAAAGGATTCTATCAAACCTCACTTTGATACCATATTTAATAAACTAGTCACTATGTGCCTAGATTAAGTATTTATATTACATTATTAGAAAAGAATTAAATTGTTACTGAAGGATCAACCAACATAGTGGTCATGGAAGAATAAATACATACATATTTTTCACATTACACATGATATGATAAAAATTATATTATTAAAAACACCACAAGAATATTATAATCCCTAAAATTATATCCTCAAATGTTACATATAGTTCTCTTATAACATTCCTATATAAAAAAATGGTGATATAAGATGGTTAGTAAAGATTAGGAGACAACCAGTGTAATCATAACATTAGAATCAAATAAATAGAATAGAATATATAATAAATAATCATAATAATGTTATAATTCAATGAAAATGAGGTAATACAGTATACAAAAATATAAATAGGAACCCAAATAAAAAATAATGATCTCATCTGGATGGAATGAGTAATACTATACATTATTAACATATTCCATCACGGATTTATTCCAAGACATCTTACAAAAATGTGTAATGTATATACAAATACACTATATATTTTTTTCTCATAACACCTAATGATGCTTCTAGAACATATTTATAATGTACCAAAACATTTTATAATTAAGAAAAATTCATTAATTATATGTGTCACTAAGACATTTCAAAAAATAATTATGGAAATAATTACATAATAATGGAAAAATAGAAAATTTGATGTTTTTACAACAGATATACAAAAAAATCTGTATTCAATGTAATAATGTGGCTAGCATAGGGAATATCCCAAAAACCAACTTAGAAACTATGTGGTATTCTCAAGGTAATAGGCATTGTCATTTTCAATGAATTAAAGACAAGTTGGTGTAGAGGGTAATTTAAATGTTTTGGGTTATCAATATTATCGGATCAGGTTATACCAAATACACACAAGAGGGGGTGATTTTGTCTTTTACAAATCTTTAATGAATTGTGATGATGACCAAGTTTGTCCTTTTTATGTTTATTAGATTGTTTTTTTCATAGGAAAATAAAAAATTATAGAATTAAAGGATGTATAGTGGTTTAGGGAACATAAGGCCCCTAGCACACTCCACCAATTCCTTACTCCATGAGCATGGTGATTTTTACTATTTGGTCTTCTTATAAATAAACCGTTGACAACTGAGTGCAGACAGTTTAAAACATTACAAATTAAGGTTAAAATAGAGCCTCCTGGTTCATATACAGAACAGAATACACATTATAGTATGAGAATCTGGTTACTCAAAATAAAAAGATTATTTGCTGGAAATACTTTTCAATTTGTTTTCCACAGTTGCAACATCATGCAATTAATAGTAGATAGATCGACATTTTCATAAAGAATGGTATTTAGGTAGAAGTAGTTCTAATGTGATACGATTTTCAATAGATATAGAAATAACTTTAGCCACATTAATATATTCGTAAAAGTTATTTGGTGAAGAGACGATGAATCTTCAATGTGTTTCTTCTTCTAATAAAACCAAGTTTGATCACAACTAGTGACCGTAGATCTATAAAACTCAAATGTCTCTATAAGTCATAGGCGGGAAAAACTCAAAGATCTGTTCTGCTAATCTCTTTTACAATGATCCAAATCAAGTCCACTATAATTAAAAATAACACACATTTATATAATAAATACAACATTTTTCCTTTCAAATGTAGATCCCCAAAATTCACCTATAAAATTGCGATATTCAAAAGATTGAATAACAGATTAGTTGTAACAATACATAATATTTGGCATTAAAAGATCCTATAAAAATTATCCTTTTAATTTCAAACAAAATGGCTTTGAATAAATCAAAGATGTACTCTAAAATTATCAGGCTTGAAATAAGCCTGATAATCCGCATAAAGACAGTTACTTGATAAAGTCCTGTTTAAATCTCTAACACCAAACTTAGGGTTGAACTGTATAGCATACATTTTCTAAACATAAGGTTCACAATGTAAGTTTTATAATTTAACCTTGATAAACCATACTTTTCTTTTCAACTTTCAAATGTACAATATATAATCCAAACTTTTATCATATTCTAAATGTATGTTACATGATCCTTACTTTTTGATAAAACTTAAGGTTGTTTACAAAGTTTAGGTTGATGAACCATACTTTTGAGAAACAAACGTAACCTTCCATACTAAACAATGGGTTCTTCTTCCATAAATTTCTGATATCCCAAACTTAAGGTTCTTTCTAAACGTAGGGTTCTTCTTCCATACTTTCCTGATAACCTGTAAATGATGGATTTAATCTTTTTTCTATGATAATTAATGTAGGGTTTGAACAGGTTTTCAAGAACACGCTAAAGTGATTTCCGAACACGTAGATCATGAATAGTGTTTCTAGAACATGATAAAGTGCTAAAAATGATTTCTGAAAACATTTTCAAGTATTCTACGTAGATAAAAATGCTTAAGTATTATTACAAAATATAGAAATAAATAAAATTAATTTCCAAAAATATACTCAAAGTAAAATCATTATAATAACAAATAACGGTATTTGGGAACATAATGATCATCATAAAAATATAGAGTATTGTTTAGAAGATAACTTTCTCAACAATCTCCCCCATTTTGATGATCACAAAACCCATGAAAAAACCAATGAAATTATATTACAAAATTAATTTTAAATAATTTAGAAGTTTTCAATGATATTTTTTTTAAATCATTTCTTAATTTTTTCACTTTCTCCCCCTTTATAATTTTTACATTTTTTCCCACATTGTAATGAAGAAAAAAAATATCCTCTATAAATACAGACTTGTGTGAGTTGTGTTTATCCATATTTCTCACCAAAAAAATGATGTATTTATCTATTTTATCCCCCTTTTTGTGATGTCAAAAATTATTATAGAAAAAGTAATAAAACACATTTTAATTCATCACTGAACTCAAGTAAATTCTATTATAAACTATTTATCAATATATGAATCTAGATTAATGGTATACTAAAATAGAAAAGACAGTAAAACAAATTAATAACACAAAAACATGGGATGAAAATATATTTTATTTAAAATATAATTAAAAGTACAGTAAAGACAATGAGAATCTTGGTTGGGCTAAAAACATCTAGGAACCAGGGTTTAGCACCTCTGAATTATTTCCTGGAGCTCTGACATCTGCAGTCTCAATCTTTTCACTAGTATATCACCTAACTCGACTACTAGATCCCTTCCTCCTTGAGTCAAATGAATGTATTCAATAAAATTGACTATGAAAAACTCATGTAACTTCTCTTCCTTCTATATAAACTAATTGAGTTTATATGTGAATCTATTCAACAAAACTCTGATCTCTGGTTCATCTGAGGTATAAAGGTCAGTAAGAAACTTTTGATTATCTAGGAGAACAGATAATGGAGCACTATTGCACTGTAAGTCCTATAATAAGTCATTCATATTGTTATTTTTTGTTATAATTACATGTAATCTCCTCATTAGATCGGGTGAAGTACCTGAGGTACCTACTTGACTATCCCTGATAGTAGAAAATTTTTTCTCCATGAAAATTCTAAAATTTTCCAAATCTCACTTCATTTCCATTTCATATTTCTTTTTTTCAACTTCATCTAACATTTCCTACTTAAAAACATCCACTTCAATTTTTGAAACTAAACTATCTTTAATATTCTGAAACATTTGTCTCTCATTTTCTAATGTTCTTCTCAAAAATGCATTTTAAGTTTAAACTTTATTAAATTTTCTGATCAAATCCTCCACATGATCATTATCTTAAATAGGGTCACCTTGTGCTTGATTCTTAGTCTAAGTATCCATCGGATTTATTATAGCTAGAAGTAGGGATTCAATATCTGACTTCTCTACATCATTCCTCTCTACTGGCTTCTCCATTGATTTTTCCTTCGAGACCATTCCAGACTCATCCATAGAAAAATCATCACCAATAATTTAATTTTTAATTTCATAATGGTTTTATTCTTGATTAATATTCCCAGGTTCTTTCTCATCCTGAGAATCCTCTTCATAGAGTTATTCCAAGGTTGGATCCCCTAAAAATATGTTACTCTTGAGCTAACTCTTCAAGAACAACCTTAGTAGGCTATATAGTTTAAGATCTAGCCACTTAAACTTATCTAGGATTTTCAACAGTAAGAGGCACAATATCTTTTTCCACAAGGGGATTCACCTAAATCTATGAAAATTTTTGTTGGTCAACTTATTGTAATGAATATTCTCTTATAAATATGTAGCCTAAAAGAATATCACTTCTTCCAACAATTGCTTGAATAAGCTCCTTTGAAACATGATCCACTCTATGCTTTATCATCTAATGTCTTTCTTAACATTCATCAATAGCAGGTGTATCAACAGTCTCAAATCTCAGTCTTCTTGATATTCCACTTACTCTTGATTCATCCATGCCTTCTTTGGATTTTGCAGGTTGATCCCCCTGAGCAGATTCCTAATCTTCCTTAGCTCTAATAAGATTAATCCTGCCTTTTACAGTACTCTACAAGAAACCATTCTTCTTTAGAGTTCCAATATTAAAAATATTATTGTGAGGGAATCGTACTCTGGCATCGATTAATATTACCATATTATATATAAATAGAAATTTGGAAATGAATCTTCCATATAGAAAGAAGGTCAATATAGCATGTGGCTGAGAGTAGTAGTTTTGATATATTACCATATATCGTAGAAACATAAGCTTGATTTCACTCATAAGAAAAAACATTAAATACATGTCTAGGGAAAAAATATTCTCCTTCTATAACATATTAGGTGCAATAGATGTTTGCACAAACTTAATAATAATCTTTTGATTTGGTTCTAGATCCTTCACTGACATTTTCCTTATGTTTGAAAAACCAAATAAAAATGATATAATGTCCACTAACATATGTTCATTTTTTCCAATATGCTTTAAATCTAAATATTAAACTCCCTCATAAGGGTAGTTTAATATTCTAGCTATTTCTAAAGGGGAAATTGAAAAATCTTGATCTTCAATTTTTTAAACATTTAGTGTCCTCTTTATCTCCACGATAGAACTGGACAGATATGAAAATGTGATGAAGCTATACCTTATATAAAAACTCTATATTTTTTCACTAAATGTTTTCTCATGATTTTGAAATGCAATATCTTTCTGCATCATTGGACCCATTTGATACAGTCATACCAGGTCGATCACTTTTCCCTGTAGAATCTCTCTTCATACCGTGCGCTGATTCTTGGAATTACAAGCGTATCCTTCCAAAATTCTATTTGTCTTGGAAATTTCTATTTCAAATTTCTGAAGTCTCAATGTTTTAGGGTTTCGAAGTTATAGTTGATGGTAGACGAAGGTAGTAAGGTTTTTTTTGGTGTTTCGAATGGTTTTTGGGAACAAAAATGGGTTTGGAATTTGAAACGGTTTCTGACATCCTTGATTCTCATTTCATTACACACATAGTAATTATTAAATAAAAAAATAAAAAATGTAGGTGACAAAATTCTAAAGCCTAACTAATGAAAATTTAAAATTAATAAAAACAAGTACTAATAAAAAATGATAAAATAAGAATTGAAATAAAAAATTAAAAGTTAAAAACATAATTTAAAAATAAATAAACCTTACTCCCCCTTAATACAATAAAACCTTGTAGTTGGATGTGGTTTACTAAAAATAACAACAAATTGGATTTTAGTGCTTACAAATTCTAAGGATATATCCTTTTTAAGAACATGATCTCTTAAAAAATGACGTCTGATATCCGTTGCTTAGTTCTAGAATGATTACTATAGTTTTTTGAAATATTTATAGCACTAGTATTATAACATAAAATAGGTGTATTATTAAAATTTATTCTAAAGTCCATAAGAGTGTTTTTTATCTGAAAAACATTTGCACAACAACTGCTTGTAGATACACATTATGCCTCAGCTATTGATAGGGAAACTAAGTGTGATTTCTTTCTATACCATGACACTAAATATTTTCTACAAAAGTGACAAGTCCCTAAGGTGTTTTTTCTATCTAATTTATAGCTTGCAAATTCTGCATTTGAATATGAAATTAAATTAAAATCATATGTTTTTTGATAGAGAAGAGATTTAAAAACTGTTCGTTTTAAATATCTAAAAATTATTTTAACAACACATAAGTGAGATTATTTAGGATCAAATTGAAATATAGCATAGAGATATAATGAATACATTATATCTGGACTACTAGCAGAAAGATATAATAAACTACCAATCATACCTCTATATAACTTATTGTCAACTTATTTTCAAGTTTCAATGAGGTCATGATTTATATTGGCATGCATTGGAGATATACATGTCTTACTATTTTCAAGTCCAAATTTCTTTAGTAAATAAGTAATGTATTTGATTTGATTTAAAACATTTCCAAAATTATTTTGATAAATGTGATGTCCTAAAAATAAATTTAATTCTCCAATCATACTCATTTCCAATCCTTTTTGCATTCAATTTGAAAACTCAAGACAATGTTTTTTGTTTGTTGAACCAAAAATCACATCACCAACATAAATCTGAACCAATAAAATATTAGTGTTAAATGTTTCCATAAATAATGTTGGATCTCCCATACCAACAGTAAAATTATTTTTCAAAAGAAAAGAACGTAATATTTTATACCAAGCTCTAAATGCTTATTTAAGACCATAAAGAGAATTAGCATTTTGAAAAAAATCTGGTTTTTGTGCATTTTCAACACCAGGATGTTTATCAACATAAAATAACTCTAATAAATCACCAACTAAAAATTTATAATTAACATCCATCTAAAATAATTTAATGTTCATATGAGATGCATAGGCTAAAAGGACCCTAATGGCTTCTAATCTCGCTATAGGTGAAATGGTCTCATCATAATCTGTACCTTCTTCATGATTATATACATTTTCTACTAGTCCTGCTTTATTTCTATTTATTATTCCTTGTTCATCATGATTATTTCTAAAGACCCATTTAGTTTTTATAACTGGATAGTTTTGAGGGCTTTCAACTAAATTCCAAACTTCATTTCTCTTGAAACGGTTTAGTTCTTCTTGCATTACAGTCATCCAACTTTTATCAAATAAGGCATATTCTAATTTTTTAGGTTCTAATTGGGATAGAAAGGAAAAGAATTCACAATATTCCCTACATTTTTTCTAGTTTTTATTCCAGTGTCTAGGTATCAAATAATAGTTTTTAAAGGGTGATTTTTTAGGGTTCTACATTATCTATGTAGTACACTGTTAGGTACTTCAATGTCATGTTCTTCTAAACTGGACTGAATTTTAATAATATATTTTATAAAATCATCTTTCATGTTTTCAAGTCTCATGTTATCATTTGAGTCATCTTCATCAATTTCGTATTTCTTTTTCACAAAGAGGTCAAATTCATAAAATTTTATATGAACTGATTCTTCAATAACCCTTGAATTTATATTAAAAACAATATAATATTTAGAAGTAGCAGAATATCGTAAGAAAATGACTTCATCAGATTTTTGATCAAACATACCGAGACAGTCCTTGGTGTTTAAGGTGTAAACCTTTCATCCAAAAACATTAAAGTACTTTTCTTTAGGGTTTCCATTATTCTAGAGTTCATAGGGTGTCTTTTTCAAAATTAGTCTAATTAGAACTTTATTTATTATAAAATAGGTTGTGCTTACAGCTTCTACCCAGAAATAAGAAGGAAGATTATTTTCATTTAGCATATTCCTATCCATTTATTGAATAGTCGTATTTCTTCTTTCAACAATTTCATTTTGTTGATGTGTTCTTGGTGCAGAGAATGTGTGTTTAATACCCATATTTGAGAAAAAGGAATTAAATTCCATATTCTCAAATTCACCACCATGATCACTTCTTAATGAAATTATTTTAAAACCTTTTTCATTTTGAACAGATTTGTAAAAACATTCAAATAAAGTGAAAGCTTCATTTTTTTATTTTAGAAAATAAATCCAAGTAAATCTAGAATAGTCATCAACTAAAACATATAAATATATTTTACCAGCCAAACATTCTATTTATGAATTTCCAAAAAAATCCCTATGGATGAGTTCTAGAGGCTTAGATGTAGCAATTTTGTTAACAGATTTGAAGGATGATTTGTGTAGATTTCTAAGTTGACATGCATCACAGAATCAATCATTTTCTAATTTGAGACTAGGAAAATCAAAAACTAACTGTCTATTAGATATCGTATATAAGGAAAATATATTTCAATTTCCAAGTCTTCTATTCCATATATTTCATTCATTTATCATATTAATTAATCAATTTACCTTTTTTACACAAGGAATTTTTTTCTATGGTATAAAAATTATCAGTTTTGGGTGCTCTAAATTAAATCAATTTATCTTTAAAAATAGAACATGAGTTGTTAGAAAAATAAACAGAATATCCATAATCATATAGTTGAGATATAATTATCAGGTTGAGTTTCAATCCTTTTATATACAGTACTTTATTAATTGAGACGGCTTTTGGATCTCAAATGGTTCTAATGCCAATTATTTTAACTTTGGAATTATCACCAAATGTGACTAATCCTCCATCTTTTTGAGTTAGTGTTCTGAGATCTGATGAGTTTCCACTCATATGCCTGGATCAGCCATTATCCATATACCATATTTTAGTTTTTATTCTACTGTGACCTTCTTCCTACGAAGGAATATAAACAAAGAATTGTTTTGGTACCCATATTCTATTGGGTCCAGTAGTGTTAGTTTACAAAGATCTTGTAATCAAGACTTTCTTAGTTTCTCTATAATTAATAGAATCATATAATCTTCTTGAAACAAAGGATTTCTTAATACAACTTATTTTTGGTTTCCTTAAATAACAGTTTTTAAATATGTGACCTTTTGTTCTGCAATAGTTGAAAATTTTACCTTTTATACTTGGTATAAAATATTTTTTATACAGTTTGGGATTCTCATCTTTACTACCTATTCCGTGTATTTCCTTTTCAATGACATTTTTTTCTAAGAATTTCATTTAGTATATTTTCTCCTTTTAGAAAAAGAAGTGATACACTTTTGTATATTTCTACTTCAGTTTGCAGTTTTTTATATTAGTTTCATTATCTATACTGTTTATATTTGATGAATTATATTTTTAAATTAACTCTTGATGTTGTTTTATCAGATATCCTCTTTCTACTAAAACTACAGTGTGAATATTTTTTAGTGATTTATGTTTTTTAAATAAGGAATCATATTTCTTTTCAATCATATCATAGTAGGATACAAGTTTATCTTCTGAATAGATAGAACTAGAATCCAAATCAGATGAGTAATATGATTGTATCTCATTATCTCTTTCCATATGGAACATGTTTGATTTCTAATTTGATTCTTCCTTTTCTGAGTGAGAATTTGATGAGCTACTGGAGTCCTCAAAAACACTCTAGGTGTCTTTATTTGATCTTTTGTCTTTCTTCTAATAATCAATGTTTCTGAAAAAATAATTTTTATTTTCTCCTTTTAATTGAGGACAGACAGGTCTAATATGGCCCATCTTTTTGCATTCATATAATCTGACTTCCCTTTGTTCTTTTTTATCCTTTTATAGATTTTTTGAATCCCTTCTTCATTCTGTAGAATTTTCTGAACATTCTGGCTAGTTAAGCCAGTTCCACATCTAAATATGATGAATCAAAATTTTATGATTTCAATTTTATTTCATTTTTCATTTTACTATTCTTCCATTGGGATGTTACCTTAGAAAAGTATTTTCTATATTGATCAAAACATTATGATCATTTTCTTCATCTTCCATCTACGCTTCATACGTCATAAGAGTTCCAATTAACTCTGTCATTATAATATTTTGACTGATGATGATTTTTTATGGCAGTTGAAATTACATACCATCAATGTGGTAGTACTATTAGAACATCCAGGCCCCGATCCACTTGTTTTAAAGGCTCACACAAGGTAGTGATATTATTTTCAATTTCTGTAATCCTTCCATTCATTTGGGAGAAGCTTTATCCTTGAAAAATTTTGAATGCGCCAAATTTCACTTTTTTAGTGGCATACCATATCTGTCTAAAATTGTTAGTTCTTTGATAGGAAACTATAATCCTATTCCACATATAATAAGTCTTCAGAAACTAATATACTTTGTTGAATTAACCTGGTCTACAATCACAGATGATAGCATTCATAGCATTTTAATTTATGTCGTACTCTACTTCTGTATCAGTACTCCATGTTTGAGGTTTCTCTGGAATCACATAGAGTGTTAGAATTTTTGAGTAGACTATGTATACAATGTTCATTAAATAGATGATCATCCTAGATTTCCAGCATCCATAATTTTCACCGTTGAAGTAGGGAGCATGGACCATTGAAATACACTCCCGTGTATTAGCCATTATGCTTTGTACAGTCGAAAAAAATCATGTTATATATTTGACAAAAGATCCTCCTTTGATACCAATAATTGGATCAAGTTATACCAAATATGAACAGGTTTGGGGATGTGTAAATTGTGTCTTTTACAAATCCTTCACGAATCAGGATGATGATCAGGTCTGTCCTTTTTAAATTTATCAGATTGTTTATGCATGAGAAAATAAACAATTGATGAACATAAGGATATATAGTGGTTTGGGGAACAGAAGTCCCCTAGTCCACTCCACCAATGTTTTAAACCACGAGTTTGGTGATTTTTACTATATCATCCTCTTATCAATAGCCCATTCACAACTGAGTACAGACAGCTGAGAGCTTTTCAAATTAAGGATAAAATAGATCCTTATGGTTCATACACAGAACTGAATACACAGCTTAGTATGAGAAGCCGTTTAATAAAATTAAAAAGAGTATTTGATTGAAAATAACTTCCATTTTGTTCTTGATATTTTCAACAGCATGCAACTGACATTAGATAGATTTATGTCTTTAGAAAGAATGGTCTTTAGGTAGATGTAGTTCTAAGGTGATCTTGTTTTAAATAGATATAGAAATAACTTCATCAATTTTTATATATTCTCAAAAGATCTTCGATGATGAAATTATGAATCTTCACTGTGTTTTTTCTTCTTCAGAAAACCATGTTTGATCGTAACTAGTGACAGAAGATCTGTACAAATAGAATTTCTTTGAAAGTCATAGTCATGAAAAACATAAGAATCTATTCTTCTCATCTCATTCACAATGATATATATCTTGTCCAATGTAATCCAAATAACAAAAATATATATAATAAATACAATTATTTTCCTTTCAAATTTAGATCCAAAAAAGTCACCTATAGAATCGCTATATTCAAATTTTTGAATAACAGAGCAGTTGTATCCCTCCTTATTTTTCGGCATGCAAAGATCTTCTTGAAACGATCCTTTGAATATCAAATAAACTGGATTTCAATAAATCTAATATGTGATTTAAATACGATCTTTTAATCTGTATTGAAATCATCATGATAATCCATATAAAGACCATTACTTGAAAAAGTCATGTTTGAATCTCCGACACCAAATGTAGGTTTGAATTGCATAGCATAAATTCTCTAAACATAAGTTTCACAACATAAGGTTCACTGCGTAAGGTTGAAAAACCATAATTTTTCCATCATCTTTCAAACTTTAAGTATATAATCCATACTTGTATCATCTTCTAAACGTAAGGTTCTTGATCTATACTTTTTGATAAAATGTAAAGTTGTTTACAAAAGTAAAGTTGATAAACCATACTTTTGAGATACAAACAGAAAATTCCATACTAAACATAGGGTTCTTCTTCCACACTTTTCTGATATCCCAAACGTATGGTTACTTCCAAACATAGGGTTCTTCTCCCATTATTTTCTGATAAACCGTAAATTATGTATTTCATCCTTTCTCTTTGATCATTAACATAGGGTATGAACAATGTTTCCAGAACATGCTAATGTGATTTCTGAACATGTAGATCATGAACATTGTTTCTAGAACACGCTAAAGCACTAAAAATGATTTCTGAACACTTTTTCAAATATTCCACGTTGATAAAAATGCTTAAATATTATTACATAATAAGAAAATAAATAATATTAACTTCATGAAATATACTCAATGTAAAATCTTTAGAATAGAAAATAAGGGATTTTGTGAACATAAAAACATCATAAAAAGATTGAGTATTTTTTAAAACAACACTTTCTCAACAAATATAAGATACAATATAGAGACCCCTGACATTATTACATATTAATTCATAATTTATTACATAAGAAAACAAATAATAAAATATGAATGATCACGAAGTATAGTTTATTTTTTAATTTGGTACATATCATTATATCATGAACATGGGATACAAAAACATTATGAAAACCTTCATAACATGATATTAGAAATAATCAGTCCCCCAAAACTATATGGGGTAATCTAGGGACATAGATATGAAGGAGGTCAACTATAAATCCCAGTAATGGAACATAAAAGAAGTACAACATGAAAAAATATATTAAATGTTTGATAATGTGATTTTAATTGGAATAGAAAAGGGTTAAGATTCCTAATTATGAATAATTAGGCATGATATTTTGTGGTAACATAATGAAGATAAGGGAAATTTAGCAACAAATTTAAACATGACATCATAAACAGATGTCAAAGATAATCTCCAAGACATCATAACATCATAGAAAAAGTATTATAATAGATTAGGTTAAATTCTTAATCCCTTTATTGAGGTCTGAAAAGACTAATTATTACCAATTTTATTGTAGCACTATATAATTTTTGGCACACTTATCACTTTCATAACATGTACATGAATAAGTGTGTCACATATATCATTCAATATAGGATCATATTTCATAACATTAAAATACATGATTAAGAAGTGTTGAATACATAACCCAAATAAAATAAGTATAAGTGATGAAATTTGAAAATCATTGATATGAAATGGGTATGGTACGTTACTAAAAAATTATTTGTCATGAAAAATCAATGTGATGTTTTGGTAGTATAATAGGGTCACATAAATGATCATGGGAGTGATTAATGAGAGCTAAAGAGGCATCTCAATATTTATTCATCACATGGGTGGGGGGGATATGGAAGAACATATCTGAAAATTAGGAATTCAAGATAGGATTCATAATATAATGAAGATGATTGAATAAAAATGATAAGGAGAGGATCCATTACTAAAATTCAAGATAGTAATGGCTTAGTTAAATTCTATAATGAGTGGGGTAAATGGTCATTAATTATTAGTTAATCAATTTCAAAATAGAGGGATATTTATAAAGTCATAAAAACATAAAAAATGGGACCAAAAGGATAAATAAAAATAATATGATTTAATTAAAAATAAGACAGATTGGTCTCTTACAATGGGTACAAGAAATCATTGGATAATTTGGGTAACATAGTGGGTGTAAATAATGGTTTATAAAAAGGATTGATGAGAGTGAAAGGAGTATCTAATAACATTGAAGTACAAATGAGATATAATAGGGATTTTTCAAAACATACCTGAAAAATAAAAATGCAAGTTAAAGGGAATAATATAAAATAATTTGTTGAAAATATATAAGAGATTGATATATCTTTCAAAATATTAATTTAGTATTGACTTATTTAATGATATAATGAGATGGAATATAAGATATATCATTATTATTCACTTAATTGGATAGTTAATGGATATGTATACATAAATTGAAACATAAAAAATCGATATTCAAAAGGATAATTGTAAATAAGGTTCTCTAATGGAAAAGAAGAGAGAGGGGTCATTTACTTTTGGAATGGAAAATTACAGGACAATTTCGGCAGCATAACAGGTGTACATAATCATTCTTGGGGGGGGGGGGGATGAGAGTTAAAGGATATCTCATAACTTGTAAATCAAAATTTTAGTAGTAATCAATTATAAAAAATAACCAAAAAATAATAAATGGATGTTAAGAGGTATAATAGAAAATAGGTTCTTGAATAAAATAAAGATAGGGAGAAAATTTACCTTGAGAGAGTGATTCCTAAAGATTGGGAGGAGAATCATGAGATCATCGGGGCACCTTGGTAGGAATATATAGATGTTAGAGAAGAGTACGAACATGCTCCATGGGTTATTAATGAATATTAATGCATTCTTGGGTGATTTTTTATAGGAAAAGAGAGGGGATAATTTTATTACTTCCTTAACATATGTTGTTGACTATATAATAAAATAATTAGAACCAAAATCCTTCCCATGCGGTATCCCATTATTCAATTCCAAATTGATGTTATTTTCCATTATTTTATAAGGAAAATTTATACACTCATTAAAATATTTCCCTTGGTAATGTTGAACTGAGTCATGTTTAAAATGAAATGTTCCTAAAACGTTAAAATATAATATATGTTTGGGGGAATTCATAAAGAATTTATGATATCAATAAAATAACCTGAAAATCACATTTAATTCAATTTGAAACATATATATGGTCATTTATAACTTATATACTATATATTACATCACTTTTGGGTCACTATGACATCATAATACACACAATTTATTATATTTAACAAATATTACATATTATAGTCAAAAAAATTGAATAAATTTAATAAAAATTAATTTCATGATTTTAAATAATTTAATTTAAAATAAAACCCAGAAACATAATGTAAATAGATTTTTTGAAGAAAAAATAGTTTTTTTCAAGAAAAATGATTTTACTTTACCTCTATAACCAGTAGTGCTTATTTTGTGAATATAAATTCATAAATACAGATATATAATCTACATGTTTCATTTATATTATTTCTCATAATGTGTTATTTTTATTAACTATAATGTTCATACATCATTCATTTTAAAATAATTTTTAGAAAAATGTGTTTTTATTCCTAAAAATAAACCTATACTAAAATCTAGTATAGTGATGATTTAAATATAACTAATTGAATTAAACATATCTACATAAAACTTATTTTACCTTTTAAGAAAATTAAAATAATATTTGGACTTTTATATTACTTAATTTCTCAAAACAAAATACAATTTTAACTAAAAATGACACAATTCATTATTCACTAAAAAATATTTATTTTCTGAAAAAAAATAAAAATTTCACCCTTTGTTAATTTTTATATTTTGATATCAAATTTCTTTAAAATTTTATAAAATAAATTTCATAATTATTTTCAAAAATTATTATAATATATTTTTTACAAAATGAAATAAAAAAAATTCAAGAGAATGTATGTTGAAGAACAAAAGGACATTACTAGATACATTTGGTGATTATTTAAAAATAATTTAAAAATAAATTTATGTTTATTTTGTAATATATATAAATATTTCATAAATTAATTATTTCTTCTCATATCCAAAAATTTAATAGAATTTTTTAAAAGATAATATTTAAATAAACATTGCTTGTTTGGGTTTACTGTTGTGTATCACATACTCTATTGAATATAGTTTTACCTTTTAAAAAAAGGGTGTTACATAGTAATTGAGTTTATTATTTAAATTCTATGCGACCAAAACTCAAGAGTTTCCATCCTTGTGTGATGACTTAGACCCACTCTTCATACACGTAGTGAATATTTTAGTGATACTCAACCATAATTTCTTAGGATGATTAAACCCATGTGCATCCATTTCATAACCATATCCACATGTTATTTTCTAGATTGGGGGTGTGATTTCAAATAAAATATAGAAATAATTACTATAAAAAGTTATCATTTTTTGAATCCTAGATCCTATAATCAGACACAAAGTACCATGAATAAAAATAAATTCCTAATATAATAGATAAAATAGGTAGTATATAGACCATTTAATTTTAAGTATGTGAAATCTAAAAAAATTGTTATGAAAATGAATATTAGATTAAATTCCCCTAACATTAATTCATAGAATCCAATAAATAGCATTAATATCCTATATATAAAAAGTTAAAATCTTAATCACCTATTTTGGTACCATATTTATATCTATAATACATATTAAACATCATTTAAAACATTTCTCTATACGTATATTATTTAGTAAATATTTATTTTCAATACCTGGTTGTGTTATCCTTTTAATTTAATACAAGTTTCTATAATATGTTGTTTTCCATTATTATTATCCCAAAGTTCATAAATCCTTTATAATTTATTTTACTATAAAACCTGAATTATTTTGACCTATAGATTTATTATCCCTTCCAAAAAAGTGTTTTATTTTTGTTTCATGAATATGGAATCAATGTTTTCTTATTTTGTAATTTTTAGAGATCTAAAAGGACATTTTAATATTATGATAAATACATAATATAATTTTGTTTTAAAAAAATAATCGTTATTTTATTTTTAAATATAGAATTATTATTATTTATTCTTACATAGTCATAATTGAAATATTATTATTGTATTTTAAAAGTTGGTTGTTAGACCAATCTAAACATGAACATACAATAATTCGATGGGTGAGTATGGTTATAAAAATGCTTATTTTGACATTATATCATTGTAAAAGTCTAATTAAAATATTATTTAATTTTATTTAATTTTTTATACATTATTTAATGATTTTTGGATAAATATTAAAAAATTTCATGAAAAAAACATCACGTTGTTGAAGCATAATTTTCACAAGGTACGATTACAATTTTCATTTCTCAAATAATGAGAGTAAGTGAAATAGTATTTTAATTTGTCACATAATATTTATAATTATATTATTCATGTCACAATTATTCTCAAATTATATATATATAACCAGTGAAAAGGTGATATTTGAAAAAAATTGTCACATTGTGGAAGTGTAAGTCGAAACAACGCACAATTGATGTTAATATATTTTTTTATAAGTAGATAAAATTGACTAGATAATGTTTGTTCAATAAATATCATAAATTATCAGTATAATAATGATACTGATGTCATTATATAACTACGATTATCAGTAGTCTGGAAGGGGAAAAAAGTTTTAACTAATACTTTAAAAGATTACCATAATCAATATTTTTATTTTAAAATGACTCTTTAAAAGCTAAGTGTGAACCAAAACAACTCCACTTGGTTTCAAATTCATCCACTTCAAGATCCCAACCATTGAAAATTCACAAATCAAAATACCACTCAAAGAGTTGAAAAATTAAAAATTCAAAAGAATTATCATCACCAAACTCCGAACACGATCCATCCCTCATCATGCTTCACCATCTGTCACATCACTTCTAACCACCATAATCCTCATCGCCAGACTAGAACACTTCTTGCCGCAGGGGGTCAAGCTGTCGACCCCGTCTTCCTCCAAAATCCCCCTCCTCAAAAATCACATCCCAGAGATCCTTGAAGCCCACCGTGATACTCCAACTAGGAGATATTGGGGAAACCCCAAATCCAAAGAAGAGAAAAAAGTGGATAATTTTATGTTGGAATAACGAAAATTATCACACGGAACCGTTGATGCAGAAGAAATCCTATACCGACGCCACCATCAAATTCAAAACATTCTGGTTACGGTTGAATATTGTTAATCTATGTCTTCTATAAGTATAGATTGTCAATGTCTAAAGATATATGATAATATTAGAAATAATTTATTTTAACGTGATGTATTAGTCTAGATACATGTGAAAAACCCCAATTAAGGGAATTAACAATGGTAACAGTTAGTATCATATTTTTTGTACTATAATTGTAAATTTTTTTGAAATCAATACATATTTTCTTCTATACATAGTTTATCTCATATATACATATAGTGGAATGGTTAATTTATAATTTCTTAAGAATATATTAATATCATCCAATCATATGATTTATTGTTATAAGGGTGGAAAAAATAAAATTAAGTTACTATTGATATTCCATTTTATAGAATTAGTATAAATAAAATAAAAATGAGGGAGATTGATGAAGACACGTTGTTTTTGAGATTCTTTTACTATGAATGAATGAGGAAATATAAATGTTGTAAATTTGAAATTAAGTATGATATTTTAGAAGGAATGTTTATAATGAATGCTTGATAAGATAATTCATAATTTAATTGTGAACAATGGGATATTTTCATATTTAAATGACAATATAGTTTATTCAATATAGAAAATAAGAGGTTTTAGTAGTTCTTCCATTATACATTTGTAATGTTGTAAAGATTCTATATTTAGTCTATTTTTTGAATCAAATGAAGTTAGTGGTATAATAATTTGAATTAGATATGTTCACTATAATAAACATGAATAACCATTACCTTGGTAAAGATCATTTTAAATTTAAATGCAGTACTCAATGATGTTTCATATCTAGATTTGGTTAACGTAGAAATAATGTTGATGATAGTGTTTTTGGTGTCCAGTTAAGGTTCTTTTCACTTGATAAAAATGTAGAGATCTGTTTTTGTAATTGATTATCTAGTTAGATATTATCCATTTAGTATCCTTTTAGTATGATTATTTATGTGTTAATATTCAATAGAGATATGAAAAGTATTGTATTTAAGGATGGAAAATATATAATAGTTTGAAAGGATCTTTTTGTGCAACTTCTATGAGAAACTTGTAGAGTTTTTTATTGTTTTGTTTCTACCTATCTTAAATTAAATGTATATTAGTGTAAGAATAGATTATCTCCCCAATGTATAATAATATTTATGAACATAGTGAATTATCCTTGGATAAATTTTTTTTATGTGATTGGGAAGGTTCACAATTGATTTAATATATAACAGTTTTGTTTTACAAATATTTTAACAGGGTTGTGCAGAAGCAAAAAAATGATGATTGAATTTTCCATATGAGCATGAGATATTTATGTCCCCGTATGATATTCTTTCATAGTGGATTTAATGAAAATAAGGATAAGTAATTTTCCTTACATAGAGTTACATGAAGAAATCCGGTTACATGTAAGATATTTTGAGTGCCCGTAAGATAATTCATCTTTGTGGCTGTATCTTGGTGGGAAAATTAGAAAATTAAATTACCTTGTACATGTTACGTTTTGGGATATTTTATGAAAATATATCTTACTAATAGATGAAATTGGGCTACATAAAATAATTTATCTTATATGAATTCTATCTTTTTAGAATGTTGATTTTTCTAAATATATGCGATATAACTCAGACGATACAAGTGTGATGTTCTTTATATATCAAAAATCATGATCAAATACATGATCCATATTATTTTTGAAATCAAAGGATTTGAAACTAGAGGTAAACATTTGTGTAATGAAATGAGTTCAATGCCAATGAATTTGATTTTATGTCACCAAACCTACAAGTAAATATCAAGAAAACTACAAAGAATAAATTTCATTGAGAATTGGAATTCAATGAAAGACCATGATAATTCAAATATCAAAAATTATAAATAACTGTGTCTTCAAATATATTTATAGGAATATTTTCAATGATACATTTACATAAGTATTCTAGGAATTGAAGATCATTATTTGAAAGAGTTAAAATATGAGAAAGATATAACGTTTCTATACCTATTCTCTTAATATATAAATATATGTGTTGGTAAGAGATATTATGTTATTACATAGGGAACGAACATTGAATATATTATATAATTCAAAAAAATAAAGAAATAATGTGAATAAATGATGCAATAACCTATAGTAGATATTATGTATATAAAAAAATAAAAAGGATTCTAGTATTCTTGTAACATTCTAAAGAAGAATAAGGAAGAAATAAAGAAGAGATAATGTAGCCAGTCATGTTGTTGATAACATATAAGATAAATTTATTAGATATTTTACCTAATTCCATTCTACTATAGAAGTCTGAAGAACCTTTATTTATCCATCTAACTATAGTGAGTGAGGGAATAATACCATTAATAAAATATTGGGGGGACTGAAACCAACACTGTTTATATTTCTTCATGGATTTTAATGTCTATTGTCTTGTAAAAAGAGACACAAAGAACTTAATTTACCTATACATGGTCAGTGTCTAGATAATATGTTCATGTTCATAAACTTATAACAGTTTTCATTTATAATAATACTAAATTCATGTGTGCGGTATTATAACCACATTTCACCAAGGTTGTTTTTATCCATAGAGATGCGAAATATAATGACCCATAAATTTTACAAAAATATATTACATATTTTAGATGAATATTTATTACATTATAGAAACACACACCACCGGATCATAACAGTTTATTTTTATTGGATACAAGACACAAAACCATTTTATATATTGAAATATTATCAATATTTCTCATGAATATATTTCCATGTAATAATATTCTAACACATAACCTACTTAAAACCATTTTTCATATATTGGGGAAAGGAAACATAATAAAGGGTGAGTTGAGATACACAATATGTTTAAACAATGCATATATATATATGCATAATTTTAGAAAAATTTTATCATAACCTGATCATCACATTTGAAAAACATATACTTGATATCAAATATCATAATCCGGATTCATGGAATAAATAATGAAAGCTCATTAGACATGAATAATAAGAAAATAAAATAACATTATACATGAGAGAATAATACTGATATAAGAAATATAATTGTGGCATACACATAAGTATATAAAATCATTTCCAAAGAATTAAAGATTCACTGGGATGGTTATAGAAGTATAACAGGTTCACTCCCTATACCATCATCATATTCAAGGATCACTCCCAAGGAAATCATAGTAGACATCGTCTCTTATAGAACATGGTTCACTCCCTATTTCAGTCTAGTTTATCTCATGAGATATAAAGAAATACCTAATTCATTGGAGGGAGATATTGGTAGCACAATACACACAATGAAAGTCATACATATATGTCTCACATGATTATAAAATATTCATCACATCATAACCCATGAAATTTAATGGGTATCAAAAACATTTCATCATGTCATAACACGTGGAAAAGAAATAGGATTCATAATCTTTAAATTATTTCATCATAATATTACATATGAAAATAAGTGGTTTCATGTGAATTTATTCACATCATAACCCTTGGAAGGGAAATAGGTTTCATAAAAATAAGGTCATCATAATCATAAACTATATAGAGAAATAATAATAATGGGTCCATGGTATCATATCCCTAGTAAGGCATCGGTAATATCATCATATGTAATCTTGGATAGAAAATGATTTTGAAAAGAAACATTTAACATTTATTTTAAAAAAAATAACTCTTAAAGGAAAATCACTTATTCAAAACTAAATTTTCATTAAACATTCTTCAAATCCTTTTCATTGAAAATAGAATTTAAATATTTTAAAAAATCAGTAAAACTCATTTAAAAAATTTCTTGAAGAAAAGTTACTTTCCTCTTTGAATTTTTTTTTAAAACACGAAAAAATTGAAAATCATTTTCATAAAAAATAACAATGATTTTTTATAAATGAACCTTAATAAAAATTGAAACATTTTTTTAGAAAAATATTTTTTCCACATTTGAAAAATACATTTTCAACTATAATTTTTTAATCCTTTAAATTAAAAAAATCATTAAAACATATAAAGTAAGCGTTTAAAATAATTTGAACCATTTCTCGTGGAATATTTCATTTAAACATTAATAAAATTATTTAAAACTAAAAATCATAAAACAATTTTCAAATAAATTTCTTTAAATATAGAATTTGAAACTTATAATGGATATTTATATTAATTAGTGGTAATGATAATAGAATATAATATTCATGTTCTACACTTTAAAAAAATATTCCATTCACATTTTCGATAAAATCCTTTTCATCCATGTTTGGATAATGAAATAAATTTTCTATTAATAATTTTTTTAATGAAAAAAATGTGTGAAATGTCTTCAATATATCAATTGGATAAATTTAGAAAAAAAATTACAAAACATGGTTTGGGATGAATTTTTTTTACCAATGATAGAATTAAAGATAATTTTAATTAAAAATATTTTTTTGAAATATTTTGTAAATAAAAAGATGAAAATAGAGTGAAAACATGAATAATAATGTCACAAATAGTGGAGAAGAAAACTCTTATTTTTATTGTGATATAGATTCTAATATCTTACTCTCATAAACATAATCATAACCAATCTTGAACTATTATGAGATTGTAACATAAAATATTTACCACTTAAGAAAATTTGAATTGTAATCTCAATAAAATAATGAAATAAAATAAATCAAAAAACATCATGAGAAAAATAAATTCATGATATTACATGAAAAAGGTTATTTACATACACAAAATAAAATAAGATATGTGTATAACATAACATATGCCTCAAGGAAGGAAAATTGAAACCAAAATCCCTTACTGTTTTGGTATCTTTTGATCTGTAAATCGAATAAATGTGATACGATAAAATTTATATGAAAATCCACATTATTTATTTGAAAATAGTTATAAAAATCATGATATTTATATACTCCACATAAATGAATGATGTGGTGAAAATGGAAAGTGTCTCTTAGAAAATAAAAGTGAGAATGATATCTCTTAACGCTATTGTAATATTTCTGATCATAATCCCTAATAAATAATTAAATCAAATAAAAAATATCAAAAGAACGTATATATATATATATTAATGACATAACATATTAATGGAGTTGTATATACAATATATAAAATAATCGAGTGGTGAATTTACATATATCTCCTAGAAATAAAAAAGAATCTGGAAATCATTTACCTTATATCCTAACATCCATCATAAAAATTATAACCTATTTTATATTAAATATAATATTGTTATAAAAATAATAAATAAATATAATTATATATATAATACCATATATTATTTAATTATGATCATTTATTTTTCATTTGATTAATAATTCTATATTATAGTCACGTTCGGGTAATAACTGCTTTGTTTTTCATGTATGTTTGGATTTGTTATTTATTTGGTACAACCAAATTCTTCATGTTTAAATAATATCTAGAATATTAAAAAATTATATAAATATATTATATTTTTATTATATTTTTATTTAGATTAATCAATAAAATTAAAATATAAAAACTGAAATATGATGTTCATAGAGATGGTAGCTCTTACGTAAGCATGAACATTGTTTCCATTTTATTTAGGTTTTAAGAAAATAAATGTGAAAAATATATTATAATTATATAATAATTTTTATGTCATATACATCACATAATTTTAGTAAACACATACTTATTACCTTCCATGTAAATAATGAATGAACCACATCCCTTCGCGATCCAGTAGTCCGTCGTATACATGAGTGACATTTTCACATTCTCAAAAAAATAGAATGTAAGAAGGTATATGTGATATAATATTTTAATAAGTTTAATAATATCATAAATATAATATATAATCATTTTAATTAAAATTATATCAATCCAGGAGAGGTGGTAGTGGAAGCACTCATGATATTTGTTCGTGAGGTGGTAGTATGTCGTACACACAGATGATGATTTCATAACCCAGCTAATGGAAGAGGAGAAGTTTTTTATGTTATTACATTAAATTAAAAATATATAAATTTATTTTAAATATTTAATATATTATATCATTATGGTTTAATAATAACTGGAGGATTTGGAAGAAGATATAAAATAAAAATGCTTGTTGAAAAACATTACCTCTTCTTTGAGTAACCACTATAGGTTTTCCCAAAAATCTATTCTAAGAAAGATCTATGACCAAAATAAAAATTCTAACAATTTATTATCAAATTAAGTAAATTATTTGAGGAGTAAATTTTATATAATATTGGATTATAAAGTGTGAAGAGGAGAGGAGACTTGGTGGCATTTTATAAGTGAGGGGAGTGGCCCACATGTAAATTATTTTTAAAAAAAGGTGTAACCATGTTTATTAAATTGTAAAAATGATAAAAATAGACAATTATTTATCATAAAAGACATATGAACTAAAATATTTCCATAAAAGTTTTGTTTAAATAGTTTCGGATCATTTTTGACACTTATATTTTGTGTTTAACCCTATGAAAACCCATTTTTACATTAACTATTATAATCTTCTTCCAGTTTTCACTATAAATTATAGTAAAATACTAAATTGACATTACTAGATAATATAAATTTTTTAAATCCAAATATATAACCCATTTTTCAAAATTCCATTCAAAAAAAGTTTTAAATTTTAATTTAATATTAATCACACAGTCACGATGAGAATGCAATTTTCAAAGAGAAAATTTTCAAATGTTTAAGAATTTGTTATTTCTAAATTCAATATTAAATTGTTGTGAATGATTTAAATTTCACAAATATATATATAATTCAACTAATTGTACCTTTAAAATAATTTTAAATTTTTTATATTTTTTAAAATTCTTTAAAAGAATAGAAAATTCTTAATGAAAATCAGTATTTTTCAATATTTATCCAATAAATTTTCTTCTTATAAAATTATAAAAAATAAACAGTAAGAAAATTTCCGATATTCTGTTTTAAAAAACAAATTTAATTTTTCTAAATAAATTTTCTATAATTTTAAATAAATTAATTTTATAATATGTTTTCAAAAGGAAAAAAAATTCTTTATGAAAAAATAAAAACATTAAACATAAAATTGGATTTATTTATATCTCTTTCCTAGAATAAACATATGATAAATGTTAAATTTTTTATTAAATAAATAATGTATAAATTTAATTAAGATAAATCACCAAAATTTCTTTATTTAATTTATTTAGATAAAATATTTGTTTCCACAAAAAAATGTTTTTTAGAAAAAAGATTCCCTTTATTTCCATATGATTTTTATTTTCATTTATAATTAATTATTCCCTAAGTAATTAATTATATTTAAATATGTAAAACACTTTTTTTAATAACTTTATTAATCCTATTAACACCATCTATTCTAATATCTTGGTGAAAACTATCGTATTAAATAATAAAATTTTAATATTATGTCATGTTTCTTTTAAACTTGGTGTTGTGTGTAACAAGGGAAAAACCCAATATTGTGTGTAACAAAAATATCGATTAGATTAGATTGATTTAAAAAATATATACATCACAAAATATCAAGGTGTTATACATTCCTCATTAACAAATACTAGTTTTCTTTTATGTGGATTTCAAATTATATATCTACAAACCTACCAAAATATAATAAAAAGAGAGTAAGATTCAATAATAGAATTATTGAATAGATATTTAATGGATAATATTAAAATTGAATTAAAATTAACTCCACACTAATTCCACCCATGTTTTTTAGTCTTATCCCAATGTAATCAGAACATATTTATATATTTATATATCTCAATTCACCCATTCTTTAGATATCTTTGCAATTTGGTCTCTTACAAAATAATTGTCATGATAACCTAGAAATCAACACCATAACACAACCTTATGTGTGATTAATTTCACATGAATTACATGACTATGATATACATATACATATTTACATATATTTATTTAATAGTTTCCCTTATATTGGGAATCCTAATTTACTAATTCCATGATAATTTGAAAATATGTTTAAATTATATAAAAATCATAAATGTGATTTTAAAATAAAAAAAATTTGAAAACTATAACTTAAGTTAAAGATAAATTTGTTGAGATTTTGTTTAAGAAAGAAATTTTACCATAAAATCACATGAGTTAACAACACCCTAACCGATTCAAGATTGATTCCTACAAACCCAGAAAACAACTAAGTTAATAGTGGGATATCTATAGTGACCTGTGATTGAGAGATTAAAATATTATTAATATTGTCATATCCCAACTCAAACATACTATAAACACCCTTGTGGTCAAAAATAATATGTCTTCCCTCCATTTCATCACTTATACCATGAAAAAAATTGATCCACAATCCAAATACTGAATATAAAAACAGAGATGAAAACAATTATATAAATATTAATAGTACCATTAATATGTTTTTTAAACAATTTTTTAAATAAAAACCATTTAAAGTTCCACACCAATAAATTTCATCAAAATTATAGAAAGTAATTTAATTATTTCTTATTTAAATCCAAAATAACACATAATATGCAACAAAAACAACAATAATGGACTTAAAAATTTAAAAAACAATTAAAAATGATAAATACCAATTTTTTATAAATATTAATATTAAAAATTAATAATTTACCAAATAATACCTCGAAAAACATATATTTAATTTTTTCATTCGATTAATAATGTATATATAACATCACAAAAAAACCCAAAATTTAAAATATCTATGATTTATATGTATGAATTGTGTTTTAAAATTTTCATTTGGACATTACTTTGATGTAACATGGTATAAAATTTGGTATGAATAATGTGATAGGTAAATGTTATAGAAAATTATCTACTAAGTGACCATTAGTCCTTTAGTAATTATGCTTCTAAGAATAAGATGAAAGATGTTGAAGCTTTATCATTGGTTCCTATAAAGAAATCAAGACCAAGGGAAGATTTTCAACACTTAAATCCCACAATGGGAACTAGTTTAATGCCTCTTATTGCTGGGAAAAAGTCACAGGTCAATTAACACATCTATTTGAAAGATGATTTAGACAGGAATATGGACTATGGGAATTATAATATCTGGGATTATGATCTATGAGTTACCCATAGATGTTTTTATCATATTTTGTTTCTTTTATGAGGGATTTTTATTTTATTTATTACCCCGTTAATTTCTCAGTGTTATCATTTTTATTTTCTTCATAAATGGGATTAGTCCCAAAATTTCTAGTAAAGTGAAAATGAATTTTACTACACTATATCATCATAAAATTTATGGGTACTAATGGTATTCTTCTTCCCAGGATTGTGGAGTGTTAACTAATGTGTGGCCCATAGTAGGTCATTATTTATCCATTAAAATTATATTCATCCTATAATAGTTTTATAGGACCTACCATTATTCCATTAGGCTTTCCAACAATATTTTAAAAAGGTGGATTTGTAATTTTTTTATCAGGGAAGTTGGGTTTTGGGATTGATTTTTCAATTTTGAATGAAAAAATTATCAATAATTATTTCTATAACTCTCTCTTTTATACTCAATATTTCATTGATTATTACTCTTTAAAATACTGGAGGAATTTATATCAATTATATTATTTATTAATTTTATGAAAAGAGAATCATTTTTCCAATTATTTTATTGAAAAATGATGATATTTTATTACTATTATATTATAATTTGATCTCATTATTTCAATAGTGGTATTTTTAACTCTTATCAATTTAGGAGGAATTTTTTTATCTATCTTCAGTTTATATTATTAATTTCATGAGAAGTGTGAGATTTCAATAATCATTTTTAATAATTAATAATGTGATATCATGGGAATCATGTGTGTATTATGACTTGATTTGGTAATGGGTGAGCATGCTGATTAGAAATGTAATATTAATCCATAGAAGTTTTATTTGGTTAATTTATTTGAATTAATTGAGTTAACTACACATAAAAAACATTTTTTGGATTGGTTTATTTTACTGGAAGATAATTTAGTTCATATAGAGGAATGACCTAAAATGAACAATTTCATTATATGTAAATATGAAATTTTTTATGTTGTTTTTTGGTGATTAATATTTAATAAAGGGTTGTTTTGAGATATTTAGATTTATTTATTTATTATTATTTCAAATTGATAATATATGAATAAGAGTGTAAAAATGGTCTTCTTTAAGGGATTATATTGGAAATAATAATTTTACATTATGTTATAAATTTGGAAATAATAATCTAATAGGGATGATTTAGAATTAGTATAGGGATATTTTACATAAAGTGAGAAAATATGTATTAAAATGATTTACAGTGAATATAAAAGAAATATTACATTATATAACAATAATCAAATAAGAAAAAATTATAAACTGATTCTATAAATGATTTTATAATGTGACTAACTCAAGAGATTTAATTACAGGAACTATGTTAGGGTTATGATATGTTAGGTAAAGAATTGTAAAGTAATAATTTTACTTTTAAAAGGTGTTATTTCTTATTTTCAATGGTTATAACCTATTTAAAAATCAAAATTAGTGCATACATTCATAGTTAATTATTTTGAGTTAATATAAACCAAATTTGTATATAAAAAGATGAATTGATAATTTTTTGGATCATTGGAGATAAAAAATTGAATTTTAAAATATTTATATTAAATATTAAATATTGTATATTTTGATAAGTTTATTAAAATTAAAAATGAATAAATTCCAACAGGCCATAGTTTTAAAGATTATAATATGAAATAATGTTTCAAAATGTGGTAAAAATATATTTTATATTTTCTGAAACATATATTTTGAATAAAAATGATGTATTATGGTCAAATGATTATATAAGAATAAAATTGAAAAGATATACTATTGTTAAATAAAAAACCAAACATAATGTTAGATTATAGATTAAAAATAATGTTATTGTATTAAGTTCTTTTATTTATGGAAAATAAGTGTTAGATGTTTTACTATGATGGAATTGTTTGATATGAATTATTTAATTTATTTAATAATAACCAAATAGTGTTTTAAAATTGGTAGATGATGAAGCATTGGATGATGTGAAATAATTGAATAATTATATGATAATCAATACTATATGGGTTTAATGATTGACTGAGTAGTGGATGATTTAATTAAATCAATGTATAAATTTTTTATTTATTCACTATTTGATATGAAACAATATTATGAATATATTGTGAATGTTAGTGTTGTGGTTTACTATATACATATTCGATGTTATGATATGTGATTTAATTGGGTTTCCCCATGAGATATATTTTTACTAGTACTGACCATTTATCAAGGTGGTGTATGAACATGTGATATACCACTAGTGTTATCCATTTATTTTGTTACATTATCTTCTTATATATATAAAATTCAAGACTCTGATTTAGTAGTATTGATTGTGATTCATTTATATTATCCATGAGTTAGATAAAATATATTAAACCATGTGATTGGCTATGATTTTTTAATACACTTGTCAAATTTTTACCCTCATTAGTCTAAGTTGATTAACTATCTATCAATTTTGTTGTATTACCACCCAATGATTTATGATGTGTGTTACTTTTTATTATTAATAATTGTTAATTTTATTTCATAGTAACACATCATACACAAAAGAACATTTTAAACTTCAATTGATACGTGGGGTCATAGTGGTTTTCAAAATATATTTATCTCACACAATGTGTATACACAAAACATGTGTGAAAAGATTTTATGTATTTTGATACTATTAAAGAAAATAAAACCATACAGGTAGATTATGGGATATTGATGATTCATGGTGATGATTGGATATTGATCTGGGAGTTATTTTGTTGAGTTTCATTTTTTTGGTGATATTATTTTATATTTACATTTTTTTGATTTACTTTAGTTATTAATTATACCTTATCTTTTTTATGTTATTATTAGGATATTTTTAAATTCATATATTTTAATCCTTTTTTATTTTATTCCACTTTATCTATTTATTTTCTTTTCTTATTTTTATATATTTTTTAATATTTTATATAATATTAAATCCCTCTTCTAAGTGAAAAATATTGGCCACCAGTGTTATACACCAACCTATTGGGATCATGGAGTGAACTTCAAACCTTATGAAATTTCTTCTTGGTGACTTTGTTTTTATTTATATTGACATTGAAAAATCGTGAATGTCTATTTTTTATTTAAAATATTTTGAGTATTGGGAAAATCAAAAAAAAGAGGATAAAGTTCTAATCTTAGTAAAACTTTTTTTTAGTATCTATCCCACAAAACTATTTTAATAATGTCACTATGGAAGTGAGGTATGTCATTGGATAATAATAAATGAGATCTTGGGGTAATAGATTAACCATGATTCAGGGTGAATAGTGGATGTCTTCCTGCATAATTTTGGTAGACATGTACTTAATATATGTTTGAGTTCTTATAATTCAGATTTGATTGCTAATGGAATTTTGAACTTAATTATTGTTAAAAAATTAATTATTATCGAATGCTTATTTTTATGAAAAATATTTGATTAATAACTAATTAATTAACTGAAATAAATTTGATAAATATAATGAATTGATGTCAATTATTTAGTTTTATTAATTATTGTATGTATATGTATAAGATATGTGGACCTATATTTTTTATTAATGTAAAATTTTTGTGTATAAATTTTTTGGTGTTTTTATTTTATTGATTTAGGGGTAAAAAAGAGACATATTTAGGATCCTCAAAGTAATGAATTCAATGAAAAGTGGTATTTTAGGGAATTCTAGGAGGTAGAGGTCGGATAGGAACTGTGCATGAAATTACAAGATTTTATGATAAGACTAAATATCATAGAGACTTTACTCAAGGAAATTTAGAATTTTTCAATGAAACTTTGTTAAGGGATTGTGATATTGATTCATATTGTTATAAATTCCCAAGAACAAAACCCTCATTTTCGAAGAAATTTTATTCCATAGGGTAATGAAAAATAGTTCGAGGGCATGATTTGAATTTTTAAATTGATTGATGACTCAAATTATAATAAGGTAATGTGAAATATAATTATGTTTTTCAGATAAGTATTATTTTTTTGGATATTCTCATTCATAAAAGTAAGAGTGAAGGGAAGACCTAGGATAACTTTTTTACATTAATCCATGAGTATTACTTTATAAATACTCAATTAATGAATAATGGAATAGATAAAATAGAGAGATATTACAATATGTAATTATGTTGAAAATTTTAATGATGTTCATTAATTTTATCCATACTTGTTTGGTGAGGAGTTTTTATGTCTTGTACTTTTTGGTATTGTCTATCAATGAAAATTTGTGCTTCGGTGTGGCTAGTTTGTTTACTCTTAATCAAAGAGGTGAAAAAATAATCCTTGATCATAGAGAAATATTTTCATGAGGATTAGAGGAAATTTTTTATGCTAAATAATCAATAAGTGTTAACATGGGAAATTATGTTGATTAGAATAATAGAATTATATGAATCATGATCCAATGAAAATATTTATATTTACTATATTCTTAAATAAAGGCTCCTATAGAAAGAATTATGTATAGTTAAAAGGGGATATACCAATCTTTTTATCCTAATGAGTTGTATATGTGAAATTCTTACATCTATTTGAAAAATATTATGATAATATATTTGATCAGGACTCATAAAATAAGTATAAACGAATATTCACCCACTCATGAATTTAATACTTATGTGAGTAGATATAATTGAGTAAAAGCAATATATCAGTTTTGATGTGTTTTCATAATGTTGGTAGGTATTCAAAAATGAAATTTTTTAAATGTGATTTTATTTGGGGGGAATTGTGACCTATGTCCAAAATTTTAGATCAAGTGTATAACATGTTAAAAATCAATAAATATTATTTAGGGGACTTCAATGATCAATGGGTTGATATAAGTCTCATTCACCTTTTTTAGTGTGTTATTTGATACTATTGGAACTCATTAATATATTTTCACCCACATTATAAATGATTTAATCATGGATATTGAACTATTTTCTATAGTATTATATTTGGAAACTTCTTTGGGGAAGAAATTTGTTCCTATGAAAAGATATTGTGATTGTACCATTATCACCAATAGTTATGGGAATCTATGTGATTCTGTTATTTTTGAATATTTAAGAATTATATATTAATATTATATGTAATTTATTGTCTATTTATAATATCATAGTTATTTTTATTATTTATGGTGATCTCATTTCGTTCTTCTAGTGAGTTTTATCATTTATTTGGAGAATTTATTTATAATTATAGTCGAGCTAGTTTTGAATTAGATTAGCCAGGGATAATTAAATTTTAGATTGAATGGATGAGTAATTATTTAGTTGAGAGTTATTTTATTACTTTACTACCCAAATGTTTTATGGATTTAAATTTTTATTTCTAAAGTATTTAGTCGGATTTCATCAATATTTTTAAATAATTGTTTTTTTCTAGAATTCCTACTAAGTATTCAGATTCTTTTTATTAATCCCCACTGTATGGATCCAACTGAGCATATAGAATAATATATATATTTCGATTTTATTAAATATAATGTATTAATATGAAATAGTGTATTTACCCTAGCTTCCCATTTGTTTTTAATGAAAATTTTATTTGAGAAATTGAAATTATATTTTTATTATTGAAGTTATTATCTGGTCACATTTTATAATTGGTATTCACTTTTATAGATTGATTACATGTTTGACTACTTTGGGGGGGGTCATATTATTTCTATAAGATTAATATTTCATGGGGGGTTCACAATATCAAGCTAATATCGTATGATATAATGAATACAACGTTTATGATCTATTATGGTTATTTTGAAATCTTACTGATTTTGATTAAGGGGGAAACACTCAAGTGATATCCCTGGATTTGATGATTCAAGTCTTCCAACCTTAAATGGACTCTTTCATAATAATGTTCATTTAAGAGATACTAATTTATTAATGATATTATAATGATAATGGATAACATTAATCTATTTTATTAGATACATTGATAAATAATATAATTTTTATAAAATATTCAAAATTTCACTTCTATATATTATTAATCTTTTTTATTAATAATATTTTCTCCCAATATAGTGTATCACTTGATCCTATATTGGATTTAGAAGTTCTTTATTGGGGAGTTATCTATATTTTTTATATTTAGATTTTTATTTAGATTATTTCATATTATCATCAATTTATATAGAATTTTTTTACATTTTGTAGTGCCAATGATAGAAATGGGAAAGAGGGGGACAAGGTCTCAATTGTGGATCATTATGTTGTGGGTTTTTAAAACATTAAGGAGAGGTTAACTAATGTTCTTATTCTTCTATTTACCAATTTTGGTAAGTTATATGATGTTTATTGAGGAACCGTTGTTATAGTCTTATGGTGTATGTTGATATTGAATGGTTAATAGTTTTATATGGTTCATAGTATCTTAGGCCACATAAAAATAATTATCCCATTATTTATGATTAGCCGGTATATTTGTTCTATGAAATTATGAAGTATAGGAATTATTTATTAAATCTGTGAACTATTATATATAACATTCTTAAGATAAATTAGTATATTAATATGTGAATATATCATCTTAGAGAAAAAAATTATAGATCTCCAATACACATTTATTATAAAATAAAGATACTCTAATGGTTCAGTACCAAATATCATTATTAGAGTGAGGGAATGTTTGAAATTACTACCCATATTTTGTGAAATATTTTATCCAACTATATAGTTTATTTTGGTGGTATATTAGAGGGAGACCGTCCATTGGTATATTTTACATATAAGAATAACCAAGATGTGGAAATTAAAATTAAATCACTTGATAAATAATATTAGAGGAAATTCAATGAACATTATTATAAATGGTTGTCGATGTAATATGTTGGATTGTTTTTATCTTGGTGTAAGAGATCATTTATTGAGTACATTATATTATAATTAGGATCATTAAAAATAATATTTAACACAAATATTATAATAATAAAAGATATAAATTCTTATGTATAATGTTGGAAATATTATTTTCTTTTTTTATATACTCATTTAGGGAAATGATATGTGGTTAAAAAATGGAAATCGATGCATCATTTTATATGTTAATTTGTTATATATTGATGTGTATTGGAACATTCTTAGAGTTGTTCCCCAAAAATTCATATAAAATACATGATGGAATTTTTTATTGGGATTAGGTTGGTGAAATGTGTCACTAATTGAGTATAGTAGGTTATAATGATGCTAACTATAGATCATATTATATATAAATACTATATAGTTAAAATAAACTTATATATTAATCCTAGTGTTAGAGATCTTATTTTCCTTCTTGTCTCGTCGATATTTGGAGAATGGAATCCAGGTAACCAAGGAAAATTTACACATTATTTTTTAGGTTCATTTGAGATATTGTAGTGGATATCAGAAGCTTCATACAATATGCATTTACTTTAAACATGTACTATAATAATAATTGTGTATTATATATAATAGTTAATTAAATATGAGTTGAATATATTTCATATGATCCATTGTGATTGTGTATAATTGGGTACAAAAACAACTTTCATTATATATATGATGTGCATTCTTGATTGGAGTGGAGAGGTTTCATAAAGGGAGACTCTTCCAATATTAATATATTTTGTTGATACGACCACTTAAGATGAATAATTAAGAATGAGAATATGATATGAAGTATTATTATATAGGGTTGTTCATTATATATTCTCAGTTATGCATCCTAGGGATAAGAAGCATAAATGTGGGGATTTTTCAGTAGGTCTATAATTTTGGGGTATATAATAAATTTTCAATATGATATTTTTAATTTAATTAGATAAAATTGGGAATACATTATTTTTTGATAACAGAGGTTGGGAATGATTTGATAAAATGAACTACTAAGTGAAATTGAAGCTCATTATAGCATAAAACCAAGCCCCTGGTGACTACAACCAACACTATACTAGGTACCAGCAGGTGTCTGTTGAGTGTTAATTAAGAGTCTAGTGTGAATTCCATTCTGCAATATAATGAGTGGATTTTTTGTATTTTTTATCAAATAAATACAATTCTGTGATTTTATACCCATATATGAAAAATATCTTTATAATTTCACCACCAATCTATATCCCTTTATATTGAGAATATTAGTCTATCAAATATTAATGGAATAAAATATATTATTTCCATTAAGACTATGAAATCAAGTGGATTTATTACTCTATGAGTTTTTTAAATTGATATAAGGTTTATATAGTGTAATATTTCAATTTTTTCTTTATCATATAGTTCAGTAGATTTTTTTTAAAAAATATAATTTAAGGTAAAATTTCTAATATTTAGTGAATATTATTAATAAATTGAGATAGAGGTTTAAAAAATAATTTTTCACAGTCTTTAATTGAATTCTTTTATGTGAATAATGCATGTATTCTAAATGAATTTAACAATGAGTGATACAATTGTTTGAAAATAAAAACATAATCAATATATGTCTAGTTTGGAGAATTTATTTGATTATACTAAATAAATTTCGCCTCAAAAAAATATTTTTCTGATTTTGAAATTGAGATAGTATAATTTAGTCCAAATAAAATAGAGAAATGAAATAAAATATGATTTTATCATTGAAATGATGGTCTTTATTACATTTTATGCTAAAATATTATTCATAAATGTTTTTTGTGATGTTTTATTTGATTTAATATCATTATTTAATCAATTTAGTAATATATGAATTAAAGGGAACAAATGGACATGAAAAAGTTATTACACTCGAGTTAATAATTATAATTTTACTTCAAATGGGAAAATTATGACTAAATGGTGGGGATTAGGATTTAATGGAATCCTAATCGACATTATTATATAAAACATGGGTTTATATGATTTATAATTCATGTAAATGAATTTTTAAAGTCTATATCAATAGTGCTATGACTTTTAATTAAATATTTCCAATATAAATGAAATAATTAGGTTACTCACTAAAGGGGATGAGTTACAAAGGTTATCTTATGGTTTTGATATTTAAATTAATGAAATTTAATTTTTTAAAGTCGATTTTATATATGTTTTTGAAGTTGGTTTTCTTATTTTAAACAAAATTAAAAATTAAATTATTGAATTATATCATAATTAATGATTTATTGTGATTTATAGAAAAAAATTAATTAATAGAGGCTATAGATGAAATTTATCATGATATGTATTGAAGGTTAAATGTTTTATGTTATGTGGAGTTTATTAAAAGAGGAAGGTTTTGATTTTTGATAAGTTATTCTCTTAAAAAGTAAAATATAAATTATTATTTTTAAATGATATTTAAAAAATGAATGTTTTAATTTCTAAAATCATAATTTTTTTTAAATATAATGGGTTTTAAATTAAATGATTTGAAATGAAATGAAATTTTAAATGATTGATTTATGGTTTCATCATAATGATCTTAGTGTAATATTATATGATAAAAATGAATTTTATTGAATAAATAATTTTTATATCTTGATAAGAAATACTAAAATATTTCCATGGTGATATTGGTTGATGTAAATTATTTTTTAATGATTAAAAATTTAATAATGTGAATAATTGCTCAATTAGTATCACTAAATGGTGTAATAAATTAAAATATTAAATAAACATTAAATAGTGTTTTGGGAGGATAATCGATGAAGTACTAAATGATGTACATAAATTATAGATTAAAATTTTTACTTTTGTGTTAAATAATATAATTAAATGATTGTGATTTTATTATTACATTACTTTGGTGTTGAACATCTACTACAGTGATCGAAATGAATGAGATATTATTATTTTGGAACTTGAGATATATTATTCCTTGGCCTTAAACATTTAAAAAGTTGATGGTAAGATGTTGATAGATAGAACTGAGGTTGATCTAATACTTTATTAGACATTGGTTCATATGGTATGTTATGAAATAGTTTAATATATGAGAATTTTTCATCATATATAGTTATTATCCATGATTTAGTTTAAATATATAGATCGATGTGATTGGAGGTGATTCATTTATAGATTTAAAAATATTTAATATAATTGGTTGATATATATTGACATTATATTGGGGAGACCTGGTTAATTTCAAATGATTTTTTAAATATTTATCTATTGATTGTAACACATGTTAAATCTATTTCATAGTAACACATTATGAATATAATAACATGTTAAATAGAAAATTTTTACTCAGTATATAATGATTTTATAAACAGATTTTTCCCACACCATATATATACCCATATCATGTGTGCACATATTTTATATTTTGTGATGTTGGTAAAAGAATGATTCCTTAATATTCAGATAATGGTAGATAAATTATTCCTGGTTATGATTGGATATTGATCACAAAATAATGTTGATGTTTTTTTATTACATTATTATGAAATATTTCAAATATATTTAAATTTTTTTATTATAAATCGGTCATGATATATACCTTTTTTTGGTTATATGTTATCATTAGGAGTCGTTAGGTTTGTATAGTAGGTTATTAAGGTTGTAATTTAATCTATTCAAAATTTATTTTATTATTATTTTTATTTTTTAGATATCTGGTGATGATCAATTTTGGGGTAAATTATACCCTAATTAATAAATTTATATACTCACAACTAGTCCCAAACATCTAGTTATTGAGGAGTTGAATTGAGTAAATTATATATTTCACCTTAGTGGGACAATCACTCTTTGGTAAGATGATTCATATATAGATAATTCATGGATGTGAAATGATTAGTGTTTCTTAATTAAATAAATATATATAACATAAATTTATAATTTTCATGGACATAATTTCATTACCGAACTACTAATAAACCATAAATAATTAATCTCATAATTCAAATAACCAATAAAGGTGGGGTACATTATCACCCCAAAATAGAAAACTTATCATTATGCATTAAAACCTAAATGTACCCTCAATCCTCTTGTTTTCTTCATACATAATAAATCATGAATTAATTCTAGAAAAGATCCATTATAACAAATGGTTTCTCCATGAAATGGTAGAACCCCTAATATCCAATTCCCCAAGAAAAAAGAAATCTTATTATTTAGTTGGTAGACAAGAAAGAAGGGAAAGAGAAAAGAAAATAATAACATATCATCATTACTAAATGATAATCCATTAAGAGAGGATTTATGAGGAATCCACCTTGGATTAGATTAAAGAGCATTAGATTCAAGGTTTTGCATGTAGAAAAAATTTCTATGTTTGTGAAATAACAATAATGTTTGTGTCTAATTTGATCAATTATTTACCAATTGTGCAACACATAAATTTCATGACCAATAAATTTTTTCCATTGAAAATTAGACATAAAATATCTAGAACCATGTGAGAGAATCATTTCTTGGTAAATTTATATTTAATTTATATTTGATCTAAAGTAAGAAATAATTGTATGAGGATCGTTCCTCAATGAAGATAATGATAATTTTAAACCCTTTTAGGATACTTTTGTTTTATATGGAGGAACAAAATTATATATCCCCTATTGGTGATCCACATGTGGTCCTTTTATATATGAATAATAAATGATAGAAAACCATGTGCTATCATGATGCATAAAAAATCTTCTGTTCTTCTTCATGATCACCAAAAAACCCTTTAGTCTTTAAAGGATATCTTTAGTTATTATCATTGTTGAGAGGATTATATAAATATTAATTAAAGAAAAATGCTTTTTGTGTGTTATTATTCATATTTTTTCTTTCTCAATTAACCATACACAATAGATATAATCATATTTCTAATTAGTTAGGGTTTAGGTTATAATATTATTTATTTTTTTACCAGCCCTTAAATAATATAATAAAATATAACTCAAACCAATCAATATAATAATAATATGGTTATTATCTTTATATATTATGCTATTTGGGGAAACGATAAACTTTTTCTTACATTCTTATACATAATTATTTATCAACGAACAAGATCTTGGCCCTCTCAGGCACAATAATATTTATTGAATACCCAATTAAATTGTTAAATAATTATTCTATTCATATATAAATATTCCATGCACAATCCATTGAATATGTATTTATTAAATATTAAATAAATATTTTTTATTGATAAAAATTAATACATTATTCATTGATATTTAGAATAATACTTCTTCAATTATTTAAATTTAAATATAATACAATGAAGATAATATGAAACACTTAGTCTATGACAATATACAATAATATATTATTAGATTCATATGGGATTTCCTAAAGTCCAATATTATTATCTAGAAATGGGTCGAGGCACCCCAGACAATAAACCTAATCTTGAAACGTTTAAACGACATATTAGCACTTATTGTGTAATATAATCACTTTTTCAAAATATCTCTTGAATAAGTTTTCATATATATATCTTAATCCTAGATTTATAACACACATTTCAATGAATATATGTTATAAATAAATTATTATAAAATTTCTATGGAATTTAAGGAGATAATTCTATTTTAAGAAAATTGTAGAGATATCAACTTCTATAAATATGGAAGGTCCAAATCCTTCATCATATTATCTATTAATAACATGTTATTCAAGAAATACTTAACATACACTACTTCTCAAGAAAATTTCACAACATGGTTTTGATCAGAAAATCTATGTTTTCAAGTAATAACATGTGTTAATGATAATCATAAAATATATGGAAGACTACGCATGTTCGTAGATAAAAAATTGTGAGACAAATAAATAAATATATTTTCTATTGATGGGTATGTTTTCTTAATATTCTATCATAGACAATACCAAGTTTTAACATCATAGGATATATTTTCAATCACTTATTAGTACACACACCTGATAATCAAAATGCTATTTTCCCCATCATGGATTGTTATCGCACAAAAAAATTATATATAATAATATCATCATGTAATTTCAATGTTCTCATCATTGTGAGGAACTTCTATGACCATATCAATGTGACAGATACCATATGACATTTTTATGATGAATTCATGTATAACAATTAAAATATGTAACAATATATTATAATTATATTAAAATATTTGAATATATATGTAATTCTGTGTACAAATAATTAGTTCTATAACACCAACTACAAAATGAAGAACCACCCCTTGGTTTCCCAGTCCAAAAGAGAGTGGGGATGGAGTCCTTCAATTCTAATTTCTAAACCCCTTTAAAATACAAATAATAATGAAAAACAAGGAAAAAATATAGGAACAACAATACCCTCTCCACTTAAAACAACAAAAACAATAAAATTAATAATTAGAACATATCTAGGTCATTAGAAGGAAAAATAAAAACCAAAACCCAGAAAACAATTATTATCTATTATTATTAATAATTGAGGTAGAAAAAACAATATAGATATGTAAACATGTTAGTGAAAACAATACCATTATATAATTGATATAAAAATAAAAACACATTTTAGTGAAATTATAAGACAAAAATGAAAGGAAGATAGACGATGCAATGAAAATAAATGTGAATCATCAAACTCCATCCATTAACTATAATTCTCTAATAACATGATAGATTATATACAATAATTGGAGAATAAAATAAATAAAAATATCACCAATTATTATAAAATCTTAATATTATCATCATTTCATTATTGTAAATTATTATAAACGTAAGTCTATACAGTAAAAAACATAGGTATAAAAATTTTAAGAAATGTTATAGTATATTAAAGAAAAAAAATAGAAGGTAGAATCTTTAAAAAATATTAGTAGTGCTGGAGAGTTTCTATCATTTTAGTTAAGCTTAAATAATTCACCAGTACTTATTCCACTACAAGAATAAAATAATCTTCATTAAATTAAATGTTTCGAAGCATTAATTTGAATTAAGAAATCTTAATTATATTCCCAAAACCACAAAATAAAATTTATATCATAGCTATAGATAAAAATTAGTATGAATCGATAAAATTTCATAACAAGATAATATTACATTATTCCACATTATCACATAAAAGTATATTTGAACACATCAGTAAAATATTATCACCCTTAATATATGAATATCATAGATGAATTTTAAAAAACATTCTTAATTTATCAATAATAAACTGGGCGACAACATTAGATCCATTATATATCCCCAAACATTAAAAAACCAGAAAAGGAAGGTCACGGATGTAATAAAAAAAGATCAGTGATTAATGAAAATTCAAAAATATTAAAATATAATATAATATTTAGAGATATTTTAGATAAAATAAGTCATTAGTGGTTTTATAAATATTCAATAATTTTTATAAATCTCGACTCCTTTTTTCTATAGGATTTCAAAGAAATCGAAAATAATATCATATTGATATTCGAGAACAATTTTTGAAATAATTCATTTGATAATTTGAATATATTAAATTGAAATTATTTGCATGCCCGTACATTTTTTTATAAAAATATATTTTGTTTCTCAGTCCAATTATAATCATGTTCAGTGAGACCCAATTTAACACAAAAAATGTTATTCATTTTAACTGTACTTTTAAAAATTACAAGATCCTCTTCCTTATCCACACTTAACTCTTGGTAAGATCCTGAATATGCATACCAGGATAGGGTATGGTAAAAATTTTACTATTTTATTTTTTTCTATTATTAGGAACCTCCCCTAATGATATATTTTGAGAGATAGTTTCTTCCATCACTAATGTAGTATTTAAATAAGGTGAAATAAAGCTAAGAGTATATTTCACCCCGAATTATTATCTATTCATTTAACAAACCAATTATATTTTATAAAACCGTACTAATTTTTGGAAAATAATTTTAAGAAACTATAATCCCATTATAATAATTTCATTTTTAAATTAAAATATTATCAATATGATTATTTGGGAAATTTAAATATCTTTGGGAATTTTTATAGATTCATTGTTAAATAAAAAGGTCATTAAACTATGAAACTAATAATTAAGTTCTCATTTTATTAAAACACATTTTTATCCACATTAAAATTAATAATGAATAATTTTATTACTTAATAAAATTTGAGGTGTTACATATATATTTTTTCATTCAACGATTACATATGATGTGTGTTATGTTAATTTTTGGTTTAAAATAACCAAAGAATAATATTTTCATATATGTGGATCCAATAATTGAATATTTAAATGAATTATTGTATAAATTAGTTAAAAAGAACATAAAATAATTCTATAAGGGTTAAAACATTTTAAATAAAGAATTATTTTATTTAATAAAAAATATTTTTACAATATAGTATCAAAGATAATTTTTGATTTCCATTTTAGAAGTGGGAATGTAACTAATCAAGTTTGAATATAGAAAATTAATTTATATTTGTGGAATTAGATATGGTTGGATTTCATTTATCATTTTCATTGGTTATAAAATATATTTTTTATAATTTAAAAGATTATTGGACAACTATTAAATAAATTAGTAAAAAAAAATTTTATATATTCTAAAATTCAAAATTTAATTTGGAAAAGTATTTTTTATGTCCCATGCCAAAAGTATTTCAATGTATATTTATATTTTATTTGAAATTCCATATTTAAAAACATTATATTTGAGACATTTTAAATGAAATAATTCATATGGAAAAGAATATATGTGATATTATTGTTGGTATACAACATTGAATTCATTAAAAGAAAATAATAAATCAATACAATACTAAACATGGATCATCTGGGAATAATAGAACACATGGAAAGAAAAGTAAAAAATATCACTAAATTTACTTTGTAAAATATCTTAGGAATTATGTAAAATAGACAACATAGAATTTAGATATTTATTTTATTAATAGTGAATTTAAAAATCTATATTATTCCAATGTAATGAAAAATTTTTACAGTGAAAGATAAAATGATAATGGTTTAAAATATATGTATTTTAATATTTTTATGGTTGATTTTATTATCTGGGATCTTTGTTCTGACCTATTAAGCATGGCATGACACATAATCATAATATTATTTTATTCCATTAACTCTATTTTTAGTGAATTGACTGATAATGTGAAATTACCTCTCTTACATGGATAATTTTTAATAACATGGTGGAAGATTGAGATGTATTTCAAAAATTATTTATTTTATATTAGGATTCACATAAATTTTAATTTGGTCCAATATTTACAAATGTGTGGTGTAATTTTATTAAGTTTGATTTATCATGTATAACGTCAAATGATGATCTTAAAAATCTATTGGCCCCAATTATCCCATCGAGACCCAACCTAGGATCAAAATATGGCCAAATGAACCTCCCTTATATATAATTCAATTTTACTTCTGTTAGTGACAAAAACTAAAAGGTAACACATATAATTTAGGGAAAATTATCTAATAAATATTCAGTAAAAACAGTAATTCTTGCCACATGAACAACAAAAAAACATATTGTAAACATAGAATTTATATATATATAATATAACATTCCTAAATTTGGTAACATAAACCCACACCAAAATAATTCTAAAAATTTTATATAATATACATCAAATTCAAATGGAAAAGAAATCTAATAAAGGATCAAGCATAATATATTATTTTGTATTAAAATATAAAGACTCCCCAAGAGTGATCTATGGATATCATCACGCGAACAACCATACATATGAAAATATGAACTATATAACCTCCATGTAAACTTAAAAACTATCTAATGTATTCATAACCATGATTATGTTATAAATCAAGTAGGGGAATTTCATTATATATAGGGACAAAATAGGGAATTCAAAGCAGTTTACATAAAAATTGAAGAACAAGTCTACATAATAACAATATAATAAAATAATGAAATATAGTCATTAATACACTACTCAATATATCACATGAGTATCATAGAGTAGGAATATATTATAATACAATTTCAAATTATAAAATTCATAAAAAAAAATCCTTCGAGGAAAGATCATTCTAAGATGACCTGATCATAACATGAAGGATTATTATATCAATAACCATTATTGTCTTTTAAAACTCAATATAAATTACTCATCAAAAAACCAAATGTTTGGAGTCTTTAAATATTAGATACATAAAAAAATATTTAAACAAATGAAATATCCCCCAAATATCCTCCAAACATGATTCCATTCTTGACACATCAAATATAATACTCATTTTCATTACGTGGGGAACAACACCATAATAAAATGATAAGCTCAGATTCTTAGTAAGATTAAAACATAACAAATAAAAGTAGATTCTATATATATGAACATAAATAATATTATAAGTGGTTGTAATATGAGCATGTAGTTATGTGAACATAATCATTAAATCATAATAAATGTAGTAAGAACAATCGATCATAAAATGACTAAAAAATTAAGCTAAAAAAAATAATTGGTATATAATTGGGCATTGAAATTAGGCATTTTTATAAGAATAAAAAATCATATCTTACACAAAGGCTCGCTCTCTGGACCAACATCACGGAGTAGACACAGATATCCTATAACATATTGAACTGAGATAACCTCTCAGATTCCATAAAAAACATATCATGGAATATAAATATTTGCCTAATGAATTGGAAAACTATATAATTTCAGGAAGTCCCAAAAAATAATTATAAACTATACACATGTGTTACTTGTGAACATTAAATCCTAAAAGATTCATTATATTGTAATTTACCAATGAGATTTAAATGGTTTTTTAACAATCATCTTAATATATAGAAATAAATTCTTGGTATAAAAATTATTTTGATTTCATGATATTTAATCCAAAATTAAATGTAAGAAATAATTAAGTATATTGACATATATTGAAATCATCTTATAATATCATTATAAAAATTTAAAAAGAGAATAAATTTGTCTTAAAATTTGACAGTTTTATTTAATATAATATTTTATAAATAAATGGTTTTATAAATAGATTTATAAATTTTAAAATTTACTAAAAACAAACATGAAAATATTTGAGGGAATATATTTAGTGAATACTAAACAAGATCATGGGATAAAGAAATAAAATTAAAACCATTATTGAGGAGAGATGAATTAATTCAATTCACGCATTTGTTAAATAATTCTAAAACATTTTATTGATACCATAAAAATCATATAATTTTATATAAGTATTGATAATACATCCTTGACAAAAATAGATAAAATAGACCTAGATATAAAATATTCCAACCAAAAATAATATTTAAATAAAATTCTCTATATGAATAAAATTTTCGAAAATTTATGAATCAATGAGAGTGGAAATGATAAGAAGACTTGTAAATATACAACATAAGTATATGATAATAAATGTTGGGAACTATATGAAATTTCAAAAAAAATCCTTATGGAAACACAAAAATTTGTAATCTCAAGTAAGAAGAAATATTTTAAAATAATCCATAATGAATTTGAAATTATTTTAATCAAAATATATTGAATGAGATAACATGAGATGTAACTTTAAATCCAATTAATTTTAAGACAATTAGGATATGATACATCCATATAAAATTATTTATATCATAAAAAATGTAATATCTCTTTACCGTCTTTCATATACTTCTTGACCTCTGTTTTTATTTTACTTTGATTAGGGATTGTCTTGGATTATTTTAAGTGATGTTTAAAAATATGTATAATCCCATGGAGATACTCATGATTGGTGCATTGTTAGGGAAACCCATTGAATTTAGATAAGAAAATGGTTGACCTTGTTGAGTGGGTTTGGATGGTGGTGTCTGGTTGGTGCATGGTTGGTTCAAACCATGCAGCCACCACTCCAAAATGTAAACCCTTACAATGTCAGGGCTTTCATGGATGGACCAGGGTTAAATTAATCATGCATTGATATCATTCATCCCATACATACATCTACTATGGGTACACGGTTCCAAAACATCGTTACTATTGACCATGTATCCCAAGAAGATAATTATTCTAGGGATTTTTACACCACTGAAAACATAATTAAAAATCCCACGATCACATTTAAAAAAACCTAGCACCCCCCCCCATTCGATACTAATTAGTGTATTATTTTTGAGGTACTCAAAAGGATTAATTGGGTCTCTAAGGATAATTTCTTATAAATCAAAGTACTGATGGTTGATTTTACCCATTCCAGGTAAGTGGATATCCAATCAATTTGTTTTTACTAATATTTTATTATCTCTATCCAAGAGAATGATTGATCATCACATTATTTCTGGATTTAATTTAAATTTTGAAGGATTATGATTTTGGATTGGATTTGTTGATGCTCAATTCCTTTGTTCTTTGTTGGTGGATCTCAATGTGGGTGTTGTATTGATTTGATCTCATGATTGAAGGTATTTTGTTCCATAAGGAATTACCCTAAAATTGAAACCCTAATTACATGATTAATTTGAAAGGAGTTTCTAATATGATTGAATACTCAAATTTGAGATGAAATTATTTTTATTTAAAAATGGAATGACATTTAGAAAACCCACCAAATTTATTGAAATTTAAATTATTGGTTGGATTATGTGATAAATGATGGATTGAGTTGAAAGTGTATTTGATGATATGGTTGAACATTAAAACATGAGAAAATTAAAATAAATTAATGATGATTTGTAAGGGAATGAATTTCATGAAATCCCATATTGTGGATTTAAAATGGAAAGATTTGTTGGAAACTAAATTTGTAAAATTGAACTATGAATGGTGAAATGATTAGAAATGATATATTTTTTCATGATTTATTGATTTTTTTTTGAACACATGTGAGCCTGGGTAGTTAGTGGGTGATTTGGACAAGCTTGTTAGGGCTCTGACTTCGTAAATATTTATTAAAAATGACTACACTAACTCAAACAATTTTGGAATGATTTCTCATGACGGGTCTTTTGATGGGGTGTTGATTTCGGAGTGCACACCTACCATGATCTGTGATAATGATTGAGTGTGGCATGACCCTATTTAATTAAATAAACATACCATATGGATATTTAACATTTTGTTTTTAATTGATTTTTTATATGATAATACATGTCATTGATTAAATTACTATTTTACTTATTACAATATATTTATTAAAATGATACTATATAATATTCTTATATAATCATGTTTTTATATATCTACGATCTTTTTTTGTTGAAAGTAGGTTTTCCAAAAAAAATATAAATGTCATTTCATTCCTTGTTTTTATTTAAATTGAAAGTAAAGGATTTTTATCATTATATTTCTTCTTATGGAACACTTGGGGAGACAATTCTGGGATATATTTATCACACCCTATATTTACCTTTAGGTGTTTGTAGATTTTCTATTTTTAGGTCTAAAATATTGGAAATCACTACTTAGAGGTTGTGTTGATTTTTGATCTTGTGGAATCTGGAGTGATGGAGATTACTATTGGAGATTAGATAAATATATTACATTGTATATATAATTTTTTATCAAAATAGATGGTGTGTCCTTATTGTTGTACTATTTTGGGTGTTGTTTTACCTTTTTCGGTACTTTATCCATGATGAGTGTTTTAATATCAACTTGTATCACATATCTTATACTTCTTTGAAAAAATAATTCCTTATCTATTCTTTTATGATTTCTTGGCCCAATCAGAAACACATGGTGATTGAGAACACCATTTATTCCATGATAGGGTTAGCTTATGTATTAGTGTAGTGGGATATCTAGGCTATCTTGTGACAAATTGGTATCTAAGGTATAGTTTTTGCATCTATATATTTTGTAGGTAGATAGTTTGGTCGTACCGGTGTATTTGAGGTAGGATTACAAGAATTATAAGGCAGATACAAGTGAGTACCTAGCTAGCCCTCATTAAAATCAGACCGAGGTCACTACAGGTGATTGGGAAAAGCTTCTATGAGGAATGACTGATATGATTATAATCTTTCCCTGATTTACCAAAGTGCTTCTATATCCTTGTAAATCATGACATTGTTGATGATATGTTTATCTTTATTGATGTTTCATGATGTTTCAGATATTGTGTCGAAACACGCCTCAAGGGATTCATTTAAATAGGCCCGTAAATGTATTTTTGGTGAACCATAGAAATTGAATTTTCTAGTAGACCAAAATCTTGTTGAGATAGTCTTGTGTGTTTCCCAATATTTGGGATATACACATTTTCACATTATCATTTAGTATCATGAATTGAAACATTGATCGTATGAATCTCATAATTGTTTTTAATAGATTCTTCACCAGAATCCATAAGGTTTCCAAGGCTATAAAGATCCTCAAGAAGAGGAGGGTTGGTTCAAAAATATTGAACTTGATTTGGAGTTATAGGAAATTTTTAATTCTTATAAAGTTAATTGTTATAAATTCAATATTGAAGTTCCTAGTAGAAGACGGTGGGATATGATTGTGACACTAATTAAATCGGAGGGATCAGAGTGTATGGACTTTAGTGTTCATTTCACAGATGCGTTTAATCTAGAATCCATTTTCATTAAAAAAATATTTGGATTTTCCCAGCCTCTAAAAAGTTGATAAGACAATGACATTGTATTCAAAACATTTCACTAAGCTTGTATAGTTCTCACCAGAGGTGGTGAAAAATGATAAAGTGAAGGATTAATGATTTGAGATGGAACTTTAGTTATATATTCAATCTCATGTATTTATGAAATAACTCACCTCATATACTGAAATAATAGATAATGAATTTATTGTTGATCATGACTTGGATGGTAAATTATAGTTGATGAAAAATACTTTACATCCTAATAGAATTTATATCAGTTACATTAAAGGATAGAGAAATCATAATGACCCACAAAGTTGATCTTGATAGCATTTATTATCCTAACCTCCTAATGTGTTTGTAAAAAGCCTTTGACTTTCTTCAAGTGTGGAAAGGTTCATAATTTTAAATGGATAACGACTTCTTTATTTGAAAATGGTGCACCTAACTCCTTTTTATCGACTCGTATTATTATCTTGATAAATACTCCTACAAGGATTTTTTCTTCTATGATGGATATTAATATACTCCTCAAATCCAAGAAAGAGTAGGGTATTTTTTCTCCATCTTTTTTATTCTTTCTATCAAAGTGTGAGATTAACTAGAATTTTTTTCTTCATTAAATGATTTTTCAAGACATGGTGAGAAAATATTTGATTGGTGGTCTCCATCTAGTTATCATCATGTTTCCTCAAGTTTTTTCATTTGATTTATTTGGATTTCCAGTGGTAATAGAGGTCACGATTTCTATTTATTTGGTACCTAGTACTCATCCGGTGTCTATTACATCTTACCTCATGGATCCAGCCCAACTGGAGGCATTGAAAACTTATTTTTATAGTCTCATAAGGAATGGATTTATACGTGTGATTATGTCACCTTGGGTGGTACTTGTACTCTTTGTAAAGACATAATAGGGGCCCATATTCCTACATGTTTATTAACTAAAACTAAATAGATTAATGGAAAATAAAAAATATTCTTTTCTATGGATTAATTATTATTTGACTGGATGAAAGGGTATAATTGTTTTTTGACCATTGATAATTGATCTTGTTATAACCTATTGGGAATTAATGAATCTGACATTAAGAACACTGCCTTCATGATAAAGTAAAACCCTTATGATTATATTTCATTATTATTTGGTTTGAACAATTCTCTTGTAGTGTTTATATATTTGATGAAAAGTATATTCCATGAGTATCTTAACTCATTCATGGTAGTCTTCATGGATTATATCTTGGTTTACACGAAAACGGGTGATGACCATATGCGTCATCAAAGATTTGTTATACAAGTTTTGGGAAATCACATACATTAAAAAAATCTTTTGAAATGTGATTTTTGGATTAGAGATGTAAATTATATTATATGATGGGAACAACTACATAATATTTTCAAGACATTGAGCTTCATGGGATTTTAATGTATTACCAAAAGATTGTTAAAGATTTCTTCATGCTAGCTTCTCCGATCACTGCACTCGCTCAAAAAGAAGTGAAATTCATTTGGGATATACAATTTCATAATTATTTTTGATGATTTGAAATTTATTTTAGAATCCCTTTCATTATAGATACATTAATGGGTTGTGTTCAGCTATGTGATCTTTTATGATATATTATTTTTTTGTATAAGTTCTTATACATGGTGATCACATAAGAGACTATCGTTCCAAATAACTTATGGCAAATGAACATAATTATCCAACTGATGATCATGAGTTCATAACCGTGATGGATGGTCCTAATAGTAGGAAACATTGCCTATTCATTGAAATGTTTTCCATCTATTCGGACCATAAAATATTGTGTTACAAGTTCTCTTAAAATGATATAACTCTATGATAGGGGAACTGTTAGGAGAAATTTTTTTATTTTAATTTAGAAATTTACTTCTTCATGGTATGGGTAATTCCATTTTTAATGAACAGAGTAGAAAACATCTGACCTAGGACATGATAGATTCATCATAAGAGTGGAATCTGGTGGCTCTCTATGCATACTTTAATTTGAGAGTTTGGGAGGATGGAACCAACATTATTATGGAATGTGTTTAGTTGACCTCTACTCTTCTTAGGATGATTCTTTGGAATAAATTTCATTATGTTTAATTATATTGAATTTTGGACTCCCTTTATATTGGGGAGACCCTCAGTAAGTGGATTCACTATTTTTAGGGTATCCTATGATTTCAGAACTAGTTCATTATATCCTTTCTTAGGAGGAAGGGAGTGATGGGGGATTACCATAATTCCCCATGGGAAGTTAACCCTATTACTAGAAAGAAGTTATATGATATGCATTGGTGATTCTGGTTTTCAGGTGTGATACAAGATTTCATTGAATTGTTTTCTCACTATTATACCATCCCATAGGTCAATGCTGAGAACCAGAGACCTTTAGTTTTTTTCAGATGATTCCAGTGCAAAAATAGAAGTTCTATGATATTTTGATGGACTTTTTTCTTTGGATTACATGTACTCAACTAGTAAATAATATAATTTCAGTTGAGAAAATATAGCTCACCTATATGACTTATTTTTTAAAAATTTGAGAAACAACCAAATTTGATGTTTTTGAAATTCTCTCTATGAAATAGATTTTTTGTTTCCATGGAATTCCTTATATTATAGTCTGTTATAGGGATTACCATATTAATTCTCATTTCTAGAAGGAGATACTAGTGATAATTTTATTTTAGGGACATTTTATCATGGAATTTCATCCATATTAAAATGGCCAAACCTGATAAATGATACAGATTATTGAGGAAAAGTTTCACTATTTCGTTATTTACCATGGTGTATATCGGTATGTTCATTTGGGACTGGATGATTTCACCTATAAAAATAGTTTTAAAATTCAATCCTTTGGATTCCTTTTATAGTCATCCTCCTAAATCTCCATTGTGTTGGTCAAAGACTGGGGAATCTTCATTTTTCAGACAATGTTTGGTTTAAGTGGTGACGATGAAGATTAATTTGATTCATCAAGGAATATTTATGGCAAAGAGTTTGTATAAATATTATGTTACTCTTCATCAACAATAATTAGTTTTTTTCATTAGTGAATGGGTTTTTTAATGTTTCACCTTGGTGGGGTCGCCAGCATATTGGAAAATAGGGAAATCTTTTGTCAAGGTTTGCGGGTACTTTAGTGATTTATGTGCAATTGGGTAAACTGGGTTACTATTTAAAACATTCAAAGTAGTTTATATTGATCCATAATTTATTTCATGTATTCTAGATTAGGATATATCCTTAAAGAAATACTGATGTCATTAGCTCGGATGATCATGATGTTGATCCTAATTTATTCAAGACCAAACAACTTTTTGGGATTGTTGATTCGGAGACGAAGGTTATATATTGAAAGTTGATACCTTTGGTCCATGTGTTGTGGAATCAAGATTCTAATTCATGTGATATTTGGGATAGTGAGGAACTAATGAAGGATTAATGGAAAATCTCAATGATATTGGTTTTTTGTTATACTTATTAGGATAGAAAGTGTTAACGATTGGGAGGATACAATATCTTGTTAACAAATTTCATATACTAATTGTCACTTGTTTTGACTGTAAATTATTTGGGAATTGTCTCAGTGTTTTCAGGTGATGTTTGAAATTTTTTGGAAGCCTATGGGGGTGTGTATGGTTTGTTCATGGTTAAGGAAAACCTACAGACTGGCCTTGTAAACCATGTTCCTTGTTAAATGGGTTTGGACAGTGGGGGAAATTTTTCCAAACCCTGTGTCCATGACTCCAAACTATTCACCATTGGATTGTGAGGGTTTCCATGGTTGGCGCATGCTTAAACTAAATATGGATTGAAACTACGAACCCCATCTAGAAGTCCAGTAAGGGCACATGGTTAGGGAATATGGTCACCACTAACCATATGGCCCATGTACCAAACTATGTGCACGCAATTTTCACCCCCACACCTAAATTAATTAAAAATATCATGACCCCCATTTAATACACCTAACAGCAAACATACAACCCAAATCAATTTCATTTTAACAATTTAGGCTCTAAAGAGGATTCTTTGGCTCTCTAAACAACTTTTAGTTTTAATAAAATTGTTGATTGATGATCTATTCCCTTTCTGGTAAGTGGATATCTTGTCACTTAGTTTCTCATAGTCTTACCTTCTCTCCACCGAGGAGAGTTATAGATCAAAATCATACTGATGTATCAAATATCTATTTTGATGAATTTGGATTCTAGGTATGACTAATTGATCTTATGACCCCTCATTTTTCATTAACAGATCTTGTTGTGGGTGTTGTGTTGATTTGAATTGTGATTAAATGTTGGTAGTTTCATAGGTATTTAACCAAAAATCAGAACACTAACTAATTTATTAATTTTAATTTATTATTCATTTGATTTAAAATCCGAAATTGGAGATGATTATTTCTTTGATTTAAAAAGGGGAAAAAATTGTGACCCCCACCCAATTTCAATTGAACTGAAATTTTTGGGTGGACTTTGAGGGAAATTATGGCTTGAATTGAATATTGAATTTATTAAATGATTGACCATTGATTATTGATGAGTTTGGATTAAATTGAATAATAATTGAGAAATACATGAAATTTATGAAGAAATATTTTTTTTCAGAATGAAAAATAATTTAAAAAGTTAATTTGGAAATTTAACTATGAATTGTGAAATTATTTGAAAGGGTTGATTTTTACAAGATTAATTGATTGATTGTTCAATTACATCTAAGTATGGGTAGTTAGTGGGTGTTTATGATATGAATTCTAGGTCTCTAACTCCCTAGAAATGGATTGAAAATGATAACACTAACTAATCCATGTTTTTAATGATTTCAAGTGATGGGTCCCTTCATTTGGTGTTTATTTGAGTGTTTTACCAACTTTATTCCATGATAAGTATTGGTAAGTGTGAGGATCCAATTTTTAAAAACTAAAATACCATAGGGATAATTAGCATGGTGGTATAATTTTAAGTTTTCAATTGATTATTCAATCCATTAACTTTAGAATTGTTTTATTCATACCAATTTATTTATATAAATACTTTGATATAAAATTGTTATTGATTTTTTTGATATTTCTTCTATATTTTATATTTGAATGATTTTTTTTTGAAATATTTCAATGTCATTTCTTGTATTTTTATATTTAAATTGAAAGAAAAAATGGTTTATTATTTTGGTATTGATTATGGAACACTTGGTGAGAACCTATTGTGTTGTTTAACTCACACATTATATTTACCTTTGGGATATTTTATATTGTCTTTTTTCTAGATGAGAAATGGTATATAACTACTTTGAGGTAGTTAACATTCTTGTTCCTTGGGACCTGAAGTGATGGTGGTAACCAGTGGAGATGTAATCCACATATTAAATGGGATTTCAATGATTTTAACTTTTTAGTTGTTATTTCAATGATGTATTATTGTTTTGGGTATATATTTACCTATCTTTTCAAGTAATTTATCCTTTAGGAGTGTTTACATACCATATTTTATAATTTATCTTTGTTTTTTTCAAGGAAACATCATGCCCCCTTTGTTCATGTATGTTGTCTGGGGCTTATCTCTAACCTATTTTGATCAGGTGTGCCCTTTGGTCCATGTTAGGGCTAGATATGTTTTTAGTGTACCAGGGTATATTGATATTTTCATGACTTAAAATAACATTGGTTTTTACCTTTTAATATATCACAAGGAATGATAATTGCAATGTTAATCCCTTACCATTATTATTGAATAACATGAAGGTGCATTAGTCTCATATATAATAAAAATATCCATTATAATCACATATTTAAGGACATTAATCAAAAATATTACATATTAAAATATTTATTTATAATCATTTATTACACATACATTGGTAAATTATTTTTTATTTTTTTCATCAAATATTTGTGATTTTTATTATTTTGTATAAGTTCCATAATGGTGTTGTTGTTCATAATTAGATGAAGAAATGTTAATAATTACATGTTTTGTTAAGGTACTGGGGTAATTTTGTTGATGTAATGACAGTGATAATACATCATTAAAATTCTTAACGGAATTTATAAATGGTGGAGATAAAAAATTAACCGAAAAAGATCGATAAGATCCATATACTTACATTGATGAATTTTCCCCTTCTAGATATGGGTCTGTTCATAATAAAGGATTTAGGCCTCCTTCATTGGACTAGAAACTAAAAAATGGAAAAAAATAATTTATGAGATGTATTTTTGGGAGGTTATTAAATACAAATCCAAAGGAATATTTTAGTTAAATTGGGAGGGTAGGGGACCTTATATATGTGAGTCTGAGTATCTTTTTAAAGAACATTCATTTTTTATCGAATAAATATTTTCATTTTAGAATTAAAGTGGATAAAACAGGAAAAATAATTCGTATTGGTCATGAATACCATAATCTAGAAAATTTAGAGAATGTTTTAGAGATATTTTAGTCATTTATACCTTAATTTAACCCCCCTTTACCTCAATTCACATATACTGTGGGAATTCAATTTTTTTCTCGTTACTTTTTTTTCAAAAATGAAGATCAATCCACTTACATAATATCGATTCTATGATTTAAAAAATTTATTTTATTTTACTAAATTTAATTTCTAAAATTTCGTAAAAATTATTTTAAATCCAAAATGAAAAACACATAATTTTTTTAGAAAAATATATTTTAAGCATAAAAGTAACATTATTTTTTACTTAATATGTAATAATAATTAAATGAATTATAATTTATTTCTATATATATATAAGAAATATGAATCATTAAATTTCATACTTAAAATATGATAAAATTATCTTCTAAATTAAATCACATAGTATAATAAAATCATTTAAATAAAACATTTTTTGTTGACCATGAATCCTTAATTTTTTTATTTATATAACTCCATTGTAATTTATTAGGTTATATTTACTTATTTTTTTTAACAATTCCATGATTTATTTCAATAAAATTTATCATAATTAATATTTTAAAATAATTAATTTAATTTAAGACACATTATGTACCAAAAAAATAATATAGAATAATATCTATTTTAAAGAATGAATTTGTATATTTTTAATTTATTGAAATAATATTTATTTTCCATGTGTTAAATATAAAATATTTTATGTATAACAAATTATTTACATGTAACTATAAAAAACTCAATATACCTTTTATATACAAGCATACGCCACAACCATAAATTCAATAACCATATATCAAACAATGATATATCTAATGACCATATATTCTATATCCATGTATATAATGGTCATATTACATACATATACATTAAAGTACATTTTCTCTATGATTAATTCATATAATTTATTTATTTAAATCTTTTAATTTCTATAATATTTCTAATATTTTACCTTTTTTATGATTATAATCTTCAGTATGAACATTAATTAAATCGATAGGATAATGATTTCATGTTCATTGTATTTTTATTTAGTTATGATTTTAATCCTATTTCAAATTTCAAAATGATTTTTTCTATTTCATTATCATTATGTATTAACAATTATATTTTTAAATATTTTTAAAAAATAACTACTCTGTTGGATATTGTTTGAAATTGCACGTATGACAAGCTATTCGTCATATTTAAGGAATAAAAATGTAGTTTGTTACATTATACCTACCTAAAAATATTCACCAATTAAATTTAATTTATATGGCCTAAATAAGAGATTTTACTTTTTTTTCATTACGTATTAAGTTCCCACATCACTTCTACAAACATAGTAATTATCTAGAGAACTATAGTAAACTTAGTCAACTGGTTTCTAATAACATTGTATCTATGATCCAAGAACTCTACTAGTTATTCCTCACAATAGTGATCATGTTACCAATTTAAAACATATTATTTCAATACATGTGATGGATTGAGTATTTACTCACAAAAATGATAAAAAAAAATAAAAAAATATACACTTCTTAATTTTTTGTGGAAGCACAGATCAATAAGCTATTGTTCCAACATGATCAGGGATCTTGAAGTGTCTGATGTATTTGGATCTCCGATTTCCATTATTACAAAATCTCATACTACATCTCTATGTTTATATTAAATTAAATACCTTATATCCCACTTAAAACTAAAAATTTCACTAATGATTACAACTAATTATCTTTTGTATAATTTTTTATGCTTTTGTATGATACTGAATAGTTTTATTCATATGTGATATTTCATGATTAAGATCTACTCCTAGTAAATTCATCCTTAAAACATCATCATAATAATATAGATTCATGAACCTCTTCATATTAATATCCCTATTTTGTTCCATTTTAATTCTATATTGGAAACTGATACTCAATGAAAACACTGAAGAGAAATATGATGGTTCTTAAAAATGTGGAAATTTATTGAATATGATCTTTCAATATTTATAAAATATTAATTGGAACACTAAAATTTACCATAAATTTTGGGGTGATATTTTTTTCAAATATAATCCCTATATATAATGAATTTTGAAGACAACTTTAGAAAACTGAGGTAAACATTGAAACTATATCTGATACAATAGAAAGTGGAAATCCATGTTTACTTTAAAATTATTTTATGCATAACTTGGAAAGTTGGTTGATTGAGAAGTCACATCAAATAGAATTTCACTATTAAAACATTATAAGTTGATCATTGATCAATCTTATATTTATTGAATATTTTATTGATAATAAATCTTATATATTCCTAAAATTTGTTTAATTGTTTTCATTTATGAAATATTTGAGATTAGATGATGCATTTTGAAATTTCATGAAAATTCTCATATTACCCATTAAAATTCACTGTATAATTTTTTATATAAAAATTTATATAAGTGTTATTTTAACTTATATTCTTGTAAATATATTCCAAACTTAATGGGATACACCATTCATTCAGGACATTGGAGTTTAATCATGCATTTTATGGTTGTAAATATTTCATGATGTCAAAGATTGGATGGACCCACATGTTTGGACACCAAATCATTATTTCGGCCATATATTCCATATATAGGATTTTATAATGCCAAAATTTCAAGAGGAGATCAGGGAACCAATTCCTCACATTTCAACCTGCTGAAAGGATAGATGAATCTCGCGTTTTAAGGATAAAATGGTGGTTTACGTTGGATAAAAATATTTGGACGCATTTCCCCATTCAAACTTGAAACTACTTGTAACCTATCATCACATCAACTCTATAAATATGTATTTTTTGACATTTGGATGGATTGGGACGTGAATTATAATGTTTATGGAAGATGAGAAGTAGATCCACTCGAATTCTCTAACCATTTCATCATGGGTATCTCTTGAAGCAAGGATCCCTTCGAAAAATCCTTCATCTTCTTCTTGTTGTAATAATTTTGTTTTCATAATAATCTCTTTAGTTCTTATTTATTTTCTCCAATTTTACTCTATTTTGTTCAATTCTCTTGTTCATAAATATTCCTATTTGTACAAGAATTGAATATTATAACTGTGATTTGGTTATACCCGAAAGAAAAACATTTCTTCGATGACTACATCGCCCATGGAAGAGTATTTTTTTAGTAATCGATCAACCTCTTACCTTCTTCCTTAATTTATTTTATATCAATGAGATACGGTAATTCATTTAATATGATATTTTAATTGATGTTTTAGTTTTAATGAAACTATGAATGAAATTGAAAAATTAACACAAAAAACGTTAGGTCGAGTATTGTGTGAATTCTGAGAGCGTGATCTTCGGTGGTAATACAAGACCACATAGGATCAATTTGTAGATTTAAAAGTATCATTAAAGTCAATTGATCCTCATTTATTTAGTATAAATATGCACTAATTAACCACTAACCATAAGCTAGACCTAGAACATTTGTCAATGCATAGTCATGTGATTTAATGCTACAAGGCTAGCCTAGGGTTTAATTAATATCATCATAGTGGTTCAGTTAATTCTCCCAGGGTTTGGGGGTTAACAAATTAAGGGATCATAATAAGTGGATATTGATTAAAATTATAATGATAAATAATTAAATTAATAAGTAAATTTATATCAATTAACCCTTTTAAAATATTTTCTAAAAACATCTTATTGTTGTTTCTTTTAAATTGAAATTCATTTCAAAAACAAAAACAAAAACATTAAATCTTCTTCCAGTATATTTAATCTAGTTTTATAAACAATAAAAAACCACACATCCTTTCACATAGTGTTTTTATGTTATTTTATTTTATTTTTAAGATAAATTTAATTTGTTGTTTGAAATTACTTCCTCATTTGAGTGACAACTTTGGTCAGCCACTCAACAACACCTAAATAACCCAAAACCGAACATCATTTGAAAGCACCCACGATAGTTCCTTTCAAATTATCATAGTTTCTATGGAGGAAATTAATTATATCAACCAATTATATTTATTTATTTTATTTTAAATTTTATTCTCTTATTATCTTCTTTGTACCTTCTTTACCCAATTTTAATTATTTATCTTTGTTTATTTTCTTCTACTAAATTTTAGACCATCAACTAAAAATTAGCATTTTTAATATGGTACACTTTATTTATTTTTTTACTTTTATACAATTTATGAGATGAACAAATCCCTCGGATATTTTATATATTTAACCTAAGATTGACCAAATCCTTTGGGCTTAAATTGGACATTGTTAGTCTACAGAAGATTCAACATTAAACTATTTTGAAAATTCCTCCATTCCGGGAACACTGAAATTGAAACACTTCAATATGAAACCTAAAACACTATCCAATGGATAAAAATAATGGAAATGAACTTAATATAACCATTTTAAAAAAAATCACTTGATATTAACTTTCTACAAAACTTGATTTCATACCCAAATCTTGAATCGGACTTTGAACTGAAATATATATTAATTCAACTTCTTCTAAAATTTTAATGAATTATCTGGTGAGGATCCAATAAACAATTTAAAATAATTTAATGTGGTTTTCTCAACCCTTAAACCAAGAAATTTCTCTTTATATCAAATAAAACTAAGAGCATTCACATTTTCACTTGATGGAGCTACAAAGGATTAGATGTATTATTTACAACCTAAAGATGTAACATATTGGAATGATTTGAAAGTTACTTTGTTGCAAATATTTTTTCCATAATCAAGGACCACTTCTATCTATAAGGATATCTCCAGGATCAAGAAATCACAATAGGAGTCAATGTATGAGTACTGGGAACGGTTGAAGATATTGTGTGCAAGCTATCCACTTCACCAAATCAGTGAGAAACTCCTCATCCAATACATAAAAAAAGGAATAATGCCTATAGAGATGAGTAGAGTGGATGCGGCAGCTGGAGGAGTATTGGTGGAAAACAATACAATAATTGCATGTGAATTTATTAAAATGATGGCCCAAAACTCCAAACAATTTTTTGATTGAGGTACACCAAATGTCTGGGGAGTACATCATGTAAGTCCTCATTCTCGTGAAATTCTTTTAATTTATAAAACGTTTGAAGAATTTAACCGTATTATGAGATATATTTCTTTGGATCAATAGGCATCACAACCCTCTCTTTCTAGGCCTTATGGTTTTTTCACTAAAAAAGATCACCCAACTGACTGTTACCCCCAATTGCAAGAGAAAGAGGATTGGGTTGTCTTATTTATGGGGAGACAATATCAGTTGGAACAATAGCCACAAACCCAAATGAAGTTTGATTCCTTTTCACCAGCATGAAACCATGGGTGGAATTATCCCTTGGACATGAGGTATCCCTCCAGATAATAATAAAGGTCACCCTTTAAACAAAACATCCAGTAGCCTCTACAAAACCAACAGGGTTTCCAACATCCTTAGAGATGATTTTAAGCTCAAACATCAACAAGTAAACTTCATGGGAATCCCCAAACTACGGTAGATTCTAACACATATGACATTTTGAAAAAAAAAATTCAAAATCAACCTAATTAGGTGAAGATTAAAGGTTTAAAGTTTAGGTAGTTGAAAAAAAAATGATCCAGATTTCCAATGCCCTCAATGAAGTGGTAAGTATAAAAAATAGAAATTTTCCATCCCAGCCTACACCAAAAGGGGAATGTCAGTGTTATCACATTGAGAAGTAGGAAGAAAAAAACTGATACATCTACACCAATTCATCCACCAGGATTCAACACAACTCTGGAGAATTACATTTCAAAACTAGCTGATGAGATACCTAAGGAGAAAGATAAAGGTAAGAAAAATTTAAAGATGTTCCTCTGAAACCCCTTCAATTTCTAAATAGAGTTCATCAAACAAAAAATATGGCTGATGAGGAAATGTAAAATATCAGTTTTGGACACATTCAAGGTTGGGGAGATCAACATCCCATCACTTCAATCCATTAAACAATTCCCAAGTTATGGAAATTCTTAAAAAAACATTTTACCAATCGCCAAAGGCTCAAAGGAAATGAGAGGATCAATCATGTATAGAATGTGTCAAAACTCATTACACCGACTCAAGAAATTCCATCATAGTGCAAGGATCTAGATACATTCACCATACCATGCACCATAGGGGAGTTAAACTTTTCTGATGCTTTATGTGATTTATGAGATTCTATAAATGTGAAGAATCACTTTAGAAACTATTATTTATTGGTTGGTGAGTTGAAACCCATGATATTAATGGTGCTGCTGGAAGATATATCTATGACATATCTAATGGGAGTTTTTGGGGATGTAATTTTTCTAGTAAGAGACATGATCTAAACAGCATATTTCTACATTATTAACATGGAGGATGATTAGTTATGTTCTCATGATCCCATTATATTTGGTATAACCATCCTCAAAACTGCAACAACTGTCATAAATATCAATTATGGTGGACTTTCTAGGGAGTCTGGAGATGAATTTTGGATATTTAATATCATTGAATCCAGGAAGTACCCCAAAGAATATAATTATTCTTTTTTTATCTCCCATGTTTAACCACCAAGTAAAAACCTCATTGATTTTGATTTTTTTTTATGTTGAGGGATATTATGAGTATTGGTTATAGTTTTATGTCTTTGAAAACATCCACACAAGTTTTTATTACACAATGTTCTATTGGATTTTATTTTGAAGTAGGTTCATATACTAATATTGATCATTTTAATACTGATTAGGAATTGACTATCTATTATGCTGATGGATTTGATGTTTTATTCTTTTATTAAGAAGATATCTATTCAGATACTGATCCTCTTGGTGCACATATTTTAGTTCCTTCGATGTCTCCATCCATACTCCACCCCCATACACTAAGACTCAATCCATTACCACCAAATATAAAATACTCATACTTGTTGAGTGGTGACTAATTACCTATTATCATTGATAAAAATCTATTTTTTGAACATGAGTAAAAACATTTGAAAATTTTTAGTGAGAAAAATAGGGAAATTTGTTGGACATTGGTTGACATATCAAGAATTAACCCCTCTATTTTAATGCATATGATTATTTTCAAGGATGGGGATAAACTACTTAGGTAGACACAATGCATAATGAATCCAACTCTTTTAAAATTTATTAAAAAAGAAGTTAAAAAATTTCATGAGGCAAGAATAATGTATTCCATTTCAGATTCCCAATGGGTGGGTCCTATTCAGGTTGTGCCTAAGTAAAGTGGTATACCTATTATTAAAAATGAGAAATATGAGATAGTTACAATGATGGTGAAAAAAAGTTGGTGTGTGTGTATTGATTATAGGAAACTAAATCAGTCCACTCACAAGAACCATTTCTCCCTCCCATTTATTAATCAAATGATGGAGTGACTAACTGGAAAAACACACTATGGTTTGTTGGATGGATTTTTTTGGATATTTTATAGTTCCTATAACTTCCGGGGAATAGGAGAAGACAATATTCACTTTCCATTCGGTATATTTTCCTACCGAAAGATGCCATTTGGACTTTAAAATTCTCCAAGTACCTTCTAGAGATGCATGGTGGGTATTTTTTATGATTTTTTAACACATGAATTGAGGTATTTATGGATGATTTTATAGTTTATCGGTCTTCATTTGATGATTCTATCTCTATTTTGGGAAATTTATTGAATCATTATATCGGGGAGAATCTCATATTAAACATTGAAAAGTGTCATTTCATGGTAGAGCATGGGATTGTCTTAGAGAACGTAGTGTCAAAACGTGGGATAGAGGTTGATAGATCTAAAGTAGATATCATTTCATCCTTACCCTATCCATCATATGTGCATGATGTTAGATCATTCCTAGGGAATGCAGGATTTTATTGGTGCTTCATCAAGGATTTTAGTAATATTTCTCCTTCTATGTCACAATTACTTCAAAAGGATTCTAATTTTGTGTTTGATGATTCTTACAGGACTTCCTTTTATGTGCTAAAGAAGTGTATGAACACTCCACAAATCATATAGTCCCCATGGTGTGAGTATAATTTTGAGCATATGTGTGACACCTCCAACATAGAATTTGGGGTTGTCTTATATCAGAGGGTGGAGGGATGTTCACATGTGATTGTCTATACATCGAGGACACTGGATTCATCCCAATGAAACTACAAACCATATAATAGGATTTCCTTGCCATCATATTTTATTTAGATAAATTCTATTAATATTTATTGGGATCGAAAGTAGTTGTTTTTTATGACCATGCAGCTCTGAGGAACCTCTTGATGAAGATGGAATCAAAGTCCATGCTAATATAATGGATTATCCTTCATCCAAAATTTGATATTGAGATAAAGGAAAAGAAGATGTTAGAAAACCTGGTGGTGGACCACATGAGTAGGGTTACTCATGCACTAGAGGATAACACCATGGACTAGGTACCAATTTAGGATATATTCCTTGATGAGCATCTTTATTACATCTTGGTTAGCCATCCTTGGTATGCTGATTTAGTTAACTACCTTGTGACCTCTGAAATTTATGAGAATTTAAAGAAACATCATGTACAAAATGTTATGTGTGAGTCTAGATTTTATGTGTGGGATGATCCCTACAAATGGAGCATATATAGTGACCATGTTATTAAGTGGTTGTTCATGATCATGAATTTGAGTCTATTTTATATTTTTGTTATACAATTGCTTGTTGTGGACACTTTGGACCCCAATAGATAGGTAGGGTAGTTTTAAACACTGTATCATATTGGACCATCTTTTTCTATGATGATCATGTGTTTTGTAATTTGTTCTCATGTTGACAACACATATGAAACATTTCTTGGAGACATGATATGCCTCAACAACCCAAATTATTCTATGATATTTTTTATGAGTGGGGAATTTATTTTATGGGTCCTTGTCCAAGTTCTTTTGGTTTCGGGTACATTTTGGTCACTGTTGATTATGTGAGAAAATGGGTGGAGGCAAAGGGCACATGGACTGATGATTTTCAGGTTGTAGTGGACTTTGTCAAAGCATGGATTTTGTTTTAGGTTTGATGTATTGAAGGCCATTATTAGTGACCATGGGACACAAATTTTCAATCAGAATTTTGATTACCTACTTTGGATGTATGGGGGGACCCACAAAACATCAAAACCATACAATCCCCAAACAAATTACAAGGATGAGGTTTCAAATAGGGAGTTGAAACAAATTTCTAAGAAAACCGTATAGCCAAATAAGAAAGATTGGAGAAAGTTCTTGGATGATGCTCTATGGGATTATAGGAAATCATATAAGACACCCATTGGTTTGTCCCCATTTTGAATTGTTTATGGTAAAGCCTATCATCTCCCAGTGGAAGTTCAGCATGGAGCTTATTATGAATTAAAAAATTTAACATGGATTTAAAAAATTATGGAATTTAAATGAAGCTGTAAATTCAAGAGCATAAGGCGATTTTAATGTTATCTTATGAGAATGAAAGTCTCTACAAGGAAAGATCAATATAAGAACATGATAGAATGATCCAAGGGAGTTTCATGTTGGAGTGAAATTCCTTCTCTACAATTCACAACTAAATTTGATGTCTGGTTGGTTGTGTTGTAGAGGGTTATCTCCTAATGTTGTGTCTTATGTTTTTCATTATGGTGTAGTGGATATCACACAAGAGGACACATGAAGAATCTTTATAGTCAAAGGCATCCTTTTAAGAAATACATTGAGGAAATTTATGCCGATGCAGTGGATTTCATCACAATACATGTCTCCATCATCACTTGAAAATATCATGTTTTTCAAAACGCATTCAGTTTTATATTATTTTTCCAATAGAAAATTCTACATTTCATGTGAAAATATCATCTCATGGGACCAGATTGAGGACAATGAAATATTTTAATTTCGGCAGAGGGGACAACATTTTGGGGTAGTTTTTTAGGATTTTTCATTTTTTGTGTGTTTTCAAATAAATTTTCTATTAAATTTTCAAAAAAAACAAAAAAACATATCCCGTAACTTGATGATTTATATGTGGAATATATAAAAAATGCATGTTATTAAAATCCATTGGTGGCATGATAATAATGATCATTATTTCATCATCAAGGGTTGATTCTTATAAAAACGGAAGTCATCGATGACATGATTGGTTGTTTCATAATAAGAGATTTTAGATTTTGGCACCATTTTTTATGCTTTTTTATCATGGTAAATTGTTTTATTGATTTTTCTACACATATTTTCACAAAATCTATACTTGTGAGTTTCTATTACCCAATTAATTGTATATTCTGGGTATGGAATTATTTTTACCTTATAGAATGGTCATTCCAAACGTTCGTTTCTCTTCCGATCATTTCAGTTGCGGTACCAGATTGACCTATGAGTGTGCTCCAAATATCCGACAATTTTATGACCTCAAATAATAAAAAAATAAATATCAAAATAAATATCAATAATAAAAAAACCAATAAAGAGGGGAGTGATGTAATGTACCACATGTGGGGATATTTAGGTCGAGAGCTCCGAGTTTGACTTCTTGGAATGCTTAAATGATTTCATTTTGGAATTTCATTACAATAGATGTTGAACATGTTTGGTGGAATAGAATCAGGTAAGAAGTAAAGTTTTTATTGACCTAGATATACTAGATAAAGGGTAGATATACAAGCCTGAAATAAATTACCCACACAAACATGGGGAATTAGTGTCATGTAGACCCATGACTGGATTTCACTCCGATTAGTGTTATTAATCTCACTAGATTTTGTTTTGATGCAATTTATCTGTAAATGAATTCAAAAATTGTTAATATTGAATTTTTATTGGATTCATACTTTTCCTTTATTTCCACTATGGATTGAGGAGTATGGACATGCATATCCTATCACAATTTTTTGGGATACATGATATAAGGTATTTCCCAGGAGTGAAAAAGGGTAATTATGGGGGTGTTGATAAAAGAAATTTTTATGGAATATTTTATTGATAATAATTGATATAATTTCATCACATTGTGGAAAATGTGTTTATTTATGAAATATTTTTGATGAATTCATTCATTATAAAATATGATTAAAATTTCTATTTTACCCATAAAAATACATTGTAGAATTTCAAAACAAAAATAATTTGATCAGTATTATTTGAACTTCAAATTATGTAAATATATTTTTTAATTAATGGGATACAACTTTTATTTAGGGTATTGAAGCTAAATTGTGTATTTGATGGATGTAAAAGGGTCATGAAGTCAAATATGGGCTGGACCAGCTAGTTTGGACATGAGTTCTATATTTGAGCCATATCTTCCTCATAAAATATTTGATTTGGCCCAAATTTGTAGAGGATATCAAGGCCCAATTTGTAACATTTCATCCTTCTGGAAGGATGGATGATTCACAGGTCTTAAGGGTCCAACGTGAAGTGAAAGATGGATTAACATATTTGGACAAATTTTACCATTCACACTTCAAAAAACATGTAACCTAGCCTCCCCTACACTCTCTAAATATGTACTTTTCTCATTTTGAGGTGTTGGGACATGAATTATTATGTTTTAGGAAGAGGATAAGTTGATCCACTCAAATTATCCAACCATTTCAATAAGGGTTGTTATTGAATCAAGGATCCCTTCAACAAAGCCTTCTTCTTCTTCTTCTTGTTGTAATACTTTTGTTTGAGTAATAAATTCCTTAGTTATTCTTTAATTTCTTATATTTTCTTCTGTTTTTCAGATATCTTCTTCATTAGTCTTCATATTTTCTCTGGAATTCAAGACTAGAAACAATATTGGTATATGAACTTTCTAAACACTAATATAAGCAAAACATTTCTACAACGACTATACCTACCATGGTGGAGTAGTTTTCTTAGTAATGAATCGACCACTTACCTTCATCATTAATTTATTTTGAATCAATGAGATAATTTAATTCATTTAATTTATTCTATTAATTTAGTTTTTAATTTTAATGAAACTAAGAAATCAATGGAACAATTAACACAAAACATTCAAATTTGAGTATTGTGTGAATTGTGAGAGTGTGATCCTAACTGGTAATACAAGACCACATGAGATCAATTTTTAGATTTAGAATATAATTCTTTAAATAATTAATCCTTATGTATAGAGTATAAATTTTCCCTAATTTTCCACGGACCATAATCTATCCTATTAACATTAAACAAAGTAGGGTGTTGTGATTGCTTGTTTCAAAACTATCCTAGGGTTTAATTAATTTCATCTTGGTGGTTAAGTTAATTATCATAGGGTTTGGGGGTTAACAAATTACGAGGTCATAATTAAGAATATATTGATTAAAATTATAATGATAAATAATTAAATTAAGATTTAGAGTTATATCTAATACTACTTTTAAAATATTTTCTAAAAAAACATATTCTTGTTGCGTATTTATAATCAAACTTCATTTCATAAACTTAAACAAAAAAATGAAATCTTCATCCAACATAATTACAATAGTTTAATAAAAAATAAACCACCCCCATAATTTCATGTAGTGTGTTTAAGTTATTTTATTTTATTTTCATAATTCCTATAATATGTTTTCTTAAATTACATCCTCCTTTGAGAGACGACTTTGGTCAGCCACTCAACTGCGCCTAAATAACCTGAAATCAAACATCATTTGAAAGACACCATGACATCGCCTTTCAATCATCTAAAAAAATTTATTATAAAATTTATATATTTTAGGAATAATTGTGATGAAATCAATGGTGATATTCTCAAATTTGAATAAATGTATGGTTAATGGTTTCATTATCCCATTAGAGTTTTATCATTTAGAATTAACATGCAGGAAAACCATGAATGATGAGGTATAATCCATTATATCTCTCTTTATATTATCCCATTAGCGGTTCCCTTCAATAAATCTATACATTTTTGTTCTTCTGACATTGATAAGGAATGATGACCTATGGGCATCATCCAATATATCCTTATTTAATTTTCGTATTAAATGAACACATATTCATTTCTTAACTCTTATAATTCCACCATTTTTATGGTTTAACTTTTGAATATTTCTTACATTATTATATTTCTATATATACTTCATGTGCAAAAAAATTGATGTTCACATGGATTCAAAGTTGAGCAGTCACATTTTCAAGATAATGTTTTTATTCATTTCTTGTGATTTACTAGAAAATCCATAGAAAATTCATTGGTATCGGTTAACATAATATCCTAAAATGGATAATGTATCCTCACACTAACTACTCAAAATATTAATAAAATTATTTTATTTCCGAGTTTTTAAATGTATTGACAAGTCAAAGTCCATGATCTACACCAACTATGTCATTTGATTCTTGTTCGACTCCTTCTATGGGAATATATGTGTTAACATCTTATGATCAACATATAAATCATACTTTTATCCATAGAGAGAATTTCATTATATCGTTAATGAAAAAATTTTCAATGATAACTATAATTTATGATTCATATAATGTTTTTCATATATGTTAAATTTTCCTGAGGCATTAGTTTTCACCTTGTTACCTTTCAAAAGTATACCCCATAATCCCATCATTAATATGCTACTGTATCTCACAAAAAACATATCTACTACAAGGTTTTTTGAGTGTATTTGTAGTTAAAAATATTCACCTCAACTCCTTAAAATATTCATATGTATCCATCTAGAGAAACCTGACTCCCTTCTACGAAAACTTGTTTATTGTATTCAAAAATTTAAGGAAACTTCTCATAAAGAATTCGTAGTATATAAATAACCTAAGAAAACTACAAATCATTATTGTGATGATTCATATATTCTATTACTCAATCACATCAATATTTGAAGGATATATAGATATACCCTCAAATATGATTAAATGATAGAATAATGATAATTTTGTTGGACAAAAATGAATCTCTCTAAATTTGAATACATATTATAATTTTATAACGTTTTCAACACGACCCTCTAATTATTTTATTTTCTTTCTTTCTCATGGAATATATTATAATATAAGCTATATTGTTTTTAAAAAATTTATTGATGTAATATCAAAAAATATATATTCATTGAATACCTGAAGATAGTGGGGGTATTTTAAGTGTTAATATAATCACTGGTCATTCATAGTGTCTATTACTTATATAGATGGATGTATTAGGTATATCCACCCTTTTCACACTTAATTGGTAATATTTGTATTGAGATCTATTTATGAGATGTGATGAGTGATTTTATATTTATTTAACATGTCTTCAATATGAGAGATATGTAACAAATCCATGATCACAATTTTTGTAAGTACATAATAATAAACGAAAAAAATGAATTGATCATTCCCTAATATTAAAAAAAGATTGGTGTATCCCATGTTTATGTACTTGAATATATAAAACAATTTACATTATTATATTTTAGTTAATTTATTAATTCCATAAATTCCATTGGGTTTATTCTACGAGTATCTAATAGTTTCATAACACCAGATATGTGTTAAATTAAAAACTAAACCTAATTATCTTGAGGATAATCAAATGGAATTTTTGGAAGCAAGTAAACATCTTTTAATCAAATTGATATATCATTCATATTAAGTTTATCTCAAAAATTTAAATCCAAATTCCCTTAATTATTAGGTATCAATAAATAAACAAGGGAAGTAATTTGCATTGGGTATTCATAGTAACACTTATAATGATAAATGATCATGGGTTTATTCGGGATATGAAATGTGATTTACTTATCTAATAAATTGATATATTCCCTACGCCAAGATAGACAATCCATGACCAAAATCACATAAAATTAAACTATATACAAGATACTATTATTTATAGAAATCATATTTCCACAATCCTTAACCAGAGAAGATTGGTACACATGGGATGAAATCATTATTCCCAAATTTTTTTCACTCTTAAATCAATATCAAATCATTGGGCTAGAGAATTAATTATTTTCGAGAAATTTATAGATATGAAGGAGTGGGTAGAATAATAAAAAAAATATGGTATTCAGATTTCATGAATGGATTGTAAGGGAATATTACTCAATTTAATTTTGATTCTAATCATTTAATAAAACCAAAATCTTTATACTGTGTAATATATAATATTATATTATGAGTGTTAGAGCAAGAATCATATGAATGTGAAAAATAAATCATATGATGTATTATCTTATGAGACTTGAATTTAAAAAATGACACTTAGTGTTAAACCTATATCAATTTTGTAATAACCATTGATATTGAATATTAGTTCAACATAGGTTTCATTTATTAATATCCTCTTATTATTCATAAACTAGTCCCCAAAATTAAATGAACCCCAATATAATACCAAATAAGATGTTAAAATCAGAAAGTGCATAACTATTAAATCAATACAACTAAATATCCATTATTACTGTATATAAATTAAACCCTTATACATTATATGTTTATTTACTTTATAGATTATATACATAACCGACTAATTTTAGAGAAATTATTCAACATATCCCACAAATATCAACTAAAAATGATCCCACCTAGACATATAATACCTGATAAACTTCTTCATTACCTAGGGATTGAAAATATAATAAAACAGTGAGATAAAATTCTCAATAGGAGTAGAAGATAAAACATACCAATCAAGTTAATAATTATGAACATGACAGACCACAAGCAAGCATAATATGAACCTGTTTGTATAAAAACATAATAATAAAATAATTCCAAAAAAAATAATTACAATGTATCATAACCTGAATTTTAATATAAAGATAAAACATAACATTGGTATGTAGCATGAAATGTAAATATTCAAAATGAATAAATATATAAAATTATGACTCATATATAGGATCACTATCAATATCATAATGTCATGGTAGATTCAGATGTACCATGAAATTGTGACCTTGGATAACTTCCCATTTCCTATAACATAGCATCTAATGAGATATAAATATTTTCCCAATGTGTTTTAGAGCTACATAATTTCTAAACCACTCATCACATATTTATAAAACATATATTTGTGGGATATATAAATATATAAAAGTAATAAATCAATTATAACGTAGTTAACCCATGTGAATGAAATGGGTTTCATAATAATAATCACAAGACATAGATATAAATCATCGAGAGAAATAATATAGAAATATTATTTATATAATATCGTAATTTAGACATAATAATCATAAACTGTTTTAATATAGTTGAAATTCACCATATAATATAATTAGAAAATGATTTAAAAACCAGAAGAAATGCCCATTAAGTTTTTATTACATTATCTTAAGGAAGTAATAAATTAATTAATTTTTTGAAAAAATAATTTTAAAATCATTAAAAATTATTGTAATGAACAATGAAAACAAGGAAAGACTTCATAATGAAAACAGAATAAAATAATGGGAGAAAACGAATGTGTGAAATATAATAGAGGAGTGATGAAAATATTCCAATCAAGACTATATTTTAAAAATTCTAATCCAAAGGAAATATACTATAAAAATAATATGATGAGATGTAATAATTGATAATATATCCCTAATAAATCATATAACACATGTACATGGAAGAAAAATATTTCAAATTTAAAAAGAGGTAAAAATTTCTATATATGAACATCATTTTAAGCGAATTAGGAGTCAGTGATATGAGAACTGGTAAAAAGACAAATAAATAGTGATTATAAAAATATTATGAGTATAATTCAATGTTATATATATTTTTTATTAATATTATCTTTATATAACCTTTGGAATAGATAATATCATGTTATAAGAAAAATCGGGGGAGAAATATTTATGACTCGACAAAGTTTGAAGAAAATATATTTAAAGAGAGAATATGAGATATAATTATAAATACCACAAATTAAATGATAATTGTGATTGGATGAATACATGGGGTATTATAAAAACCATATAAATTAAAAATTTGTTCGACATGAAATATATCTCATTGAGAGGAAATTGAGATAGCAAATACTTACGTTTTCTTCTGACCCCCATGCAAGTGATTTAGCCTCCAATATAATAAAAATATCAATATTAATAACATTTTTTTAAAAAAAATTCACATGTATTAAATCCTAAACTATTCAATTATAATCATTTTTACGCATATATTGGTTAGTTATTGTTTTTAATCATTATATATTGGTAATTTTTAGTTTTTTTACAAGTTTCACAACAATGATTTCAGTCCTCATTCATTAAAGATAGATTAAATTTACGAAATTAATTAGGTTAGTCACATAATTAACATTAAATTATTTATTTAGTCACATGATCATTTTATTCAAGGTATGGGTTTGGTTCAAAAAATGAAATTTACGATGAGCATGTTTGGTTTAATTAACCGATAACAATGAGTAAATTTATAATTTTCATTAATTTTAATATCACACGTAAAACATTTACATAAAATAAATTATTTTTTATTATCATATATTATTGGTATTAAGGTCTTGTTACACATTAACAATAGTAATGCACATGATAGAATAGCACAGTTCATGATAGTGGTTGAACCAACCCAAACAAAAACTTGTAATATTAATGAATGAGTAAGAGTATAGTGTCACATAATAGAAAAATAATTTTTTAAATATCATAATGAAGTTTATAATAAATAATCCAAAATTTTATTGGTATTTTTAGATATCCAAGATAATATGGTAATTGAAAATTATAGAAAAGGTTTTTGATACTAACTTTTATGAATACAATTTTTCTCAAAACAAATTCCTTCAAATTGAAGAATTTAGTCCTCCTTATTGGGATAAAAATATAAAAAAATTAAGAATAATTTATCAGATTAATCTTAATCATGGATATATTTAAAAATTAATTTAATGTTTGGTTTTAAGTGGGTAGATGAGGATTCCTTTTATAGGCGAGTTCGAGTGATATTTTCACAAATATACATTCCTTAATGCATGAGAAATGTCATCTTACCAGGTTAATGTATCCATAATTAAGATAAATATGGAGGTGGATAATTCATAAAAATATAAAAAACATTAAAATACTATTATATATATTTTAAACTATTATTTACAAATTTGACCATATTTACCCCATTTCACACTTACCATGGGAAGTAAATTTTTTCATGGGTCACTAATTTTTTAAATCAATTATTAAATTTATCTACTTACATAATTTAAATTCCACGGTTCAAAAAAATCCATTTTATTAAAATCAATTACAAAAAAAAATTAGAATTATTTTCTAAAAAAAGTGAAAGTACAAATTTATTTAAATATATAATTTAATTATAAAATTGACATTATTCTAATCCCATAACAAGTAATAATAATTAGATAAATTTTTATTTATTTTTTTGAATATATAAATAATATATTTCATTAAAATTTATCATTAAAATATTTAAAATTATTCATTCAATGAAAATCATATAATAAAATTAATGATTTTACATTAAATTTTTTTCTAAACAATGAATCACTAAATTCTTATTACTTATAACTCTATAAATAAAATTGAAAATTATTTTTTTATTTTAATAAAAATTTTATTTTTCTTAAGATACATTTGGATGTAGTTTGATATTTTATGGTTTTTTTAAAAAATGATGATGAATTTTGTTGTTGATGTGAGATTGGTAAAGTTATTTTAAAATATTTGATTCACCAAGATATAAATGTTAGATTAAAGTTGAAGTAGATATGATGGTTTTTTTCCTTTTTTTCAATACATAAATCACGTGCAATCTAATATGATTTTTTTTGATTCATTTGAGTTTAAGATACTTCCAATACTTTAATGTTTTTATTGTTTCTAATCAATTTTAAAGAGTTTTTCATAAATCATGGTGTAAATGAATAAGTATGAACAGTTTTATAAACATATATTTAATGTCTGTAATCATTATCACGTCCAATATTAAAGAAAACGGAAATTGTTGACCTATTTAGACATCAATCCAGAGGTGTGTAGGCATGAAACCATGACTTCATAAGTATGAATAATTATCTATATAGACATCATCTGGTTATGTGTAACGGTCATAATATTTTTCCCATATATCATTTGATCTTCATAATCATCATGTATGTTATACTTAAACATCATTTTATTTTTCTAATCATCATGTGTGATCTATGTAAAAAAATTGATTTACAAAAGCATCCAAATTTGTTAAAATAATTAGTATACTAGAGACTGGAATGTTTGAGTTTTCCAGAGTTTAAATACTACGAATAAATTGTAAATATGGATATATTGAGTATTCTAGTATTAATCTAAACAAACATCATGATTTTGTTTATCATGATTCTATAATAATGTTAAGAAGAAGAACTGTAGAGCGTATTTCACTGTGAATAATGAAGTAATGAGCACAATTTTATTTTGAATGAATTCCTGAATAAATGGATGATAAAGTGGATTTTAGGGAATAAAAGGACATCAATAATCATGGTATATTAGAAGTAATAAAATGTGGTGTTTATATATATATATATATATATATCAATTTTTAGTAAAAAAATTATAAAAGAAATAAGTGGGAGTTATTGAATACTGAGTATTTTGGGATTCAAATTGAAATATCTATACTCTTTTCTGTTACATGTGGAAGAATGAATATAAATAGAAATATGGGGAATATGACTCAAGTGATTTTTTTTAATATTTATCTAAAGAAGAATAAGAACTTACTTATGTGGATGAATCGAAAAAATAGGTCAAAATATATAATCAAGAACATTATTATGAAGTTCATGTGAGTTGGTTATTATGTTTATAGAATATAGAGAAAGAGTTAGATGAAGATATCGCTAGTGTATATGGTTTAAGAATCAATATTATCATGAATATAAAAACATTTGTGGTTTAATTTTTTTATATTTAAGAAATTTTTCATGGTTTATTTATACTATGTGAGATCATTAGAGGGATAAGAACTTTGTAAACTTGAAAACTCATTATAATTACATTAGTGGATGAATTGTCAGTTAATACCAACATTTACAACCATTATAACGTGTAGGATGTGATTGTGTGAAAAATTCATTGAATAATAGTTGATGGATGTAAAAACTCAGGTTTTAAGGATACAACCTTATCTCATAAATATTTATGTTTAAAAATAGTCAATCCCACTATGTAAACCCCTCTTTGTAATTTATAAAATATCATATTGGTGGTTCTAAATGTTGTATAAAAGAAAAAGATTCCATTTGTTTTCTATTACTTATTTAAAAGATAATATTTGATGCTTATTTATTTAATCAATTATACACTAGTTCAATCATATTCAATATATAATTTAAACTCTATGAAAAATAATTGGATTATCACATTTGATGGGAAAAATTAACCCATATAGAAGTAAAATATGTTTCCATTCAATTTATTTATCATTTTGGATATGTCGAAAGCTTAAACTAATTTATTCCCCTCATGTGATAGTTTAACTTCCAAAATAGTGGATGAGAACAATAACATGAATAATGATGGTCATGTTATAATTCTAATTTTTTCATAAATTATTGAGAGTGACTTTTTAAAAGTAAAGTGAGTTAAAATAATACAAGGAATTTTGGAGAATTGGATAATATCTATGAAGGAAATACTATTTTAATGTGGTAAATTTTTTTGATTTGGAAACATATGTATGAATATATATATATATATATGAATTATAATGATTCTATTTATATATTCCTTTGATGGGTAAATGAATCTGGGGGCCCGATCAGGGGATTTGGTTAGAAATTATATAGCTCTTTAGAAGTGAAAAATATCTTGTGAATCAGTCTTGAAAATTTGTATTCTCAACCGGCTAATCTGGATGATAATTCTATATTTTATATTCCTCTTTTTCAAATACATAGTATTTTCATATATTATGAGATGAGAAAACAAAATTTCTATAAGAACAAGGGATGACAAAAAATGAAAAAAAAATTAAGGCCTCAAAACCAAAGAAGTCAGAAAAGATAGTTATTGAAAAAATTTAGATTCTGATGAATACTTTAATTATATTTTTGAATGATTTATGTAAATTATTATATTAAAATGTGAATAGGTAATGTATGATATATGCTAAATCTCATGTAAAAACTTTTAGCTGCATAACTATTTGGAAATTCATATAAAATGACCCAAAATCAAAAGAAAAAAATATAGTGGAAAAAAGAAGAAGAAAAGTATATATTATTATCAAATAATACATATTTTTTCATTAAAATAGAATTGAAAAACGTTCTTGGAATTTAAAAATATAAAATTATTTTTTAATTAATTTAAAAACAATGAAGATAAAGATTAAATTGTGTCTTTAAATGATGAAGATGTTGGAAAACGTATTATTCTAAAAATTAGTGATGAGAAATATTTTAAGTTATGAAATAAATTTTCAAAGTGAATAATATTTTTCTAAGATAAAACTTATAAATAATAGAATATTTAAATAATTTCTCTCAATGATATATAAATGGGATAAGGAGATCCAAAATTTGAAGAAAGTTATTAAATATATCAATAATAAAGAATCTATACTTATTGAAGAAAGGTTAGTTTATATGGAGGATGATATAAAGTTAAATAATATTATTGATTTAAAAATATATTATTATCAAGATGAAGGATAATTTTATTACGAAATAGAAATAGTTCTACTATATTCGATAGAATTTGGTCAAAACTGAAGAATAATTGAACAAATTCTATTGTATCATTCATTATTATTTTTTACAAGTTTTAGAATGTTCAAATAATGATGAAGCTTGAGATGATAAAAAATAAAATTCAAATGGTTAAAATAAATTTTGAATTAATTGATAAGAATCCTAATAATTTTATCAAGTTATGAAGTACAAATATATTAAAAAATATGGTGACTCAAAAAAAAATAGAATATCTGAAAACATCAATAAGAAATAAAAATAATAATATATAAAGTGACTCCAAAAAATGATGATAATAAGTATAATATAAATAAAAAATTCAGGAAATCATAATAATTTTTTCAACAATTATGTGGTAATATTGATGACTCAATGTTTGATGAAATATAAGTACAGTTTTCTAAACAACATGTTGTAAATGAACAAAAAATTTATTTATATGGATTACTCAAATATTTTGAAGGATTTTTGAATATAGGAAATAAGTTTTAGTTCAATTAAAAATCATATAACAGGACCATAGTCTTGGGGGGAAAGTTTTTATGGGGATTCAATCCTTTTAAATTAATAAAGAACATAATGAAATTTCAAATTCAAGACAATATTTAAAAATTGTATCTGAAGCACTAAAAGAAGTACATTAAAGATGTGACTGGCCAAATAACCATGTAAATGAATAACTCATACATATATAATCCAAAAAAATATTAATTTTTAGAATCAATATACTTATAATAATAATATAAAATGGAACAGTGAGGCTTTTGTTTTAGATTTTACACACAAATCGTCCAAATGAAATTTACAATTGATCATGCAGAGTTGGAATTCCTCCAATATGATTAGAGATTTAATGAAATTTTACTATATTTAATGGTTCAATATAGGCTTAGGGAATATTTGAAACTATGGGTCACAAATAATTAATGATACATTATTCGACAATGATTTAGAATGTAACTCTAAAATATAAAAACACTTTGTTTATTGATGGACTGAAATGCAATCTACTAATTGTTTTTAAAAAATTTTGTGAAGTGAAAAAAATTTAATATAGTAAGTATGGGTTCATAATAAAGATCCATAGTGATGGTAGAGTGGTAATAAGAGGACAATCGACTAAAGGGAATTTGTTTCAAGTGGGTGATGTACAAAATTAATTCTATCTAAGCATGAAATAAGAGAATGATTTGTGGCATCAAATACATGGCCATATTTTAGAAATATGTAACAACCCCAAATTTTACACTCTCTCAATTGGCCAGAAAGGATAGGTAATGATACCACAAGTGTGCCTCTCTATATGTTAGAGGCATTAGAATGAATCAGTGGTGTAAATAGTATAGTGTAAATACTATTAATCTTGTTAAAATGTGTTCTAGCAGGAGAAATGGTTCATAATAAAACCAAAATAATCAGAGTGACCACATTGTGGAAGACAACAATAAAATCCAACTTAATAATCAATTAAATTAATAATGAATAATGTAATTACATGAAATAATTTAATTAAGTGTTATGTAAGAACAATACGTGAAACAATATGAAGACTTAAATAAAATATGTAAAGTCCCTGGTCCCAACCACCATGTCAGTATCATCTCCAATATTTATCCAAAAAATAAACAAGAAATCAATAGTAATGTTCGTTTCCCTTATCCAAACCTACGTACAAAAAATTTTAATGGCTACTAAACTATGGCCTAAATGGGGTGTGAGTATAACTCAGTAGTTTGACACCTCTGTGTCTAAAAAACTAGTTTAAATAAAGTGTATTAAATAGTGTGATAAATATATGTATTAATTAATTCAAAAAGTAGTAAAATACAACAACACCATGCTTCATCTCTATCGAATAATCTTTCAAACCATGTCTTACAACCATAAGAACCAAAACCATACATCCAAGGAAAAATAACGTTCTTTGGTTCCATGATGAAATATCTCTGACCATGTCTTACAAGCATTACAACCACTAACATATAACCAAGGAGTAATATCCTATTTCATTTCCATGCCAGAATATATTTGAGAATATTTTATGACCATTAAAACAAAAACCATATACCCATTCTATAGTTAAAACTATCAATTTTGGTCAAATCCCTATAATCATTAAAGCATATGGGACAAATCCCTATAAGCATTAAAGAATGGGACAAGGTATAACCCCCTATATAAAAGAATTACAACCTGTAACAAGGCTAAGAACACTTAATATCATAATTATATCATATAAGTGTGTAAGTTCCAGGTTCGAGCTTGATATATAATCATTACAACAAAGAACACAATCCCTGTCATACAACATCGATATCATAATATCACATCAAAATTATCAATGATTAATAATGTGAATTTCTATAATTTTTTCATATTCCATGTTAAATTTAGTTTATAATTTTTGAAAATTTATATCAATGAGAAATAATAAAACAATTTAGGGATTCTATATCAAGAAATCACCCTATTTCTCATGTCAATATAAAAATACTTCAAGTCATTTTCCAATTCAATTATAATCCAGGAATGCTCACCACACAAGTATAAAAAATCAAGTTAAACATATATTTTAAAACAAAAGTATTCAAGGAGTAATTCCATTTGTTTATTTAATTAATTTTGGAACATATAGCGATGGTTCTATAAAATAGTTGCATATAATTGGAAATTATCAACTATAGGGTTAAGATTTAGACCCCAACCATTAACCAGAAATCTAACAATGCTTCTAATGGAGAACACCCTGGATGAAGATAGTTTAGATGATTGAAAAGAGGTTCCTAGATCATAACAGATCAAGATAAAAACCCAAAAAAAATCAATTGTTCAAAGTATTTTACCGCAACGATTGGATAATGAAGAAGATAAAGAAGAAACCAAACTGAAAAAACATACCAGGGATTTCTCACACAAGTTGGATGTCCAAAAGGGATGTTGACACCCCAATATCACTAGGAAAATTTTATAGGGTTTCATGTAGAGAATTAGTCACTAAAATAATGAGAAATCAGCTACACAACTTGTTTATAATAAGAGTTTAGCAATTTACATATTCTTTAAATGTATTTAATAGAATACACCAAAAAATGAGTCACTCCAAATTTATATTATTAAATCCCTTATACAATGACACAACCTAAAATCATGTGCTTCTCCAATCATCACTATAAGTCCTAAATAAATATTTATGACCACTATATTCTCATATCTGAAACACTTTCATAGGTATCCACTTGAACTCTCTCATGCGACCACTTCACTCGAACCAATTGTATAGTCCTAAACTGAATATATTTCTCACCTTGATCCATAACCCATATCAGATGCTCATTAAAGGGTGAATCAGCACAAATATCTACGAATTCAACTTCTATCCTAAGAGAGAGTCATGATGCAATATTCATTGATGCAATATGTGGATCATGTCATGCAAAGAACTATAGCTCTGTGTAAGGGATAAATAGTACGCCATTGGGACAACCCTTGCCACTATTTCAAATAGTTCGACAATCCTAGGTTCTAGTTTCCATTTTTTTATATAGTGCTACCCAAACCTAGGAGACACCTTGAGGAAAATGTGATGACCAACCTTGAATTCTATAGGTCATCTCTGATTCTCACCATATGATTTATGTCTCCACTGCGTGGTGACCAACCTCTATCTGATCAACTAAAATTGCTCACATGTCTCCTACATGAGACTATCCCCAAAAGGTGTTACCTCACATTCCTCCATCCAACAAATTGGAAAACGACATGAGCATCTATACAATTAATCAAGAGTATCAATTTGGATTGATGGCCAAAATCCATTATTATAAGAAATATCCATGAGTATTATATGTTTCACAATTGAACCACCAAAATACCATATACATTCTCGTAACATATCCTCCAAAACATGAATAATCAGCTCAGATTAACCATCAGTTTTTGGATGAAAATATTTTTTTAAGTTAAATATATATCCTAATGATTTTTTAATACCCTTTATGAAATGTGATGTGAAATGAGAATATTTATCTAAAATGATACTCCTCAAAATAATATGCAATTGAACCACCTTGTTCACATAATGATTTCCCAAATCCTCAAATGTGATAGCTCCCTAATAAGTAACAATTTAGATACCATTGTGAGTTAATCCAAAAAACCCACACAACATTATTCTTATGGGTCATCCTAGGTATTCCTATCACAAAATCAACTGTTAAAACATCTAATTTTCACTCATTAATGGGTAAATACTAAAAAATTTCAGTTTTCCTCTTATTCTCAGTTTTCACCTAATGACAAGTGAATCATCCTACCATGAATATTTTCATCTCTTTATTCATTCCTAATCATTATTAATGTATATGGATATCATGATACATATTTGATAAACCAGGATGCACCTCCCATCTAGAATCATGAAACTCCCTCGTCACCTCCCCCCACAAGCCTGTAAGAGCCCATTCTCATCCTTAGAAAAGAATAGAATTTCCACTTCTGAGAGAACATCCTAATGGATTCTCCCCACCATATAATTTTTCTCTTAGAACTGAGACCTCCATATCATACAACTTATCATTCTGGATCTGGTCTATCAAAAGATGTATAATGGATGTTGATGTTATATCTACTCACCCCAGAGAATCCTGAACATCCAGATGCATGCCTGCAAATATGGACATTATCTACCACTAATCATAAGACTCCCATAATACCATTGTCTATTTCTTTCAGCTCAAACCAACGGCAAATAAATTTCCATTTTCTTGTGTATAATTCAATTCAAAATCAGAAGACTATAGATACTTGATCCTCCTCCTCTACCGATAGTTAAGGTCATGCTGAGAAATTATTTATTTGAAGCTCTTGTGATCCATGTATACCACAAACCTATAACCACTTAGATATTATCTCCAAAATCTTCGGGAATTTACCACTTATACTATATCCAATTAATGATAAGGTGAATTCCTCTCATGTTGTCTCATCTACCAAGATCCATAAGAAACCACATAATCCTCTTGCATTAGAACTACTTCGAGTCTAACATTGGATGCCTCATAGTACATAGTATATGCTTTACCAGGCATTGGTATTTTTGGGATAGGTACTGAGTTCATCATGGATTTTAGCTCTTTAAATTCTCTTTCCAGAATTAGGCCAAATAAGCATCATGATTTTCTTATTCAACCCATACATTGGTTCTTCCAAACATGATAAATCTTGGATAAAACATCAGTAATAAACTTATAAACCATGAAATTTAAGAATTTAAAAGATATTATTGGGATGATCCCATGATATCATAGCTGTGAATTTCTCTTGGTACAATGAAACTCCTTATTCCAATATGACATGACCCGTGAAGATCACTCCATTAATCCAGAAATTGTATATGGTTATCTTGGCTTAATGTCGATGCCCTCTCAACATACTCAGGATGATGTCACGATACTTGGGATGATCATCTATTGACCGAGCGTACAATAAGATATCATTGATTAAAACTACCAAAAATTGATCTAGAAAAGGATGAATGATCATATTCATTAAGTCCATGAATATCACATGTGCATTAGTCAACCCAAACGGCATCACTACGAATTCCTACAAACCATACCTCCTGATAAATGTAGTTTAAGGTATGCGTGAATGTATCACTCTTATATAATGATATTATGATCAAATGTAAATCTGTGAGAAGATCATATCACCTTTCAATTGATCTAAAATATCGTCAATCTGTATAATAGGATCTCGGTTCTTGATAGTTATCTAGTTCAAATTCTAATAATCCACACATAAGCATTAATATCCATCAACCTTTTTGGTGAAGAAAAATATAGATCCCCCTAGGAGATGTACTAGGCCTTATGAATCCTTTTGATTATAGATCATTCAATAGAACATGCCACTCCTGAATCATTTAAGGTTCCATTCAGTAAGGTGGGATAGAAACATGCTCTTCTCCCGACACCAACTTGATCATGAACCCAATTTCACACTTGGGTAGAAATCCATAGAAAACATCAGGAAAGACATCCTGAAAATGGTATTCCAAAGTAGGAAAATAATATTTCTAAATTCCACCGTTATACAGTGATTGAATGGTGATTTGAACCATGGAAAAATCCAATCTACATTGAATTGGTCTCGAATGACCAGTCTAAAGACCCCGCTCACCCTAGTGAGAAAAGCTACATTCTTCTAGATATACGAAGGTTACTCTCCTCCTGTAACTTTTTATATAATACTTGTAAAGAACTAACAAATCTATACCACAAATTAATTCAAATCTTATCATTTCCATCCTGAATGGTTCACAAAATAAATAACAACCACCAATCTCTATAGAACACACCTTGTGATGTTTGATATTTTTAGACCACACTCTCAATTGTGTGTTGATGGTTAAAAACCATCTATGCTTTCCACATACAAGAGAAACTAATATTTCAAAAGAGTAGATATAAAATATTGTGATGATCAAATATAAAAAAACAACCTAAGTTAGATAATACATGAATCATATCTCTAACGATAAAAAATCCTATGTCCATGTTTGGTGGAGTAGTCTGTATATTTTGCAATTGATTTGTCCCATTAACCTAGGCTCCAGCATGAATAAAATATTATATTTCACTTTTTAATACTTATTCTCATGAACCAGGGTATCACATACACTTACTCGGCCAGAATGGCCTATGACACTCCATTTATCGGCCTACTAAGGAGTAGTTGATCCCCTTCAGGATTCTGGTGCATGTCTTGATCCTCTACTATTATTCTACTTCCTAAATGATTCATTGAACCTCTGAATATGCTCCAATATTCCAAAAATATGATACTCTACTGTAGGGTAAGGACCCTTTGGGTGCATGTTTCCAAATATTAAACACTAATAGAAATAGAATGGAACACAATCTTAAGATGGTTTTCCAAAGGTCAGACTTCTCGACCCACAAATTCTTTGGCATATACTATCATAATGGGGCTTATTACCACTCAAAGAAGAACTCTCGGGTCTCCCTGTTGAAATAATATGGCCACTACTTAGGGAATCTCTTAGATTCTCTTATATCATTAGTTCATGATTCGTCGCATCTTCAATTTTTTTAAATGGAATACATTTACATATGACCTAATATCATAATGAGGACATAGCTAGAAATATCTCATCTTAGAGATCTTATCTTCTTCCAAAGATGGTACAAGGTGTTGTATATGATTAAAACATCCAACATTTTTCATTACTGACAAGACCTCTTACATCAAATGCATGAACATGAGAGATTTTTCATCCATAATGTTCCTGAGATAGAAATGGCTAAGGATATTTAACTGGAAGTCTTTCCATGTTATCTCATCATGCTTCCCTGCATCCACCAGAATACCCCACTAATTATTGGAAGGTTTATAAAGAAAATTCATAACAATATTCACCCTCCAATATGTGGGTGTCTTGAGATGCATGAATATTTTCTTAAGTGAATCAATCTAGAACATAAATGTCTGGGTATCTTATTATTATGTGAAAATAGTTGGATGAAAAGGATGAAACTCTCTTATCAACTAATAAATCGAAGGAACAATAAGAAAAATATCCCTTACCATGGATCAAATGACTCTTAGGGAGTTGCAGTGAAGTTGAAAATCCATCTTATCTTCATAAACTATAGGAAGATCCCATTCATCTATTCTAGGAACATGTTTATTTCCACTCTCTTGATGCTCATGTCAAAGATTATGAGGTGGAATTTTATTACTAATAGAAACACACACATTAAAGAACTGGCTTAAAATAAATTCAACCCAACATATAATTGTAACAGAGAACCACTAACTATTTGTCTCTCTATATATGGCTTACAAGTATTTTATCCTGACACAATTACTCATTTATTTTATCCAATGATATAGATATCTCATATAATATATTAATTGGAAATTATATATCACATGAAAAAATAGATATACCCAAATTACGAACAATGTGTGTCAATATTACCCTATGTTCCTATTATGATGCATGTATTCACATCTCCCACAATACTATTCCATGATTATAAATATCATGAAATAGAAAGATTATAAAATAAATAGCCTCACACAAAATTTGAATCACACAAGGTGTAATTACATCAACTGTAGGAAGAACACAACACAAACAACAATCATATCCCTGGGTACTCAAATTTTCCCCCATACATGGGTTAGATAATCCCATGAACAAGCTCATTACCAAGTCCTGACACATCCTATCAACCCTTCTAACTTTCCGAAACTATCTATAAAAAATGGAGGAAAACATTCTCCTTTAATAGCACTTGGTAACGACCCCCAATCTGGCACTTTCTCACGTCGATGGAAAGGATTGGTTGCAAGATCTCTATAATTCCTCCCCATACACCAGAGTATGCCGACTAGTAGTGCGGTGTGAAATGTATAGTTTGAAGACAGAACCATGATATGAAGTTTTGTAGTAGTATAAATAACTCATAATAAAACAAAAAATAATTAGAGTAAATAAATTTTAGAAAAAACCAATAAAAACCATCTTAATAATATAATAAAAAATAAAGAATGACATAATAATGTGATGGAATGTAACTAAATTTCATGATAGAAAAATATAAAAAAAGACTAGTATAATAAAATAAAAAGTCTCAATGTCCCATGTTTGGAACCCACATTAGTCACATTTCTAAATTCCATCCCAATAGTAGACAATAAATCAACAGTAATGTAATTTTCCCTTATCTAATCCTACATCCGAAACATATTATTAGGTACCAAATGACGAGAGGAGTAGGGTATGAGTATAACTTAGTAGGTCAAAACCATCGTGTCAAAACAAAACTAGTCTAATAATGAATGTATGAAATAAATAAATAAACATGTATTAATTAATTCAACAATTAATAGAATATAAAAAACCTACTTCATCTTAGTTCCATAATATCTCTAATAATGTCTTACAACCGTTGAATCCAAACCCATATAACCATGGTAAAACAAATTACATCAGATCCATGCTAGAGTATCTATGATAATGTCTTACGACCATGTCGAACTCCACTATATAACCATGGTATAATCACAAAAAATATATATGACAATTCCATATAATCATTACAGCATTTAGGGTCAAATACATATAAGCATTACAACATGGTACTGGGAATAGTACACTATTTTAAGGAAGTGCAACATGGTACTGGGTTGAGCCTGCTCAATATCATCATTATAGCATATAAGTGTGCAGGTTCCAAGGATGATCTTGATATATAAGCATAACAGTATGGAATACATTCCCTATCATTCAACATTGATATCACAATATCACATCACAATTTTCAATGGATAATTATTATAATTACCAATATTCTTTCATATTCTACATGAAATATAATTCAAAATTGATTAGAATTATATCAATAAGAAATAAGCTATAATTTAGGGATTCTATAATAAGTCATCACCCTACATAAAATTTCATGCTAAACATACATTAAATATTATTATAATTCAATTATATTCATCGTTAGCTCACTCCATGGGTACCCATAGGATAGTTCATAATCCAATTGAAAAGAAACATCTTTATGTAATAACTCCATTTGTTTATTTAATTCATTTGGGGACACACAATGATGGTGCATTCACAATATTTCATAAACATGAAATTATCAAACCATAGGTTGAAGATTTAGAACCCTACATTTAAATGATTTTCTGGTAACACTTACAATAGATAAAACACATGAGGAAGAAGGCATGTATGCTTGAAAGAGGTTCCTAGATAAAAAATGATCAAGATCAAAACCAAAAAATGCAATTAGTCAAAGGATATCACCACAAAAGTTACAAAAGAATGATGAGAACAAATAATCATACCCAAAAAGACTTATAAAGAATTTTCATAGAGAAAGGACATCCATAAAGGAGGTTTTCACACAAAAATTTCATGGAGAATACCCTAGGGATAATAGGAGAGAATCTACAACAGATTGTAAATAAAATTAGTTGCAGAACTTGTTTAAAACAAAATGTTGGGTACTTAAACTTTATATAAATGTTTTTAATGGAATAAACAAAAAAACATATTGCGTTATATTTATGTTATTAAAAACCTTGAACAATTACATGATGTGTATTCCCTTTACATGATGTGGAAATTTTATAAAGTTTATTTAGACCAATTCCATTTTAAAAAATCCAAACCCCATTTTGAGATTCTTCACTAACCAGGAAACCATGAAGAACTTAACCCATTATACCTGTACTCCCATTATTTAAAAAACCATATATCCACAAAAATTAGGTCATTTTCATCAACAAAGGATCATTGTCTCAAAACAAGGCTCAATCACCAAGGCTAAAATTAAAAACCCAGAGAGATACAGACTTGGGAAAATACATGATCTTAAAGAAAGGATATAATTTTTTTAACATAATGAGAAAATTTCAATGATGTCCCTTTTATTAAGAGAAAATTTGATTCGATTTAATTAACATTCCCAAAAGATGGGACTTTATCAATTCACACAAGGTGGTGTATATTCAATATACTAATTCATTAGAACTCATTCATTCATTTATTTGATATGAGATAAGCATTTCATACATAAATATTACATAAATTTAGATAAATATTAAATACATATCACTATAATACATACCCCAATGTTATAAATGTGTAGTTTATTTGGATAACAGATACAGAATTATTTGTTTCATAAAATATCTTCATCATCTCCCAAAAAGTTCTTCTCACATCATATAATTCTTATAAATATTCTAATGAATAAATTTCTTCATAACCTAAGGATATGGAAACATTATAAAGCGTGAGATTGGATTTTCTAAAATGGTAAACATAAGAGATATTAACTGATGATCATAAGTGATCCTAATATAAGCATATGGGAATGAGTTCATGATAAAAATATATTACATTCATTCCCAATTAGTCATTGGTTATTAATCATGGGTCATGGATTAAAACATAGTTATAACAAGTGACTTGATACATAAATGTGTGAAATAAAAAATAATAAATCATGGTCTATAAGAGAATATAATAAGCATAAGTTTTTTTCATACAATTTTGGTATAATCAAAATCATATAAATAATATATAAACACTACCAACTATGTAATTAATCCCATAGTATGATTAATCTAACTACCCATATACATTATTAGTATTTGACTAATTGCACATGTACCCTCTCAGGCATGGGATTAGAAACTGAATACCATTGGGATTTTTATAACAATATATTTATACTTTTGATCTGATGATAAGTTAAACATTACCCAATGTATTTTAGGTATATAACGGACCAACTCGTAACTTCCCAACACCTTATATGAATTACATACATTGATTTGATTTCATCTACATTTTAAAGGCGTATTAGGGGTTATTTGATTAAATTTTGAAAATTTTCATAATTTTATAGGACAAGAAATGGTTAGTTCATCATCAGATTAAACCATGTGGGTTTTCCCAGGTGTTAATGTGCATTGTGTTGGTATCCAAATGGAGGATGAATTATTAGGAACATTAATCATGTTGTTAACCCATAAAACCATGCTACTTGGGATATTGGTTCATGCATAGATAATAAAATATTTTTCAAACTGTGTGACCAAACCATGAATTGTTTCTAGTGCCCTTATAGGGGTCACACTTTTGGTGGATTATTATTGAAACTGTGAAGCTAAAACATGTGATGTGAATTAATTATTCTATTTCTTTATTTTAAAAACCAACCCCCCTCCACACCGAGAGTTTTTTCCCTCATACCCATTCCATTGGAAAGGCTTATCAACCTAGGATAATCCATTTATATATTACGGGCAATCCATTCCACATGGTGATCTATTTTGATTGAACTTTTACTGTTTGGTCTATATTCTCAAATGTAACTTCCATTTTCTTCTCTCCCTTTGTTTATCTTCTAGACGCACCACTCTTTTCTTGAATATAATTTTTGATTAAGGATGCTGATTTTAGTTCTATATTCTATTAAATTATTTAATTTGATTTTATGTAAATATGTTGGGAAAAAAGGATTCATTACATGGATCTCCATTTGTCGTTGTGATTTCGTAGGGAGTCATTACATTATGCATTCTCTCTCTCTCTTTGTCTCTTGTTATTTTTTTAAACATTAAATAGGATAATATTATGTGAGAATTTCAGTTCTAGAATTATCCATTGTCCATAATTGACATCAAATCCTAACCAATGGATCTTGTGTCGGGTGATCTTTGATCTTCTAATTGGGGTAGGTGGTTTCATAAGGCAATTCCTATCATTTGATTTCACTGATGTATGTATAATTTGAAGTGGATTTCAATTTGGTTTACAAATATTGATTTGAGATATTCATAAATTATTTTGATATTGAATGGTGTGTGTGATCAAATATCATTGAAAATATATTTTGAAGTATAGTTTCTTTTCAAATAATTATTCTGAAATAAAATGAGTGATTTATAGCCTTATTTTTATGGTGACTTTTGGGATGACAAGACATGAAATATTTTATTATTTTAACTGATTTTTCATGATGTAAAAGTCATATGTTTTGATGAAAACAATTTGATAATTGGTCTATGAAATTGAATGGAACATTTTAAAACATAAACTTAGGTTGGATAGAATAATTATTTTAAAAGAATTTGTATTGATTAAATTGAATGATAGTTCCATGAATAACTAATAACCCTGAATCACATGGGAGCCTAGGTAGTTATTCATAATGATATGAACAGTGGGTAAACTAATTTCCAACAATATAATGATGATAACAATGAAAAATAAAATTTTATGAGGGTATAATGTTCATTTGTATGGGTGGAATCACAATCCCTATAGGCCTAGGATCAAAGGAGTTTGAGTGCACCTATATCCATATTTCAATGAGTGTATGTGGAAACTTTTTACTGGTGCTGAATTACCATAGGTTTTATTACAAGAGTCTTATTATTGGAAATTTTAACATGTTTCACTATTTTATTGAAATTATTATTCATCCCACTTTTGATAAAAATCATTATTCCTATTTGTTTAGAAAATTTTCTACAGATATACCTATTTTGAGGGAAATGAATTATTATATTAGGTTTTTACTATATATTGAAATGATTGGAAAATCACATTCTGTTATGAATTTTGAAAATATTCACATGTCATGTTTTATTTAAAAATTTAATATATTTCATAAAATTGATATGAATTTCTTGTAGAATACTTGGCTAGTTCCTACAAGGTATTGTTTCTCACACCCTAACATTAACAACAGGTGTTTGTAAAATTTATTATTTATACTTAAGGTAAATGATATATTCTACATGGAGGTAATGGATGTTCTTAATAAGCTATACATTGTAAGTTAGTGATAACCAATGGACCATGAGATCCACTAGTTTCATAGATATTCTATGTTGTTTTATTGATGTTTTGATTTTCATATTTTGGTTAAGGTACTATTTTTGGAAATATTATGTCTACATATAGTATATTTATCATTAGGAGTGTTTGAAATGTTGAATTTTTATTAATTATTATCTATTTGTTTTCTATAGTAAGATATCCTTATGGTGAAATCACCCCCTCTTGATTGTATGTGATTCCCATGCACCAGTCACTGGACCATATGGATTGGTAATGGACTTTGTACCATGTAATGACAGATTTTAATGCTGTTCAGGTAGGTTATCTTGGTTGGTTTTTGAAAAAATGATATTAGAGGTACGTTGTTCCCTTTCACAGATGTTGGTATGCATTTTGGGATGTCTTGCTTGACATTATATGAGATTTTTAAGATTTAATGCATTTGTTATGAGTGAGCTCTTATAAATATATCATCATAACAAGGTTTAATTTTACTTATATTGATTTTGATAAATATGATATTTTAAGAGTTGTTTCATTTGATTATATTCTATTTACTAATATTTTATTCGAGAATTTTGTTTCACTGTTGAATTCTGATTGATATAGTTGATGATCATTTTCCTCTTGACTGATGTTTACATTATTATATGTTGATGTTGTGTTGTCCCATGCCCCAATGAAGATATTTTAATATTACTCTATATGGAGCTGATGATGAACTACCGTAAGTGAACACACCAATTTATTTGAACCTTTTAGAGCTAATTGTGTGCATGGTCCTAGATCTGGTCCAAGTGACTTCACCTTGTCTTGTTCATGATGTAGATGTTGTACATTAGTGGGATGATAATAGAGATTATCCCTATAATTTTCTATGTTTGAATCACCCATATTTCTATGGTACCAATGATCTTCAAGAGGTTGATTATTGGATAAACAATTAATCAAATCTTTGAGTTATTAGAGATTCCATATTTTGATAAGGTGAAATGATTCATCTTAAAACATAAAGGACATAATATGAGGAGGTGGTATTCTTTTATTTATGAAAGGAGGAATGAGTGATTTATGTGGAAAGAAATTGGGGTCTTTTTACAGATTATATATATCTGTAATTGATGGTATTAATTGACATAATAGAGTTATTTAACCTTCTATATGTTGAATGAACAATGAATCAATATGTCTATAATTTTGCTAAAATTTTTTATTTCTCACTAGATGTGGTGTAGAATGAGATACTAAAATATCATAGTTATTATATGGTTCTTCATTTATAAATAATATCTTAGATTTTTCAAATCTCACAATTTATGTTGATGTTATGGATAGACCAATGATGGTGAAGATTGGAATTTCTAGTTATTCAGTGTTGACATGAGTTCCTCTTACTCTATGTGGTAGCATGACTGGTCTTCTTATTGGGAAGAGGAATATTCTATAGTATATGGTAATGGACAAAAAATTTGTTTCTAGTGTAAAAAATATTGTCACTCAATGAATATCATCATTGATGAAATAATGTTGTATAGCTATTCGGTATACTTAAGTAACTTTTTATACATTTTGACATGTTTCTACAACTCCATGTGTTGGTGTGGCATCCAAATTATTTGGAGGATATGTGGCACATTGGATAATTCAAGAAAAATGGGTCTGTTCCATATGTATTAAGAAAAAATCTTATTCACAAAGAATTTGATTCTCCAGGGGAAGTTGATGGAGGTCTAATGATAGTGAGGGGTACCATTACTATTGAATCATACTTAGATACCACATTATTTGATATTATTTCCATCTATTACCTTATATCTATTTATATTATAGAACTATAGAGTATTTATATGGAGACCATTATTTATATATCTCAAGATGAAGTGATTTTTGGGTCACTAATGTCCATATTGTGATTTCTCTTTATCAAAAATCTAGCTTGTTTGAGGCTTTTGGTTCTTGATATGAAACCTCTAAATGTAATTATTAGTATGTATTGGATAAAATATAATAAATCCAATATAAATTTTAATCTTTTTTTGGTCTCCTTTACTTCCCCCTATAAGGATTTTCTTGTCATTCATGCAAAATGGGACCCAAGGTCGAGTTTAGCTTGACCACCTACATTAGAGTTTTATAGGTTTCTATCCATGTATACCTTACAATAGGAGTAAGAATATTCATGTTGTGATATTTATCTAGTAGTGTATGATTTTCCTAATTTTTTTCCATAAAACATATCTATATATCTACGTACGAGAGGGGTAGATAATCTTATTGACCTAGTATAAGGTACCTAATCTCTCTATCTTTCCTCTTATCAAATGGCACCAGTAGAAATAATGGAGTTAAAGACTTAGTAGAATGACTTGATATCTAATGGATTCATGTAAGCTAGTGTGTCACATTGGTCAATATATGATTTTATTTTAAGAAATAAAATACAACCTTTCACTTATATGTTTTGTATAAAAAACTCAATTGGGTCGCGGTCATGAACAAGTATTTATTCCCACATGATGATAATTCGTTTAACATGATAAAAGGGGATAATCTTCTCTTAAATATTATTCTTCTATATGGTTATCACTATATTAGGATAAGAGAGTCTAATATCCCCAATACCACTTTTAGGAGTATGAATGGACATTATTATTTCATTTTATTTCCAATTCCTTTGACCAATGACCCTACTATGATTTTGGATTTTATAAAATAGATTTTCCATCAATACCATAATTCTGTTTTGTGGTATTTATTGAGGAAATACAGTTATATTATAAAACTCGGGAGTATTATCTTTGTAATTTGAGAGAATGTATATAAATATTGAGAAATGAATGACTTTATACCAATGCTTCTAAATGAAACTTCCATATTTGGGTGGTAAATTACGTGGGATAAATGGTTTCAAAAGAAAGATTTTTGGTATATCCTAAAAAGGTAAATGATATTATGAAATGGGATTAATCTTGAAACATCATTCATATTCACATTTTTATAGGAATAGTAGTTTATTAACACTAGTTTGTGAAACATTTCTCAATGTTGGATTCTATATTGATCTATTTGACTATGAAGGAAGTAAATTTTGTTTTTAATTGAAAATACCATACATCCTTTGATGATTTAAAGCATCATTTTACTTCAAATATAGTGTAAAATAGTTTTTTTAACAAGGTGGAGATATTTTTTCTTATTTGATGCATCAGGTTTAGGTGTGTGATATGTTTTTATATTTGATGACCATGTGGTGGATTATGGTTTTAATCAACTTTGGCCTCAAGAGATTAATTGTCCCACACATGAACAAAATCTTACATCTTTAATGAATAGTATTAAAAGTTGGCGATATTTTGTTTTTGGGATAAATTTTTTTCATCTACTACGATCATAATAGTTTGATTTATATGTTCTCAAAAAAGGATATGAACATTAAGTAGAGGTAATGGGTGGATTAACTACAATCTTCTGAATTTGACATTTTGTATACCCTTGGTGAGGGTAATATCATTACTGATGCTATATATAAGAAACCTCCAACCTAGGACATTAAGAATATCTTTAATAATTGAATATGATGGCTATATTTTCATGTATATATTTGGGATTATGGGAGGATGAGAACATTTTTGTTTTGTCGAGTGGTTAGTTTAAATCCCCACTTCTTGAGATTATTCCATTGGAACAGAATCATGATGATGAGTTTATATGAATCAAGGATACTTTATATTTTGGTGAGACCATACAGAATTTTTATCTATCTACTAAAGGTATCCATTAATTCAAGAACTAATTTTTTTTCTAGTTACCTATGTTTAAGTTAGTGATGGGGGATTGTCATCATTTTTAGTGTTAAGTACAACTAGGTATAATGGAAATGTTTTATGATATAATGAAATAATTTTGGTGGATAGGTATAAAATGTGAAATTAGTTATTTTTTTGTTATTTTTATTTTTAATAAGAGATTAAAGTCGATCATCAAAAACCTTATATCATGATTAAACAACTCCTAATTCCAACATCTATGTGAGATGATATATTGATGGAATTTTTGGTTGGTTTTTCTCATTCCCCTAGAAGAAATAATGTTATATGGGTAAAAATAAAATGACTCACAAAATTGGATAACATTATTCCCATTATTGACACCAAAAATGTTAAGGACTAGATAATTATATATATAAATGATATCATCATATCACATGGAGTTTTATTTTTCATAGTTTCTTATTGGGGACCCTAGTTCACTTATAATTTTAGAAGAGGGACCCAATAAGAAATGGGATCCTAAGTAAAGTTAATCATGGCATACCATCCTCATATATATTGTATTACAAATTTTCTATAAATATTATATTTTATGTGCTCTGTACGTTTTTCCTTGAATTTAGGGGAGGTTGGGATTCCAATCAATAAATTATTGAGTTTTCTACAATAAAAACATTCATTTCTTCCATAAAAATAGAACCCCTAAAGGCCTTGTAATCCTTGACTTGTAAATATCATTTTCTTGTAGGATAATTATGAATATACCTTTATTGAACCTAGTTTGTTACAAGAGATGATGAAAAATATTCAATTGATTGATTGGGGAATGTAAAATAGGAACATAGCTAGTATAGGTTTTATGGTTCTCATTATCGACACTCTCTAGAGTTTTTCATTAATAGTTGGGTTTTTTTAAAGATTTTCTGTATTTGTTTCATTGAACGATTGTAAAATATGGTAAGTTAGAATCTTGATGCATGTCACTATTTTAAGTGGTTGAGAAGATAAGAAATTTAGAATACCATTTTGATTTTCCACAATATATGAATCGATCCTTGATGTCTTGCACATGTCAAATATAAATAAGAACCTTATAGACCTATCACATATTTTGAGTTGTGAGGACCATGATATGGAACATGATATGTCTGTGATAGAGTATATAGTTTAAATTGTTTATTCTTAGATAAAATTTCATTCTGGAAAGTTCATACCCTTGGTTTGGGCACTATAGAAGCTTGGTTTTGATTCATATAAAATGTGGGATTATGAGACGTTGAAGAGAGAGTAGTGGACTCACCTATTTTCTATAAAGTATTTTTGAGAGACTATATTAGCATAGAAAGAATTTATTAGGATGATGATATTAACATCCTAGAACTTTCTTTCAGGTAATTAAACTATTTGAATTTTATGAGGTTTTGTTTAGTTAATATCATGGTTTTTTGGGGTGAATTTTTAAATTTTTTATATGTTTATGGTATATTTAATAGTAGTCAGGTGATTTATGAAAACTATCAAAGTCATACTAGGAAACCATGCTCCATATGTTTGATTCCAAGAAGAGTGAACACTGTTAGGTGCATGGTTAGTACTAACAATGTATACTACCCATCACACTATGTAGTTTGGGGTAATGGTTCATTAATCGTTATTGAATGGTTTTTTATACTCTGTTCCTACCACGTACCTCTACCAGTTTCCCAAGAGGGGACACACAGTTTGTCAAACTGTGTGTCCAAACTACGAAACATGTATTAATTGTTAAAATATTGTTATTTTAGTTCATAAACACTTCAATTTTCACTTATTCTTATTCCATTCTAAAGTTTTCTTGACCAATGAGGATCCTCTTAGATATTATGGGGATTTATATCTTCTAAATAATCGATTTTGATAGATATTTTATGGGTGGATCAGTATTATAAAAGTTAAGTTTATGTTTATAGTCATTTTTGTTGATATTATAAGTATTCCATTATTTTTTAGAATGGAATCATAGATCAGGTCTTTTGGTTAATGATATGTTTTTTCTTACTTTATTTAATTTTATTTGTTATTGATCCTTTATGAAATTGGGTATCATTCCCGGGATCATCATTATTCATTAAAAGTTCTTCAGTAATCATTGAGTTATGTGTTTTCTACCTTCCCTAATGTTTTAGAAACTTATAATTAGAGATTATTATGTGATAAATTTGGTTATAGTATTCTCCCTAACTCATTCTAACCATTAACTCTTCAATTTCGGTTCCCATGTTGCCTGATCATTGATCATGTGACTGAGGCGAGTGGTTTTTTGTAGAAATTCATATAATTTTAAATGGCTGTTTCATTCATAATTCCAATTATATTTTAGATTTATTTCTAAATTTTAATATTAGTATTTGATAAATAATTTTGAAATACCTTGGTGTGTATGATGAAATTCCTTTCAAAATGGAGTTCGAAGTAAAATGTGATTTTTGAAAATTATAGCATCAATTAAAATAAGTTATTTGATGAAATATTTTGATGGTAAATTTATAGATGAAATGGTATGAAATCTCTTTTATTATAAATGAAATGGATTTATTTAAGGAACATTATTTTTTATGAAATCCATTTGATAACTAAATTTTGAAATGTAATTGAATTTTTAAAAATTGAACATGGGGCTAGTTAAATGATTATTTGATATGATTTGATATTGATTAAAATGAATGATATACTCATGTATTACTTGTTAACTTAAAAAAATGATAGCTTGGGTAGTTTAGTGGAATGACATGTTTTCTAGGTAAACTAATATCTATAAATGACTAAATAATAACAATAATAAATAAACATTTATGAGGGAAGGGTGTTCATTCATCGGTGTGGAATGTTATTCACCCAAAGCTTGTGGTCTAGGGGCTATTTGTAAACCTGAAGCCCTATTTCACTATGATTATGGGGATCCTTGTGATTAGAAATAATTTATATATTATTTTATTACCCATGTGATATGATTGTAAATGATTATATATTCTAGTTATTTTTTTGGAAATTCTTAACCATTCTTATTTTGATAAAAATGATTATTTATTCATGTTTTGAAAAAGATGTTAAAATCTACCCATTTTGCTGGTAATGAATTTTTTCACCAGTTTCACTCTATCCATTAAAATAATTTAAAAAAACGTTTTATGAATTGTGAAAATATATATATCTTGTAATGCCCTGACCCTAGTTACCCAGAGTCGGTGCATTATTTTAATACATTGGCATGATTACAAGGAATCAAGTCCCAAATTACCGATTAGTTTAGCAGTCATGGAAAATTGATTACATACATGAATGTTACATTACACTTCATAACATAAAAAACAACATAAATAATCCTTTACGAATGACATTATTCCCTTTTCTTAACCCTTCTTATCAATCACAATATACTTCTTGGAATCCTGGGAAAAATAAAACATAGCAAAGGGGTGAGCTCAAATGCTCCGTAAGGGGAAGCAATACAGCGTAAACTTTCATAAATAAGCATAAACCTTTAAGGCAATGTATAAATAAAACAAAAAGCCTTTTGAAATTGAACTTCAACATAATATGGCAAAGATAAAACGAAATAATTCCATTTAATTATTCACATGAATGTTCTACTAGTCGAACAATCACATGCAATATCAATAACCACTTTCAGAATAATGGAATGTATAATGCCAGACTATCATAACAACATAGCCAAGGCCTCGTGCCAAGACTACAAATAAGATTTTTCCAAGGCCTTATGCTAAGGCACTAGTTTGTCTCATGAGACCTACCGATGCATTGAGGAGCTATAGAGGGCTCCACCCGTCACTTACTAAGTCCAATGCATTCCCATATGAAAAGGTTTAAACATAACATAAACATTCGTATGAAAACTAGCATACAAAATGTCAATACTTTCCCCATAAACCATGAATGGTATAAAAATAACACATCCATAGTAAAACATATCACAAAACCTTCAATACAAAACAAAAGTTTTGTATAATAAAAAATCAACTTCAAATAATCTTAAAATCCATCAAAGGATGTTGACATAGATGAAATCAAACCAATTTGAGATAAATATCTCATTTCTCAAAATCATTGAAAAGTCACACATTTATAAAGGAAGTAATTTAAAAGATATTTTTGAATCAAAGTGTCCCATATCACTTTGAAACTTTTGAAAAGAAATATCATTTCATAACATTCATGTCCATATAAATAAATCCTTAAAATCAATTTGAAAACATGGAAATTAATTAAAATATTTAGAAAGATAAATCATTAAAACATTTAAAATTACAATCTTGAAAAAGAGTACCTTTCAAAAATTGGTAAAATATTCAATTTTAAATCATTTAAAATTCACATAATTATAGAATAAGACATTTACTTTTAAAATAATCTTATAATCTTGTAAGGGAAGCTTTGACAATTTTATAATGGCGGTAAATAGCCGCACCTGCCATATAAGTTAAAAAAACATTCTTACCTTAAATTTGTCTAAAAGGTTAAAGGTTTCTTGTTTGGAAAATTACGGAAAGATTACTTTAAAAACACATAAGGGTATAAATGACTTTAAATCATTTTATATTAAATAGTAAAAATGTTTTAAATACATTTTTAAGGAACATGGATGTGGATGATAAAGAGATCCTAGTAGATAATTACGTATAAACAACCTCCGATAATGAAGAGATTGTGAAATAAACCCTTACTTTGTACATTTCATTGATTGGAGGTAAGTTAACCTCCTGTGTAATGGTGAAATAATTGTTACTAAATTATACAAGAATCATATACATTCATATGATATCATATATGATCTTTTAACATTTCATTATTAATAATATCTTAGAATTATCGTTGTTTTGGGTGTTAACTTACTCGTTTTCTTTTATATGTTTTGTTACATAATCTATGGTTGTCATGAATAGGTTGTATCTTATTCATATCAATAATTATATCAAGTCCTTATACATTATTTTTAAATCATAAAATGATAATTATACTTGAATGGATACGAGAGGGAATGAATCTCATCGCGTTCGTGGAGAGGGTAGTCCGTACGTACGCACGAGCGATAATATCATACATTTGATATTAAAATAATATATAATTGGATGGCATATCATATATACAGAATAATTATCATGTTATATTTATTATTTACATGAATTACACATCATTATTATACCCATCCAAAATAATAATTTATTGAATAACAATTACACCACGACGTGGAGACGGTAAGCCGTACGTAGGCACGTATGGTGACATGTTATTCAAAGGGTGGATAGAGTACAGAATATGGTTGTACCATATTTATAATAATATTACAGTATATAGAAGATACTGGATTAATTATTTTATAATGGGAATAACAAATAAAGAAGAAGTTGAATAATAAATGAATTTGAAAAAGGGTGGTGAGAACATTACCTCTTCTTCGGGTACTTCCTTTTGATTTGATCAAAAGGGCTCCGTAGGTTGGCTTTATGATCAAAATAATTCCTCTAGGTTGTAGTGGGGGAAGGTGAGAGAGTATTTGGGCAGGGATTGGCCGATCCCAAAGGCTTTGAAGGTGTGAAGTAATGAGAAGGGGGAGTGTCCTTTTATAAGAGGGGTGAGGGGATCCTTTGGAAAAGCTAGAAATATTAATTTATAATAAATTCATATTCTGTTTATAATGGCTCCAAATTTTAATATTTAAGGTTTATGGTGCGTATGGGTCTAAAACCATTCAACCAATCGAATTTAGACAGGTTCGGGTTACTATATTAACCTTATCTTTAAGTATTAACTCTAAGTTAATTAGTTTCACTTTTACAATGTTTCTTTGTATTTTTATATTATATGGTTAATAAACATACCATATACATCCAATCGACCCCCAAGTAGTCCATTAATGATATAACTATCATGATATAAGTCTCTTGGACGAACCTTAGATTTTTAGGAATTTAATATCAAATAATAATATAATATTTGTTTTAAAAACCCTTTTATGTCCATTTTGACACTATTCAATAATTGATTTTTTTGAAACTCATAACAGAATGATTAATTCGAAGAAAGTCAAATAAATCAATACTAATATGTCATATCAATATATAAAATTAGTGTAATTCAGTAAAAGTCTCAAATTATATTTATTTGGGTATTTTTATAATATCAGTTATTTTAATTTTTCACTATTATGGTAATTACTACATCATCATTGTGTCATAAATAAATTAAATTATTTAATGTCTAAAAATTATAAATAAAATATCATTATGTAAGAAATATTTTTATATTTCTAAATAATATTTATAGTCAAAAATCCAACATATATAACCCCATGTAAAAATTCTTCTTCTAAAAGATATATGCTTATGTCATTTTTGTACTTATTTTAACTTAATTAAAATAAAGTGTCTCTATCACCTACAAGTGGCTCCATGGGGTCCCAAAATCGACCCAAATATGGCCATGGTCGGACATGTATCCACCAATAATGTTATGACATGTTTTACGGTAATTTAGGATTATTATAATATTATTTTTTAACCCTTATTTACCGGATTTACCTTTAACCAAGGTAAATAAAATATTTACCGTAGTAATTATTCAAAATGTCTAAAAATAAAAGTTACCTATTTACACAATATGAATATCCTGATTCCAAATACGGAATCCATTTTTCCAAATTCAAAACACATAAGTTGTAGAAATTAATTTAAAATTAATTTCCGTTGTCAAAACAAAAAGCATGTTTTTAAGAGATAATAACTATAAAAAGATTGACACTTGTTTATGTCCGGTTTAATTGTAAAATTATGTACAATGACCAACATTATATTAAATGGTAAAAATATATTATTAATATACTCTAAAACCACTAAAATTAATAATTTATAAATATAAATTATTTCTATTAAAAATGTGGTTTTTAATTAAAATTTAGTAATTTTCACTATTCATCAAAATATAAGTGTTATCCCAAAAGTTCCAAAATTTCACACTAGGCTAAATTCGATATTCCAAATCCAAAACTGAATTCCATTTTGAAATATAAAATATATATAATTTCAAAAATTAGGTATTACTCTTCATGACGGCTAGTTTGATTGGTTGTGGTGTGTGTTAGAACTCGAAGTTGCGTACAACACATGCTACTGTATTATTCAAAGAAAAGCATACGATGGAATCTTGGGATGTTTCATTTTAAATTTTTGGTGTCCCCATTTAGTCAAAAAGTTTAAAATATTGTATTTAAAAATGGTTCACTATTAAATGTTGGTAAAAGTGAAATACTGAAAATGAATTTGTTCTTACATTATGTCTAAGAAACTCAAAATATGGATTCAAAAATTATAATGATTATATAAAGTTTAAATTTAGTTAATACTTTTCATAAACTCTTTTGAATGGCTTGTTTGGAAAGTCATGGTTCTCTTGAACTCGGTGTTGCATGTAGTACAAGTTATTGAATTATTTTGAAGAAATAACACACTATGAAATCTTGGGGTGTTACATTCTCCACTCCTTCAATAAATTGCATCCTCGCAATTTGAAATTATTCTTCGAAAATAAAAAGTTGAAAATGGAAAATATCTTTGTGGTAAAACCCACATCGGAAACTGGGTTACTAAAATTTAGTCTTAATATGAGGAAAAGAGAAATGAAAGGGTCACCACCAAATTATGTTCTCGATTAGGAGAACATTGGTGGCAATTAGAGAAATATAATTGAAGGAAAAATGTAATTATTTATAGGTAGTGATTGAGGTCATCAATCACAAACAAGTGTAAAATTGAGGTCCTTAGATTCATCAATCTATGATGATTTGAAATACCATTGGTTCAACAAAACATAGGGTATTAGGATAACACATTTTTGGTTTTAGGATTCCTTAAATAAAGAATGAGAATTAATTTCTTCATAGAATAAGAAAAGAATAAAAATATATTCTTGACAAGTAGACTTCCATCCTTTAACTAATTTCTACCACAAACTCATCTTTCACTCTAAAAGATAATAGAACGTAAAAAAATATTCTATTTATCCTATTCGTATAGGGTTCCAAAAAAACGAATTTATAATTCATCTACCAGATTTTTTTAAAAAAACAACATTATTTAATCCCGGACATCATGTGGGTTAGTGGTAGGTGATACACCCTTGTCGCCCTTCGGTTGTGGGTTCAAGTCTCGCGGCCTTTCCGGACGCAACGGGTTGCCGCCCGACCTCCGGGTTGTCCTTTTATGGAAATCCAAAATACTTCAGTCCAAAATTTATAAGGAAGGTAAACACAATAAAGATCCTTTTTTCCGCGTAATAACATGTGAACACCTTCATCATGTATTCTTTTAAAACACTGCAACATCCTGAATTACCATAAAAATTTATTGATTACATTAATGTTCCCTTATTCCTTAAAGAATAATAGATTTACTCCTTCAATCCAAAAATGTTTTAAACCCCAAAAATGATGGAATATACAAATCATTAATCAGTTTCAAGTTAGTCAAAAATATCCAATATAATTTTTCCGAATCAATCATGTATTATTCCAAAATCACTACCTCGGTATCAGAACTATATTATGGTTTATCATTCTCTCAACCATATATTTTCCAAAAATTTATCCTGCTATTGAGTCACTTTTATTTTTTCCACACAATCTCAAGTCCTTAATGAAATAGTACTGCAGTACAATCCTTATATACTCCATAATTATTATAACAAGTACATTGTTGATACCACACTCAAATGACATAATAAACACAAGAACTCTAATCATTCCTCTTTATCTGTGGTAGTATCATAACTTGATTATTATCCAATAGCATCATTTGTGGCATAGTCTGATGACTGGGATATAGGTTCACGTAGTGTCCAAAATCCTTGAAAATGAATCATTGTACATTTGAAACCATTTTATTACCCTTGCAGTCACGTACTTTGTGCCCTTTTCCTCCACACTTATAACAAACTCCCATTCCTTTCAGGAAGGTTCCAGGGTTTTTCTTCTCACAGTTATCACATATGAGAAAATTCTTCTTTTCCCTCTTCCCTTTATCCATCGTTCTTTCTTCCATCCTTTTCTTCTCTTGCTTCCCTTCAAAGCCATAGGACTCAGTAAACTCTTTACTTATCTTATCAACACATGATATTCTTTCTTCATATGATGATAATACATGGGAGACTATTTCTCTTATAAATTATGGCTTAAGATTATGAAAGATGTGATCCTTCTTTCTCTTTGGATCATGTGCATTGCTGGAGTTCTTATTCCTTCTACTGGGGTCCATTTCTAAACAATGGCATACACTAGATTAGTATATGAATAACAATACCTAATATCAATCTTGTAAGACACATAACATAAATTAAATAGTTTAGGGATATAATCCATAATCATAAAAAGGTCTCCTTTTAGGAATTATATACTCATAAACCCTTCATAATGGTTTGTAAAGAAAATGAAAATTATCCTAAGCATATCCCCCAGGAGTGTCATAACCAAGAGTGTAGCAAGGCATGTTGTCGTGCACCCGTTCCCGTTCGAGTCCAGCTCAAAGCGGTTTTTTTGGGTTTTACCCCTAGGTACATCTGTGCCAGAGCTGCCTCTACCTGCTCGTATCCAGACAGGGATGTATTGCTCAGAAAACTCACAAAATCTCTACAATACCAAAATTCTAGGAAGTTCTTCTATACTAAATCTCAAATTACATCTTAAATCTATGTGCTCTAATCAAAGTTTATCTAAATCTAGCTTCCAAGTTTATTGCTAAACTTCTTCTAATACCAACTGTAATGCCCCGACCCCAGTTACCCAGAGTCGGTGCATTATTTTAATACATTGTCATGATTACAAGGAATCAAGTCCCAGATGACTGATTAGTTTAGCAGTCTTGGAAAATAGATTACATACATGAATATTACATTACACTTCATAACATACAAAACAATATAAATAATCCTTTATGAATGACGTTATTCCCTTGTCTTAACCCTTCTTATCAATCACAATATACTTCTTGGAATCCTGGGAAAAATTAAACATAAAAAAGGAGTGAGCTCAAACGCTCTGTAAGTGTAAGCAATACAGTGGAAACTTTCATAAATAAGCATAAACATTTAAGGCAATGTATAACTAAAACAAAAGTCTTTTAAACATTAACTGCAACATAATATGGAAAAGATAAAATGAAATAATTCTGTTTAATTATTCACATGAATGTTCTACTAGTCGAAAAATCACATGAAATATCAATAACCACATTCATAATAATGGAATGCATAATGCCAGACTATCATAACCACATAGCCAAGGCCTCGTGCCAAGACTACAAATAAGATTTTGTCAAGGCCTTATGCCAAGACACTAGTTTGTCTCATGAGACCTACCGATGCATCGAGGAGCTATAGCGGGATCCACCCGTCACTTACTAAGTCCAATGCATTCCCATATGAAAATGTTTAAACATAACATAAACATTCGTATTAAAACTAGCATATGAAATGTCAATAATTTCTCCATAAACCATTAATGGTATAAAAATAACACATCCATAGTAAAACATATCACAAAACCATCAATACAATAAAAAAGTTTTGTATCAGAATAAATCAACTTCAATTAATCTTAAAATCCATCAAAGGATGTTGACATAGATAAAATCAAAACAATTTGAGAGAAATATCTCTTTTCTTGAAATCATTGAAAATTTACACATTTATAAAAGAAGTAATTTAAAATAGATTTTTGAATCACAGTGTCTCATACCACTTTGAAACTTTTGAAAAGAAATATCATTTCAAAACATTCATGTCCATATAAATAAATCCTTAAAATCAATTTGAAAACATGGACATTAATTAAAATATTTAGAAAGATAAATCATTAAAACATTTAAAATTACGATCATGAAAAAGAGTACCTTTCAAAAAATCATAAAATATTCATTTTTAAATCATTTAAAAGTCACATAATTATAAAATAAAACATTTACTTTGAAAATAATCTTATAATCTTGTAAGGGAATCTTTGACAATTTTATAACGGCAGTATATAGCCACACCCGCCGTATAAGTTAAAAAAACATTCTAACCTTGAATTTGTCGAAAAGGTTAAAAGTGCCTTGTTTGGAAAATGACGGAAAGATTCCTTTCAAAACACATAAGGGTATAAATGACTTTAACACATTTTCTAGTAAATATTAAAGTTTTTTTAAATACATTTTTAAGGAACAAGGATGTGGATGATAAAGAGATCCCAGTAGATAATTACGTATAAATAACCTTAGATAATGAAGAGATTGTGAAATAAACCCTTCCTTGTACTTTTCCTTGGTTGGGGGTAGGTTAAACTCCTTTATAATGGTTAAATAATTGTTATTAAATTATAAAATAATCATATACATTCATATGATATCATATATGATCTTTTAACATTGCTTTGTTAATAATATCTTAGAATTATCGTTGTTTCAGGTGTTAACTTACTCGTTTTCTTTTATATGTTTTGTTACATAATCTGTGATTGTCATGGATAGGTTGTACCTTATTCATATCCAGAATGATATCAAGTCCTTAAAAATTATTTTTAAATCATCAAATGATAATTATACTTGAATGGATACGATAGAGAATGAATCTCATCGCCTTCGTGGAGACGGTAGTCCGTACGTACGCACGAGTGACACTATTATTCTTTTGATATTAAAATAATATATAATTGGATGGTATATCATATATACAGAATAATTATCATGTTATATTTGTTATTTAGTTCAATTACACATCATTATTATACCTATCCAAAATAATAATTTATTGAATAACAATTACACCACGACGTGTAGATGGTAAGACGTACGTACGCACGTATAGTGACATGTTATTCAAAGGGTGGATAGAATACAGAATATGGTTGTACCATATTTATAATAATATTACAGTATATGGGAGATACTGGAATCATTATTTTAGAATGGGGATAACAAATAAAGAAGAAGTTGAAGAAGAAATGAATTTGAAAAAGGGTGGTGAAAACATTACCTCTTCTTCGGGTTCTTCCATTTGATTTGATCAAAAGGGATCCTTAGGTTGGCTTTATGATCAAACTAAGGCCTCTAGGTTATATTGAGGGAATTTGAGAGATTATTTGTTCAGGGTTTGTCCGAACCAAAAGGCTTTGAATGTTTGAAGTAATGAGAAGGGTGAGTTTCCTTTTATAAGAGGGGTGAGGGGCCCGTTTGGAAAAGCTAGAAATATTAATTTATAATAAATTATTATTCAGTTTATAATGGCTCCAAAGTTGACTATTTAAGGGTTAAGGTGGGGATGGGTCTAAAACCATTAAACCAATATAATTTAGACAGGTTTGGGTTACTATATTAAACTTATCTTTAAGTATTAACTCCAAGTTAATTAGTTTCACTTTTACAATGTCTCTTTGTATTTTTATATTATATGGCTAATAAACTTACCATATACATCCAAGCGACCCTAAAGTGGTCCATTAATGATACAAATATCATGATATAAGTCTCTTGGCCGAACCTTATACTTTTAGGAATTTAATATCAATTAATAATATAATATTTTTTTTAAACCCCTTTTATGTCAATTTTGACACTATTCAATAATTGATTTTTTTGAAACTCATAACAGAATGATTACATCAAAAAAAGTCAATTGAATAAATCCTAATATGTAATATTAACCTATAAATTTAGTGTAATTCAATATTCTCAAATTATATTTATTTGGGTATTTATAATATAAATTATTTTAATTTTTCACTATTATGGTAATTACTGCATCATCATTGTGTCATAAATAAATTAACTTATTTAATGTCTACAAATTATAAATAAAATATCATTAGGTACTAAATCTTTTTATCTTTCTAATGAATATTTATAGTAGAAAATCAAACATATATAACCCTATGTAAAAATTGTTTTTCTAAAAGATATATGCTTATGTCATTTTTGTACTTATTTTAACTTAATTAAAATAATGTGTCCCTATCACCTACAAGTGGCTCCATGGAGTCCCAAAATCGACCCAAAGATGACCATGTTCATACATGTATCCACAAATAATGTTAGGACACATTTTAGGGTAATTTAGTATTATTATAATATTATTTTTTAACCATTATTTACCGGATTTACCCTCAACCAAGGTAAATAAAATATTTACCGTGGTAATTATTCAAAATGTCTAAAAATAAAAGTTACATATTTACACAATATGAAAATCCTGATTCCAAATATGGAATACATTTATCCAAATTCAAAACACAGAGGTGGCAGAAATTAATTTAAAATTAACTCTCATTGTTAAAACAAAAAGCGTGTTTTTAAGAGATAATAACTATCAAAAGATTGACACTTGTTTATGTCCGGTTTAATTGTAAAATTATGTAAAATAACCAAAATTATACTAAATGGTAAAAATATATTCTAAATATACTTTGAAACCACTCAAATTCAAAATTTATCAATATAAATTATTTTGATTAAAAAAGTGGTTTTTAATCAAAATTTAGTAATTTTCACTATTCATCAAAATATAAGTGTTATCCGAAAAAGTTCCAAAATTTATCCCTAGGCTCAATTTGATATTCCAAATCCAAAAATGAAGTCAATTTTGAAATATAAAATATATATAATTTCAAAAAGTATGTATTACTGTTCATAACGGCTAGTTTGATTGGTTGTGGTGTGTGTTAGAACTCGAAGTTGCGTACAACACACGCTACTGTATTATTAAAAGGAAAGCGTACCATGGAAGCTTGGGATGTTTCATTTTAAATTTTTCATGTCCCCATTTAGTCAAAGAGTTTAAAATATTGTATTTAAAAATGGTTCACTATTAAAAGTTGGTAAAAGTGAAATACTGAAAATGAATTTGTTCTTACATTATGTCTAAGAAACTCATAATATTGATTCTAAAATTATAAGGAGTATATAAAGTTTAAAATTTAGTTAATAATATTCATAACCTCTTTTTAACGGCTTATTTGGTAATCCATGGTTCGCTTGAACTCGGTGTTGCATGTAGTGCATGTTATTGAATTATTTTAAAGAAAGAACACACTATGAAATCTTGGGGTGTTACATATTCCATGTTTCAGTTATAAATTGAGAATATTATGTATATATAATATGAATTACTTATGGAATACTTAGTCATATCTTATTAGGCATTTTTACTTACAAACAACAATTTATTTCCTATTTTTTTACTTTCGTATGACTCCTCTTGGGAAATTAATGGAACCACTTCGATCTGGTGTGTGTTTCATACTAAGAGATCCTTCGAAGTTAGTAGTGATAAGTTGAGAATGTGATTCAATTGTACTATAGAGATCTTGGGGTTTTTATTGATGATCTGATGATCCAAATTTTGTTGAAGTGCATTTTTTAGGACTTGTATCTATAATCCTATGAAAAAATCATTCTTATGGAATATTTTCCATAAGGTATATTTATAGATTCTCATAAAATTATTATTATTTAGGATTTATCCTTTTGTTGAATTTACTTACTAGTAATTTTTCGTGACACATAGGCACTTGTCACTATCTCATAGTGTTCGGGAATTCCCTTCAACTCATGTTAGGATAGATCTGGGTATAATTTAGATGAGTTATTATGATATTTTTTGTGACACCACCCACCAAATATGACATCAAACATTAATTAAAGAATACAAAGGAATGGGTCTCATGATAATTTTTATAGAACATCACAATTCAATCATTGCTCAGTAAACCCACTAAAACAAATGTGTAAAATGAAAATATCCTTTCAACATCATCATTATAATCCATCTATAAAAATAATTTGGATGGTATTAACAAATCATACCCCATTAAATTGTAATATTCCTTAAAGTATGATGACAATGATGATAAATACTTTTATAAACGATTTATAAATATAATTTAAAAAATAAAATTGAAAACATTATTTTCTTTTGGTAATTTCTTAAATAACTAAAAATTAATAGAAAATTGGAGTATGATTTACTTTAAAAACCATTGGAAACATGTAAGGTTCCTTTAAAATCAAATAAAATTTATGATTCTGGGAAAATACATTCATTCAATAAGCATTAAAAATATTCTTTTCATGCATTTTAAAAAAATTGAATATTAACTATACAAAAATAATAGTAAATGATAATTTTAAAAAATTAAAAATTCATTAACATGTTGTTAAATATGACCTTAAAACATCATTAGACATATTAAAAGATCGTTATTAAAATATTTAAAAAATATGGACTTGATAGAAAATTATCCTTGACTATAACTGATAAACATGTTTAGTTCTTCTTAAGAACATTATTTTTGTCTTAATGTGTACCGAAGAGAGAAAATGGAAATAATACAATAGAAACTAAGAAATAAATTAATAATGGTAAAATTTATTAGGTTTTAAGGATAGATTGAGATCATATATTTTTATAAAATAAATTTATGCACGAAGAATCCTGATTCAAAATCAAACTGCAACATAAATCCTTACCTCAGATCCTAAATTGCATCACAAACAATTTAAAATTCTATATAATAAATTTCAATTTATTTTAAATCTTATAAAATAAATATTCATTGTCAAATTACCGTGTATGATTCATTTATAATTTCCAATCACCCATTTTTTAAAAATTATCTACTAAAATCTATACTTTTTGGGATAACTATTTTTTCATGCATGTTTTATTTTTGATTGATGAAGACCCATAGAATTTTGAGGGGGAATTTTGGGAATACATTAATTAGTTATTTCCTATGTTATAGTGCTAAAATATTTTGGATAAGAGATAAGGGTAAGTTCCCTTTTATATGTTATGGGAGTGTCGCCCCAGTGAATGTTATGAACAATAAAATATAATAGTAACTCCAATGGATAAATGGATATATGAAATATAATTATTGATGATAATGTTATAGAGTAAAAATAGACTAAACCAATAGAATTTAGACATGTTTTTTTTATTGTTTAGTCCTTATCTATTTGTTTAACTCCATCATTAAACTTTTTAAACCTTACAATGGTGACAAGATTCTTTAACTTGTTAAATATTCATTATGTATAAAAAAAGTTAAAATTATTACATAATATTTATTATTTTCATTAAAAATATAGAATCTATTTTTAATATTAATTCTTATTGGTGTCAATAATTAATTGAATAATCAGTGCACAAAAATCAAGAAAATGTTTTTTAAATACATAATATTTTTATAAATAAGAATGTTTTTTTATAATTAGGTCACTTGTAAAACCCATATGAAAAATGCTCATTCATTTTAATAAATATATTATCTAAGAGTTTATTAAAATATTTTTTTCAACAATTATTAGGTTAACTTTTAAATCAAATAACAAATTTTGTCCGTATAAATAGTTTTCAAAAAAATATCTCCTTTTATTTTAATATGATTTTATATTCATTTATAACCATAAGATAATAAATTTACAAATTATTTTCCTTTTTATATATTTCTATCAAATAATTATCCATAAATTTAATACCAAACATAAAAGAAAATATTTTTTAAATGAAGCATATTTAATAATAAAAATAAGACTTGTAAATAAAACAGTTCTGTATAGAAACAATAACTAGTATAACAATGATTATCATTTATTAACTATGACTAGAACTTCAATATTTGATTTTTTAAAAAATATTTTTATTAATTTACTTCAACTATTTTTTAATATCTTCTATTTAATATTTTTAAAAATTCATTATTCACTTAATTTTTGTGTTTTGTGTATCAAAATCTATCAAACACATGAAATTTATTAACGAGATACATATTCTAAAATCTCAAGGTGTGAAATTCTACCCTATTATATGAATTTATCCCTCAAAAATATTCTATTCTAATGGAAATGGTTGGGGATACTCCTGCCTCATTATATACAAGGTTCCCCCAAATAGATTCCTAAAATTTAATGTTTTTCTATGATATTTTGACCTGATGAGTGGTCTTGTTTTTTAAAAATTAATCTCTATGGGATAGTATATCTACTAGTTATTGCTTATAATAATTTTCATTCCCTAAAGATATAACCTATATGTTAAGTAAATGTGAAGGATTTTTTATTTAATTCCTCTAATCAAATACATGGGACAAATAAAGAACTTTCGGATTGGTTTGGTGGAAGCACCAGTGATAAGATACCATCATGATATGATCGAGAATCTGAAAGGGAAAAATATATCTTGTGTATAGTTTCCCTATATTTACAAATCTCATAACCATCATTCCAGGGGATATATCTAATAAATCCTTCACTCCAACTTCAATACCTATATTTCATTAATGGTTATCGTCATATTTCTTCTATCAACTATGAGTTTTTTTGATGCATTGATGAATGTCTCAAACATTCTCAACCACTTTCTTAGATATATCAATTCCATATATATTTCGCTCTCAAATTTTATCGCATCTTGTAGTAGCTTTTCACTTCATTCCATAGAAGGATTCATGAGGATCCATATGAATATTTGAGTAAATGCTATTATTATAAAAAAATTCCATTAGAAGAAGGAAATTATCCCAACCTCCAATAAAATCTATAGAGAAAGTTCGTAAGATATATTATAGGTTTCGAATAATTTTTTTAAAATAAAAAATTGTATAAATAGTGTATTAATTGATAAAGTTCAATATCATACTCAATTATTCTAGAATAATTCCATAGAACATTTAGGTACACATCGAATCTAGATTAGTTATTATTTATAATGGTAATCCATCAAACATAACTAATTATTTAATTTATAAACATAAAGGTTAGTAAAATTATAAATCATATATGATATAATTTCAATTTTCAAAATTCATAAGGTGTTATACTAAAACCCCAAAGGATTTATATCCTTTAGATGCCTTGGGTTTTCCTATGATGAAATAAATAATGATATTTTCCCATTTCCATAAAAGTGTGTAAAATTATTGCATTAGTCGTTTCGACTAACTATATTTAACCATAACATAGTGACATACCAAGCATCATGATACATAATCTAAAATATCCCTCATCATATTCTCCCATCGTAAATTCTCTTTGAGATATATTTATCTTTGTACTCACATGATGAATAAATAATGATGATCTATATGCTTTATATGATATCACCTCATTTAATTTTTTATTAGTGGTGAGTATACTCGATTATTCAACATGATCATTCAACCACTATCAGAGTTGAACTCAAGAAAATTTGATACATTCTCTTACATAACCAAATTCATCTTGTGTTCCTCTTTAGTCTTCACATTAGTGTATAGTTGTACATTTAATTGAGAGAGATATAATTATTTCAAATTAATCATTACCTAAAGATCATTCCTCTATAAATCCATAAATATTAGATCACTTTTAATCCTCATAATAGACTAGCTAACATTGTTCTTCTAATTTAAGGAATCATATACCTGGTTCTACTTCCTATGGTGGTAATGTCTTAAGAATTTATAATCATTAATCCACACAAAAAACCCCATTTGAAGCATGATCAAATATTTCAATGTGAATATATACTTCTAAAATTTATTATCAGAATATATATCACACCTGTCACTGGAATATTGATTCCTCCCAATATTCAAAGAAAAAAATACTGCTTCCAATTACAAATCATGAGTTGGGTGTTTTTTCTCATGAATTTTCAATTGGATTGAGGTATACTCTACCACCATGTCATATATATGAGTATACATCCCAGTATCCTCGTTAATACATCACTATGTATCACAAACTCTTCTCTAATTTAGGTTTGTGTGGGAAAAAGTTCACTAACCAAACATTTATTCAGTTCCTTAAAATTAAATTCACTTTCATTAGTCTAAATTAACAATAATACCTTTTGTTCCATATAATGACATAGGGTTTACATACACGGATATTACATATTTTTAGATGATTATTCAGTACATTAAAAAAATACCTATCAGTGTACTATAATAGTTTAGGTTCTGGAAAAAAAGAAAAAAAACTTCTATCCTGGTGAAACATCTTCAACATCTCCCATAAATATCTCCACATTTGTTACTTCTACCAATAACCTTTCATCAAAACCCCAAGAACGGAATCATAAAAAGAGGTGATCTCAAATACATGGTAAGGGTAAAAAAGGGAGACATGTAAGTATAATCAAGATCATAAGAATTTGAGAACATGATCATGAACATAAAAGATCATACTATGTAATATCAAATATCATAACATATATCATGGAATATATGTGGGAAGTTCATAAGACATGAATCATAAGGAAATAAAGATCATAAGCCATGAAATCATAACATATGGGTACTACATGGAATTTTCGCAACACATAATCATATAATAATTTCCATAGTAGTGAAAGCATCAATGCCAAGACCATTTTAGTTTAAAAATTCCTTTACTGAACCGGGTGAACTCATATTCTTGCCCTGTATTACTAAACTCTATAAAACCTCATTCCATCCCTGTTTTACTAAACCAAGTAAACCCACGTTCCAATCCTGTATTACTGAACTGAGTAAACCCACATTCAAGCAATGTATTATTGAACCGAATAAACCCTCATATCAACCCTATATTACTGAACTAAGTAAACCCTTATTCCCTCCATTCATATATCATGAGACACAAATCTTTACCCAATCCATTACAGAGAGATATAGTTCCCACCCATCACATAATGTAATCTTACATACATGTTCCACAAGATCATAAATGAAAATATAATAGTCAACAAAAAGAAATCAGTATCATAAACTTTTCAACATGTCATAACATATGGAAGGAAACAGGTTTCATAATCATTATATAATAAACATAACCAATGGAAAGAACTGGTCTTCAAAAGAAAACAACCTGTGAAAGAGAAACGGGTTTTATAAAAATATTACCCTTGAAGGATAAATGGGTTTCATAATGACCATGGAATTAATCCTAACTCATTCACAGAAATGATATGAATGGAACCATTATTACATTTCCAATAAAAGAATGAGTAACATTAATAGATTTCATCATAGACGAAAAATAATTTTAAAATATAGTCTAAAAACATTTCTTGAGGAAAATATACTTTCGTGTCGGAAAAAGGATTTTTAATACATAAAACTATTTGAAAATAATTTTCCTTGGAAATAACAAGAAAAATTATAAATAATACATGGAATAATTTTGAAATCCTTTTTCCTTGAAAACTTTTAAAATAATCTTTAAAACTTTTTAAAAATCTTTTTCTTTGAAAACACTTGAAAATTTTTATTTAAATCTTGAATATTTTTGGAAAACCATATCATTGAAAATGAAAGGAAAAAATGTAGAAAAATATTCAAAATGTTTTGAAAATAATTTTTCTGGAAATCATATAATGAATCTTGAAAAATATTTTCAAACCATTTCATTGAAATCAGTTTGAAAACATATAAATATGGATTGAAAATATTTTGAAAACTATTTCATTGAATGCGCTTTTAAAACTTATAAATAGATCTTGGAAACATTTTGAAACCTATTTCATTGAAAATAATTTGAAACCATGTAAAGAAATATTAAAATATTTTTGAAAATATTTTTTTAAAACATATAAATAATATTGGAAAAATAATAATACCATTTTTGAAAACATTTTTGAAAACATTGTTTTGAAAATAATATATTTTCGACCAAAGGGGGAGATTTTCATAATTCAAAAAAAGAATTATCTTAAGTACCAAAGAGTGGAAATGGTGCTAAAAAGAGTATATCTTGAATAAATATAGAATAAGTAAACTCATGAATAATATTTAGATATTTCATCAAAGGAAGCATAAACATAAACAATCTCGAAAAATTATAAGATTGTCTCAATAAACTCTTATGACATGGTTACTTGGGATCATACTCTCCATGTAAAAAAAATGAAATTACATGAAGCTAAATATATCATTAAAATAATTATATTCCTGATATAACATCTATAATTTATGCATATAATCTTTAAAAATAATTTTATGTGCATAACAAAACATCAGTCTCAAAGAATGCAAATTGAGACAAAACTATTTTACCGATTCGGTATCTTTTGAAATTAAAACCACATAAAAGAAGGATAATATAATGAATATGTGAATAACCATGTTTTTTTGGTATAATATACTTATAATTCAATCATGGGATGTATATAAACCACAAAAATGTAAAGACTGGTGATCATAACATGAATATCATAAAAATTAAATGTGCGAAAATGTTTACCTTACCTTGTGTCTTGACTCTTTTCATACTCATACAAGCCTCCTTTATAATAAATATAAGTTTATTATACATATTTTAATGTATTATATTCTTATATCTATTACCATATATTTTTTTATTATGACTTTATATTACCTGATTGTTAACAATTCTATGTCAAGGTATCAATTTGGGTAATATTCGCTTTGTTCTTTAGAGGTGCCTTAATTTGTTATATCATTGATCCTTGTACTTATATCATTATTATAGAGGGTAGAAAATGATATAAATATCATGTATATTCTATATAATTATATAATAATAATATATAGTTTAATTAAGTACGTAATGGAATACGTCGTTCATGGGGATGGTAAGTCGTACGTATGCATGAATATTGTTTTTCATTTTTATTGTCTTATTCAAAGAAAGTATGTAAATAAAATATGTATATATATTTATGTATTAATATATATAATTATTAAATTAGGATGAATATATCATATATAATATATAATTTCATTAAACCAGTCATTAATAGATTACATGTGGTGTGTGAGCTAATCACATCGCTTTGAGGGGGTGGTAGTCCACCGTTCCTCAAATGAGGTTATCGTATTAACACAAAATGGAACAGAAAAAAGGGTGTGATGGAAAAAGAATATTTAGGCTTAAAGACATAATAAATAAAATATATTACATAAAAAATATATTTTCCATCATAATGGGCACAATGATTGGTGGTAAAGGATAAATGAACAATTATTTTTTCTTGAGGGAGTAGTTCTCTGTACAGAGAAACCGTATGTTCAACATCCACTAGATGGAGGTATGTATAAGTTCAGGTCAAAAAAATTTACCTAAAAACAACCTATTATATGGAAAATTCTGGTTTTGTCACAAAAGAAGTCAATAAATATAGTTTAAAGGGAGGAGAAGGAAAATAATAGAAAGGACTTGAGAGAACACATTACTTCTAAATTGGATAACTACTTTGGGTTTATGCAAAAAGGATTCCTTGAGAAGATTTATACAAAATGGGAGGATTAAAGGTATAATGTGGGACTATTGGTTATAGTATTGGGTGGTTATTTTCTGAAATTATGTTGTTTGAGATGTGTGAGGAATGGTTAGAGGTGGTGTCCTTTTATAGTGGAGGAGAAGTGGTACTTTTGTAAATATTTGAAGAGGGAATTCCACCCATGTTTTTCATATTTAATGTGGATCCAATAATGGACTATGGTAGAGATAATTGATTAAGGGTCGAAACATATCCATCCAATTGGTATTGGACAAGTGTCTTGATCATTTTGGGTCTTAAACATAAGGTATAGTTCTATAATAACCAAATTTTTCTTTTAACTGATGTAATTAATTTTAATCACCTTAACTAATAATTTTTGTAAAAACAATTACCTTAATAAATATAATAAATTATATTGATTAAAAATATTTAATACATTTTTACAAGTTCTAATCATAGAGGTGGAATAAATTTATTTAAAATTAATCATGCTGTCGAGATGTCACTCTAGGTTTTTATAGTAAAAATGATCAAGAGTTTGATAAGTTGTTATGTCCAATTTAAATGTGGAAATGATTAAAGTGAAAAAAAAATAATTGATAAAAATATTATATAATTAAAAATATAAATCAAATTAAAATATATTTTAGCCTCATAAATAAATTTAATTAATATGCAGTTTAGAATTATAAATCGGTATCTTTCCCTATTCATCAAAAAATGAATAATGTCAGAAAAATCCCACAAATTCAATATAAGATAATATCGATATTATAAATAAAAAAATAAATTTTATTTTAACAAATTAAATTTCTAAATGTCTCAAAAAAATTTATTATAAGGACAGTAAAGGCAATTTATTTACGAAAATTTTATTTTTTAAATGAAGTATGACTTTACACAAAAATCATATCATTTATTATCAATTTGTTTTAAAATATTTGAAAATTTTTTATTACTATTCATATAACTAAGTTTAATATCTGGTTATTATTATCTCATATAAATTATAATATCAACAAAATGATGTTTCGTAGAAACTCATTGGTGCTTGTAATGTACGCAAACTTAGTGTTTCATGTATCGTATGCCAATTCGGTGTTTCATGCATTATACGCAAACATAGTGTTGTGTGTATCATACTCTATATTGGTGTTGTGTGAATCGTATTCCATCTCATTGTTTTGTGTAAAGTATGAGAATTTGGTTTAGTGTGAAATTAATCTTTGACTTAATGAATTTCATGATATAAATGAAAATTATAATTTATTCAAAAAATGGTCCATAAAAACTTAGGGTGTTATATTATACCCCCCCTAAAATTAATTTCTCAATAAAAATTCGTCTGGGTAATCAATGGTTTAATACATGATAGTTTCATTCAAAGAAACCCTCATCATAAAAAATAATATTAAATCTTCCCTTTAAAGGGAAAGTTAGAAAGATATCAATTACCCAAGGTAACTGTAATGGCCCGGACCTCTCCAATGCATTCCTTTGTCGAAAAGAAGGTCATGAAGTGTTCTGGATGGTAGAATAGACTCTTCCCACACTTTTCAAAAATTTTGTGACTACACGCCGTGTATCCCATCCTACACACTGTGTAGTTTCTCACCACCTACATGTTACCCTCAAAATGTGTGTTAACCAGTCAACGGATGTGTTCCATGTTGAAGCTATGTCCTTGCCGCATGAAATAAATAATTACACGCCATGTAACACATCCTACATGTCGTGTAATTTCACCATGCGTACGCGTTACCCTCAAACCGCGTGTTGACCAATCAATGGTCGTGTGTCATGATGAAGTCACGTCCTTGACACATGAAATAAATAAGTACATGATGTGTAGCCCATCCTACATTCCATGTAGTTTCTCCCCGCGTACGCATTACCCTCAAACCATTTGTTGATCAGTCAACGGCTGTGTGTTGCGTTGAATGCCATGTTGGAAGCTGTGTGGCGACCGTGTGGAATGGCCGAGTACACACCATGTACTAGGAATTACGTGCTATGTACTTTAGTTTTTCTCACCTAAAAAGGAGGGGGCCTCTCCTCCTTTTCAGATCATTCCTCTCCTCCCCTTTCCTTCAAGCAGAGCCCTCCCAAGAGACTCCAATGCTCCTTTTTCCATAACTTCTTCGTCCAAGCTCCGATTTACGATCTGCCAGTAGACACAAGATCGTAACGATTAGGTGGATCATCTGAGCTTGGATCTATTGTTTTCCCTTCTGATGTTCCTTCCCATATTCCGCCTGAGGATGTTTTTCCAAGTCTTGAAAGAAGCGACAAATGTCGACGGGAGTCTTCTAAACATGATCCGGGGGAGCGTTGTGATCAGAACTTGTTGAGGTAGGGATTTTTAACTTTTTCTCTCAAATTTGATCATCATGGGGGATGGGTGAACTCTTGCTTTAACGAGACATAGTTGAACCAGTTTAATGAAGATAATAACTAGATTAAAGAACGGGGATGGGGAAGTTGTTATGTTTATCTTTGTTTATCCTATTGTAATGTTGTGAATTGAGTAGGCTTATGCCTACGGAAAATCACGGTCGTTGGGGGCCTTTGAATGCGCAATTAAATGTTTCCCTATCTTTCTGGACCGTTTTGTGGATGGAAACATTGTGGAATATAGAAATTGGTTAATCATGTAATGTTGGCTGATTATATGAATAATTGGAACCCTTGTGTGATCACCCCGATTGAACAAAATGGAATAATGAACATGTGGGTGTTGGTTTGTTATGTGGTGTGTGAAAAAGGGGGTGAATCTACGGTTTTTACGAATAGGACGGGCAGCGGGGCTGCAGTAAATGATATTAACGGGGAAATGATGTGGCATGATCCTTTTTTTGTGATACGGTTGTTAAGATGTGGTTATAGTGGCAGCAGGGCAGCAGTAATGAGTTGTGATATTAATAGAAAGTGGAATGTTGGAAAATTAACTATAGTGAATGATAATGAATTAAATGAGGGAACAATCAATGGGGATTGTTTGATGATAAAAAGGTTGGTTTTTTTGCTTCTATTCTATCTAACGTCATTTGGGGTTGGTATGGGTTTTCTACGAAACGCTTAATCTGGGTTGATAATTTTTCAGTAGCTAAGGAACTAATAAACTAATATTGTTGAAACATGAAAACCTAAATGGGGTTGGGATTTTTTGTTGTATGCATGCTTCTTAGTAGCAGTGCCAAGTCACGTGCTCAGTTTCTCTGTTTAGAAGCCATAGGTTGGGCTGTGTGTTTGGTATACATATATGTATCTGTATCTTTGTGTTTTTTCGAACCCCACCCATGTTGAGAACATAGTGCTGAACACTCCCATTTCATGGGAGAGGGTGTCTTACCCTTAGTTACTAGATCCTTCCTGCTCCTTCTTCCATAGGCTGTGATGGCTTGAGGCGAGTTTACACCTAAGACTCTTCGGGTAGGTTTTGTTTGGTTTGATTTTAGCCCAAGACTCTCCGAGCAGGTTTACTGTTCCCAAGAATCTTTAGGATGAGGCCCATGGGTCTTGGGGAGGGGATGTTATTGTGGTTGTGAGGCCCAGGAGTGTGCGGGAGGGATATTTGGTTTTTGAGGCCCAGGTGTGTGCGAGAGGGATGTGTGGATTTTGATGCCCAGGTGTGTGTGGGTAGTAAGAGTGTGGTAGCATCAGGACGTTCGCCGTTATAAAGAGAAGCTAACTAATGGGGGAAAATGGTGCGGGGTACCCAATACTCTTGTTCTAATAATACTACATGTTGTTTTGTGTTTTTGGTGAGATTGGATGGTGAGGTCGGGTGGATAGAATTATTTGCTAGGTTTTGGTTTCTTCTATTGTCTCACGGGACATTAGGATGTCTCCCCACCTGTGCACAAGAGCTTTAGGTTTCCCTACTGAGTATACTTGTATGCTCACCCTATGTTTACTTTCATGTTTCCAGGAGGAATACCTGGTTCGGGCGTGACCCCACTAGTCGGGACAGTGGGAGTTGTTGAAGATGTTGTACTCTTGTTTCTTTTGGTATTTCACTTTTGAGTTTTCTTGTACTTTTACTTTATTTCAAAATTGTTTAATCATGAATATGGGATTGGTTTGGGTTTATTTTCATTTACTTGTTCCTTTTTCTTTTGGTGTTTGACTCATTCTATTTCCCGATCTTAAATAATAAAAAGGGTAATGCCTCCCATATTTTTGAAAACTCATACCCTTGGTGCTAGTCACTACTCTAGGGCCTACTGGAGGCGGGACTCGGGGTTCATTATCTCCCTTTCACCACTGCCTGCTCAGAAGGGGCATCTTTGGTGGGAGGGGGACATGACAGTAACTCATAAGGAGATTCCTGCATATGATAACATAGGTGGGAAGTGAAAACATGGACAAGGAAGATAAATCTCACCAACATGTTCGGATGGAAAGTGACAGAGAATAACATCAAGAGGAAGTTAACAATCACAATTCGATAAATATTCTATGAACAAAGGGACCTACTAACTCATTGGACATTAATGTACTATATTAAAATTCTTGTTTTCAATATCCTTTTTCCGATATTTAATGAATTTTCATTAAAAGATATACTAGCATGATTTCGGTAAATTCTATCCCTTTTTTCCTTGATCCACTCAACCTTATTCTCAAAAAAAGGATGGTTAGTTTTTCAATCCAATGTACTAAAAGTTCATGAGTCCCATGATATGCCTTCTCATTTATCATTAGTTACCATCCACACAAGGTAGATTGAATAGGTTATCTGATAAGAATAAATCATCTTATAGAGGGATAAGACTTTAATATTACTTACTTCATCTAATGTTTAACTTAATATTTACATAAATTGATAACCTTATAAGGCTTGAGAAAGATAAAAATTCAATGATTTAGAAAAAATTTATTGAAATCAGATTAAATTTGGTCGCCTATATATCAAAAAATACCATGTGGTTGTCACATTCCAAACATGTGAATAACATCGTCATATATTCCATTGAAACTTGGTAATAAATTATATTATTTTAAATCCATTTAGAAAACATACATTCTTCTTTATTCCAATGATTATTGTATATATTCTTTTATATCCAAGAAGTTATAAACATCATATTTACTGACATAGAACAATTTTTCAGAAATATGTTCTTGTGTAATTTGTATTTTAAAATTTATTTATTCATATCCATCATATATTTATCCAAATCAATAATCTATTTATTGAAATGTAAAATAATTTCTCTCAATGTATTGATCAAATTAAGGTTCACCTTCCCTTTATCAGAATATCACTTTTCCAGGTCTTCATCACCATTAAAGGTTTTATTTTTAATAATTAAATAAAATTATAAAAAAAGTAATTATATATTTTATGATTCATATAACAAAATCTCTTAATCCCAAAACAAAATTACATCATTCATCCAAGATTATAATTAAACAACTACTCATGATTCATAAACTATTTTCTTTAATACCTCTTTACTAAAATATGAAATATGAATAATGTCTTAAGGTTCCAAAACCACAATCTAATAACTCTTCTTATGTTTAATATAAACAATAATGAAATAACTTCACAAACCTTTCACATATCTCTTTTGGCCTCATTATCTTCATATGTATAACCAATACGTGTAACACCTTCCTAATTCGCTTTATGAGATTTCCACATGGGAATTCAATTCTCATAATACTCATACATTATAAATATGAAACATTAAGTGTTAAACATGTTCCTTCTAGTCACCCAATTACTAGAACCGTAAATCCTGTGGTGAGAAAGACATATCCTATAAGGGAGACACATAATCATGAATAATTACATATATGATGTCTAAATCATGACACCTTACTTAATCAATGACACCCTAGGTATATAATAGGTTATTCATAAGAAGCTTCTATTTAAATCCTTAATGATGGTTTGTAAATATTTTGTGAAATCCCAAAGAATATTCCCTAGGAGTTACAAACTACGTGTATATCAAGGCCCATTTTTTGTTACAAAATTACCTCGAGTCAAGCCCAGGACAACTTTTTAGAGTAGCTACCCCTAGATACATTTATGCTAGAGCCACATCTAATATTAGTATTCAGACATGGATGTATTTATAGAAAACCACTCAATCTATCTTCAACAAAAATTCAAGGAAATTTTCCTAAACATTGACTCATCATTATAATTACCCATAGAGACATCCCTAGACATATCCTTAGAAATATACCCATGGGTCTCAATAAAGATTTCTCATCCTAATTTACAAAGTATGAGTAAACCATTCCTTTGATTCTGACTATAGATACCCAGGATAAACATATATGGATAATACATCATATTATATAAATATTTTGTGCATTATAAAAATACATTCTTGAGGACAGTAATAGTTTAGTGTATTTGAAAACATGGAAAAAAATATTCTACTTTGTTAAATATCTTCAACATCACCCATAATGATCTCCACCTTTATTAATTCTAAATAAAACCTTTCTTCATAACCTAGAGAAAGGAAACATAAAAAAGGGTGAGCTCAAATACACAATAATGGTAAACAATGGAGACATTTAAGCATAATCATGATTATAAGGGTATGAGAAAATATGATCGTGATGATAGAATATCATATCCTACATATCAAAGATCATAACATAGATCATGGAATAAAGAGTGGTAGTTTGTAAGACAGGAATAATAATTAAATAAAGAACACAATCCATGAAATCATAACATAGGAGTAAGACATGGATTTGTGGAAACACATAATAATTTATTGATTTTTATAATTGTCAAGACATCAATTCCAAGACCATCTTAGTGGGAAAAATCTATTTACTGAATATGGTGAACCACCCTTAAATCCCTTTATTACTAAACTAAGTATACCCTCATTCTACCACTGTATTACAGAATTGAGTAATCCCTCATTCCATCCTTATATTACAAAACCGAGTAAACCCTCATTCCATCATAGTAAACCCTCATTCATGCCCTATATTACTAAACTTACTAAACCTTCATTCCAGCCCTGTGTTATTGAACTATGTAAATCCTCCTTCTAGAATTGTTTATCTCATGAGATATAAATCTTTACCCAATGCATTTCAAGGAGATATAGTTCCCACCTATCACATAATGAAATCATACAAACATGTTCCACTAAACCGTAAATGAACATATCATAACCCGTTAAATGAAATCAGTATCATAAACAAGTAAACACATCACAACCTATGGAAAGAGGAAGGTTTCATAATCATTTCATAATAAACATAACCTTTGACAAAAATTAAGGTTTCAAAATCATATAAACTAGCAAAGAGAAATGGGTTTCATAAAAATATTACCCATGTAGGGGAAATTGTTTTCCTAAATACCATGACATTAATCAAAACATATTAATAGAATTGATATGAATGGAACCTTTAGATCACTTCTAGAATAGAATGAGTAACATAAATATATGTCATTTTATATAGAAAATAATTTTTAAATTTCTCTAAAAATATTTCTTTATGAAAATATTATTTATTGTATGAAAAAGTATTTTTAATACATAAAACCATTTGAAAATTATTTTCTTAGGAAATAACTTCAATCCTTATAAATATTACATTAATTCATTTTGAAAACCTTTTTCCTTAAAAACTTTTTATAAAATCTTCAAAACATTTTAAAAACCATTTTCTTTGAAATCACTTGAAAACTTTTAAAGAATGCTTGTTATTTTTTTAAAAAACCATTTCTTTGAAAATACATTGAAAAAATATAAAGAAATCCTCAAAATATTTTGAAAATAATTTTTCATGAAAACATATAAAGATGCATGAATTTTTTTTAAACCCATTTCTTTGAAAGCACTTTTAAAAATAATAAATAAATCATGAAAATGTTTTGAAAACCATTTCGTTGAAATCACTATGATAACATATTAATAGAGATTGAAGATATTTTGAAAACAATTTAATTGAAAATAATTTGAAAAATTATAAAGAAATATATAAAACATTTTTAAAATCATTTTTATTGAAAACATATAATGAATATAGGGAAAAATTAAAAAAAAGTTTGATTTCTTTTTTGAAAATATGGGTTTGGAATACAATACATTTCAGACCAAAGGGAGAGATGGTTAGATTTCAATAAAAGCATTATATTAATTACCATTGAGTAGAAAAATGGTAAAAATAAATGGTAATATCTTTAATAAATATATTATGAGGAAAATCATGAATAATATTGAGATATTTCATCAAAAGAAGCATAAAAAACAACAATCTCAAAAAATGATAAGATTGTCTCAATAAAAACTTATATCTTGGTTACTAGGAGTCATATTCTCTATATAAAAAAAACTAAATTACATGATTCTTAATATATCATTAAAATAATAACATAAATCATATAACATTTAAAATCTAATTATATACACCTCATAAAATTTTATAGGTTCATAACAAAACAGGAGTCTCAATAACGGCTAATTTAGAAAAAATTGTTTTACATATTTGATAACTATTTAAAGTTAAAACCCATGAAAAATTATCATAGAATGGATATTTGAATACTAATAAATTATAGTTATATGATACATATATTTAAATCTTGTATAGTACATACAACATCCAAAAGGAATTAGTGGTGATCATAACATGAATCTCACAGAAATTAAAAGTGAGATGAAATTCCCCTTACCTTGTGTCTTGACTCTCTACGTACTAATACAATCCTACTATATAATTAATATAAGTTTATTATACATATTTTATGGTATAATATTCTTATATATATTATCATATATGATATTATTTTGACTATATATTACCCACTTGTTAATGATCCAATGTCAAGGTTTCACTTCACACAATATTCACTTTGTTCTTCAGATTTGTCTTCAATTGTTATATTGTTGGTCACTGTACATATATCATGAGACCTGAATTTATGAAATAATATATACATCTGGTATATCAATTATAATTATATTATAATAATATATAGTCTAATGATTTATGTAATGGAATACACTATTCATGGTAATGGTAAGTTGTACGTACGCATGAATGTTGTTTAACATTTTTATTGCCTTGTTGAATGAAAATATGAAATTGAAATATTTATAGGTATGTATGTATATATATACATATATATCATTATTAAATTATCATTAATATTTCATACATATCATATAATTTCATTAAACCCATCCTTAATAAATTCCATGTGGTGTGTGAACGAATCACATCGCTTTGAGAAGGAGGAAGCCCATACTTACTCAAAGAAGATTATCGTATTAACACCAAATGAAAAGTAAAAAGAGGTGTGGTGAAAAATAAATACCAAATATTAATGAAATATTTATTATAGTACATAACATAAAAAATTTAATTTTTCATCAAAATAGAAATCATTATTAGTGGTAAAGGATAAATGAACAATCATCATTTCGTGAGGCAGAAGATCAGTGTACAAAGAAATAGAATGATCAAAAACCATTATATAGATCTGTGTGTAAGTGTAGGTTAGAAATATTTCATAAACATATTAAATTATATGGATTATACTGGTTTCTTCACACAATAAGGGGTTAGAGATAGTGTAGGGGTGGAGAAGAAAAATAAAAGAAAGGACGTGAGAGAAGACATCACCGCTAAATTAGTTAACTCCTTTTGGATTATACAAAAAAGATTCATTGAGAATATTTATGAAAAATGGGAGACTTAAAATTCTAGGGAATTATTGTTGGGGTGTTCATGTCTGAACATAAGAGTTTTTATACGTGTGAGAAATGGGTATAGGTGGTGGCCTTTTATAGTGGAGGATATGTGACACTTTTGTATGTATTTGAAGAGGGAATTCCACCCACGTTTTCATGTTGAAATTGGGTCCAATAATGGACCAAGAACTAGATAAATGATTATTGGTTTAAAATATGGCTATATAATGGGTATTTTACATGTTTTTTGGTCGTTTTGGGTATTAAAATTATATTTTATAGCTATATTAACTTAATTTTTCTTGTAACTGATGTTATAAATTTTAATAACATTCACAAATATTTTTTTTCAAATACAATTTTTACCTCACTCTACATTATAAATTATTAATATAAAAAATATAGAATCCATTTTTCTATATTCTAATCACATAAGTGGAATAAATAAATTTAAAATTAATCCCTCTGTCTCGAAGAAATTGTGGGTTTTTATAGTAAAAAAGATCGAAAGTGGAAAAGTTTTATTTCCAATTTAAATTTTTAAATAGTTAAAATGACAAAAATTATATTAAATGATCAAAAATATCATATAATAAATATTTTAAATCTAATTAAAATATATTTTAACCATATAAATAAATTCAACTAAAAAGATTTTTTTAATTATAAATCGGTATCTTTCACAATTCATCTAAAAATGATGTTTGTCAAAAAGATAACAAAAATTCACCCTAAGATAATCTAGATGTTATAAATAGAAAAATGATTTTTATTTTATCAAATTAAATTTTTAAATGTTTCTAAAATTCCATTTATTAGGAATACATTAAAAATAGTTCATTTAAGGAAACGGTATTTTTTAAACGTAGAAGAACATTAGAAAAAATCATATCTCTTATTATTAACGTGTTTAAAAATATTTAAAGAGTTGTTATTACTATAAATATAAATCAGTTTAATTTATTATTATTATCTCATTTAAATAATTATATAAATAAAATGAAGTTTTGAAGAAACTTAGTGTAGTGTGTATCATGCACAAACTACGTGTTTCATTTATTATATACTAGCTTGGTATTTATTGCATCGTATGACATCTTGGTGTAGCGTGTAACATATGAAAAGTTATTTTAGTTTGAAATAAATTATTGACTTAGTGAATTTTACTATATAAATGAAAATTTTAATTTATTCAAAAAAAATGGTCCATAAAAACTCAGGGTGTTACATGTCATGTTGGCTAGTGCATGTGGGAGTTGTGAGGAATTTCTCAAAAATCATAAATATGATCCATCCAATCAAAGAAAATTTTATATCTAAAACACTATGGGTAGTAAAGTTTTCAAAAACTTCCATTTTTTTATAATCCATTGTTATTCACTCAAATGTAATATTACAACCCAAGAATGATATTTTATGTTTCCAAGATTTATACTAGCTAAATTTTTCATATATTTTATCTTTATTAATGTCTTAAAAATAGTCCTAAAATGATAATTATGATCCTCATTTTTGATAGAATATATAATACTATTATCTATATAGACTTCCACAGTGTGAACAAGGTAATCATTAAAAATGGAAAATTATTATTTTTTATTATAATAAACCCTTATTAAGGGAGAGGGGAACCTAACTTGACATTAGTGAATTAAAACATTCAAAAATTCTCCTAAAATACAAGGGAGAAATGAAAAAAATAAAAAAATTAAATAAAGAGGTATCCCCTCCCCAGCATCAATCACGATAAGACCAGCTTTAACCATTACATCGCTTCTCAAAAAACTGTCCCGTGCAGGATTTCATGGGCCTAGAACTGATGGAAATTTCTATACCCTCTCTAACAACCAAATCCAAATATCAACGGATAGTGAAAACACTCTGCTTTGAACCTCTTCTCTAAGACCCTTGTATGTGAGGTGGTTTCCATTCCCCAATGACATCAGACAGTAGTGCCACCATTCAAAACCCCTCAAAATACATTCCACACATTTCATTGAACAATCTACAAAAACTTCACACATTTAACTATCCAAAAACTTTTGAGCTTACCACCATGAAAAATCACAAAAAACCCCATGAATTAAAACCACTACCACAACAAAACACATCATTGCTACCGTCACAACACTAAAGAAAGCCAACCGCAAATCATGAACCATGTTCCAGAACATAAACCTGAATCGCATCCAACCACACAATCGAAACCAAAAACCGCATTCAAGAAATCAACATAAAAAACACTTCACAAAAAACATCACCCATACAAGATCTACTGCAATATTGAAGCACCAAGCCCGTCGCCGCCTTCAAATCGCACACGATAACTAAATCATCCAAATGAACCCACAACCAACAGAGAAGTGTGGCGGCGAACTTCATCATAGCAGATGTAAACTTGAACAACGAATCCTCATTGTACCACCCTGAAAGCCCCGTACAGGTCGATAGAGTGTGAGAATGGCCAGCAATAGTGAGATTCGTCTGCTTATTCATAGTAATATTTTAACCACCTAATAATCATTTCAAAGGCACATTGACCCATATTTCTACATAAAAAAAGAATTGGTTGTCCCTAAGTTGATGAAATAGGGAGTAATAATCCTTTTTTTGGATTCTGCATGAGTATATTATTCAATTATAACAATTCAATTGGTGTCATTCTATAAGTATTCTAAGAAATAGATATAGAACTAGGTATGAGTTCTATTTAAAGATAACATCATGATTCAAGGGTTCAAAATTTTAATATTTTAGAAGAGAAAAGGCATATTAATTATCCATTTTCATATGCTCAATGTTGAGTTTATCCACAACGATTTGAAATAAATATCGCACATGAATAGGAAGTATGACCTATATAATGGTAGTAATTTCCATTGAAATTTCATATTCATCCACATAAAAATAGATAATAATTAGATAATTTAGAATATAAATAAATAAGTTGTTTCCATCAAAATTGATATAGTATCTATATAGAAAGATCCAATACCTTTTCAAAATTAAATCCAATTTAACTAGAGTATAATAACATTAATTTTTTGAAACACATTCGAAAAAACAATGACATATGTGTTATGGATGTGGGACACAATCATCATACCATTAAGACATTCCACTAATAGTTCAACATATAATCGTTGAATTGGTGATGTGATTCAACTATATAATTCATCAGATATAAAAGTGTGGGTATAAGAATATATAACACATTTAATGTTCATTAAGGCAGAAAAATTTATCCTTTCTCTATTTTATTTAGGTTTGAATTGTTTACGTAAATAGGATATTTTTAGAGTTAATAAATATTAATAAGAGTTTGTAATTAAATGATAAATAAAATAATTCCTATTATTTCCCAAAATTTGAAAATTTCTTATCTAGCCATAAATTTTATGTTTTAATATATACATTCCAAGGTCATTTAATATTTGGATTTTAGACATAAATATATTCAAATCCCTTATAATGGTTAATAAAAAAATATTAATTAACCAAAAATATCCCCCATAGTGTAAAACTATGTGTGTGGTTAAGTATCTTCATAATGCATGAGTTGAATATTGAGTTAATCCCCAAATAGCCTTTTCATGATTATTACCCTAGGGTGAATCTATGATAGATCATACATCCAACTATTTTTTTATCAATATGGGGATGTTGTTCCTCAAAATCCACACACTTTATAATTCTCAAAAAATTTAGGATATTTCTTCCATTTATACTTATACATAGGTTTCTCGCAAAATTTTCTTAATCTAAATCATAAAAAATAACTAAACCCTAAGTTGATAAAAATTTATAAAACCGAAGAGTTTTATAAATAAATATTATATAATTTTAGATTAATATTTAATACATCTTATAATAATATATTCCCCAGAACCATAAAGGGTTATTTTATTGAGGTAATCGATAAATAATCAAATTATTATGGGGGAATATCATCAATATTTCTCAAAATGTTATTGTCACATACTACCCTTCCTATTAATATTCAACATAATTATTTTCTCTATAATCTAGGGAAATTAAAAAATAATAAATGGAGAAATTAAATTATCAAGAAGGGATAACTTCAGAGACATTAATTTACGATCATAAGTGAAAATAATAAAAGTATAAGTGTGGGAGGGTATGATCATAAATTATAAAATTCATTTCCAATCATTCATAGATCGTAAATGACGGGTCATCAAAAAAATATTTTTCGTAACAATATAAATTATTTATAGGAGTATATAATAACAAATAATAAATCATGATCCTTAAGTGAAAAGCATAAGCATTAGTTAGTTGAATAAAATTGTGGCATAAATATAACCAGGAAATCCAATGTCAAGGCATCCTACTAAGACATGCAGCAAATATTAGACTTAAGAAAACCACTCGTGTACCCAATTTGGATTTTTCAAGATACCCATTTAACCTATTTAAAATTGTATACATCTTGTGTGCACATAGTATTGAGATAATCTCCCTTGTACCCTTTTGAGTTCAAGAGATATATAACATTAACCAATTTATTGGAGAGATATAACATACCAACCCATCACGTATTCATAATCCATTCAAATGTATTTTATATGAATTAAATATCATTAATTTTTATTTCATATCTCAATCAATCCATGAATATGGAACATGTATCATAAATATTAACATAAAAATAAAAAATCAAACATCATTAAATAAAACCATGAAAAGGAACAAGTTTCATGAAGATATACATTAAAAATCCACATCATAATACATAGAGAGATATATATGATGGAATCATTGAATAATATCCTCGTAACTCATAATATTCCTTAAAGTATGTTTACATAGGTGAAAATTACTTTTATTGGAGAATTAAAAATATGCATAAAAACAAGTGAAAATATATTGTTGTTTTTATAACATTTTATAAAAAGTAAAACAACCAAGAATAATGGGAAAACCCTTTTATTTGAAAACACATTAAAACTTGTACAATAATCCTAAAAATTAACAGCCATGATGGTGGGAAAATTAATCCATTTAGTAAATGTTAAAAAATATTATTATCATGGTTAAGAAAATGAAAACTATAATACATAGGGAAACTATTACAATGATTCCATTTTAAATCATTAAAAAGAAAGAAAAATATGATTAAAACTTAATTTATAATATCATTATAGAAAATAAAAATACATTCTTGAGATATTTTATGTAGTATAAAAAAGGAATAAAATGTTTCCAAACCAAAAAAGATAAATAAAGTAAATTTATTATTTTATTACATGTATTTTTAAATTTTAATTAACTATCTTTTAATATATTTCATTTTTTTACTTTTAATAAATCCATATTCACTTATGTCTAATTTTCTATGAATCATAAGAGATCAATCACATCCAATTTATTAAAGATAAACATATAATAAAATCTAAATGTATTAAAATGTGGGCCTATGAGGAATAAATAAAAAATGGATATAAGAACTTTATTTTTTTAATTTATTGATTCACTCACATATCTTGTGTCATGATAATGAAATATAATACTATGTCATTTATAATGTTTAGATGTTTTTAAATAAGTATTGTAAACATTCTGTTTTCTCTCTCAAGAATAACTTAATAGATAATATAAGTGAGTTAAAAATAGGATTTTGAGAGATTATATTTACAATCATGTTATCTAACATGAATCTAGTTCCCCATACACAACATAAAAAAGTGTTATTGAACAAAATCACAAATGTATTGTATACACGGCTCTAATTGTGTTGATATATTATGATATATCTTGATATTTCTAATAAAATATATTGTTGGGGGGCTTTAATTCAAAAAAAATTACGCATTCCAAATTAAAATATTTCCTCTTATGTGATTTATTATTATATTTTAAAATGGTGAAGTATTTTCATATGATTGGAATCCATTGTGTTACCAAGGTAAATAATTAATATCTAAGGAAATTTAAAAAGGGTGGTATGGATAAAATTTTTCATGGATATCTTCTAAATGAAATAAGATATTAATGATAAAATAGTGGCTAGAATTATTATTTATACTACTAATTTAAGAGTGTTGTAACATTAAAAGAAATAATATTCACAGGATGATGGTTGGTCAAGAATTTAAGATGACATTATTTTAGCTATAAAATCATAATAAATTTCATAAATAGGTGAAATTATTGTAGGTGTACTTGTTATAGGAGAATATCAATAAATTTTAAGTTATAAAAAATAGTATTATTAAACTTTTTGAAGTAAAATAAAAAAATTTCAGGTCAAAAATATCTTTGGATGTCAAATAAATCTGGAACAAGATTAGAGAACATTGAAGAAAATATATTATACTTAAGTATATTATCATGTTAAACATATTGATATTGGAAAATAATTGATGAATATATTTTAGATTAGTGCTATGAATAATTAATTGGACTAATTAAATAATAATGATACTTAGGAGTTGGTACTTAGGCCTAAACTGAAGAATTTCATTAAAAACGTGTGTGTTCTAAAAAAACTGAATTAAATTGGTGATGTGTTGAAAATGAATCAAGAATTGTCTATTAAGGCTATTCTTAGGTTTAATGGTTAGAATTTTATAATACCATTTCATTTTTTGGAATTATTGAATGCAACATAATGATTCTTTTTATCGCATCACAAATTAAATTAATAGATATTCCAAATATATGTCTATTTTACCTTCTTCAATGGTGAGTTGGAATAGGAGGTTTAAATTAATAAATAATGTGGTTTTCTATTGGGAGAAGATGAGAATTATGTATTCAATTAGAATAATTCTTTAAATAGGGAGATAAAAGTCCCAATTAATTGGTATTCTATATTGGAAACCTATTTAAATTTGTTAAATTTCAAAAGGGGGAGTGATGAAAACAATATCTAAATAAAATATGAAAAATATGTATTTATCATTATTTTTTTATGCAGATGATAATATATTTGTAGTAAATTATGAATAATTTAGTCGAAAGATTACTAAAAATGTCTAATTTTTTTTGTAATTCCAATGATTTGATATATTTGTTATTTTAATGGAGAACAAATTTCTCAAGAAAGAGATTATATTTTTCTTTCTTATGAGAATAATGATTTGGTATTTTATAAAGGTTTTGATGTATCAGATTAAAAAATTATTTTAACACCAATTTTAGTGGGAACAAATATGTTTGAGGATGAGTAAAGACAAAATTAACAAATGAATTTTTAAAAGATGATAGAACATCTACTATACTTGATCGCTTCAATACTAGATTTGGTTTTTCTTATTACCTTACATGATTGGTACTAAATTACACCAAAAGAGTCTCATTTTATTTATAAAAATATTATAATGAGTTATATGAATGGTAAAATTGGTTTTGATAAAAATATGATAAGAAAGAGTTTTCTTTATATATTTAGATATACATATACAGATTGGGCTAGTTGTGTTGATGAAAAGAGGTCTACTTCTCGTGGTGTTATCTTCTATGGATAGAGGTGTGTTTTCTAGAGCACTAAGATATGACTCTAAATTTTTTTTATATTTGGGCTTCCACTCAACCACAACTCAATTAATGAATATAAGAATAGTGTTGGAAGAAACTCACGATGAATTTTTCTCACCACTTCTCTTATGTTGTGATAATTAATGTTCTATCAATCATAAAAGAAATATATTTCATATTTCATGATATAATAACATTGACATAATTCATCACATTATCAATGTGCTTTTTAATATAAATTAACTATAGTTTCAATTTTATCTAAAAAGTATAAATTTTGCAATTTTTTAACAAAGACACTGCTTAAGGATGAATTTTAGAGTCTATGTTTAATGTTGGGAGTTCAAACCTGACCCCTCTCAATACTAAGGTATGGTATGTTTTCCCTCAAAAATCATGTATTTCGATATTTTTCTCAATGTGAGAGAAATATTTTTAAACTAAATATTCATTAAATTAATATTCTCATGTTTTTATCAAAGAGAGAAAATATTTATAGGGGGTTCGTTCATTTATATATGATTATCATAAAGGGGAGAATATATTTTTCAATTGTTATTAAATGTATTGAGTTTTTTATTTAGATTGGTTTATGTGTGAAATATTTTAATCATTATGTTGAATTACAAGTTATAATTTTTTCTATATCATCTTCCTTGAAAGAAATTCTATAAAAATGAATGATAATTTTTTAAAATGATTCATTGTTTATTAAAGAAAATATTTTCCTTTATCGTATTATTATGTTATGGTGAAGTATTAATTAATGAAATATTGATTCTAAATAATATTCTCAAGTGATATCATTTCATGAAGAGGATCATTTTTAAAGAAGTTATGAATGTAAATAAACATTTATGAACAATATGATATTATTGTTTAGTATTCTTATTTCAAAAATTATGTTCACCCAAGTAGGATTAGAATCTTTAGTCATGATTTATTTCTTAGGGACTGAGTTTGATAAATATTTATGTTTATTCTTTCCAAAAAAAATCGGAAGGGTTGTATTGTTATGAATTTGAAATATTTATATATAGTTAAATATTTTGGGACATTGTTAAAGTGATGAGATAATGTTATGATTTGTGATATAATAATATCTTCAAAAATATGATATTTATTAAGAGAATTATGTATTGATAATTTTGATTTTGATATTACGGATGTATTGTATTTTTTATAAAACATAAACCATGTTTATAATCAAATCATATTGGGTGATTAATTTGAGGTGAATATCATTAAAATAAGTTCGAGTGTTTAATGTTTTTTGGAATTGGATTTAGATGTGTTTGTAGTTAATATGGAAGAAAATGGATAGGTCAACATATCTACATAAACATCAATATAATGTGTGTAAGGATAAATACTTTAACTAAGTGGATAATTTAAAATTAATGACCAACAAAAACATCATTATAATGTTTCAGAAGCATGAAACCATATCATTATAAGGATATTTCATGGTCTGTATAAATATCATCTTCTTAAACATAATTTTCATCTACTTATATATAATTTTTTTATCAATGTAAAGATCATGTGTGTTCTATGAAAACATCATTTTATTAAGATTAAAATAATTTGAGATCATTTTAAATATCATTTTATATGAATAAGCTTCAACCCTTTGTGAAATATTTGAGTAGGTTTCATATTAAAAAAGAGTTTTCTAGAATTTATATATTTTGTTTTAATTGTTAATCTAATAATGTTGAGTAATCCAGCCTTAAATTAACTACATATCATGATATGGATTGTTTGGATTCTATAAATTTATGATCAAGAGTGAAAATATATGGATTTATTTATACCATAAATAATAAATCCATGAAAACATTTGAATTATGGATTAATACATATATAAATAGATGATGGATCTGATTTAATTGAAATTTTAAAATTCCATGAGTTACGGTAGGTTTAAAGGAATCATAAGTTGAGAGTTCTATATATCCGTTTTTAGTAATGAAAAGTTATTAAGAAAAATATAGGGATATTTTTAATATCGAGTATTCAATGATTTAAATTCAAATATTTTAAAGCTATTTTATTTTAGGTGGTTTTTTTGGAAAAAATAAGTAAATTGAATATGATTCACATTTATTTATTAATATTTGACTAAAAAATAAGAATAATATGTGTGTGTAGATAAACTAGTGAACATATCCTGTATAATATCATCAAGAACGTTTTAAATAAGTCCAGTATAGTTTTTCATGATGGCCAAATAGTAATGAGAGTGAAATAATAATAGGATGAATAACAAGAATAAAAAAAAGAAAAGGTTATTACAACAATATATTTTTAACAATATCTTTAATAATTAACATATAGACAATAATGGTTGAATGTATTTCTATGTGTGAAAGATATATTGGAGTTTTTTAATGTACAAATCTAAAGAAGGATATGAAATCAGCACACTAATCAAATAGATTGATAAATATTTGTAGAAAAATAATCAATTGATACAAACATTTACTCTTATTTTAATGTATGGGATCCACCTCTGTATGAGGTGAACAATATCATATCCGAAAGACATAAAAATTTCAGTTTCAAGGATATACGATTCTCACTTTTATATATAAAATTATTCTATCATGTATTTTTATCCCTGGTGAATACATAACTCAACAAGGACTAGCTTTATCATACGGAAAAATAGAACTTTAAAATCACTATTATCCTTATGTAGGTCTTTTTTGGGAGTGTGTGTGAAAAAAATATCACTTATCATAATTATTGTATAATGTTATTTCAAAGAAACTTAAATAGAATCAAGATCACTAATTCACCACCTTCTCGAGGATCTCCCAAAGATATTTCATGTTGTTACACACATTCTATGGATGTTTCCAGTTGATTTTATTAACGTACTTATTTTAATGTAAAATATTTAGTTTAGAAAGCATTATATACAACAAAAATTCCCTAATATAATATATATATTTTAAAAAATAATTTATAATATTTATATTGTACTCCAAAAAAGATATTTTCTATTACTTAAATGTAAAATATTTTATATGTTACATATTTTTTACCTTTAACTATAATTAATAAATATTCCTTTTAGAATCCTCCATACCCAATAAACTTATATAAAATGACTATATATCTGATAAAAAAATATTTAATGTATACATATAAAATAGTCATATTACATTTCTACGTATGACCCATACTTTATAAAAACTCATTAAACATAATTGTTTACATATATCTAAAAATGTATATTATGTTTTCAATATTTTTACTTCTTTATATAGTTATAATAAATGGAATTATCTTCATGGTAAACCACATTGATGAATATTTCTCATAAATGGTATTTTTATTTTTTATTGTTTTATTCCACATGAAATTTAATAATTATTCATTATATTGAATTATAATAATGTATTATGTTTCTAATTATATTTTAATTTTTTATAAACCATGGAATTTTTTATTCTAGTTCATTTTTTATATATGAAAAGTAATTTCAGATATTAAAGTAGTTAAAATTATAGGGGTTACACATTCCAATTTTTGGTAAAAATTTCATATATATATGGATCATCTAAGAAACCCATTACATATTCTCCCTAATAATTTCACTCTAAATATTAAATACCATAATTATACAAAAACAAAAAATAAATCCCAAACCAATCACACCCTTATCCAAGATAAATATATAAGACATTTAAATTGAACGTACACTTATCATAGTAACTAAGACAAGGTGTAGGATTTACACCCTTTGGAGGGAATGTTTCAGTTTATGAGATATTAGACCCCACTAATATGAGACTCATTCCCCATTGGGGATAGTGTCAATATTTATTATACTTGATCGAATTCTTATATAAAGTATTTGGGTCCCATTTTAATTAATCATCCCATGTCAACATGTCACATCACCCAAGGTGGTATCCCACAATGTCAACATCTACAAAAGAAGAAAAAAGTGTCATGAATAATAAAAATGAGATTAAATGAAAGAATAAAAAAGAGAAAAATATGATACATCTATGATACAAACAACATCATGAAAAAAGGCTGAACCTAAAAATAACTCATGACTATATAAAATACATGCCCCAACGTGACCAGCTGTCACAACCAATACATCTATCAAAAAATGAAATTTCAACAAAGAGAATTTACTGAACTAAATGATTCACTTCCCATTACCCTATTTCTAAAAACCAAAATCTATAAATACCCAAAGGTGAAAGTAGTGTGTAAGTGCTAAATCCTAGTTAGATACCTCCAAAAAATCAATAAAAGGTTTAACTCCATGAACCCAATAGTTAAATCCTTACAAACACTTTTTTAATGAAATTTAAAATAATATCATTTTTTAAAACATCCTTTGATGATTCATAGAGTAATTTCATATTCACATAATCTAGGAATATGAAAATTACATCCAATATAGAGTATAAGAATAAACAAAATCATCTAGGGATACATTTTATGATAACTTGTGAGAAACCAAACATTAAACAATACCATCATCGATGGATACATTGTATGATAACTTTTGATCAAACAAACATTAAACAGTAACATCATTTACATAACCCCTAGTGGTTCCACAATAACTAAGGTTCCATATTTCCATAACCCGATACACCAACGGTTCCAAATTTTATATTTTTTTCATTCATAAATAAACCACTATAAAAATATATAAATTTGTTTTTGATGAAAATAATCATCACTCTCATGCAGGAAATTCCATTTTACTGTAAAAATATCCTTCTTAAGGAATTGCATTGAACATATAATGTGTATAACTCTATTTTTAATAAAACCCCCATTTAAAAACCTAAATCTCAAGAATCAATTACACTTTTATATCTTATCAATTTATTTCATAAAACAAATTGAAGTAATTTAGAAGAATACTAAGTAATTTAGGACTAAGAACCTTTTGTATAGAAACACCTACCATGAAAACAGAGGAAAACTAGTCACCTTTGAAAACAATGATCGGAATTAAAGAGAGCATGCCCTCACAAGCCTATATCTATAAGCGGAATAACCAATTGACCATAAAATACGCTACATCTATTATTCACACAACAATTTAATATAAAAAAATAATAGGGAATATATATTAAGTGGGGATATAAGAAGAGGGGGGAAATCATTAAAAAAATAATTCCTTGAAGAGATCCACTAATAACAAAGGTAACCCACCAAGGAATCAAGGAAATAAGCCTATAAGTCGCTAAGTATATGTTATTGCAAGTCCAACGGATATTAACAGGAGATTAGATTTAAAAAATTATGATGGGAAAATTCGTAAATTACTACTTTACGTGCTTTAGATCTTTGTGCATGATTATGCTACACTGTTTAAGAGACCATGTGCCAAGCATGTATGGCCTTCATCCTTCTAAAAAATTGAGGTTTTTGGATACCTAGGGAGACCTAAATAGTTTGTAATGTCATAATAATGTCATGAGACACCTCTGAAAAAACACCTGTACACCTACATGATATTCTTGAGGAGCTAAATGATTTAACTAACCATGCTCAAACCATAAAAATGCTAATGGAGATATTTATTACAACATCACATGGTTACAATGTGTTTAGTCCTAACCATGAACATAAATTGTGTGAAATTATTATTTTATAAAATAATTAAAATTAAAAACCCTAACTACTGAAGACCCTTTAAAACTCACATGTAAAAAAACCAAGATCAAATTAAAGTGTACATGTGGTCTGGAGGGTATCAAAATTATCACCACCATAAATTATTTCTATCCCTTGATTGTATTTAGGATTCAGGTCTCACTAGAAGATAAGGCTACAGATAACTGAACAATGATTCCCTCTCCCATGTCTCATGGTTATCTTGTATGAAATACCACAATACAATAACCCAAATATTTTTTTCCCTTGAAAAACCTTATTTTTTTGGTCCTTGATCTGAACAACATGCTAAAATATAGAGGTTTCAAATACAAGATAAAAATCATTCCAATTTATCGTAAGGGAAGGGTTTTTTTTATACCTCTTCTACTAGGAAACAAAAAATGTAATGAATCAATGTCTGATGACATGGAAATCTCAACCCACAACAATCCTTTCCATAAAGTCTAATTATCTAAAAAAGGAAAACAAACCTGAATGAAAACATTCCATATATACCCAATTGATGATGTACCATGTTATGTGATATTTAGAGAATAACCCGATCAACAACGTTAAATTATAATATGTGAAGATAATGGTCCACATAAGTTTTATGTTGACTTCTAGAAGTCAATGAAATTTATCAGATCAACTTCACCTTTCCATCTTTTCTTATAAAATACATGGTCCAACCAAATACCTATATCCGAATTCATTCCAACACAAGGGAGATCTATATGAATGTGAAAATAATTCATTTAAGGGATCCATTTTAATTGAATCTAGATAACTATTATTATATGAAAAATTGACTAAAGTAATTTTTTGTTTCTATGATCTACAAAAATCATTCATGCAAGACTATATCATATCCTCATGAATGTGAATAGCTTTCTTTGTCTTCCTATTTTTATAAGGATGGTATGTCATGATTAACTTTATTTGGGTAACCATCACCTCTTCAAAACCTTTAAAAACATATTTCTAAACCATGGGACCATGTCTGATAAAATAATAGAAGTAATTCCATAAAGACTCATAATCTCTCATATGTAAAATTTCCCCATATCTTCCACCATTTTTGTCTTTTTAAAAGAATGAAAATGAACAAGTTTCATAATCCAACCAATGATCACTCTAATAAAATCCTCCCTGATAGGATTACATGGTAAAACAATAATGAATATCATAGATATATAAATCAACTTAAAACTAGAATGGGTAAAGGATATAACAATATTCCAGGCCTCTGGTACTCTGATTTAATCTTCTACTAAGTAAGGAATCCAGACATGATGTCTATAACCACTACCTCATCCATGGACTTATATATTGATGTCTCAAATTAGGATAAATCATGGTGGTCACATAGTGAATGAACTAACTAGTCTAGTTTCCACCATACAAAAACTTTTCATTTAGAGATAACAGTATGAACACCTATCTTTAAAAACCTAAAGCACTAACATTAGACTAAGAACGACCACTCAAGGTCTACCCACCTTTTGACATTTTACTAAAACATTTGAAGTCGGTGTTTAGTTCCTGTAAAAACCAAATAAAATAATCAAATGATGATTTATCCTTCACTAAATATAATAAAACATATCTTCCAACATCATATACTACAGTGATTTTCTTATCAAACAAACCAATTAGTGACTACACCTCTTCTGATTATTTCATGTCTTGTTCTTTTAAATTTATGTTCAATGCATCAGAAAAAAAATCATTTTTTCAAAATAGAAAAAAATTAATTTCAAAATTATATAGATACTCAACCATGTTTCTTTATTTCATTTTTATATCCATGTAATTAAATAACATTCCTTAGGATCCTATGAATAGAATATACCATAAATTGTTCCACAATTAAATAGTGGCACCAAGTTTGGAGAACAATCATAACAAAATAAAATTTAGGTTTTTGTGTAGGTTACATCTTCTTGTGAGGATGTAAATGGTGAGAGAAATTGGACACCACATGTTTTTCATGCATCCATACAAGCCATAATCTCAAACCTATGCCATCATAGAAGAAAACAGAGACATAATCTAGTTCTAAAATAATCATAATAGGATAAAAATTAAACCACATAATTAGTTAGTCGAATGATCTCTAAAATTTATCATTCCTCTCAATCTTAGCACCCATTCTGGTTAAATATATCATTGAAAATATTGGAATGGAGAAATAATCAAATAATTCTCTATGATTACTAGTTAATCCTAATAAGATCCATATTTCAAACACATTTTTTGGTTTCTCATTTGTTATTACCCCATGAATCTTTTTAGGATCCACTATGGTGTTTTTCTTAAAAATAATAATTCCTAGAAACATCACTCGTTAGATCTAAAATTCACATTTAGAAATCTTACCATACATTATATGTTCTTTAAATTTTTTATGGATGATATATAAATATTCTATAACCTCCTCCAATTTAGTGTAGAAAAAAAATATCGTCTACTAACATGAAAAAGAAGAAGTCAAATAACTTTTTAAATATCTGGTCCATTAGAAATATAAAAACTGAAATCACATTTTTTGAGATAGAATATCATAACAACAAGTTCCAAATTCCCATACCATCTCCTAAACCTTTTCATATTTATATCCACTTCATGCACTCTCAACTGATGATACCCTAAATACAAGTCATTTTTTAAAACAAATGATCTCTTCTAAGTTGATCAAAGAGATCATATATCCTAGGAAAATAGTATTTGTTCTTAATATACAACTAATTAATCTATAAAAAACAAAGAAAATAAAAATCATTCTATCGACCATCCTATTTGATATAACCATTGAAGCTTAAGGTGACACACTAGATTCAATAAATATTATAGAATCAAGATCATCAATATAAATTTTAAGCCATATTAACTCAATAGTATTTATACGATATGATTCCTTATAAATGGGAAGAACCCAAGAGAGTAGTTTAGTAGTGAACATAACCTATCTCTATGGAGGTAACCAATAAAAACATCAGCAAAGACCTCAAGGTATCTGCTCACCACAATAAGAAGTTGAAAGCTAAAATGATAAAAAATAGAATCAAGGACCATCTTAAGATACTGTAATGAATTTATTTCAGTATAAAAATCAATAAGACCTACTCTCCCTAATCCACAATCCCACACACCCTGAAAGACATGAGAGACTCTATAGAGTGATAGAAACATAGCTTCATGATTGAAATAGTCAATCTAGGCCTTATCCCGGATCATCCAATCCATGAAAATAGTTAGTTAAAACATGTCCTGATAAATAACAAGGAAGTATCAGAAAACTATGAAGTTTGAAATCAACACCCAATAGTTAATATATTTAAATCCTTATTCTCTATTTGTTTAAAAAGTAATGGATGGTTCCAAAATGAAATAAATAATCTTCGAACATATTTCTAGCATATTAATCAACTCAGAATATATAAAATAATGAGATATAACTATTTAAAATAAATCTTGTACCATAAAGGGTGAGATGAACATTGCACCTCTAACAGTAGATGACCCTAGTTTATATCCCTCTAGTGCATGCATTTCTGTATAAATTCATCCATTTTCAGATACTCCCCTATTTTTCATCACAGCCTATATATCCCCTTATCATGGAAACGATATCCACCACCCTTTGGTAAAATAGAATAAATATTTATGCCTTTGGTTAGAGTGTATTTTCTCTACTTCCCAAGTATATTCTTATACTGAAACACTAAAGGTGACCAAAATTTCAAAAATGATTTTGAGTATTGGGATCTTCCATAGAGTTTTGTTGGGTTTTACTAAACCTCTAATACTGAACGAGAACTACCAATTATTTTATTGGCAAATCACTGAAAATTGGTCCCAAAAAATTGTACATAATTTAACATTATTTTCTGGCCAGAAGACACACCATGGCTTCTTATGGTATTAACTAAAACTATACCGAAGCCCATTCTCTCAAATATGTCTTCATCAACCAATTCTGTTTTTTCATCCACATCAATAATGGTTACAAGGAATAAGATAATTATCATTGATCAAATATTGTCCCTCAAACATATCTTAAACATCCAATAATTGAGGTAGTCATACGTAATAATATATGGTGCATTGTTAACTAGCTTGATGAAATGAGTTGTATAATCCATAACTAAATGATAGCCTTACTCAAAGGTTAGAAATTATATATTCTTTTCCATTCATAATGTTTTGGGAGAAAACTATTGGTTGTTCATATTCTTTATAATAGTCCCAGTACGATCTTTATTTGTCATAGCTTGCACGACATAGTCCCACCATCTCATTCTCATTCCTTGAATCATGTAAGTGAAAAAAAACCATTGATTCCTTGGGATGTTTAAAAAATGGAAGACCATCTTAATGTTCTTGATCCACTCTTTAAACTACAAGGCTCCCTTGTCACCTAGAAAGTATAGTGTATTATTCTTGGGGAATTTTGAGCCATGATCCACCACTCATCCTAAGTATATATCACCCCTCTAACCCAAGTCTAAATTATATAGATGAATTTTTCATTCAAGGAAGGATATACTAGATGGTTAACCTATGCAACCTTTCTGATATCTTATTTTCTTAGATTCAAAAGATATATTCTAGAAAGAATTTTATAATAAAAGAAAACAAAAAAATTATTAGATTAAGATATAAACAAAATAAAAACTCTAGGAATAAAACTTTTAACATTTAAATAATGAGATTTTAAATTTGTCTTGGATTCTAAAAAATGAGAGACAAAAATTACAAATTAAAATATTCATTTAAATAAACCTAAAATTATTTTTATTTCTATGAACTCAAAAAACAAGTCTTAATTTTGTTAAAAATCCCAGAACACCCATGAAAACTCGAGTTCATACATTGATATAAGATGTACATTCACCCCCTCTAGGAATAGTCCCTAAATTATAATGGTCCTAACTCTAATATACCAAAAACACTAAAACAATTTAGGTTGTGTCAACGCACATCCAGCTAGGTATTTTTTCAAATACTATTTTCTAATGAACCAACCTAGGTCAACATGTCACATCACACAAGATGGCCTTCCATAAGGTGAAGATCAACAAAATTCCCAAAAAAGACTATTCAATTAAAACAATAATATAATATAACAGAGTGCATTTTATAATAAGTTTACACATACATGTGTCATATAGTATTAATCCAAAAGGATAAACTATAAAATAAAACAAGAAAAGATAAATTCCAAGTCACCATGTTACCAACCATCACCACCAATCCATCTTTCAGTGAAGTTGATTAAAAGTAAGTGTAGTTGATGATGTTCATGACCCTCTCCAATTACCATATCCCTAAAAACCCAGATCTAAAAACTCCCATAGTAAATATTATCCTATAAGAACTAATCCCCAAAATGATACCACTAAAGAATATATAAAAAATCTCATACATTGATAATTTTTGTTATATATTTAAAAATCAAGTTTTAATATCATTAACCATTTAGTAAAACATATTCTAATATTTTATAAAAGAATTTTATATTCACATAAACCAAAAATATTAAAATTACATGAATTATTGAATATAATCATAAATAAAATCATCAATAGACACAACATGTTGTATACTGTGAGAAAACAAATTGAATAATTCCATCATATATAAAACCAAGAACAAGTGGGATTCTGCCTATAAGATTAAATACTAGAACAAGTAACGGAATACTAGTCAAGGAATGATGACAATACTTCTAATATCGAGTCCTATCACTTTCTATCAATATCACAAAAATAACCCCAAGAGGTTCCACACTCACTATGGTATCATATGTCTGTAACATGATTCACCTGAGATTCCCAATGTGATATGTTTGTAAATTCATAGATAAACCATGTTCCCAATTTATAAAACACTTTTATAACAAATAATTAACACTACCATACATGAAAATCCTTTTAAGATAGAAAATAACCATTGAGGCATTTGATCAATAATATAATGTTCTTAAATACGTTTTTTAATAAATACCTCTTTAAAAACATGCATCTAATGAAAAAATTACTCATTAATATCAAATAAATCAATTTTATAAAAAATTAACGAAAATTTAAGAACATTATGTAATCCATGAGTTAAAATCTATGTATACTAACACCTCACTCCCTAATGGAGTAAAAATTATCACCTTTGAAAACATAAATTATAAATGAAGAGATAGGGTCCTCACAAGCCTAGATCCATAAGTAATATCATTAATTCCACATCAAACCCATTAGATCAAGTATTTATATCCTGACAAGGTTCCAATGTAACAATGGTAAATAGAGATCAATAGAATATCTGGTAAGAGGATGAGAAATCAGAAGAAAAATGGAACATATGACAGCCCGACTTTTTATTACAACTCAAGCATGCTTTATTACATAAAACATCACTTGATACAATAAAGAAGATCGAGAGGTTTAGTGTCTTTGGGGCTTAGGATCATTACATAAAAACTTTAAACATGAAATACAACATCTTTATTGAAAACTTCCTTTACATGACCACTACACTCCTTCGTACTTAGCATTGCATGGGATAACCTGAGGAAATGCATAAGAAAAGGGTGAGCTATAATGCCCAGTAAGGGAGTACACAATCAATAACATGAGGAGTAAAATACATGTTAGGAAATAGGAACATCAATAAAGCATTAGAGTAACATGAACATAAAGTCATGATAAAGCATGATAACCAGAACATGGAAATGTAGCAACAACACTTAACATTGAATTAGCATGAGCCAAGGCTCATGGCACATGGAGCATGAGTAAACCCTCATTACACTTGAAGCACGAGTAAACCCTAGTTTCACTTGAATTAGCATGAGTCAGCACTCATTTCACATGACGTATCATGATACTATACTTTACCCAATGCATTGGAGCGCTATAAGGGCGCACCCTTCTTAAAGATTTCATTTCATGCATAAGTGTGCCACATGGATCATAAAACATGGATTCATAAAACATAATAATTTATTCCATGATAAAGGAATGTGGAATTCATACATGAAAATTTATAATCAATAAGTAAATGTGCATAAAGGTGAATACCCTTGATGGAGAAATGGGCATGGTATTCACTACACAATGACATTGGCTTAGAAAATCGGTGTGATTTCGGCAGCGTAACGGCATGACGTAAGAATTCATAAAAATGGTTGATGAGAGAGAAAGGGGTTCCTAATCATATTTACATGTAATGGAAAGTAAGGAGTTCATATAGATACATGTCCCAACAATTGAAAATGAATTTAGATTCATGGTGCAAAAGTATTGCTTGAATGTAAAAGAAGAGAGAGAAGTTCCTTTCGGAATTTCGGCATAGTAACTGGTGTGCATGGGATGCATTTAATGAGAGAGAAATGGTTCTCTCATAATTCAAACAATAATAGGGAAGTATGGGGGAGGTGCTAAACTATACCCCAACATTCATAATTGAAATTAAAAGGGCAATACAACTTAAAGAAAATTGACAAAAATGAGAAAGGAAGAAAAAACCCTTACTTGGAAGTGTGCTTACAAAGGCTAGAGAGAGGCTTGTGGGAGGCTTCTTGGGAGCTTGAGGAACCTTGGGAGGATTCTAGAGAGAGTAGGGCAGAGGTTGGACGAACTCCAAGGGATTTTAGTGATGAGGAAGTGGGAGCTTGGGTGGGTTTATATAGGAAAGGTGAGAGAATTCTTTATTATTTAGGTTTGGGACCCCTTATATTAAAATAATCCAAACCACAAACCATCCCATGGTATTTGCCCACAGTTTCAGGAAAAGGAAAGAGGAAAACATTATTTTACAAGGACAAGGTCCAAACTTATTAAAAAATTAGGGTTGCTTATGTGGAGGTGAGTCACACTCCCATAGAAATGAATTTAAAAAGGCAAAGTGTTGAATAAGTCTTGAGGGCTCCATTAATGCTTTGAAAAGTAAGTCAAACAAACCCAAAACCTCATTATTTTAATTATAAAACACATATTGGCCGAACATAAGGATTATGTTATTTTATTACATCACCATTAGGTCATTATGATGTCATAAAACACATTATATATTTAAATGGTATTTAATTTTTACCCAAAAATTTGACTGTCTCAGAAAATTATGAAAAATTCACCGTTGGATAATTTCGACATCCTGATTCCAAAAATAATATTTATTTTATCTAAATAATTTTCTAAATATGTGAATTTTCACTTTTAAAATAAAAACCGACATTTATAAAAAAAATTCACGGGTTTTGACAGAAATGGCTCTCAAACCTTAATAAAAATTTTAATTGCATTCATAAAATTATAAGATCATTTATAGTTAATAAAAAAAATTAATATTAATAATAATATTTTATTAAAATATTATTTAATTCAAAAATCATTTAATTTAATAAAATATAATTCTTAATTAAATAATAACTAAAAAACACCATTTGTACTTTAAAACTAATTACAATGTATCAATAATGACTAGAAATTATATTCATTATTATTTACAAAAATAATGTACATGAACATGGTGCTACTTATTTGTTACATAACCCCTTAAAATAGCCGCATAAGACCTAAGGGTAAGGTGTGCGATGGTGACAGACTCTTGAGCAGCTCGGATAACATCGCTCGAGTGGTAATTTCAATCAACTTCCACTTTTCCCGTAGACGATCACGTTCGAGCTTGACTTGATGAATCTCAGCTTGGGCTTGGTCAAGGGAATAGCCCAAAGACGCCACCTCTTTTTCGAGCTCTGACAAATGGGCTTCATATGGGGAAATTCTACTGGATGAGGCCATCGCTTCCTTTGTCTGAGTAAAATTGGGTTCGTTAAAGCCATATATTTATACTACTCATGTGATCACTGTTCAACGGCTATAAATGTAACCGTCACAAATCTTAACATAAAACTAAATAAGTTTAAATCTTATAAAAACATTTTTCATAAAGAGACATTTAACTGGATCAAGAGGGATTTTCATTAATGAAACTTTGGGTCGTTACAATATTCCCCCCTTAACAAATTTCGCCCTCGAAATTTTCCTTTTCCCACACTAAAACAAATGTGGGTAACTTAGCTTCATCATATCCTCCGACTCCCATGTTTCTTCTTCAAACTTGTGGTTTCTCCACAACACCTTGACGAGGGGCATTGTCTTATTTCGTATAACTTTTTCTCTACGATCTAAGATCTTCACTGGTTTCTCCTCATAAGAAAGATCGTCTTCTAATTGTACCACCTCGGAAGAGAGTACATGTGAAGGGTCTGGTATGTACTTCCTTAAGAGGGATACATGGAAGACATAATGCACCTTTCCCATAGTAGGTGGAAGTTATAGTCGATAGGGCACAGCCCTAACATGATCAAGAATCTCGAAGGGGCCGATGTACCTTGGACTTAACTTCCCTTTCTTTCCAAACCTCATGACCTTCTTCCACGGAGATATGCGTAAAAACACCATGTATCCGACTTTAAACTCAAGGTCTCGTCGATGATTATCTGCCTAACTCTTCTGTCGACTTTGGGCTTCCTTGATATGCTGCTGAATGGTTTTCACCTTCTCCACCATTTCTTCAACCATTTCTGGTCCAAGCAGCTTACGTTCACCGACCTCATCCCAACATGCTGGTGTTCTACACCTTTTCCCATACAGGGCTTCATATGGTGCCATTTGGATGCTCGAGTGGAAACTATTATTATAAGAGAACTCAACTAGAGGAATATGTTGATCCCATACTCCTTTAAAGTCCATTGAGCATGCTCTCAACATATCCTCAACTGTTTGGATAGTCCGCTCGGATTGGCCATCAGTTTGAGGATGATAGGCCGTACTGAAGTTCAGTTCAGTATTCAGAGCATGTTTAAGACTCTTCCAAAACGTAGAGGTAAATCTTGGATCTCGGCCAGACACAATAGATAGTGGTACTCCATGCAACCGTACCACTTCCCTGATATATATCTGTGTCAGTTTATCCAAAGAGAAATCCTCTCGAATAGAAATGAAGTGTGCAGTCTTTGTAAGACGATCCACAACATCCCAGATTTCATTGTTGCCTTTGGAAGTCCTTGGATGTCCGGTGACAAATTCCATGGTGATGTTCTCCCATTTCCATTCTGGTATGGGCAATGGTTTCATCATCCCCTTAGACTTCTGCCTCTCTGCCTTCACTTTCTGACACACCAGGCACTTTGATGTATATTCAGCGATCTCTTTCTTCATATTATCCCACCAAAAGTTTTCTCGGAGATCTCGATACATCTTTGTGCTCCCTAGGTGAATAAAGAAATTTGAACTATGTGCATCATCCAAAAGTTCCTTCTTCATCTCCGAACTTGATGGAACACATAGTCTTTTCCCAAACCGAACAATTCCTTCTTCATTAACATTAAACTCTGGGGATTTTCCCTTTTTGATAGCTTCCACTTTTTCTTGGATTCTCGCATCATCCTTTTGAGGATCCTTTAACCTTTCCAAAAGAGATGGTTGAGCAATCATTTGTGAAAGGATTGATGATGTTCCCTTCTTTATGATTCCCACGTCCATCTTCATCATGTCTATGAAGATTGGATCTTTCTCAATTCTCATCATTGATAGAATCGCTGGATCCTTTCTACATAGGGCAACTGCCACCATGTTCGCCTTCCCAGGGTGGTAATGTATTGAACAGTAATAATCCTTGGTGATCTCTATCCATCTTCGCTGGCGCATATTAAGCTCATTCTGTGTGAATATATATTTAAGACCCTTGTGGTCAGTATATATCTCACATTTCTCTCCATAGAGATAATGCCGCCAGATTTTCAAGGCAAAGATCACTGCCGCCAACTCCAGATCATGCGTTGGATAGTTTCGCTCATGGATTTTCAACTGCCTTGAGGCATATGATATCAATTTATCATTCTGCATCAGCACACATCCTAAGCCCTTCTTCGAAGCATCACTGAATACCACAAAAAGCTCCCCACTTGTGGGTAAAGTGAGCACGGGTGTAGTGATAATCCTCATTTTCAACTCCTTGAAACTTTCTTCTCATTCATCACTCCAAGAAAAATTTACTCCCTTTAGAGTTAGCTTGGTAAGAGGGTTGGACAATCGTGAGAAATTTCTCACAAATCGTCGATAATATCCAGCTAACCCCAAGAAGCTACGGATATCAGTTACCGATGTTGGCCTCGGCCATCCCTCAATTGCATCTGTTTTGGAGGGGTCCACAGATATCCCATTACTTGTGATGATATGTCCCAAGAATGATACTTCCTTCAACCAAAACTCACACTTGCTGTACTTTGCATAGAACTTCTCCTTGCGCAAAGTCTCTAGTACAGTTTTTAAATTCTCCTCATGGTCCTCCTTGGTTTTGGAGTATATTAGAATATCATCTATAAAGACTACCACAAATTTGTCAAGGTAATCTCTAAAGACTCTATTCATCAAGTCCATGAATATTTCTGGAGCATTGGTGAGTCCAAAAGGCATTACTATGAATTCATAGTGCCCGTACCTTGTACGAAAAGCAGTCTTGGGGATATCATCCTTCTTCACCCTTACTTGATAATATCCCGACCGCAAGTCCACCTTGGAGAAGTATTGTGCTCCACACAGCTGATCAAACAAGACATCGATTCTTGGGAGAGGTTACTTTTTCTTTATCATGATTTTATTAAGTTAACGATAATCGATGCAAAGCCGCATTGACCCATCCTTCTTATTGAAGAAGAGGACTGGTGCACCCCATGGTAATGCACTTGGGCGTATAAACCCTTTATCCAGATTCTCCTGTAGTTGTTTCTTCATCTCTTCAAGCTCAACAACAGCCATTCTATATGGATTCTTGGATATTGGTAGCACCCCAGGTATATGTTCAATTGAGAACTCAACATCTCTTCTTGGAGGAAGACCAGGAAGTTCCTCGGGAAATACTTCAGCGAATTCCCTCATAATAGGCATTTATTCAAGGGTGGTTTCTTCCTTGGACTCAATAATCTGAGCCAGATATGCGTGCTCATAAGGCAGTAATATCCATGCTTGAGATGATGGAGCTAAAGGAGATTCATCTTCCTCCTGACACTTGTAATGAATCGGGGGTCGATTCTCCATATGGAGTGTGATTTCCCTCTCCCGACAATTTATGTTGGCTCTATATAAGGAAAGACAATCCATGCCAAGAATTGCATCAAATTCCACCAAAGGGAGTATGACGAGGTTCTCCAGGAAATTCAATCCACATATTATAACAGGGGAGGACTTATACTCATGGGATGCAATGATTGCCCCATTTCCCGTACTCACCGACATCTTTACTTCCATGATTTGTGGTGGTGCAGGGATTGTTCTACTAATCTTTTGAGATATAAAAGAATGCGTAGAACCTGAATCAAAAAGTACGTTCTCTATTCTTGAATGAATAACTAGCGTACCTGTCACCACTTCGTTGTCGGGGTTCACTTCAGCAGAAGTGATGGAAAAAGTTCTTCCTTGCTATCTTGGTTGTTGCCGGTTGCCTCTGATAACCCTTGGATTAGGGCACTAATTTGCAAAATGACCTGGTTCTTTGCATTTGTAGCATTGAACAATGCGTTGAGGTTCGAACGAAGCGTTCCTCTCCTCTGTCGTAGCCGCGGGTCCTTCTTGCTGACAGTTAACAGCTAGGTGCCCTTCTCTTCCACACTTGAAGCATTTTCTTGTCCCCCTAAGGCAATTTCCAGGGTTCTTCTTTCCACACTTTTGGCAAGTGGGGTGCTGTAATTTCTTAGCGTCGTTGGATTTATCCATCGGACCACCAGCATTGAAGTCCACCTTACGCTTCTTTTCCCCATGATACCCATGTGATTCTCTGATCTCTATTTCAACCGTAAGGGAACATCGGACAATTTCCTCATAGCTGTCGAAGTCACAGATCGCTAATGCTTTCCGCAAGCTAGACTTCATCCCACCAAAGAAGCGGTCAACCTTGCATTCGGGGGTAACGACAAAGCCGGAAGCGTATCGTGGAAGCCTTGTGAAGTTTTTCTCGTACGCTCCCACAGATTCTTCATCTTTCTGTTTGAGGGAAAGGAAGTCCCTTTCCATCTTAAGACAGAGGGTTCGTGGAAAATATTTATCGAAAAACATCTTCCGGAATTCCTTCCATTCCAAAGCCTCGATCTCCTCCTCAGGCTTCATATTTTTGATCAACGTCCACAATTGATCAGCTTCACCCTCCATACGATAAGCCGCCCAGAGAACCATCTCTTTTTCAGAGCATTGTAGGATGGAGAATTTCTTTTCAATGGAGTTGATCCATTGTTCAGAGATCGTGGGATCGGATGATCCACTAAAAGTAGGAGGCCTTTGTCTCACGAAGCATTCAATAGCGACTTGTTCTTTCTTAAGGGGGTTGAACGTTCCTCTTGACAAGTGTTTCTATTCAAAACATGAGTTAGCTGAGAGAGAAGCGTGACAAAGTTCGCGATTCCCGCTCGCATTGGATTGGGAATCTCATAAGTACAATCATCACACTGATCTTCACAACGGTTGTTAGCCCGAGTTCTCCTATTACCGATCATTGGTTGGAATAAAAGGAAAGTTAGGGGTAACACATAAAGGGTAATCCAAAGACAAAAGTTGATGACTTATAAATAAACTTTAATCTCTTTAACTCATGAGTCTATAGGATTCAATCCAGGATTTTCATGATCTTCCTTCTAACATATATTCTTAGGGGCATTTTCCCTTAATAAGGGTTCATACTAAGATTGTGAATTTATCAAAACATATCCCTCGGGAGTGTCGTAACCAAGAGTTCAACAAGGCCCATTGTCGTGCACCAGTTCTCGTTCGAGTCTAGCTCAAAGCGGTGTTTTCGGGTTTTACCCCTAGGATACATCTGTGCCAGAGTCGCCTCTACCTGCTCGTATCCAGACAGGGATGTAGTTGTTTGATAAACCACTTACATAGTATTTACCAAAACTTAGGGATGTTTTTATTATGCTTAGTCTTGTATATAAGGCTTTACTAGGGTTTCCTAATCCCAAAAATAACTAAACCTATCCTCTGATACCAATTATGACAACCCGGCTTTTTATTACAACTTAAGCATGCTTTATTACATAAAACTTCACTTGATACAACAAAGAAGATTGAGAGGTTTAGTGTCTTTGGGGCTTAGGATCATTACATAAAAACTTTAAACTTGAAATACAACATCTTTATTGAAAACTTCCTTTACATGACCACTACACTCCTTCGTACTTAGCATTGCATGGGATAACTTGAGGACATGCATAAGAAAAGGGTGAGCTATAAAGCCTAGTAAGGGAGTACACAATGAATAACATGAGGAGTACAATACATGTTAGGCAATAGGAACATCTATATAGAATTAGAGTAACCTGAACATAAAGTCATGATAAAGCATGATAACCATAACATGGAAATGTGGCAACAACACTTAACATTCAATTAGCATGAGCCAAGGCTCATTGCACATGGAGCATGAGTAAACCCTCATTGCACTTGAAGCACGAGTAAAACCTCGTTGCACTTGAATTAGCATGAGTCAACACTCATTTCACATGATTTATCATGATACTATACTTTACCCAATGCATTGGAGCGCTATAAGGGCGCACCCTTCTTAAAGATTTCATTTCATGCATAAGTGTGCCACATGGATCATAAAACATGGATTCATAAAACATAATCATTTATTCCACGATAAAGGAATGTGGAATTCATACATTAAACTTTATAATCAATAAGTAAATGTGCATAAAGGTGAATACCCTTGATGGAGAAATGGGCATGGTATTCACTACACAATGACATTGGCTTATAAACTCGGTGTGATTTCGGCAGCGTAACGGCAAGACGTAAGAATTCATAAAAATGGTTGATGAGAGATAAAGGAGTTCCTAATCATATTTACATGTAATGAAAAGTATGGAGGTCATATAGATACATGTCCCAACAATTGAAAAGGAATTTAGATTCATGATGCAAAAGTATTGCTTGAATGTAAAAGAAGAGAGAGAAGTTCCATTCAGAATTTCGGCATAGTAACGGGTGTGCATGGGATGCATTTAGTGAGAGAGAAAGGGTTATACCATAATTCAAAAAATAATAGGGAAGTATGGGGGTGGTGCGAAACCATACCCCAATATTCATAATTGAAATTAAAAGGGCAATACAACTTAATGAAAATTGACAAAAATGAGAAAGGAAGAAAAAACCCTTACTTGGAAGTGTGCTTCCAAAGGCTAGAGAGAGGCTTGTGAGAGGCTTCTTGGGAGCTTGGGGAACCTTGGGAGGATTCTAGAGAGAGTAGGGAAGAGTTTGGACGAACTCCAAGGGATTTTAGTGAGGAGGAAGTGGGATCTTGGGTGGGTTTATATAGGAAAGGTGAGAGAATTCTTTATTATTTAGGTTTGGGACCCCTTATATTAAAATAATCCAAACCACAAACCATCTCATGGTATTTGCCCATGGTTTCTGGAAAAGGAAAGAGGAAAACAATATTTTACAAGGCCAAGGTCCGAACTTATAAAAAAATTAGGTTTTCTTATATGGAGGTGAGTCACACTCCCATAGAAATTAATTTAAAAAGGCAAAGTGTTGAATAAGTCTTGAGGGCTCCATTAATGCTTTGAAAAGTAAGTCAAACAAACCCAAAACCTCATTATTTTAATGATAAAACACATATTGGCCGAACATAAGGATTATGTTATTTTATTACACCACCATTGGGTCATTATGATGTCATAAAACACATTATATATTTAAATACTATTTAATTTTTACCCAAAAATTTGACTGTCTCAGAAAATTATGAAAAATTCACCGCTGGATAATTTCAACGTCCTGATTCCAAAAATTATATTTATTTTATCTAAATAATTTTCTAAATATGTTAATTTTCACTTTTAAAATAAAAACCAACATTTATAAAAAAATCACGGGTTTTGACAGAAATGGCTCTCAAACCTTAATAAAAATTTTAATTGAATTCATAAAATTATAAGATCATTTATACTTAATAAAAAAATATTTTAATATTGATAATAATATTATATTAAAATATTATTTAATTCAAAAATCCTTTAATTTAATAAAATATAATTCTTAATTAAATAATAACTAAAAAACACCATTTGTACTTTAAAACTAATTACAATGTATCAAAAATGACTAGAAATTATATTCATTATTATATAAAAAAATAATTTACATGAACATGGTGCTACTTATTTGTTACATAACCCCTTAAAATATCCGCATAAGTCCTAAGGGTAAGGTGTGCGATGGTGACAGACTCTTGGGGCGGCTCGGATAACATCGCTCGAGTGGTAATTTCAATCAACTTCCACTTTTCCCATAGACGATTACGTTCGAGCTTGACTTGATGAAGATCACCTTGGGATTGGTCAATGGAAAAGCCCAAAGAAGCCACCTATTTTCCGAGCTCTGACAAATGGGCTTCGTATGAGGCAATTCTACTGGATGAAGCCATCGCTTCCTTTGTCTGAGTAAAATTGGGTTCGTTAAAGCCATATATTTATACTACTCATGTGATCACTGTTCAACGGCTATAAAAGTAACGGTCACAAATATTAACGTAAAACTAAAGAAGTTGACATCTTATAAAAACATTTTTTATAAATAGACATTTAACTGGATCAAGAGGGATTTTCATTAATGAAACTTTGGGTCATTACAGAACATACCTTGATGAGATCCAACATGAATGAAGGTAAATTACTAAGAACACAAGGGTAGAATCCACTTGGGTGATAGGGGAAGTTAGTTAAAACCTATGTAATTTTATGAGTTGATTAAAAAAATCAAGGGAAAGGTATTAATTACCACAATTAAGTCATTTAGATAAGGGTTCGTAGTTAGGTCGTATGGTTAAAAAACCATTCATTAACTATGAATAGCCTATATCCTTTAAAAAATAGATACACACGGATACCTCGGGAGAGTCACGCAATTTTTAAAATGATGATCAATTAGTAAAATACCATTGAGAAAACTATAAAACAATTTTATAGTTTTCTTAGTGAGATTCACTGATTGACTAACCATTTTCAAACTGTGAAACTGCCACTGGGGTTCATTAGTGTAGTGTCACAAGGTTATCACGTGGATAATACAATCATGTTCCCAAACCTTGTGCCTATATTTTTTCCTCTGAATCATCAAATTTTGTACCCCAAAATCCTAAAAATCGTAGAGCATATCAAGAAAAAAAGAAAAGGAAAATTAAAGTTTACCTCAGACCCAAAGGGTGTCAATGGTCTTCCCAAAATTTTGATCAATATTTTAGACTCAAAAAATTGAAGTCCACTACTTCCTCACCAATGAATCTTAATCACATATCTCAAGGTTATCCCATCTATTCACCATAGAATATATACCCAAGTAATTACTTTTCCAAATTGTACATTATCTTATAAATCTATGACACGAACTGGATATTTAACTACATAAGTTTCTAGATCAAAATCAACATATTCTCATTAAAACAAATGGGAAGAGTCCATTTGATACCTCCTAAATTGGTAAACATGAATCATGTCATGAATCGATGTTAATTGAGATGGAAATTCAAACTACTAAGCCACCTTTCCAAGATGTTATTGATCTCAAAAGGGAAAAATCCTCAGTGCCAACATACCCTTATTACCCATTCCATGATGTCTCAATGAGATGAAACTCAAAAAAAGAAACAATCATTGTCCTCAAAGTCTAATAGGTGATGACGACATCTTATAATGTAATTATAAGGGCTTTGGGAAGTCATCAACATTTTTCAGATAAAATATAGGTTTTATGTCGTCACTTGGATAAGGCTTTATCCAACTTAGGACCTCTCTCCTAACACCACCTAGTACAAGGGAGATCTACATTGCCTTATAAAAAATTCATTAATTGTTAAATTTTAAATATAATCCAGATAAATAATTTTATTATAAAATTTGACTAAACGAATATTATTTTCTAAAGAACTGCCAAAATCAAGCATGCATGCCTAAATAATATTATTAGGAATCTAAATAGATAACTATATTTACCCATCTATATAATGATGGAAATTAGTGATTAACTTTAGTTGGGTACCCGTAAAAACTTATAAAAAATTCAAAATACTAGATTTAAACCATGATTACTTGTTAAATATAGTCCCAAAAAACTCCATAAAGCATCATGATCTCATGAATGTACAAATTCCTGATCTATTTAACATTTTTTGAATCCAATATGAAATAAATTAGATGATTTTATAAGTTAATAAATTACCACCCAAATCACATCCTTCCAACTAGGATTTTGTGGAAAACCAATAATGAAGACCACGGATATTTCATCCCACTTCTAAAAAAATTGGTAATTTCAACAATAAGCATAGAGTTATTTGGTGTGCTACGTTAATCTTACAGAAAGTAATGTATCATTACATGATGTCTATAATTGACTACCTAATCCCCAGCCTCCACATCCAATATCTTATGTGATGATAAATCTTACTAGTATTCTATTTTATGGACTAAATAGACCTGTTTCCACAATGCAAAAACTCTTAACTCAGAGATAAAAAAATGACCAACCATCCTATAAAACACCAAGAACCAAATGGAAACTTCGACTAATCAACCAATGTCTCCCCACCACTATGTGTTTTTCATTAATTCTAGAAATTGGTTTGAAATACCTATTCAATATTAATTTAGTCGTCAAATGATGCATTATTCTTCACCAAATCAAAAAACATGTGCATGCCAACAACTTCCACTACCAATATCATCTCAGATAACATACCCATAAGGGACTAATTTTGTTCTACTTTTTTCAATGATTGCATCAAAAAATTCCCACTCAATGTTTATTCCACCACATTTTACTTTATAAGGGTATGAAATTATCAAAATAAAAATTTTGAATACACTAAACACCATTATCTCTATTTCATTTTCAGATCCCTATGAAATATAACTCTAGATCCTATTATCAGAATATACCATAAATTGTTCCCTAATGTTATAGTGGAACCTTGTTTTAATATAATGTATTACAATTAACAATTAAAGATCATGGGTAGGGTATTTCTTCTAATGAAGGTATAATTGGTGATATACAGATCCCATTACTTATTTTCACTAAATCAACACACACACCAATATTGTATTAGAGGCATTGTAAAAAAACACAGCCAAAAACGGGTTGTGGAAGAATAAAAATTGTAGAAAAATTCATCCTCTTCCTCAGATCCTCAAAACATCACTAACATTTAATATTAAATTTAAACATAAAACCATTATAGGTTAAAGTTATCATTAGATATGCAAGGTTTGGTAAATCCTAAATAATCTACCTTTAATAACCAATAAAGTCCAATAAGAATTGGATTTAAAACATATTTATAGGTTGTTCCCATGATATTAACACCTAAATAATTTCAATATACACTAATATATCCCTCTTAGATATAAAATGGCATAGAAACTGTACTTTTTGAATTAACAATCCTCATTTAGAAATCTTATTATACAGTAGATGTTCTTACAGGGTTTTAGGGTTGATATCTAAATAATAATTGTTCTCCTCCTCTAATATGGGATTCCCTAAAATATCATCAACAAACATGATGATCAAATATTTCAAGAATTGAAAAATATATAGTTCATTAGTTTAACAAATACTATAGGATTTTTAGTGAGGTTGAATTTCATAAGTATTAACATTAAATTTACAAGCCATATCATAAAAATTTTTGTAGGTATATCCTCTTCTCTAACACCCAATTGATTGTACATAGACTAAAAGTCAGTTTTTTATGACCAAAGAGCTCTTATAAGTTCATCAAAGAGATCATAAATCCTAGTAAACGAGTATTTGTTCTTAGTTTTCACCTAATTATATTTTTTCTAATCAATAAAAATTATGAGACTTTTTTCTATCATTATGTTAAAGTGAACTGGAGAAGCCTGAGGTGACATGGTAAGATGAATAAGTCTACTTTCATTAAGAAATAGATGCTAAACTATAATCTTTTTAACAGAAAAAGATCAATATCATATAACCACAATTAAATGGGTATCGTCCCTAGGAGTAGGTCAACAGTGAACTCAATCTCTCTCTAAATCGGTAAACTAAAAAACATCAAGAAATACCATGGGGTATCTACTAAACACTATTGTTAGTGGACTCCTCAAATGAGAAAAAATGGTTTCAAGGAAACTCTCTAACAACCAAAATGATATCTTAATTGAATAATTTACAATAATTTTTCTTCACTATTATCTACAGTCTCATTGACCCTAACAGACAAGGGAGACTCCATTAATATATGGAAACATAATTTGATGATGGTAATAGTCAACCTAAAACTAAACACTTATTATCCAATAAATAAAAATAACCATGTCAATGAATTTTGGATCATGAACCAAGAAGTCACGCACAATTCCAATGTTGAAAATCATCCCCCGAAACTCAGTACATTTAAAAGCAAAATCCTCCTAGTTTCCCCAAGGAATGGAAAAATAAAACAGAAAACATAATATCAGAATGTAATCAAAACACGTTAGTCAACATATAAAAAAATTATATTCAACCATATCAAATGAACTCAATACCATAGAGGATGAGTTTAACACTTTACATCTTATAGTAGCCAGACATTCTTTAGATTCTTATGCACATACTCTTCGACATAAAGTCTTATGGTATCTACTCCTCCCTAGGTTTTTTTCAATACCTGAGTATACCATTTTGTATGATAATGAAATCCAAAACCCTCTTATGGATCATAATAAACTTATAATCCTCCAGAAAGAGTGGATCTATCTCTACATCCCTGTGACATAATTCCATAGAAACTCATAAGGAGACTAGATTTTCCATAACAATGAAAATTCATAGGATCATTCATATATTTATGTTTGGTGTCTCTAAACATACTGAAATGATGTAAAAATACAAACTTTTTTCCTAAAGAATCATTAGAAACTGGTCTCCATGAAAACTATCTACCCTTTAAATTTATTTTTCATTCCTAAAGACACTCTCTGACTACCTCTTTAAGAAAATGATTCTCTACATAAGAATTTTTTCCCATCTATGTCTACCTCATCCATAGAAATGTATTAAAACACCACTTAAAATTTTATAAGGTATAAGATAATATATATTTATTGATTACCATCCCTCATACTCACCTCGTACCTCTGATCATTGAGGTAGTCATTATTAATAATCTTTGGTGCTAGGTGAACCGACTTGGTGAAATAGCTGGGATAGTCCATAACTAAATTATTCATTGTCACTAAATTCAAAATTTCATAAGTCTTTTACACTAACAATGTTTTAGGATAAAAATTTTGGATTATGATATTCCTGAATGATGACCAAGTAATATCATCCTGTAATATAGATTTCAAAATGGAGTCCCTACATCTCCTTCCTAAGTCCTGAAGAATGTGGGTGGTAACAACCATATTATAGGACACTAGAGTTTTTAAACAAAATGTAAGATCCTACCTATCCACTTGATCCAATATTTGGAATATTATATTCTTTTTTCCCCAGGGATGTTATATATATTTTCTTGTAGAGTCTTCATCCATGATCCACCACTCATCCCTGATATCCAACAATATCCTGACCCAACTTCTAAATTGTAAGTATAACGGCATCCACCAACGGAGGGTACACTAGAGAGTTTACTTGATGAAATTTTCTCATAGATTACTCTCATAGATTTAGAAGAGTTATTATTGGAGGAATTGTCTAATAAAGACAATGGACAATACATTATTAGATTAAGATAAATTATTGAATCAAAAGAAAAACAACAAGAATACAAATTTATATACTTTACCAACAAGAATTCAAAACAAATAAGTATTATATAAATGAGAGATAAAGCCTTAAAATTGAATAGGATAATTTATATAAACCTAAAATAAATTTCATTTAAATAACCTCATACATGAAGTTTTAAGATTTTTAAAAATAACTGACCACCTATGGTAACAGGAGTTCAAATATGCAAGTGAGTTGTCCAGACTCCCCCTCTTCAGTTACTACCTAAATTCTAATGTTCCAAACTCCAATGTATTTTAGACCGTAAATAAAACCTAATATATATCATTATACATCCATCTGGGTAATAAAATTGATTCCCTTTCATTATTTATCCAATTAATGTCTACATGTTACATCACTAGATATAGACCACCCCTAGGTGAAGATCAACAAAAGAACGAGACAAGTCTAATAAATATCCAATTGGAGAAAAATCAAAAAATTAAAAAATAGAATAGATGAAAAAATCCATGATACCTGAAATGTAAAACCAAAAGGATAATCCTAAAAATAAAATATGATAAGATAAAATAAATTTTTCCATGTGAAAAAGAATCACCACCAATTCATCTATCAATGATGGTTAGAATAAATAAGATAATCTTTTGAACTTCATGACATCCTTCCCTTTAGCTAAGTCATATTGAAAAATTATCTAAAAATTCCTAAAAGAAAAATTATTCTATTATCACTAAAGCATCATTTGATACCCCCAAATAATCTATAAAAATTCTAACCCCATGAAACTATAATATTTACCATTAAAAAAAACATCTTCATTAGGTAATTTTCAATGAAAACCATTTTTTCAAACATCCACTTATTTTTTATAAAGGCAATTTATATTCACATATACTAATAATATTAGATGTACATGAAAGATGTCATATAAGAATAAACAATTAACCATTGATAAACCATATGATAACATATGAGAAACCAAACCTAAAAAAATCATCTATAAGACAAAGCACATGAGGGAACCATTCTAATAGAAAATGTACATGGAAACATTAAGGAATAGCAAATTATGAATAATTAAAATTCAATTTATATTTAACCCTCACATAGATAATCAATATCATAATAATAACCCAGTGTTGTGATACACTCACTGAGTTTTCATATGTCCATATCTTAGCACACACAAACAATTAAATGTGATATTATTTTTATAACATAAATAAATTGTGCACAAAATTTATAAAAAAATTTGAACTAAATAATCACTACCCCAATGAATGGAAATCCATGTAAGAGTCAAAATCACCCATGAGGCATTTCATCAAACACATATTGTGTATAAATATTTTTTCAAAAAAACTTTTTTAAAAACATGAATCTCATCAAACAATTCAACATTGATATCAAATAAATGAATTTAACAAAACAAACAAAAAATATTTACAATATCATCAGGTAATTCATGTGTTAGAACCTTTTTATAAAGACACCTACATGGAAAATTAATGACAAATAGTATCCTTCCAAAATAAAGATTATAGTCATAGAGATCAGGCACCCATTATCCTAGATCCATAATAAACATCATCAATTCCCCCATCAAATCCACTATATCTGAAATTCACAACCCAATCATGTCATGACCGACTCCACTGCGGGTCACAGGTCTAGGAGATGGCTTATCCATCCCAACCCCAAACCCACCTCTAAAAGTCAAGGGGTTTGTGATAAGTGCCAAGAAGGTATAATTTAAATCAGAGGCCTTTTATTAATTTATCTATATTCAAGAACCAAACCATATCCTTTAAAAATTATACAGTAATATTATAAAAGGACTACACTATCTAGAGAACCATTCCAATAATAAATTCTATGAAAATAAAAAATTGTTGATATTATAAACCAAAAAAAAAGTGGAAATCTAAATTCCCAACCAGTGATGAATTCCAAACCTAACAAAAACAATAATAAAAGAATAATAAGAGAGGTTGTATTCTAATATATTTATTTAACCATCATGTGTGGTCCATTCATCCGATTCTCCCTAAGATCCACTAAGGTCATCATCTGTATATTTATTGTCTATATTAGATATGGTTCATGTGGGAAATCCCCTACATGGGTGAGTATACACATTATAGTAACCTAATATTTATATACAAATATATTACATCCTTTTAGATGAATATCTATAACATTACAAAAATACATGCCAGCGGACCATGATTGTTTAATGTGTTTTGAAACATGGAATCATAATAATCTAACTTATTGAAATATCTTCAATGTATCACTTAATAATTTTACCCATTATTACTACAACTTAAAACCATTCTTCATAACGTTGGGAAAGGAAAAATTATAAAAGGAAGAGATAAGATGTTCAGTAAGGGTAAAAAAGGAGGTATCTAATCCCAACATTGGTATAATTGTAGGAGAACAAGATCTTAAAATTAGAAGATCATTCCCCTCATATCAAAGATCTGAATAAAGAGTCATAGAGTAAATAATTGTAATCTGTTATACATGAATAAAAAGGGTGACAATACATTACAAATCAATCATCAACCATAAACTCATATAATATTAGTGTGGGTCCATTACAACTATAGAAAACCATTTCATGTGTCAAGGTTAAAAACCAAGACCATCAACATGGTGGATCAAGACACACCTGTTTCCAATTTTTGAATAAGGCCAAAGTAGTTTCAAATAGTAGAATAAGACACACCTCTTTCCCATAGTGGATTAAGAAACACTTATTACCTATGGTGGATCAAGACACACCGTTTTCTCATAGTGGATCAAGACACACCTATTTTCCAATTTGGATTAGGACACTCATCTTTCCCACTTTATACTAGGACACAACTATTTCCCATTTTGGATCATGACACAACTCCTTCCCATTTTGGATCATGAGACCCCTATTTCCTATTTTGTATCGACCTTGTTGACTTTTTTCCCTTAATTATCACATTGGATATAAATATTTATCCAATCTAAAAGATGAAGATATAGGTATGAGCCATCTCATAATGAAATAATACATATGTGGACCATAAAACATTCATCTAATTATAACCCCTAATAGAATATGGGTCTTATAAACCTAATATCATAACCCTTGAAATTAAATTTATATAATTAAAATTTTATCTTATCATGACCAATATAAAAATATATGGGTTTTATAATCATTTCATCTTAGAATAACACGTAAAAGGATGTGGTTTTCATAATATTTTTTCACAGTATAACTCATTGAAGATAAATAAGTTTCATAAACATCAATCTATCAAAATATATACCATTTAGAGAAATAATTGTAATAGTTTCTTTAGATTGTATCCTTAGTAAAAACTAACTATAACCATGGATGTCATCTTAGATGGGGATGGATTTTTAAAGATCACATGTAACGTCATTTTTTTAAAACATATAACATCATAAAAACCTTCCTATTTCAAACCACATTGAAAACATATCCTAACAAATACTTTAGCAAAAATTATATAGTAATATATTTCCCACTTTTAAAAATTATCTTTAAAAATTAAATCATTAGGAAAAAACAATTATTTAACAATAGCTTGAAAAACATATAATGTAATCTTGGAAACATTATGAAAACATTAATCCTTGAAAACTTATAAAGGAACCTTGAAAATCATTTTAAACCCTTTTAACTTGAAAACCTATACAATAAGAATAAAAACCATTTTAAAAACCATTTTTCATAAAAAATTATAATGGAATCATGAAAATAATTTTCATTAACATTTTCCTTGAAAATATATAAAATAATATGGAAAATAATTATGAAAAACATTTCCTTGATACCATATAAAGTATGATGGGAAGCCATTTTTAAAACCTTTTCCCTTAAAAACTTATAAACGAATCTTGAAAATAATTTGGAAAACATTTTTTCGGAAATTAATTTTAAAAAATATAAAATAAACTTGATAATTTTTTTATAAACTTTTTAATCCTAATATATTTTTGAATTATCTTTTTTAGAAACCATGGTTTTGAAAGAACATATATTTTTAACCAAATAGAGAGATAAAGTCAGATTTTCTCAAAAAAACCTTCTTAATTATCCAAAGTGCCAAAGGGTGGAAAATACAACCAATACATAAATATATTATTAATATAATGAGTATGCTAAAATTAATTAATGTTTCTTAGATATGTTTTAGAATATTCCATTAATGGAAGCATAATCATAAACAATATGATAAATTATGAAATAGTGTTAATAAATTATTACTACTATGGTAAATTTAAATCATGATTCCAATAGGATAATAAAATTACCTGAATCTCATATTACCCATAAAAATATAAAATTCATGATATAACTTGTCAAATTTCATAAATTCACCTCATATAAAATTAAAGGTGCATAACACGACATGTGTCTCAAAGAAGAAAAATTGAGACAGATCTACTTTACCAATTTGGTAGCTTTTCAAATATAAAACCATGAAAGACATATCCCAAAATGGATATGTAAATAACCATAAATTTATGTATAATTATCTTATAATAGTTTCAAGTTATTTTTATACAACACACAAAAGAAAATATTTGTGAATATGGCACGTATCTCATGGATAATAAAAAGTGAGATGAGAAACCCCTTACTTTATGACTTGAATTTTTTCGTACATATTAAAACATCATATATAATAAATACGAGTCTATAATAAATATACCATAGAACCATATTATTATATATAATAAAATACATTATTCTTTTTGACTTTTATTACATTTTTATTAATAACTCCTTGTTAATGTTACGTTTTGGGTAATATCTACTTTATTTTTCATATATGTTTTAACTTATTATTCAAGATTATATTAAGTAGATCATGGATTTATTGTTTCATTAATGTAAAAAATGATATAACTATCATATATATGTTTTATATAAATATTTATGATTATTTATGAAATATATAAACATGAAATGGAAAACACTGTTCATAGAGACGGTCGGTCGTACATATGCATGAACGATGCATCCGTTTTATTATTGTATTCAAATAAAGTAGGTGAATGACATATATGTGTATATATATATAATCATTATTGTATAATTATTATTTCATATATATCATATAATTTTATCAAAAAACATCCTTAATAAATTCCATGTTATTTTTGAACTAGTCACATCTGTTTGAGTAGGCGGTAGTCCACACGTCCACAAATGAAGTTATCATATTTGCACAAAATAGAAATAATGAAGTTAGATTTCGTATAATAATTAAAAGAAGAATAAATTCATCATAAATGTCATATATATCATATAAAAATATATTTTATATCATAATTTCAAACTATGGTAGGTGGTAAATGAAAAATGAACAGCCTCATTTCGTGATGCAGTAGTTTATCGTAGAAAATAATGGTAAGTTTGTAACTGCTTAGATGGTTGTGTGTGTAATTTAAGGTTTAAAACTTAATATAAAAATATCATAGTATATTTAGGATACTTAGGATATTATATAATCATGTAATAAAAATATTTGAGGTGGGGGATAATGAAAATAGAATAATGAATCTTGAGGAATAATGTCACCTCTTCTTTGGGTAACTACTTTTGGGTTGAAAAAATGGATACCTTAGTAGGATTAATTCCCAATTTTAGGTTTCTATGTTTAATTTAAGGATGTTTGGAGACTATTTAAGAATATTCGGATGATCAAATGTGTTTTTAGATGTGTGAGGAAGTGGAAGATTGAATGCCTTTATATAATTGATGATGAATGAAATTCTTATAAATATAAAAAGGTATATACTATTGGGAGGTCTCCCTTACCTCATGTGCCTCAAAAGGGAAAAAAAATTGGATAATCGTGAATTATTTTCAATAAAAACCTCTAACATTCAAAAATATGTGTACTTTTATAATTTTTTCCTTAACATCTATGTTTCCCCAATTTTATCATTTTGTTTTTTATTAATGTAAATAGTTTTCTAAATTATTTAATTTAATAATTAAGAATAAATTAAATTAAGATTTATTATAAAATATATAACCACTAAATTTATAATATTTTATATAATTTACAAAATATAAATTCTTTATATGTTGAAAAATTAATTTTAAAACAACCACATTTTACACACCAAAACACTGCTTTAACACAGACCGTGTTAAGAATGAATTACTCTCTATTGTCAATATTTTAGTTATAATATACCATTTCATCTATGATTGTATTATATTTTATATTTATTAACACTTAAAATTAACCTATAAGGGATATAATATTTATTAATTTTAAATCATTTATAATATATCATCTATTGTAAAATAACATTAATGTCACTTTTGCCATTATTTATTTAATTTTAATTCAAAAATTTAAAAGTTAATGGAATTTAAATATAATAAGTTAACAAATTTTTATCATTATATATTCATCTACAAAAAAGTGAAACACTATAATTCAATAAATTTTCATCACTTATGTTTTTAGCATCATCTATCTTATTTAAAGATTAAGTAAATAATCCATGCAATAGAGTTTATCAAGAATTTAATGGGATTCTTTCATCTCTCAAAATTAAATTTAAATCGACATGGTAAAAAAGTTATTTACCGTTAAAAATAATATCTATAACTGAAACTATGTAGCTTCTTCCACTCTCAAAATATTAATAAATTTTAAAGGTAAAGAAGGTTCTTTTTTTATTTTTCCTTACATAAATTATTATATGGGTCACTTTTTTATCATGATTCCCAATAAATCATAAAATATGAACCAAGAGTAAATATTGTCGAAATATGGGCATCCAATAGCTCTTTTTCAACTGTTTAAGTCATTTTTTCTTTAAGATTAAAATTTAGTCTTTTGTTAAGCATAATTTTACCATAATCGATTTAATTAATTTTAAATACCTTTACTGATATTTGTGTAAAAAACTAAGTTGATCTTATTAGACTATAAATATTATAATAATTAGAAACTTTTATGTTCATTTTTCAAAATTCATTTCACAAAAGTTGAAAATTTTATTTTAATGATAATCCCACAGACATGGTGAGATAACATGTTTTTAAAAGTGAAAATATTGAAACATTGATTAAATATATATATATAATTTAAATATAAAAAATAATATGATGACCTAAATTTGATTAATTGATATATAATTTTTCTATTATGAGTTTAAAAAATATTTTTTTTTTACAATAATTATTATTTTAATGGAAACGAATATTTTACTAAAATGCATTATTTTCACTATTCATCAAAAAATGAAACTTCTCATATAAAAATCCAAAATTCACTATAATATAATTTTAAAATTCAAAATTCCAAAATTATGTCTATTTGTAAAAATAAAATTTATAAATATTTAAAAATTAGTTTAAAAATATGTACACCACTATAAAGAGATACAAATTTGTCTTAAATGTAATGCATGATAATTCAATTTTGATTATAGTGAAATATTATCAAGGGGTTTTGTATAAAAAAGATTAAATTGGTCTAGAATAAAAAATAAATAATAACTTATTGTTTTCTTAAAAAAAATATTTATTCAGAGTTACATGAATTGAAAAATATCAAAATATTAAATTAATTCGATAAGAATTCATAAAATCTCACTCTGTTACATTATACCACCCTTAAAATGAATTTCTCCCACAAAATTATACTTGGTTATAAAATGATTAATACTTGAATGTTCAATTAAGAAAAACCCACTTCAAAAAATTTAAAACTAAAACATTTTAAAAAAATATTGGATTCCTAATGGTTACCCAAAGAAACAGATAACTAGGTTTCCACAAAGGAGAACATAGGTGGGAATTTAAAACATAGACATAGAATAAAGGTGTAAATAATCATAGATACTGATAAATATCACTAATAATAATAAGGTGGGTTCTCTAAATAAATTTAATAACCACAAAACCATAAACTAAAGAAGCATGATAGAGGTCACTAATATCATCAAAAATGATGATAATATGACAACATTCTATTTCATGAACCTTTTCCTAATGTTTAATAATTTTTATGATAATATATACTTTCTTCATTTCAGCATAATATCTCCCTTTGTTATTCCTTGATAAATTCCCACATCATATCTTATGACAAGAAATAAAGGTGAATTTTTCATTCCTAAATTACTAACAGATCATGGGTTAGAATGATACGACTTTATATATATATTTAGTTTCCATCATAGAAAAATCGTTGTCATAAGTTTTTCGACAAGAATAAGTAATTATATGGAAATTTAATGCATAAATATCTAAAAACTCATATGAAGATTAATATTGACCATTTGATAAATGGTTAACCTTGTAACCCTTTTAGAAGATGAAAATCCAAAACATTAAAAATAATTTCACTAAATCATCATAGCATTGATCCCCCATATATAAAAATGTAACTCTAGGTTATCACATTCCATACATGTGAATTCCCTCATCATATATTCTCTTAAATAATTGTAATAAACTAAATTACTATAAATCATATTGGAAAATATTCATTCTTACTTAATCTAAATATTACTGGATATATTCCTAAATCCAAGAAGTTGTAAACATCATCCATTACAACCTAAACTAATTTTTTATCAAATCGTTTATCAGTTCTAATGTACCAAATACTGTCCAATTTAATTTGTCCAGATCATCATCTCTTTATATATATAAAATCATTTTCTAATCCTTAGGGACATGTTAAGGCTTACCTTCTCTTAACTAAACCTTTCTATTAAATAAATTTTCTAGATCACTAGTATCATTTAAAAAAAATTATTTAAAATGCGGAATGGAAATATTCTACAAAAAATCATTATATACTTTATGATTCATATATAATATAATTTTAATTCTAAAACATATATGATTCAATCATCCAATATTATTCTTAAATTATTAATCATGTTTCATAAACTTATTATTTAAAACTCTTTCCCAAAATATTAAATATGAATCATGTATTATGGTTCCTAAACCTCAATCTAATCCTTCTTCATACATTTAATATAATCATTTCTATAATAACATCTCATAACTTCCACATGTCATTCTAGTCTCTTAATCACTAGTAGTATAACCAATACTCATACATCCTTCTTGATTCTATTAAGGAGACTTCAACTAGTTAAATCATTTTTCATAATGTCCATAATTTCTAAATCTAAAACATTCAATGTTAACCATGTTTCTTATAGTTCCTTACATTTACTAAAACCATAAATAATAGGTGAGAAACACATATCATAGAAGAAAAACACATAATCATATAAAAAAATTGTTATAAGATTCGTAATTCTTGAAGCATTCTTTTAAATCTATGAAACCTTAAGATTATCTGTATATCCATCCATATATATATCCATAAAAAATGACATGGGATATCCCAAATTTTTTCTAATGATAGTTTCCCATTCTGGACTAAACCATTTTTTTGATACCAAATATAGAAACTGAGGCTTAACATACATGGATGTTACATCATTTTAAATAAATATTCATCACATAAAAAATTCACTACCAAGGACTATAATTTTTTGTGTCATTGGACGCTTGTAAATATAATATTTTAATATGGTGAAAGATATTTAACACCTCCCTTAAATATCCTCCCCTTTATCACTCTTACATAAAACATTTCTTTATAACCTAGGGAATAGAAACACAAGAAATGGGTGGTTCCAGATGCTCAGTAAGGGTAAAAAAGAAAGATATGTAAGAATAGAATGAGAATAAGAGTATGATAACATGATATTAACATTATTGGTTCATAACCTGTTGGTTATCTGGGGCCCACAATGGAAGCCGGTGGGCCTGGGATTTTAAATTTTTTTCGGTGCAACGACATCACTTGTCGTCTGATGATCCAAGCCCCAGAGAGGTCCGAGGATCTCGTGTAGATTGTTAAGAGCACAAAAATAAATGGAAAAACATAGTCGTTTCATATATGAATCCATTGTCGACCGCTACATGTCGACGGCGATCGTTACACGAAGGATCCATAGCAGGGTCCCTCTAGATCATCCAAACGCGCCTCAAAAATCCACGGGAACGCCGATCGTCGAACTCCGGGTGCTAGCGCGGTGATTCAATGATATCTTCGACGTCCCGAAGGTCACCACATCGTCGATCATGCGATGAGTGAGGAGATAATTGATACGATCTCTTGGATCTTTAGCTTATCTCTATAGGAAGCGGGAGGAGAGAGAGGCTCTCAAATTTCATTCCATAAACGAATGAATAGTGATGTGCACACAAAGACAGAGAGCCTCCTCTCTAATTTATAGAGACATTGAGAAATAACCGGTTGGGTTTCCCAGCCCACGTTTATTTCAACTACCACATAAATAATTTTGACGAACTTAACTGAGCCAATATTATTTATTATTTTATCACATACTTGTACGTGATAATATCTGAGCCATTTGACTCGACTCGTTGTCCCTCTTAATATTAAATGAACCTTTAATATTTAAATAATATTCATTCGATTAATATTTTCTCATATTTACTAAACTCATAATTACATTAAATAAATTCAATCCCAAATATTCGTAACTTGAATATTAATGAATTTATTTAATTCAGTTAGTGATCGACAACTTGGACAACGCTCGGACCCCGTGGCAGGGCCCACTATGTGGATATACCTATTCAACTGAATAGGCGCGGATTCTTGAATACACTATTGTGTGTGACCCTCTATGCCCTTATCTCAATAGGAGTGAATAAAATTCACAGACCATGAGCGGGGTCTAGCAACCCATCATGGCCCCTAAAGAGATAAGGATAGTCATAGCAACGACTACCATCCTACGAACATTGACTATGTACTATAGTCTCTTTGTCATTTGATATCTCATAAATCAGGACGCACTCTTGTGTCATCATCCTTATCTTGATTTATTATTTGTTGATCTATCCAGATGGATTCACCTTTCTACTGCTTTCGCCAAAGTCTTATGAAGGCGGCACCATCCTGATCAACCAGTACTGAGATATACAACTTCCTAAACATGGAAGCGACAAATCCTTTCTTAACCATTCAACCAATGTCATACAACTAATGACGTACCCGACACAAACTACCTCGCCACGACATTACTGCCATGGTTTTCACCTTGCATCAAAGTACATAATTAAATGATGTACATTGGTAATGGTCTCAAGTCAAGAGACCAATACACATGTCTCTAGATAGGAACAACAAATGACACCAAAAACATGTGGTGTTCCTATTGGCGGGTCTGTCCTCATGATCTCACTACTAGAGATCACCAAGTGCGAACTTCATGAGAAGAAGTCTCAATGCTTATGAGCCCCCGGCACCAGATAGTCAGACATCTACTGTGACAAGTCAGTAAGATGTAACCAGACTATAGAATATATATTTAAGATCAATGTCATTATATCTTGAGGTTCTCATTATATCCTGGGATCTGTTATAACCTCTCTACATGACAACTAACCTTTGGATATTACCATTATTATAGTGGATGTAGAAAATTCTGCACTATAATGGTAATAGATCATCATGCATATCTAACTGTACACATGATACAGTAATCAAAAGTACTACATAGTTGAGTCTAGGGAACCCACTATTTAATCACTCCCACTTGCACTAGATATAACTTTCTAACAGAACATGTTAGCTACTCACATAAAAAATACCATGATTCTATTGAGTAATGGATTTAACTGATGGGCCTGCCATGTTTTCGCTACGTGGCATATCTACTATATGCAACCTCATGAACTTGAGTAAAACTTCTCAAGACAGGGTATCCTTGAGTATATTATTTTTTTCCATTTTCATAACTTGACAACTTGTCTAGTAAAAATATCATGATTCTCATTATGATAATACTTTTCTCACTAGGTCAAAATCCAAGAACTGGGACAAATATTTGTGATTTATAACTGCTTCTTAGCTGCCTTAGAAGCTGCAACGTACTCAGTATTTTTAGGTATAGATACCACAAGATTTTATGAGCTTGACTCGGTCATCTCATTTTCCTAACTGCGATACTAGATCAAATTTATCTAAGGATTACTAGTATGTGTCCCACCATAACTAGTATACCTTCATCTCCATATTCCAGGTACATATCATTTGTACTTTCCGAAGTAAAAAAAGATAATTCTGACTGCATCACTTGTTGTGCTCTTGGATATAATTGATATCTTCCTATAATAAGTTATATCTTGGAAGTATCAATTATTGTATATATTATGGAATATGTGATTGATCCATCGCTAAAGCATATGGTATCAATTACAACTTTATTCACTACACATGCTCCGAACATGTAAACCTAGAAAGATTAATCCATGTGACATAGGCAACAATACTGAACTTTAATTGTTCCAACAATGTCACTATATGTACGATTGACTAGGACCAAGAAACCTTTGGATCTACCTGAGTGGATCCTGTTCCCTAGAACTTAGGTTTCTACTTGAAGTCAATCATTGGATAATTACTTTAAACATGATCTTATCTAACTGTAAGATCAATATCTGTTTTCATATGTTTCCAAACATATTCAAAAAAACAATGGCGCTCCCACTAACCTTTGGTAGACACAAGGAAAAAATTCATTTATAATGAATGCTCTAAAATCATGTTGCTTACTTTAATCCAGAATTAGATTTCAGTAACATACAACCCTTATTTGCATCATTTGATGTCATCATCTCTTTCTGGTTGCATCGTATAGAAACCTTCCATAAAATATGATCTTGACATCCAATGAGCAATAAAAGGATCTTAGAAGTTCATCTAGGACAAATAAAATTCTAATAGATTTAGGCGTACCAACTTGGTATATACAATCGATCCTTATTGGTACCATAATTGTACCATCCATGTACCATTTCATTTGAATACCCACCACAGTATTCAATTTATAATCCCCCTTTGCAATTTGATACACGGAATCCATTATTGAATTTTAGTTGATCTTGTCAATCTTAGATCGATTTCTTATACTGCTTACTTATAGGATTTATTATTATCAATGAATAATTTATCACCAGCCGTGGTGAATATAAAACCATCACCATGGTTTCATACTTCCTACACAGTATGTATATCTGGAACAATCCTATTCCACATGTACTTGTGGAACTTGTTCCCTATGCCAACCATTTGTGCATCTCAAGCATTGACTAAGTCCAAGTAAATTCATCTCCCACTATCTATAATAGAGATGTGAACCCTTGTATAGAAATGTAGTCTAATGTTTGACTACATCTTTTCAATTTTAGGTATTTAGGTTATATCTTAAGCAATTGTTAGGATAATTACCTTTGATGCACAACTTTTTTAACATGATGCATGTCTGTTTAAATCCTAACAAACGCTTTGCATCTAAACACGTCCTATGACATAATAGATTTTCCATCATACTTTGACTCACATGAAATCCATTTTTCATTTTAGTTGGCATATTGGTAAAGGGTCAACGCTGTTATTTTCAAATAACATTTTGAAATATGATGGAAGTTTCCACAAGTTTCAACATTGATACAACTTACATCATAACTTTGATGTGTAACATATGCGTTTAGGAATTGCTCCATGCTACATGTTTGTTGATCAATGTTTTATGTAATACTTGTCATCAATCCTCCTTATTAACATCAATAAAGTGATGTAGATATGGTAACATGCATTTAGGAATTAATCCACGATACATTATCATGATCGATGATTGCTTGGTCAAGATATTCTTCGGCTTGCCGATATGAAGCAACTCATATCTTCTGACCAAACTTATACTTCATTGGTACATTCCTTAATTACTTAAAGGAATCTTATGAAGTATCTTTACCTCTAGATTTCTTTGGAACAATTCACACTATCGTGTTGAACTATCCTCGGAAGCTTTGTGGCATACCTTCATTTCCAAAGGCTTCTTTGTCTAAACTAAAGATGTCAATTATACCATAGGTGTTTAGTTGTGCCAAGCCTAAATACCATACTGGGTATATAGTTGACTTCTGCTTTTAGTTTTACTTGGAAAAGAATCACATTTCCACAACTGGGTAGGTCTTACATTTTATATTCATCATGTATTGCCATTGATTCAAATAATAGTGAACTATTTGATGAGTATGTCACCTCAAACAACATTCATTCCAAAACATGGAATAATGTCTCATCATGTCCAAATGGGCACATGAGATAAATGTTTTTGGTTATACTCCACAACTTGTTCATTTTGAATCAATCACTTGGAAATTAGAAGTTATGTGTTTCTCCCTACTGACTTACAAATCACCCTTTCTCATCTGCTTGGAGAATACAATTTACTTCTAGTAATGTTTCTCTACTTTCTAGGTTATTGTATCTCAATAAAAATATGTGAAAAGCATATTGTATTTAAATACCAAATATGTATGAGAGAAAACAATACTTTTATTTGATGAATATTAACTGAACAAGGAGCGGGAACTTGCTTCTTGTATTTCAGTTATTAAACTTCCATGAATTTATTTCATTATGTGATGGAAATAACATCCTATTAAATAACCAACCAATTCTTATTGAAGGACATGATGAAGGTGTCTTTGGAGTAACTTTCCATAAGTATTTTCGCCTTGTCATTAAATGTATTCTCCATAATAATAAAAGATGGTGTTATCTCTAATATTCTTATTACTTGGAGAAATGTTACCTTAAATGTAATGAAGCGCTTACTCTATACCGTTCGTTTGTACCTTTAAACAAAACTAGATTAATTGGGTGTAAAAGCTATAAGAATTGGATGAGATGAAAGATTGTGAACCATCTTTCAGATTACATAATCTGAGGGAAATCATCACATTCAAATCTTTCTTCGCTTTCTCCTCGAAAGGATCTTGGAGATGATACTACATGTAACATCGTCCATGTATTGATGTAGCGACCGCAACTAACATCAGACTTTGTTGATAGAATTATGACATAACTATCATATTCTTGTTTTATGAGTCTCATGTATGCTGTTTTTACACCCTTGCTTCCGGAGGTGGCTTAACAGGTTGGGATAGAAGCACCTTGAATTTCCATTGTAGTAGTAATGTGCGCAAGCACCTAAACTACATTTAGGAAATTCGTGCTTAGTTTAGACATTAACTTTTTCTAATATTTATCGCAGTGTTATTATGGTATTAATTGTCATTATCTACAAATATACTTTAGCATATTGTTCTTTTATGTGATTCCCTAATGTTACATTACTGATTATTTAATCATTAAATGTCTCCCACTAATTTTTCGAATTCTATGAACCCTCTTTACTTGAACCGGAATACTCTTGATTATTCTAGTGGCAAGGATCCCTGAACCTCCCTCATAATCTACAAGCTAGGGATACGCCACTACTTGGAGAGTCCAAGGTAGGCTTTTCGCTGGCCAACCGCATCACCTTGTGGTTCCATGATCTATTGAGTGATGTCCCAGCATCAAAAATCATTTACAAATTTACTCAACGCTTTCCTCTAAAATTACAACAAACTAGCTAAGGCTATATATTTGCTTCAATCTTAGTTAACTCAACCCACCACACAAATAATAACTCCCCGGTAGTAAGAGGCACCCTCAGCTAAGGCATGAACCGGCACCTCGAGCACCCGGTTTTGTTAAAACTTGAATGATGGAAGGTTGGTGGTGACTTAATATTTTCTTTGAGGGTTTTATGTTTTTCTCTTGAAGAATTTAATCCATTTCTATTAAAATTGTTCGTGTATGTTGTCATGCTCACAACTGAACTTTAATAGAAAAACATATGCCACTTCCTTATGCATTTTATTATCTATTATTTTATGTATTTTACCCGCTGTGCTAAAATGAATAAAATAATAAATAAATTCATGAAGGTAAAACTACTACCTGACTAGCCTTGAGCATCTAAATGACCTAAGCGCATTTTTCCTGAGTCGAAGCTTGACTCAAAATGCAGCTTTCCCCTTGTCTTTTATGTTTGCTGGTCGTCTACAGTGTCGCCATGTCTTGGTGAGGTCGACATCACGTCTTGGAGTACCACCTCGCCCTGGTGGAATCCACGTGTCATCTTGCATCGCCATACACTACCTCATCTTGGTGGGGTCTACGTCGCTCGTCGTCTTTGTCCGAAATACAAAGGTACTCGCGCGCAGGCGAGGGGGACTCAGGAATAAATATACATCATATAATAATTGGGTTCACATGCCCTTATACATTTTAATAGGAAAAAGAAAGACGATGCGCAGACCGTCCATTTAATTAATTACACACATCACACGTAGTTTAAATAATTAATTAAATAAAAATTAAAAGCAAACATACATTCTGGGGTCGATGCTCAAGACCATACGACGAGGAAAATTAAAGCGCGATAAAAATTAAAATGCAATAATTAAGTACGATGGTTTATTTAATTAAATTAATTTATTTAAATAATTAAAATAATTTAATCAATTATCGGTCCGTCAATTAAATTAATTTTAATGCTTAAAATTAAATTAATTAATTAATTTAATTTAATATATAAATTAAATTAATTCTTATCGGGTGTTAAAAAAATATTATAAAACATAATTAAATTAAAATAATTAATTATATTAATTAAATAACCTGAACCAATTACCTGTCTGCTAAGAGGACTCGTTCATGGGCGTGGTTCCAACTGGTATACGGGAACTCTGGGTGGCATGCTCCGCAGCGCTGCATGCGCCGCGCCTGATTCTGCCTGATCGTGGCGGCCGGACCTGCTCTCTGGATTCACCGGTAGGGTGCGCTGTGCGTGTCGGCCGTATGGGCAGGGGGTTTCCCGGTGGGCTACTCCTGCTCACCGAGGGTAGAGGCGGAGCGCTGTGCACGACAGCCGGAGCTGGTCAGGGGGGGCGCCCTCCAATGCGGCGTCTCAAGGCAGTAGCTGTGCGCCTCCCGAGAAATGGCCTAAGGAGTAGGGTGTAGTGGCCCTTGTAGAGGGAGCGACAGTGGCGCGAGGGGAAGAGGCAGGCGGAGGCGGTGGCCAGCTCCAGGTAGGTGCTGCTGCTCTCGGCCACAAGGGACAAGGGAGGGAGGTAAGACGCCCTGCGAGTCGCGGCGCTAGGTGGAGGAACCGGCTGGATTGCGGCTCTGGCGGGAGTTGCTGCAGGCCGCACGGGAAGAGGGGTCCGCTTGGACCCCTAGATTTTCATCGCGCCGGGGTGAACACCCGGTGCTGCAGCACATGGGAGAGGAGATCCGGCGGCGCTGTTGTGCGGCGCTGCATGCGCCGCACGGGGAACATGTTCCTCCTTTTTTTGTCTTACTGTTTCAACACAACACCCCCCCCCCTCCCCCCCAATTTTTTTCCTTGTTTTCTCTCCTATTTTCCACAAGGCTAGCCCCTCATTTTTTTAAATAAATTATCAAGGACCTCTTTTTTTTTACAATATTATTATTTTTTATTTAAAAATAAAAAAAACTTTAAGACTTACATTTATGTTTTTATTCCACCCTTATCAATATATCCAAAGGCTTAGTGATAGCCTTTTAAATTAAATATTAATAAAATTATTATAACAAAATAATAATTTATTATTATTAAATTATTCTAATAATAAAATAATTATTATTATTAAAATAATATATTTATTGTGAAAATATTTAATTTGACAAATTATAATTTTCACAATTTTAATTACATCAATTGAACCAATTTCAACTTGATCGGTTCTGCTGGATGAAATAAAATTAGCACCCAAAATAAAACTACAAATTTGATCCAATCCGAAAAATTAAATTGATTGTATCTTGGCCGTTTGAGATCGGATCGAAGTGCGGTTTAAACCGCTGGGACCGTTTTCGAACCCTCTACATTATCTTATACAAATATTTGGCTCAGAAAATCTACGCGACTCGCTCTGATACCACTTTTGGTTATCCGGGGCCCACAGCAGAAGCTGGTGGGCCGGGGATTTTAAATTTTTTGTCGGCGCAACAATGGTACTTGTCATTGCCGATGATCCGAGCCATGGAGAGGTCTGAGGATCTCGCGTAGATTGTTAAGAGCACAAAAATAAATGGAAAAACAAACCCATTGAATATCTGAAGCCATTGTCGACTGCTACATGTCGACGACGATAGTTTCAAGAAGGATCCATAGCAAGATCCATCTAGATCATCCACAGGCGCCTCATAAATCCGCAGGAACTCCGATCGTCGAACTCCAGGTGCTAGCGCGGCGATTCAACGATATCTTCGACATCCCAACGATCACTGCATCGTCGATCTTGTGATGCATGAGGAGATACTTGATCCGAGCTCTTGGATCTTCAGCTTTTCTCTCTAAGAAGCGGGAGGAGAGAGAGGATCCCAAATTTCATTCCATAAACGAATGAATAGTGATGTGTACACAAAGAGAGATATCCTCCTCTCTTATTTATAGAGATGTTGAAAAATACCCAGTTGGGTTCCCCGGCCCTCCTTTATTTCAACGTCCAAATAAATAATTTTGACAAACTTAACTTCACCAATATTATTTATTATTTTATCAAATACTTGTATATGATAAAATCCGAGCCATTTGAATCGACTTGTTGTCCCACATAATATTAAACGAACCTTGAATATTAAAATAATATTCGTTTGATTAATATTTTCTTGTATATACTAAACTTGTAAATACATTAAATAAATTCAATCCTAACTATTTGTAACTTGAATATTAATGAATTTATTTAATTCAGTTGGTGATCGACAACTTGGACAACGCTCGGACCCCGTGGCTGGGCCCACTATGTCCATATACATATTCAACTGAATAGGCATGGATTCTTGAATACACTATTGTGTGTGACCCTCTAGGCCCTTATCTCAGTAGCAGTGAATAAAATTCACAGACCAGAAGCGGGGTCTAGCAACCCATCATGGCCCCTAAAGAGATAAGGATAGTCATAGTAATGAATACCGTCCTATTAACACTGACTATGTACTATAGTCTCTTTGTCATTTGATATCTCATAAAGCAGGACACACTCTTGTGTCATCATCCTTATCTTTCTGTATTATTTTTTGATCTATCCAGATGGACTCTCCTTTCTACTACTTCGGCCAAAGACATAAGAAGGCGGCACCATCCTGATCAACCAGGCCTGAGATATACAACTTCCTAAACTTGGAAGTGAAAAATCATTTCATGACCATTCAACCAACGTCATACCACTAATGACGCACCCGACATAAACAACGTCACCACAACATTACTTCCATGGTTTTCTCCTTGCATCAATGTATGTTATTAAATGATGTACATTGGTAATGGTCTCAAGTCTGGAGACCAATACACATGTCCATAGATAGGAACAACCAATGACACCCAAAACATGCGGTGTTCGTATTGGTGGGTTTGTCCTCATGATCTCACTACTAGAGATCACCATGTGTGAACTTCATGAGAAGAAGTCTCAAGGCTTATAATCCCCCAGCACCTGATATTCAGACATCTACTGTGTCCAGCCAGTAAGATGTATCTAGACTATAGAACATATATTGAAGATCAATGTCATTGTATCTTGAGGTTCTAATTATAGTCTGGGATCTTCTATAACCTCTCGACACGAAAACTAACCTTTGGAGATTACCATTATTATATTGGACGCAGAAAATTCTGGACTTCAATGGTAATAAATCATCATGCATATCTAATTGTACACATCATACGGTAATCAAAAGTACTACATAGTTGGGTCTAGGGCACCCACTATTTCAACATAACCTACATATCAATGATTATAATCAAGAGTCTTAGCATAAATATATTATGTTCATATGACATAAATCATAAGGCTAATAAATTGAAATAAAACAATCATGAACCACAACCTCATGTTATATATGTTTTTCACCATTGTATCTGTATAAAGAAATTTCATGTGTCAAGGTTTACTACCAAGACAATAAAAATAGTGGATTAAGACAAACTACTTTCTTGTTTTTGGATCAGGACACGCCTCTTTCCCATAGTGTTTCTAGACACACCTGTTTCCCATAATAGATTAGGACACACATTCTTCCAATCGTGTATCTATACAAACCTATTTACTATAATGTATTAGGACACACATTTTTATTATTTTAGTTCAGGACACATCATTTTCCCATTTTGGACCAGGACACACCTATTTTCCGCTTTGGATCAGGACACACATACTTTATATTTTGGTTTAGAGAACAACTATTTCCCATTTTTTGTTAGGTCACACCTATTTCCCAGTGTTTATCATGCCCATAAACATGTTTCCCACCATTATCTCATGAGATATAAATCTTTACCCAATACAATGAAAGGGATATATAGGTCACACACGTCTCATAATAAAATCATATATAAATGTGCCATAAAACATTCATATTATCATGACAAATAAAATGATATTGGTTTCATAAATATCATATCATAACCCATGAAATGAAATGGAAATGAAAAACCTTTAATCATTTCATAACATGCAGAACATTTATTAGTTTCATAATCATTTCATCCTAGAATAACTCATGAAAGGAGGTGGTTTTCAAAATAATTTATCTTGAAATATCCCTTGAATAGAAACATTTTTTATAAACATAAATCCATCAAAAATGTCAACCATTTACAGAAATAATAAGAACGGTGTCCTTATATCATGTCACTGGTAAAGAATTACTATAACCAAGGATGTCATCATAAATAAAGAGGGATATTGAAATATCACTTAGAACATCACATTTTAAAACATATAATATTTTAAATATACTTATCTTTAAAACAAAATTTTAAATATATCATGTATTTTATTACACATTTCTTGAGGAAAAATAACTTTTCATCATTGAGAAATTATATTTAAACCATAAATCATTTTGAAAAAAACATTGAAAAAACATTGAAAACTAATAAAGGATAATTGAGGACATATTAATAACCTTTTTCCACAAAAACATAAAAAATAATATTGAAAATAATTTTAAAACTATTTTCCATTAAAACTTATAAAATAATCCTAAAAATCATTTGAAAACATTTTTTCTTGAAAACATATAAAATACTCTTTAAAATAATTTTGAAAATATTCTTCTTTAAAAATATATAAAAGAAGCTTGAATATCTTTTTGAAATACATTTTCTTTGAAAATAATTTCAAAGATTATACATAAATGTTGAAAAATGTTAAAAAACTTTTTAATCATAAAACATTTTTGAAAATCCATTGTAGAAAATTTGATTTTTAAAGAACAAATACTTCTTACCAAAGAGAGAGATTAATTTAGATTTTCTTGAATCACATTATTAATTATTATAGGTACAAAAAGTAGAAAAATTGTACATGTACATGAATATATCTTGAATAAACACTTGAGAATAAAATCCTAGAGTATTCTAGAGATATGGATCATAATATTTCTTCAATGGAAGCACAATCATAAACAATATCAATAAAAGATGAGATTGTATTAATAAACAATTACCACTTTGGTAACTCTAAATCATGATACCCATAGGCTAATAACATTTAATTAAGCTTATAATATCATGAAAATAATAAAATTATTGATTAAACATGTTAATGTCATCAAATAAACCTCATTGGAAAATAAAGGTACATAACAAAACATGTGTCTCAATAAAGTAAAATTGAGATAAAACAAATTTACCAATTTGGAGGCATTTGAAACATAAACCCCATGAAAGAGAGATAGTAAAATAGATTTGTAAATACACATAATTTTAATTAGAGTTATCATAGACTAAATTAATGGGAATTATATTTATCAAAATAAATAAATGAGTGTTGAACGTGGCATGTATCTCACGAATAATAAAAAGTGATATAAGAAAACCCATAATTTATGTCTTCACTTTCCTCATACATGATCCAAACTTATGTAAAATAAATATAATTTTAATATAAATGTGAAAAATATACATATTATTATATCTAATATGATATATTATTTGTTTATGACTTTATATTACCTATTTACTAACAACTGCATGGTAATGTTGCATTTTTTGTAATATCTGCTTTGTTTTTCGTATATGTTTTGAATTTTTTTTTCATGATATTATTACATATATCATTATTTACATATTTATAATATGTAAAAAATTATATAAATATCATATATATTCATTATATAAATATTTAAAAAAATCTGTGAATAATATAAATATGAAATGGAATACACCATTCATGGAGATGATAGACCATAAGTACATATGAGCACTGTTTCATTTTTTTTTGTTGTCTAAAAAATAATGTAAATAATATATATATATATATCATTATGATATCATTATAATTTCCAATAGATCATATAATTTCACTAAACCCATTGTTGATATATTCGATGTAACATGTGAATGAATCACTTTTCATTGAGGATGGGGTAGTCCAGACATCGACAAACGAAGTTATCATATTTACAAAAAAAAGGAAAGCATGATGGCATGTTTTATTTAATAATAAAATCTTTAATAAATTTATCATAAATATAATTAATATTATATAAAAATATATCTTTCATCATAATTCACAACAATGAGAGATGGTAACTGAAAAATGAACTACATCGTTTCGTGAGGTGGTAGTTCATTGTACAAGAGAATGGTAAGTTTGTTACACATTAAATATATGTATTTGTAATTATAGGTAATACACTTATAAAAAATATATAATTATATTTATGATACAATTTATATCATATAAACTTTTAATGAGATTATTTCAAGTGGTGGAGAATGAAAATAAAATAAAGGATCCTGGGTAAGGATGTTACCTCTTCTTTGGGTAACTCCTCTTTGTTTGAACCAATGGGATTACTTCACTGGATTTACTGCCATGTTGAGGATTATATGTTGATGTAATATATTTTTGGAGACTATTTTTTTAGACTTTGTATGACCCAAAGTGGTTTTGGAGGTGTGAGAAAATGAAAGAGTGAATATCTTTTTATAATGGAGGGGGGAGTGGCATTATTTTAAATACCAAAAGGTATAATCTATTGGGAGGTCTCCCTTACCACATGGCACTAAAAAATGGGTAAATAATGGATTAAATTGTAATTAAAGTTGTTGAAAACTACCATCACACAAAAATAAGTTCTTTATTATATTTGTTTTCTTAAGATCTATGTTTCCCCAATTTTATCATTTTTGTTTCAATTAATGTAACTAGTTTTCTAACATTTGTAATTTAACCCTCAAGAATAAATTAAATTGATTTTTATGAAAAAATATATAACCAATAATTTATAAATATGATATCATATTTACAAAATATAAATCCCTTATGTGTTGGATATTATGTTTTAAACAAGCGCATACAAGGCGAAAAAATACTACTTTAACCTGGACTGTGATAACAATGTCTCTACAAACTTTGGGTTAATATGTAAATTATAAAATATCAATTGTTCCATTAATAGACAATATTTTATATTTATTAACACTTAAAATTAACATGGATTAATATATGATTTAATTAATTTTAAATAATTTGATAAAATCTCATTTATTGTAAAATAACCTTAATGTGAAATTTTGAAAATTTTTATTTAATTTTTATTTAAAAATATTAAAATAATTTATGAATAAAAATATAATAATATTAAAATATTTTAAAAATTATAAATTCATCTACAAAAATAATTGAACATATTAATATATTAAATTTTCTTCAATTTTAATGTTTTTAGCATCATTTATCTTATTTAATTATTAACTAAATAATTCATGTGTTAGAGGATGTTAAGAATTTAATCTAATTATTTTTTATTTATGAAAGTTAAATTAAAATGATAAAAAAACATATTGACCTTTAAAAAATATTGTTTATAACTGAAACAATGTATCATCTTCCATAATCTAAATCTTAATAAATGTTATAGGTAAGGATGGTTCCTTTTTTGTCTTTTTACATACTTAACTTATTATAAGGGTCACTTTCATGAACATGTGTCTCAATACCTCATAAAATTAAAACTAATAGAGTATATTATCTAAATATGGGAATTAAATGGCTCTTAGACATGTTTCTAGGTCATTTTCATCCTTAATAGTAATGTTTAGTCCCTTGTTGGGTTTAATTTTACCTTAATCAATTTAATTATTTTTAATAACCTTCACTAATATTTTTGGTCAAAAACTAACTTGATATTATAATACTGTAAATATTATACTGATTATAAATGTGTATTTCATTTTTACCAAATTCAATTCATAGATTTGACAAAATTAATATTAAAGATAATAGCGTGGATGTGGTGAAAAAACAGGTTTCTAAAGTGAAAATGCTCACAAGTTCATTAATTATTTATATCTAATTTATTTATATAAATAATTCTAATGAACTATATTTGATTAACATATATATAATTTATATATTTTTCATTTAAAAACTAAAATATAATTTAAAATTAATAACTATTTAAACAAAAATGTATTTTTAAACTAAAATGGGGTATTTTTCACTATTCATCAAAAATGAAACTTCTCAGAAAAATACTAAATATTCACCCTAAGGTAATTTTGGAAATAAGAATTCAAAAATTGTCTTTATTTTGAAAAATAAAATTAATAATAGTGTCAAATTTTAGTTTTAAAAATATTTTGCCACTGAAAGGTGATAAAAATTGGTCCTATGTGTAACGTAGGTTGTCTCAGTGTTGCATATATCACAAGATTATCATTGTGTAGCGTATAATGAAATATTAACATTGTGTAGAATAAAAAATAATGAATAACTTGTTTATTTCAATTAAAACAATCTATATTCAGTGTTTCAAGAATGTAAAAATATCATAAGTTCATATTAATTCAAAAAAATCAACCAAATCTCAGGGTGTTACATACATACCCAGTTGTACATAAAAAACCACAAAAGAGGTTAATATATTTATATTGAAAGTTTTATCTCAAACTAAGGAAGGCGTGTCAGTCAAAAACTGATACAATAACTACAAACACCTAGATATTATCCAAAAATAATCCTAAAATGAGAGAGAAAGGGGATATCAATCATTTATTCCCAACTATGAATAATGAATCTACCTAGAGATCCAAAAATCTTACTCTAATGTGTGTATGGGCCCACTCCTAACCACTACTCACCCGTATAACCTCCCAAAAAATGTTTGTGTGGGCTCACTCCTAACCACTACTCTCCAATGTCAAGGAGGCACAAATCCCATGGAGGACCTAGATGCTACAAGATAATGAAGATAGGTGTGTTCTATTGGGTAGATATAGGACGTGTTCCCCATGTAGTGTAGTATCGTAAGTAACTAAATAAAGAGTATGGGGGACATGCACCTTACTGTGATAGGGGACTTAAAAAACCTAGAATCACTGTAAAGATCCTACCCAGTTCACTATAATCACCAAATGTTTCCTAAAGAAGCATCATACATAGAAAACCTCTCATCATATCTCAGATACCACAATAATGGCTGCCATTGTGTTCTACATAGAAAACTATCCCTGATATGCTACTCATGGTCAAGGAATCATGTCTAGATGATAGATATATAATATAAATAAGTTACTGGAGGAAATTTATAGTGTGTATGGGGGACCACAAGGTGTGTGACCCTGCCTCACCACCTAGCCATGTTCTCCTTAAGACATGGATTTGGAAGACATGTCATAATGAATGGAATGTACTTCTGGTACTCGGTGTGTCTCAGACACTAAAGGTCTACTAGTTCTCTCCTGAGCATGCCCATTAAAATAGGATTATGTTTATGTATAAGGTTGTACCTAAGTGTCATTATTATTTTACACGGTTTGTTTTGAGCACACAAGATTGGTAGGATCTGAGCTGACACTTCACATGTGATGTCTTCCCTAGCTTTTGTACACTGTTATTTATATGAAGTGTGCCTTTCCATACATGGAATGTGGGGCCACATGGTATCCTATACATGTAATCCATGTTCACATTGAGCCATCAGCCATAGATTACGTAGCATATGGCTTGAAACACACTACAGGTAACACCACATGGTTTCAATGTCATGTACTCCACGTAAATGTAGAGCTACTATAACTAAGGGGTACATGACATTTGGACTATCCACATGATATTTGACACTTATCTTACTATAAAAACATCTTCTACCTCTTTAATGGGAAAACCATGTGCATTATTTAGATTTACACACCGTCTAGTGGATATTTTTAAGGAAAACTCAGTTATATACATGGTTTTTAAAAACCACGAATTATTACATGAATATTTCCATTTCAACATAAGATATCAAATGGGGTTTCCTTAATCCATTTATTCATATCCTCTAATGGTTTAAAATGGTATTTTGATCCTTTGCATGAAGCCCAGAACATTTTCTATGGGGCCTTCTTCCATTGAAGTTACCTCTCTAGATCCGAGATCCATGAAGCATCAACACAAATCCATCCTGATCTATCTAGAAAATCACTAATATATTAATCCATCACAAAACCACTATGAATCTAGGGTTTCAATCATGCTTAAACCTACCCATAAAATATCAAAATAATACCCCATGGTCTATCAATGAATAATGAAAAGAACGGGTGGTGGAAAACAAGAACTAATTTTAAACAATCATTAGCCAATATTTTTTATCCGATGATTTTATAAATGAGTTATCTACTAATATAGAATGAAAAAAGGAGTTTAATCAGACCGAAAAAGACAAAAGATAATGGGTCTCATGTGAAGGATAAAATTATCAAAGATCAAAAAGTGGATAAAATAAATCATTAAACATGTAATAAAAAGGATAAAAACCACAATTTATAATCCCTAACTTTATTTATTATCAATATTTATTGAATTACTCATTATATAGGGATAAAGAATACCTTCTTTGATTGTGTCCTCTCAATCCACATTGATGTGATTTTCTTCCAATCTCTAATCTCAATCATATAATGAAGATTGATCTTCCTTCTTTCAAATTCTCCCAGAATTTTTCTTCTAACCCTTGAGATTATTTTAATATGGTATTTATAGATATATTTATTTTTTTCATTTAAAAAATCATTATTTTAATTAAATGCATCCTCCAATGGCTGCTTCCCTGTAAACGTCCATCATTGATCAAAATTATTTCCCAACAAGGATAATCCATATGTTCCAAAATCAATTGTGGTATTAAAATTCACATATAAGGTACTATTTAAGAGTTATTCCATTATTTATGAAAAAATTATAGTATGTGATAGAATATATATAAATTTTTTATTATATCAATTATGTGTCTCCTTGGGACATAAAATTCTATACTGAATCACCTCCTAGAATTAAAAATATTACTAGTAATATTCCATAGTTTTGCATGTAAAAATTATAGGCTATATATCTTGTTATCCTTCTATTCCATTCATCCAAAAAAGAACATGCTTCATAAAAAATTAGGTATACATAGTATACAAGTAACTCTCACATTCCCAAGACTGCTCTCACGTGCTCCCATGCTTCCAAAAAACATGAAACAATGGTATGGTTTATCCACTTAGGATCCTCTTCTACTGATCCCTAATGAACACTAGGCTCATCAACTATGTGAAATAATTGGTTAATTCCACCTTCAATTTTCATATAATATTGGTAAACATCTTGCAATGAGTCTTTCTTATATCTCCTGAACTATGACATATGGAAAACACAAACATTATTTTTATCTATAGTCATAGGGTCAAGAGGTACTAAACCTCACTAACCCAATGCATAAATTGGAAAAAGGGCCTATGATCCTCATAGATATCCTACCATCCATAATAAATCAATATAATCCTCAATGATGTGAGATCTCTCAGAAAATAAGGTATATTTTCTAAACTCAAAAGGGTCGCCATCATTGGTCCTCAAGGGACTCCTAATGTATCTCAGTTTTCCTTATACTCTCCTAGATGGACTACACCTTTCACAACAATCGATAACACCAACACTAGTCCCACAAGCACGGTCTCCCACTGGCTTCAACCAGTAGGGAAGTGACTCATCATGTCTCTTATATGTGGCCTCAAACAACGCAACACTGATGGTGTATTGGTAAAAAAATATGATACTCAAACTCTATTGATCGTAGATTGTACTCCTAATTATGACCCAAAACCAACTTGAAATTCCAAATAATGTTCTCCAAAACCTAAACCATCTGCTCAAACTATTCACAATTCTGGGTTTGAAAAACATTTATCATCTTTAATTGAGTATCAAAGCTTCCTAAATCCTCTCCATAATCATTATATTTAGTTGTAATCATGGTCTGAAATGATCATCGAGGGAATTCAATGGATCCAGAAAACCTCTTATATTCACAGGAAACTCATACCTCTACTACGCAATGATATCATATGGTTATGAAGTCGGACAACAAGGAAATCTAGTCCACAGTCACTTAGATAGTGTTGTGACATATCATTAGTTGTGGAATCCCCCATCACAAGAAACACAAAGATACCATCCCATATCCACATCCATCATAGAACAATAACCTCCACCATTAGATAGGTGATACTTCAAGACCTAAACTCAAAAACAAACTACAACATTCTGATCCATCAATGTAATGCCCACAGATTTTGGTACCACTACAACTCACATAGTTGTACTACTAAGATAGGAAAACCACCTCAAAACCACAACAAGTACCGTGATTGGTGTCACCATACATCCTTGAACAAGGATAAAATTCTCTCCACTATAAAAAATCCATCAAGAAATTCCTAGTGGATATTTGGTCATGCAAAATCTCACAGTTAGTATCTCCAAGACCATCCTCCCTAACACATTTTAAAATTGATGGTGTAATAAATATAGAACATAGATATGTTACACCATCCAATACCTAAAGGTGTAACTTTGAAAAGGTTAACTTATCCATCAATTTATTCAACAAAAGTGGACAAAAAAACATCATTATGTTCCTCTTGTTCCATGTCAACTCCCTTGGGTGGCTCTGTGGCTAGAACTTCCTCAACCATTACTAAGTCCACTATCACTGCAATTTATGATAATACATATCACAAGAAGTGTACTTGAAAAATATTTAACTGGATCTATGAGAGCTCCCCATAAATCTGGTACTCTCAGTGCATATTCCAAACCATCCTTGCATGTATCACATGATGCACCTCTAATACTAAGTTCTAAAGTATGTCAACATCAGATAATTCCTTGAACTAATCCAAGGAGTGTTAAGAATCAATTTTTTAAGTCACATTAAATATATTGGGAATTATTCAAGAGAAAGGGTACCACTAAGAACTCAAATCACCCATATTATATATTAGATTCCCCAATCGATACATCCTTATATTGAAATCCATAGCTGGTGATAGCCTTTCCTACAATCATACTCTAAATTCCACTTCACCCCAAACCACTAGTAAAAAATTCATCAATTATAGAGGGTGGATACTCCTCCATGATAGTCAACAAGATCAGATGATCATAAAACACAACTAACATTCTACATTCCTCCACCTCCTTGGGAAATATCACATGGTTTCCCAAGTAAATCTACTAGGTATAAAAAGCCCCTGATCTATAGAATCCTTCATCCCCACCTCCAACTCTCACAACTATATAGGGTACTTTGATATGATATAATATATATTGAACAATACCTAGTAAACTTCCATACAAAAAAACTCCTGATGGGGAAGTAATCGAATGACATATTCAAGGAGAACATCCATAAACTCCATTATCAACATAGGAAACTGAAATGTCATATAATCTTATGCTCCAAGGGTCATACCATCCAACTAATAAGAAATATGTTGTATCCTCTTGAACATGAGCTCATTCAACTCTACATGGGATTCCACCATGCCCAATAAGGGGGATCATGTACCCCCACCTTAGGAACACTATAACCCTTACTGGGGATATCCATATGGGAATAAATAGTAAGAATCTATTCCATGTCAAGGAAATCATTATAGGGATTCACTACTGGCTATGGAAAGATTCCACATGAGGCTCTCTATACACCAAGAATTAGTTTGCACTTTAAGATATGTGAGATCACTAATCCTATCTATAGGAGACCTGAACAAAATTATTGAGAAAAAAGTCTTTACTGGTGACACTAAGGCTCAAATAGGAACTATTTCTATGGAAAAATATCTTGTGATTTCATACTAAAATAGAAACTAGAGTATAGAAGACATTAGTTGTTCCTAGGTCACATCCCCAGTGGTTGGGTCATAAGACCATACTGCTCGTAGCCATATTTCCCCTTTTCTATCAATCCTCCTCAACCAGGGCCCAATCTAACACCATAGAAACCGAAAAAAACATCAAAAACACAAGTCGAATAAAATAATCCCCAAAACCACAACACTATCCGATTTAGGACGTAATGACTCATCCACATGGTTTTGGATCGCATCTTAATAATTTCCCATTGATAGGGAAGTTCTCCTCCTCATTTCATGCCCCAATTCACTTCAATCATCGCAAATACAAGGCTCTATCGACGCCCCACGTCACCCAAGAGAAGTATCAATCCAGGAAACAACATCAAGTGGAGTTATATCCAAGTAAGATTCTCACAACATAGGATCATGTCATTCCCATACTTCTTTAGAAGTGGGGTCTTGTTCACCATGAACTTAGGCAGTCTCTAACTCCACAACATGGGATGTTCAAGTGATATAGGTCTGTCATATATTGGTACAACTAGAATCAACTACTATTCAAAAAATAATATTTTTCTTATGTGTAACCATCTGGTCGATCTGGTCTCGTACAATCTATATGACATAGACCAATGCATCATGTTTATCTTCTATTTCTAATATATTGGAACATCATAAAACCTGACCAGTCTTTGTCGATGAAAATCACATAACATGCTAAGCCTATGCGTACCTTTTTTTATCCTGTTGGAGAAATATACTACTCAAAATTTCTATAATCATCAACTTGGACCACTAAATGAGGGTCCATTCACTTATAATAATGTGGTAGCATTGTTGACTTCACACCTAGAGGAACCACCTAATGTATGGGTCCTCAAAACTGAGGCCTCATCTCTCAACTGGTCCTCATCATGAAAGTATCTCAAAATCCTTTCTGGATGTCATTGTGTAGAAATAATTAAGAGTATCAAGTCATACCATAGTTTAATATAATACCTAGGTTGTTCAATAAAGACATACAATCAATTTAAAAAACCACATATATTTCTGGTACCATTTTTTCCCTACAACCGATGACTCAATATAATGAATTGAAAATAAGGTATTTAGATTCCTAGTGTATATATACATCAGATTCGACACCAATACTACTTTCCCTTTCCTGAAATCAACACTTAAGACACACTGATACCATTTTCCAAAGTCCCAACTAATCCTCACTAAGGGTATAAATCCAAACACCATCCCAAGTATTGAACTAATATGATACCACATTATCATGACCCAACCTATTGGGGCCTACCTCTCTAGAGGAAGGATAATCATTCACATCCTCAATCCCACCTCTAATACGCTGTGGGTTGAAAACAAGCATGGATAATGAATAATGTATGTGGGAGGCCTTTGAGTAATGTACCTTCACACACACCCAACTGTCTCCATGAAAAAATGAAAACAAATATATGAAAAAGGCTGAAGTATCTAGAGAACTAAGTATGGAATAAACAATTGGAAAATACAATAGATTATAATTGTATAAACCAAAATTAAAGGGCGGAATATATTCCCAACTATAGATGATGTCCCAGCCTAAAAGCAACTAGAATAAAAGAGAACTATGTGATCCAAACTCTTAATGTCTAATTTGGACCAATGTATATAGGCATTGGACCCATATATCCCTAAGCTCCACAAAAGTCACGACTTATATGTCAGTTATCAGAATATGACATGAAATGTGTACAAAAATACAATGAATGTATGAGTATGTACGGACCTTGTAGGAAACATCAAAACCCCCATAGGGTGAAATATAATGATATAGAAATGGTCATATCAACCCAATGAAGATATGTTATTCAAAAACTGAGACAACAACCATTAAAACCTAGATATTCTTAACAAGAACCACAAACAACACAGAAAATGGATATCATTCTCCACAACCTTACTAAGTACGATGAGTCTATATGGATCAGCTAAATTCGAACTCTGCTACCCTTTATCTTGTGAAACCACGTAAGAATATGTGTAGAGGGGCTTGTACCACTCCACTGTTCACCACAGCTATAGGATCAAGAAATATTAATCATGTATCCCATGTAACCTCCCTATAATATTTATGTAGGGGCCCACTCTTCAAAATTCATCTCCACATTCAAGGGATCCACAACTCCAATAGAGGACCCGCACAAAATCATGGCTCAATGAAGGGGTGTACCACTCAATAGATATAGGACCCATTCCAAATGACGAGGAGTAATATCTATAACCATATAAAGTGTATGGGAGACCCATTACCATGTGAGATAGGTGAGTACCTACCCCATCAAGACACTTTTGATCCTTTCATGATCATTGTTATCTCAAAACATCTACAAAATAAATTGTTTTCTTAGAGAACTTCACATCATATATCATATATCATAATGAAGGCTAACATTGAATTTTATTTGGAAAACTACTTAGGATAGGCTACTCACTATCCGAAATTAAAGTCTAGATAAAGGAGATATGAGAGGAATAAGTTATTAGGGTGATTAAACAATATGTATGGGGGTCTACACGGTGTGTGACCCCACCTCACTAATTGGTCAGGTTTTCAGCTTGACATTGATTGGGAAGCGATGTCAAAATACAGGATGTGTACTTGGGTTAAATGGTGTGTCTCAGCCTCTTGGGGTCTTCCCAAGATCTTTTGGTCATTAATGTGTACCTCAGACCATGTTGGTGTATAATGTTCTGTATGGGTATGTTGTTTCTTTTACACCATGTGTTCCATGCCACACATGTAATGTAGGAGTGAGGACAACACTAAATGTGTCTTGTCTACCCAATCCCATTTGCACTCTAATTTACATTGTGTGTTCCTCTATATACAAGGCATGTGGGCCACATGGGCTCCTAAGAGTTTACTCTCTAAAGACATTGATCCATCCATGATGGGTTACATATTGTGTGACTTGGAACACATGGCATGTAACATTACATAGCTTACTATGAATGTACTCCCATTACATGTAACACTATCCAGCTAAGCGGTATATGTTGTGTAAACCATCATCACAACATGTGATAATAATATAACCATGAAACCACATTTTTTAACTCTCAAAGGAATACACAACATGTGTTCTTCAGACTACAAGAAATTTTGTAGAGTATTTTCACAAAAATTGGGTTCTTATCAGTGTATTATGGATACACACGCACCATCACGAAACCTTCCAATTGACCCCATACAATTGAAGATGGTTTCCTATTGTCATTGAATCCTATCATCAAGTGGTCTGAAATAGGATTAGGATCATCCGTTCAAGTCCTTCTATGTGTCTCATGGAACCTTTCATCTTCATTTCCACTCTTAATCACAGATCCAAGAAATTTCACAACAAATATATCATGATCTACCTAAAATCACCATTTTTTTCTTTTACACAACCAGAATGAATCTTGGGGTTTCATCATGCCCAAACATGGCCCAAAAATGTCAAATCATGACCCTATGGACTAATGATGAATAATGTTTATAAAGGATTGGAAAAAGAGTAAGATTAAAGGTGTGACCATTATTAGGCAATAATTTTTGTCCAATGATCAAAAATGGGATATAAAAGGTGATATAATTTTCAATGAGCTGTTTAATCAGATTGAATAAGATAAAAAGTAACATGGCTCATATAAAGGATCAAATTATCACTGATCAAGAAGTGGATAAAATCCACGATAATACATTTAATCAAAAGTGTAGAAACCTCAATTGAACACACCTACCTTAATTTATTATTTCCCAATGGTGACGAATGTGTTTTCTACTAATGAAGAACATCTTATACCTTCACTGCCTTTTCATTTACCTCAATCCAATCACTGGTCGTTCACCGATCTGAATACCCTACCAAAGATCAACCTTCCTCCCCTCAAATCCAAATTATGTATTGTGTCTAAATCTGGGGATTGTTTATGACATGGTATATATAATTTTTTTATTTAGGTCATTTAAAATAAAAAATTTTGTTTGTTTCTTTATTTTAATTAAACTCAACCACCAATGACTTCTTTCATTAAAACACTCATCACCGACCAACTTTAGGTAACACATAGGGTAAACCCCAGATTTAAAAATAGTCATGGTCTCATAATTACCATATAATATTCAATTTAAGAGTTATTCAATTATTTATTAATAAATACTCATTTGTGATACAATATATTTATTGTTTTTATTTTTCAATATCGATCCTACCTGAGACCCAGAATTCCGTGATAACCCGGTACATGGACTTGAAAGTATTCCTAAGATTATTCCAAATTCATACATGCTAATTTAAGAGCTGTGAAAATTCGTGTTAAATGTGATCAAGGTTAAGATGTATCAAGAGGATATCTAGAAATATGAAAAATAATAAGAACAAAAACAGAACATACATTAAAGGGATCCACCATGAATGAAGGGAAATTAATAGGAAGAATGGGGAAAAGACTCTATAGAATTAGGAAGAGGTTAGTTTGAGTTTAAGAAACATTATGATGTGGATAACTATAAAATTAATCAAGGTAAAGGGGGTAAATACCAAATTTTATGTGTTTTAGATCATGGAAAACTTTTAAGCCCCACGGATAATCAAACTATATGCCAACCCGTAATTTCATTTATTATTTGAATAATATAGGCACATAGATACCTTGGAAAAGATAAATGATTGGAAAAACCATGCTCAGACCATTCAAAGACATTATAAAACATCCAAACACCCACACCTTTTTCTTGGTGAGCCTCACAATTTGACTAACCATAGTCAAATAGTGAAAATTCCACTATATCTACTTTGATGCATGTCATACAATTAACACATGGTTATTGATAATCGTACTCCTAAATCATGAAACATAAATTTTTCTCCAAATATCAATATTTAAAACCCCCTTACTCCAAAAAACCCTAAGAACCCCTTAATAAAAAACCAAACTCAAATTATAGTGTATCTATGACCCAAATAAAATCAAAATTCTCCCCACTATGTATATTATCTTCCCCAAAAACGTGATAAAGATTATAGACTCAAAAAATGGGAATGACACAATTTCCCAATCAATGATTGTGGATCCCAAATATCATATCTATACAATCAAAACTACCACAACACACAAATAAAATGTATTTTTACCGTATACTACTTTATCTTGGAAATCCGTGACTTTAATTGGATTCTCAACTACATATGTGTTGGTCTCTAAATCAATAACTTCTCAGTTAATCACATATGAATGGTCAGTTTGATACCTCCCTCTTTGGAAAACAATAATTTTTTTTGGAATTTACATCAAGAGATATGATATGTCAAACTGATAAATCACCTTTCTAAGACATTAAATGATATTTAAAGTGATAAAAATCCTCAAGGCTACATTGTCATCTTACCCAATCGATAATGTCTCAATAGGGGTGAAACACTAAGAAAGACCCAATCACCCAAATAATACTATAACAGTTGATTAAAACTCTATAAATATGATTTCTGACATCTCTATGTAGTCCCTAATATTTTCCATATCAACATTAATTTTTACATCGTCTCTTGGGAAAGGCCTAGTCTAACCAAGGCACACTCACCTAACTCTTCCAAACACAAGGTTGATCTATATGACTTCCCATAAAAATCATTTAAGGGAAAAATTATAATTAAATCTTAATAAGTATAATTATATGAAAATTTATCTAAATTTAGTTTCTTTTCACATGAACTACCAAAAATAAGAATGCGCACTGGAAGCATATCCTCATAAATATGAATAGATCACTATATTTTCATATCTATCTAAGGATTCTATTTCATGTTTAACTTTAGTTAGGTAACAATCACATCTTTTAACCCATTCAAAATTAGGATTAAATCCATTGGTCTCAATCATATACAATCATGGATATAAATCCATAAAGAAATAATTTTTTTCAGATGTACAGGTTCCTGAGATCTTCTACCTTAATCATATTCTTCATTGGATGGAAATAGTCTAATTTCATATGTTAAGCAATGATAAAACAAATCAAAAATTTCCATTTAGGAGTTCTAGTAAACAAAATAATGTATTCAGTGTATATTTATTCTGAATTCCAAAAAGTGGGTAAAAGATACAATAAACTAGTAGGTCCTTAGTTCTCATCATTAATATTTTTAAAAATAAGTCATCATGAAATAAAATCTGCAACAAACCAGCTCTTCCTCTACCACCAAAAAAATTCTCAAATAATGATACATCTCGGTATTCCTAGGGTTTACGAACCAACTAATCTATTTTCCACCATCAAACAACACTTTCCTCAATGATTCCAAAACAACCAACCTACCTCAGAAACATTAATTTTCAATGGGAGTCTGAGACCAATCACCTGAGGACTCCCCATTAATTAATATATTAATAAATTGGATTAAATCAGTGTTTGATACCTATTCAAGCTCAAAATTGGTCATCAAATGATGACTCGACATTCATTAATACTAATAACACCCTTCATTCTTCCACTAACACATATAAGATCATCTTAGTAAACAAACCCTTCAAAGACCACTCTTTTTATAAATATTACATGTAATGTGTTAGTTACTTCCTAATAAATGTTTTGACCACCACATTTCCATCTCTCTGAGTAAAATAAATATCAAAATAGAAAGCATGACGATACACAACCCAGTTTCTTTGTTGAAATTTTAGATCCCTGTGAGTAAGAATATACCTCTGGATTTTATGGATAGAATATTCCATAAACTATTCCTTGAAGAGATGGTGGCACCATGTTTTTAGTGTATGTATAAAAACTAATAATTGTTGGCTATGGGTCGGGTATTATTTTACATTATGGTTTAATTGGTGAGATCCATTTTCCACTACAAGTTTTCAATTCATCAAGATTCATCCCAATGTCGTACATGAGGCATCAATGAAAACATCATAGTCCAAACCTAAATCTAGAAGAATCAAATATCGATCCAAAATCAAAATATTCTTAATTTAAATGAAATGCCTCTATCATTTATCATTCCACTCAAACCTAACACTCATACCTATTAAATCTATCATTGTAGAAGAAACCATGGATATATCTATAAAAAACTACATGTAATAACAAGTTAATCCTCAGAATCTCTAGATTTCAAACATATTTCTGGGTTTCTCCCATTCAATTAAAACTCGAACATTTTTAGGATCCACTAAGATTACCCAATAATATATAACATATCCCTAAAAAATAACTTCTTGAATCTAAAATTAACATTTATAAATCATATCGTATGATTTATTTTCACTCATGATATTTCAGATGAGATCCAAATTATACTTTTAATCCTCCAATGAAATGAAGTACACAAAAATATTATCCAAGAATTTTTATCAATGATTCCAATAACTGATGAAGGTTTTTTTTCATTAATATCATAAATACCATAGGAGAATTAGTGATACTGAATGGAAAAATACGAAACATGGAATTCCAATACCTATTCCTAAACATCATCTTATTAATATTCTATTCACAAACTCTTAACTAATAGTACCCTGACCATAGGTAAAATTTTAAAAACCAAAGAAGCTCTATTGAGTTTTTCAAATAGATAATTAATCCTAGGTAAGCCGTATTTTTTTTACAAGAGTCTAGTGAATATTTTGATTATCATGAAAACCCTTTAAGAATCTATCAGCCTTTTCAAAAAGAGAACCAAAAAATCCAAAGTTGACATGGTATTAAGAGTAAATCCATTTTCCTAAATATACTCAATATAACCATTAATCTCATTTAAGTTATCAATTTCTATATGATATGATGGAATATAAATGGTATAGTGTTGGGGGAGAAGGTCAATAGTGAGATCAACCTCTCTCTCTAGTATTAGAATAATCTTCGAGATAGATGTTAGGGAATGAAATCACCAATATAAGAAGTGGACTACTAATATGAGAAACAATAATATCATGGGACATCTCTGAAAACTATCATGATATTATTCTAGTATAGAGTACGATATTCCCTTACCTCTCTGATCTAGAGACCCACTCAGACTAAAATACTTGAGAGACTCGATCATTAGATCAAAACTAGACTCTATGATGATGAAAGTCAATATTAGTCTTTAAAATGATCATTAAATCCCTGAAAATAATCATGTCAAATATGTTAAGATCATGAACTTAAAATTTCCAAATAACATTAAATCCAGAAATTGTCACCCAAAACTAAAGACATCTGAAACCTTTTTCCTTTCTCTTTCCCAAAGGAGTGGAAAGATTCAACTTGAATGGAATATGCATAGAACATAATCCAAAAACACTAATAATCTTAGATTTCATAAAATAATGACTTTAATCGATATCAAACAATACTTGAACAATAGAGGTTGATATTAATGTAATACCTATAATAGTAATCGACCTTAATTCAGATTCCTCTAGTGCATATTATTATACAAAAAGTCATCTGGTATTAGATACTTCATGAATTGTCTACACTTATTTAGTATTCCCCTTTGAATGAGAATGGTATGCATTACACTTTGATGCATCAAAATGTACTAGTGAGCCTTTGGTAGGAGCAGAACTATCTCAACATCCCAATGAAATTCTTCCACTAAAACACTTAACGTGACCATATTATCTAAAATTTTGAGAAGTATTGGGTGTATGCCTAAAATTTGTCTTGGTATAACTTGACCTCCCACACTTATAGAAAAACACATGATGTTTTCCTAAATAATCCCCATAAACATGTCCCAATGAAAATAGTTCAACCTTTCGCATCCTTTTATAACTAGAACGCACACTATGGAAGCCTCCTGTAGCAATTGAACCTCTTCCTATAAATATTTTCCAAAATATTTCTACATCATCCCTAGTTGATTTTTGAACCACCTAAAAATGTTTGAAAGGTATAATAGAATCATTATTGAACAAATATTTTCCCTCATACTTATCTAGAACATTTGAGCTTTCAGGTAGTCATTAATAACAATCTATGGTTTTAGGGGAACCAACTTGGTAAAATGGTTGGAATACCCTATAACCAAATTATCCCTTTTATCTAAGCTCAAAAGTTACAGAGACTTTTCCATTTACAATGTTTTAAGATAAAACTATTAGTTGAAAATTCCTTGAATGATATCTATGTAAGATCCTCATATAACTTATCTTTCATGAAGGATTCCCACAATATCCTTCTATGTCCTTCAGCCATGTAATAATAAAAACCCCACCATAGAGTCCTCTATAGTTTTCAGAAAATAGAAGATCATATCAATCTGCTCAAACCACCATTCAGACTCTTAGGGACCCTTATCACTACATAAGGTAAGTGTATTCTTCATAGTGAATTATTTTCTCTAATCCAACACTCATACCTAGTTTAAAAAACCATACTAAAACATAGAATGAATCATATAGATCACTAATTCAACCAATGAAGTGTTTACTAAAGTGTTCTCCTATAAAACATGTCTTGAAACTTCCAGTCCTATATTTTTATAAGATATTCTAGGAGTAAATTTCTAATAATAACAAAATAAAAATATCTTATTAAATTAAGAGAAAATTATTTAGCCAAATGAAAAACATCAAAAATATAAATTTAAACCATTAAAATAAAATAATTTAAAGAAAAATTAGATTATGAAAATGAAAGGAAAACATTAAAATGGAATATGATGATTTAAATAAATCTCAAATAAATATAATTTAAATAACCTTAAAAACCAAATCTCAAGAATGGTAAAAATATTTTCCCATCAATGGTAACTCATGTTTAGACAATGAAGTGAGATGGATAATCACCCCATTAATATTTAATACAATAATTCTTATATATCTAAATCCTCCCTACCATATATCTTTATCCATATATAGGAAGATTTATAACACTTATGGCTAGGTAATGAATCTAATAACATATTATTGTTAAAAAACCTGGTTCAACACATCACTTCGGCTGAGATGGCCCCCCAGAGGGTAGAGATCAATAAAAGATCGAAAAAAATATCATTAATAAACCAAAGGATATAATTAAATAGGTGAAATGTTGAAAAATTGTACCCATCCATGTGACATAAACAACACGAAAAATGGTAAACCTAAAAATAAAAAATGAAAAGATTAAATACGTATCTCCATGTGAAAATCCATGACCACGAGTTTATCTTTAAAATAAGGCCATGAAAACTAAGAGAATCTAGAGAACTATATAACTCCCTTCCCTTTACCTGAGTCCTGAAAAACCTCATCAATAATCAACCAAAGGAAAATATAGTGTGTGGAAAATATAACCCAATATAATACCAAAAAATAATCTATACAAATTCAATCACCAAGAAATTGTAAGTTATAGATTAAATAAAAAAAAGTTTTTAAATCAATATAAAATGAAAAAAATTACAAAATTACTTATCCTAAAAGTAATTAATAATCAAATAAAACATATATATAAAAATTACCGAAAATATATAATATAAACATAAAAAAATCTTCTATATATACACCATAAAATGAATTATAAGTAACCAAACTTGTAATAATGCCATCGTGTATAAAACCAAGCATAAGAGGGTTCTAGTATTTTGGAATACATACAACAAATTTTGATAGAAGAATGGTCTTGGAATAATGTGATTCCTACTGATATTGATTCCTTACAAGGTCTATATATATCTCAAGAGTAAACCCTAGTGGTGTTATACTCATTGTGGTTTTATATTTCCATAACCCAAATCACCTAAGAATCCCAACGTACAATATATATTTATTTGTGATGTGACTGAAAATTTTATTTTAATAATTTCAAACACTTTTAAGGAAAAAATTAAAATCCTCACAATTTTAAACAAAAAACATCATGTACCAAAAATGGTTGAACCATAAATATCTAGTTTGATCCTATTAGAATCATAATCCTTATAAGTTTTCCATTTATGACTAGTTAACACTGTTTCAAGGTCATCCTAGAACAAATCTTTGAAACAAGAGACCATATTCTCCCATTATTGAATTATATACTCCTCATTTATCTTCCATTCATAAAATCCTATTGTTATAATAAGTCATTTCTAATTGATCTAGTTTTATTGCACCTTATATATGTCCACAATAATTAATCTCTCTGACATCTAGTCAACATCATCATAAGGTTATTTAAATTGAAATACCACCTCTAAAATTTCTTCTTTTAGGTGGTCAATAAGCTCCAAATTTCAAATCTACATTGCCCACTCTTTTCCTGCCTATATGTACTGGTCAAAAATCCTAGAAACATCCTCACTGATGGAATGAAATTCACTATAGATTCCCTCTCCATTCGATTGGAATCTTCCCACACATCATTTTCTTTCTAAAGTTCCCTATGAACTCTACCTTCAAGATTCGTATACATAGTCATGGACACACATTAAAGTCATTTGATCATTGATTTTGAGTGTCATATAACCTCCAAGGGTTTTGGAATGTAAAAATAATCCTTATGCCCTTTTGACTTATTCCACTATTCCATAACGCAACTCCCCATGTCCCAGATTCATATTTTCCCCTTCTTCCTTTTTGGGCTATGAATCTATTCCTTGATGCCTCCCTCAACACTATATCTAAATAACTTTTCAGAGTCACCATCCCTTGATTCTTATGCATACTATCCTTTACCTTCCATAAAGGTAGCATTATTCTCACCCTGGTCCCGAACACACTAAATAGTTACCAATCCATCAAATTGATTACTGAGATTTAAACTTGGAAATGCCTTTCTTAGACAATACCCTTTCAAAACATTCTCCCAACCATGTATAACTTTTATATAGGTCTCATTTATTTTTCATACCATTTCTTCACCCTTATATGACAATTTAATTACCACTTATGGTGAAATTCTGCATCCATACCGCATAGTCCCAGTATAGGATCATGAATTTACAGAAGGATCCATAATAGTAGAATCTGACACCTCCTATGTTACTACTAGCATTGAATGATATTGAACACATGTATGTGGATCAAATATATAATTACATAGATACTTGAATATTTTATCCACCTTTGGTTTCATAAATATGGGTCTTGGATCTCTCTAAGAAGAATGGTTTGGACTAGAGCCACAATTACCCACTATGTTCATTATTGGGGCTATGGACTTATCCATGTTGATAAATTGTTCAGTCATATGAATAATAACGAAAAACCCCTCATGTCATTGTTTATGACCATGCAATGTAAATTGACTTATACCTTTACATAAAGGACAATAATCCAACCAAGATTTGAACACCTCTGGTTGTTTTCATCTGAACTCTTCCCCAACATCGTTCCAGATCCACTCCACTAGAGGTTTTGAAATTCAGATCTCAACACATAAGCTGTGGTAAATTAGAAGAGGGAATGAATTCATTATTTAATCTTCACATGGGAACCAGGTGATCAATTTTCCAAGAACATGAAGTATTGTAGTGTGTTTGAAATGGTAAAGGATACTCGGGAAAACATACCCATAGTGTTGTTGAAGGAGAATCCCCTTTCATATGGAAGTCATAAGACCACCAGAAGAGGAGGTTATTTGATATAAAAATTATCAAGTTAAAAGGGTTAAATTCATAATATTAAGTGTTTATATCATAGAACAGGGTTAGATTACACAGTTAAACAAATATTTCCCCTACCATGCATGGCCTCTTCCTTTGATAAATATATGCAAACAACTACCTCATGAGAGATATATAGTTTTTAAATTGTACTAAAGTCATTAGACACCAATATATAAACACCTATACACCCACATGATTTTCTTGAAGAATCTTATAGATTATATAATCATACTCAAACATTATAAATGTCAATGGAGGTCTCTAGTGCCATGTAACATGGTTACCACATGGTTAATACTTACCGTGTACCTGAACAGTACACTTGGACTATTTCCTAAAAATATCAAAATTTTAAACCCTTGACTCATGAAAACCTATATAATCTCTCAAGAGAAAAACCAACTCAATATATATTATACATGTAAACCAAAGTGCATCACACACATCAATGATTGTAATCATTTTGTTGATATATGACCTCAGGCCTAATATAGAGGTCTCATTAAATATCAATGAAAATATAAATCCATTGGATACCTAACCCCATATTTCTACTAGAGTCCAAAGTCATGGTTTCTATAACCCATTTCCCATTGTTTGGGTTGACTAAGAAGAATTAATATATGATGTTTCACCGAAAAAATATCTAAAAAATACTACAAAACATTTAGTAGTCATTCATGAAATATTTATAGAAGAAATAACCCACAATGTAAACTACCAACATCTATATCCAAGATATAAAAACAGATCATAATTAATGAAATCCTTCCCAATAATTATGTCCTTTAGTAATACCTTTTTTTGGAATATTCAGTTAGAAAAATCCAAATCAATATATATATATATATATATCTTCATATAATATTTTGTAGGTAATCTGTACAGTCAAACAACCATTAAAATAGGATGACATATTGATCCATAATTGTTCAATATTCACATATTTAATTACTTTTCTATAGGTAACCATTGCTTAACCACATATATCATGAAATCTATCTCCATATACACTACCTACCAATAGTATATAATTAGTGAAATAGAATAATTATGTATTAATCCATTAACTTTTCCTACAACATGAATATTTTAATATGTCATCAACCATCCATTAGCACATCATTCCTATAGAAAGTCCGCCTCTATTATCATTTCCAAAAAAAATTATTGAAGAAACATAGTGGAATAATCCCTTCCCACATCAATATTTTAATATGTCACTACGTAAGCTGGCCTATATGACCCAATAAAATATAACATTATATTTTAACAATAAAATAAACATAGTGGAACATTAAAAATATTTATAGGTTAAACCATTCTCAAATTTTAACAATAAAATATTTAAAATTTATGAATTTTCCTTTAAATGATTTTAAATAGTATTAAAAATCTCACTAGAATAATCTTTGTGAAAAACTATAAATATTTATTATTCTTTGGTAAAAAATAGATGCCTAGTCAAATATTTATATTTTTATTAATTATATGACATTATAGCCATGTGGTGAACATATACGGAGAGAACAATATAGAGAATTAGGTGCACGGGACCTAAACACATTGGAAACATTCCTTACATAGACATATTCATCCCTAACTTAATTATTTTCAGCATATGTAAAATTTTATAAAAATAAATTTTAATTAGAGAAGGTCATGTGGGTCGTGTCATGGTAACAGTTGATATAGATTATGATATCTTTTTTTCAACATGGATAACTATACTCTACATTATAATATATGATGTATTTTTAAAGGCTATATTACATATTGGGAACTACTTATCTCTCGAAAATCATGATTTATGATGTAATTTTTTCTTCAATAAATCTCATAATTTAACATATATATGTATTTCAATAAAAAATGCTAATTATATTATTAATACAATATATAAATACAAATTTATATTGTACAATATTAGATTAAATTGAAATATAATCATAAACTTCCATCTATACTATTGTATATCATTGAAGAAGCTTCATTGGTGATGGATTTTTTGATAATGGTCATATCATCCAACTCATTGTAATCTACCAATAAAAAACAAGTTAATAAGTTTAGAAAAAAAAAAGTTTAGAAATAAGGACAATAAATCATTTTCTTGGTCCAAACCTCTATCTACTTCTTCCCATTTCAAGTTGGTCACTACCACCGATTAAAATTGGTGGTGAAACACTATTAGTGACTGGAATACTACCAAAACATTGTCTTTGGTACCAACATGTTCACGTAACTGATGTGTTTTCACTGATCAGATGATGGAATTGTGTAAACTAACCAATTCCAACCACAATATAAATAATCTAATTATCAATTAATATCGTATTTTCTTATAAAATAAATATAATTAAAATATTATATATATATATTAAAAATTAAAAAAATAAAATAAAACGTCAAACAAATTTGTAAAATCTGATCATAAATATTACATAATTGTTACCACCAATGATCCATTCAATTATATAAAATATATATCCTTTATAAAACTGTTTTAAATCAATTATGTGAGATGTGTCCACACATATTTATTATAAAAATATCCTCACTTGGGGTTAAAACATCTAAATAAAAATAACTCACCCCTATTGAAATAATGTTTCTTATGAAATATTATTCAAATGAAACAAATTATGATCTTTTTGAAATCTATTTTTATTTTTTAATTGAGGTCCTTTTTCCAAGGAAAAAATAATTTTCATATTAATTCATAATATTTCTTTTGGTGTATCTTTTAAATCATATAAGTGAAATTTTTTATCAACATGGGAACTGATGGATACAAAATAATCAACACATTATCCAAATTATGAAATAAGATAAGTTATTCTTAAAATGAACTCTATATGGAATATTTTTCCCACCTATAAATATTTCTTCTAACAAAATAAAAACAAAATCAGGAATAAAAGATACTATAAATTCATTCAGATTATATGATCTCATTTTCTAAAGTAAGTATTTTCCTTTATCTAGGGATATAACATGTGTTTTTCTTATTTAATTAATTTTACTTGTTAATATTTCGATATTGATAACCATTGAAATAATTCAATCAAAAAATTTCACATCCAAATCATGTCATCTCCTATGAAATTTGTATTCTTGCATATAGACACTATTGTTATGAATCGTAGAATAAATTATATATGCTTTTAACTATATTAATAGAAAGGGGGTTTATTATCTCTCTTACCTCATTGAATATATAATCATCCAAAAAATCTATAAATTATCACTTCATTGATCAAGATTCCACAAACAATAAATACGTATGAACATTAGGTCTAAAAAATTGATATTAATTAAAAATTAATGATTATTCTATAATTTGAGAATCTTAATCTTCTAGTCTAGCTTCTCATTCACCATAATGTTGAATAATAAATAATAATATTGATAAGTATCTCAAAATGCATAGAAGATATTATAAAATCCAAGGATAAAATATACATCATAAAATGGATAAACATTTATTTCATTGTATATTATAATAAGAACTCAACTACATACTTTCATCTGTTGTTCTGATCAAAAATCTCTTGAATAATCTAGTATTTGGGAGACCGTGTTAATAACCCAATGATCACCATGATAGGGTCGTGAAATTTTGAATATATATAGATAATGTATCAAAAAACTCATTATGTTGTAATCTCAAATCCATCATAGATAAATTAAGTGATATATTGAAAATATCACAATATATATTTTCTTTCCAGAACTCCTGGTATTACCACATATTACCTTGTGTCACTACCAACTGAAACATGTTAAATCATCCCATTAAAATTCATTAAAAGTGTGATAGAAATTATCATTTATCATTAGGTGTAATTTAATTAACCCCATTGTTAAAGTAAATCATCATGAATGATAACATGAGAATGTCAAATAAGGTCATAACATGTTATCAATTCCATATAGCCTAGTCTACTACATTTGATGATGAATTTAAAATTTTATCATCATTGAGGTCGAACACTCAACATGTTCCTATTCATCTTGAACATGAAACACAATTGATAGTTATGTCAACATATAGAAATTTTATTTAAATATTAAATACAATTCTGACTAAATATATTATCACCTCCATATATATAGGAGTGGTATTTCAAACCACATAAACGCATTACTGAATAAATATATCATATTTTATTTTCATTATAGTTGTTCACACTCATGTCATTAAAATTAATTATAGGACATAATTTGATGAAAACAATTGCCAATAATTTATTTACATCATATACAACAATTTTAATAATAATATCTAGGATTAACATAGATTTTAGTTTATAAATTGAGGTGATTTCATTCACGATTAAAATCTTATGAATTGGGAAAATAGTTTCCATATTCTTAAATGTTATCATACTATGAAAATAGTTATAATAATTTCCTTTCTCATTTATAACCCAAATTCTTTACAAAATCGGAACATCAATTCAAAGTAATTCAATATTTCACTCTTTAATCAACAGTTACAAAAGGTTATGCTTGTTTTTTTCACCCAACAACATAAGTTGCTTTTAAGGACATCACATAACTAAAACTAAAACATTTTTCACCTATTTTTAACAAATAAAAAAGAAAAAATAAACTTTTTAAAATCCCATTATATAATATTTAATGTGGAAATTCTATGAATAATTAAGGGAACAGAAATGTTCACTTCATACCCATGGAAACCCATGTTAAATCAAGATAATGTTAGTGTAATTTAATCAAATAACATTTTACAACCATTTTCTACTAGATACTCTTAAGGAATCCATGATAATCCCATACCATGAAATAAAACTCTAAGTGGACTTGTTGATTCTTGGAATGTTGAATTTAGTTACTTAAATACATCATCTCTATGATATCAGTCACATGAATATAAAATCTTGTTTCGTAGTCTAATACATCAATTTTAATCTCTATTTTCACATGTAAAATCCACATTACCACCAAAAGAGTTTAATGATGGAATCAAAATAATATACTGTTAACCATTTCTAGTTCCTCATGACCATGATTGTCCATAATATGTAACCATCCCCTTACTTTCATTTTTTATTAAGTTATCCCTTGTGAGATTTACACTAAAAAACAACATGATCTATCTTCTACCCAAACAGAAGAACTCTAGAAGTATTGTATCCATAATGAAAATAACTAACTCCTCTTACAGAATAATGATCTTATCATGATAATTTTGATATTGGTAAGACACATTTACATGTCTTAGTATCATCATTCATCATTAAAATATTGAAAAACATTAATGGATAGAATATCCTAATGTATCATCAATAAAAATTATTAAACCATTCCATTTTCTATCCACAATCAAGATATTATCGCAATAAATATTTTTTTTCATGAATAATTTAATTAATTTGAGTGGTGATATTATTATGTAAATTTCCATTAGTATATTTTATCATTCTAAAAAGGCTCATCACTCAGCATCTCAAAGAAAATAAAGAATATGTTAAATAAATTAGAATTCATTATTATTGAAAATAAAACAACCTCAAATTAAATATTCCTAATCATATATACCCTTATGGTATAGGAAACCATCTTATCTTATGAAAATTCAAGGGATCTATAAGTCTCCACCACTCTTCTCCTAATAAAAAAGATCATTTCCTTCTACCTTTAAATCAGTTAGGGGAATAATCATTATAAAAATAAATCTTAGACAAATGTGTATCCTAACCATGAAACAAATTTGGCTACAATAATATATTTAATGATATACAACCTATCATTTGGATCATCATCAACCATTGGTTGCATAAAATTATAAAAATAAGGAAATGAATAATCAACATTAGTCGTCTTATCCTATATAGTGAGATAAATTTTTAGCATTAAATCATGCATATGTCCTTTATAATTGGTCCTAAGATGAGTTCATCATCATCCTCATAATCAATCATTGGTTCCACTATAATTGGTGTACAACCAACCATTATAGTCTCCTCCCTTACAAATATATATTCATTTAGTGTCATTTCCCAGCAAAAACTAATTGAAAAATATCAATTATTTTATATGAAAAGAAGAGAGAATTTCAAATGATATAATTGAAATTTTTATGACATTACCCTAATTATAATCTACATATGCTAGAAATTAGACTAAATTGTGAAACCTAAATCCTGCCTTCTATATAGTCTAATTTTTTTGTCATGTTCTAATAATATTCTAACACACATTTAAAGAATATTTTAAAACAATTAAATAAAAACATCACATCAACACAATAATTTCATTACCAACTAAAAACTAATATATATGAATAATTTATATCAAATTATTATTATGTTGTGAAATAAAATAAAAAGTCTAAAGATGGTAACAAAGCATGAAATACCATAATACCTCTAGCGAGGTATAATAAAATAAATTCTTCCAATAAGTCTTATGTCTCCATAGACAATATCTCTTCGTACCTCCACAACCAAACCTATATAACTAATATAAAAAATATTATAATGTATGGTTTAGTATATATTAATATTTTTTGGATTAATTCTAATAACTCTCATGTGTCCATGTGAGTGAATCGTCATAATGCATCTATGAATAAAGTAAATTAAAAAATAATTAGTCAAACACCATCAAACATTACACTTTCCAAGATTCATAATAAATACATCTCTCATGGAACTAAGTTATATATATATATATGTAACCATATAAGTACCATAAACTCCTATTATCATCTACGTAAAAACAATTTTCCTCCTATATGGACTCTTACAATAAGTCATAGTGGTTGGGAAATTATCCACATATAGGGACTCTCTCTACTACCACCCATATACTCATTTAAATTTTCTAAATATGATACATGTATAGAATATCATTATTATTATATTTCTACCTATTAGTACTCTCTTTACCTGAACTTGATTCATCAATATTATATATATTAAAAAAATACATTTTATTTAAAACAACCATTATATAAAAAATCAAATCTTCATAGAGACTCAAAAAATAATTTAAACCCCCACCATCCATGATTTAACCACATAAATAGTATCAGAATCTACACCAAGAATTACAAACAGATTCATTCAACCATTATAAATTTATCACCCACCTAGTCTAAAAACATATAAAAATGTACCATGAAATATAATAATATATATTTTATATATTATTCTCCCCCTAGGTATACCACAAATAGGATAATCAAGAGTAATCAGAGCATTTGTAACATTTCTCATATTCATGGTAAAAAAAGTTTCAATACCTCTTCACTAGCCTTCTAGCATCAAGAATCACAACACGTTGTGTAAATATTCACCATAACCTTCTATATACACAAATATACCATCATATAATCTATATTCTATAATCCCTGCATCTACATGATACAAATTTGATAAAGAAGGACATCATGCCTTTATAAGATCTATACCACCCACATGTACCTTATAGTAAAAAGGTGATTAATAATATAATAATTAATGTCTCTACTCAAAAGATTCATAAACCCCATTCACCCAAAAACCCCTATATTGATAAATTATTACCTGTGGAAAATTATCTCAAAATGAAACCCCTTGAGCTCAAGTATAACACCCTCATATTGAGGTTTTGAAGAACCATTGTTTCACCTTTGGAGAATTTTTTACTAATTTATCATATTTTCTAGTCAAAATCATCATTGAAACTCAATATAATTTTAATATTTTAGTCATAAGAAATTATCAACCCCAATTGAAAAATAACGATATATTTTCAATGAAACATTCTATAAACCTTCTGAGAAGTATATCATACTATCATATTTCATCAATATTACACTATAAATCAATAAAAATCAATTTCCATATTCATAGAATATATTTCTGCATAAATTAATACATTTCATTTCCAATTTTAATTAATTTCATCCAATAAAAAGTCCTATTAAAATATATATTCATTTCAAATTTCATATTGAATATTTATTTTAATAATTTCATATTCATAATAGTTAACTTCAAATTGCCATCTTAATATTTATTTTGGATAATCATGAATTATTTTAAAATCATCGAATAATAAAAATAAAACATAATCATATAGTTTAATATAAATAAGATAATATCCAATTACCATATTCAATTATAGAAATATTTAGAATCTCTAATCCTCTATTTATTCTCTATCAAATTCGGTTATTTGTTCACATCCATTTCGTCCAATACAACACACTAATTCTTAAATCCACTTTGGATAAAATAGATAATATTGTTAATTCTCTCTTTATGGGGAGAATATATAAAAAGAGTTAATCACCTTTTTCCTGCATCAAAAAATTTTTTAAATCTGAAAATTCTTACCATCATTGATTCTCTCTCTCCTTCATTTCATCATTTAAATCCCTTATTAATTAATGAATGGATGATGATTCCTGGAAGATGAAAATAAAATATATATTCTAGACTTCCTAATATATTTTCTTCTCACCACCACTTCATATTAATATATAAGTTATTTATAAAAATTAAAACTAAAATTATTTAAATAAATAAAAATTTAAATAATTAAATTCAAGAAACACCCAATATTTACTAATAATCTGAACCACAATCATAAAATTATTGAAATAACACCTTAGGATAAAAATAACATCATAATATAGTACTTAATTCAGAATTTAAATTGGATACAAGAAAAAATACCATATAAACATTTATAGTAAAAAATACTCTAAATTTTTACAAATTATGAAACTTAAAATTTTCAGGACTTTACATTTAACACCATTTTAAAAAATTTGTCCTTGAATTGTTTTAATTAAGGTAATAGTGATGAAATCATAGCATAATCATTATCATTATTTTATCATGATGATTATAACCATATTTCACATTATTACAATAAGATCATCTCAAAATAATTCAGAGTATCTATCTCGAATATGTGGTTCCCTCTTATAAGTAATTTACTCATGTCCATAGTGAGTGCGAAGAAATCATACTTAGGGAATCACACAATAAAATATGAATTTTTTTATGTGATCAAAAATAGGCAATGGATACTGCAAAAAATCATTTAATACTTTTTTAAATATCTCTTAAATTAATCACATGTGAAGGATTATGATATTACATTCATATCTAGGATACAAAGACCATTTAATGAATCCTCTATAAAAAAATGTACTTAAAACTAATAATATACCGCTAAGAATTTCAATAATACCTTACAAGTATAATTAATATTGGGGAAATATTACTTCCCTTATAAATTATTTATTTTATACTATGAATAGAATCTTATAAAAGCACATTACCTCAAAATTATAACATCAATTATTTTCTACCTTGATCAATATAGGATTTACGTATATAATGAGTAGTCCTAATGAGATCCAAAATAACATGAATTAAATGTCTTATATCCTATACCATCACTAGAAAAACTATATCCCAATCACTATCCTAAACCAATCATAGTGGAGAACTACATGCATCTCAATATAAATCCCTTTATGTTTCATAAACATGATTAGAATTATTATTGTTTTTAAAATTAAAAAAATCACAAATGATCTATCCATGTTTACCTAAAATAAATTATACACTCCCCTAAAAAATCCTCTAATGCTTGAATTTTCTACTCATTTTCAATTTTAGTTTTTGGGCTGAATGCAGTGTTATGGAACTGTTGATTTTGAATGACACGATACGATCCCCACCACAATTTTAGTCTGAACCAAGAATCATGATGAGATATTATAGTTCATAAAATAAAATTATTATTGGCCACATATATTCCATAATTATATACCAAAATATCTATTATTATTGATTAATTAAACATTTATGAAGGTTTCGTATTCATCTATCAATATATGATAACCAAAATAGATTAAAGATCCTTAAGTTTGTAAGTTATCCCTATGAAAATAATCATTGAAATATCCTTACACATATATTTCTAATCCTATAAGATTTAAAAAATTCTAGGTAGAGCTAGAAGTTTTTCTTTTACTTTCTAATATATAAAACATTTAGATACTAAAATATCTAGAGATTTATTCATCCAAATCCTCATAAAATATAGTAAAATAATGTTATATAATGTCAATACTCATATGTACTACCAAACATGAACTGTGAAAATCCTATGAAATAACATCCCCCATAATTGAAGGAATAAACAACTTACCTTGAAATTATACATTACATCTATTACTCATTCCATACATCAAGAGTATCACATTTTATTGTTTGATCTCTCCTCACAGCTATTATTTGGTATATTAATTGAGACTAATTTACCTATATCAATAAACAATATATAAACATCATATGATTAATATAGTCCCCATCACAATTATCCCCAAATTTCTATATATGAATTTGAAACAAAAATCTATATATTTTCATTCATCATACATCTTATGAATAATATTGTCATATGTCTTTAAACACAATGTGTAATCCACCACATTAATCTATCAAATAACATATGTTATCTAAAATTAATAATCTCAGAGATATTATAACAAAATTATCTACCAAAAATTCCAATCCTTATGAGAGAAGATATATCACAAATATTAATGATCTATACAAACCATAAAAAATCACTAAATAAATAGTACCAACATAATTAAAGAACAAACATTGCAGTTGTGAGCTCCAAATTAAAAGTCACATAGTTTTAAACATGGGGACATAACTTTATTGACCCATAAAAAAGTACTTCACTATATTAAATTACAAAAAATCAAAAATTGTGATAATATTTGTAATAATATACCAGATAATAAATTACCACATTAGATAATTGAATAATTATAAAAATTAACAATTTTTCCATCAGAATATGAAACGAAACATGGAATACTACCATTGAAGTAATATAATTCCATTTCTTTCCTGGAAAAATAGTAGAGTAACAATCTTGGAGAACTTCAGTACAACCCTAATATAATAACCTTCCAATCTTAGGAAATCCATTTCTTGAAATAATGAAATTCAATTTAATTCACAATATTGTGACCTCAAAAATGGACCTCACATATATGAATCAAAACATTAAACTCCTCTAATACAACTTATGCTTCCTAAGTTAATCTAAAGCTATCTGAATATTATCTATATAATCATTATATAACTTTAAGTTTACCAAAATATCATCATTGAGATATAAAAAAACATCAATATATTGTTCTGATACACAATCTGTAAGAACCATAAATATTATCAATTAATTCATAAATAACTATTATTAAACCAACAATATCGTTAAACTAATCAACAAAATCAATTAACCTCAAAATTGGATAACAATTATTCATAATAATAAAAAATTACCACCAACTGTTAATACATAACCACAAAATCAAATTAATTTTTTTTAAGAACACTAGAGTGAACCATGATAATACAAAATATTGAATGAAACTAATCGATAATAATTCTTTATTTTGGGATCTCAAATCCCTAATATATGTAGTTCCTAAAGCATAATCTAGAGTATAAATTATAGAAATAATTGGATATATTTGTAATTGAAATTGAATCTCTCATCCTAAGTGTAGGTTAATAATTTCATCTTATAAAGCATCATTATAATCCCTCACAAATATTTTTAGCACCACTATATTTACCTAATATTTACACAACATTGTATTCTTCAACTAAAATCTAATACTCTCTAGATCAATCCATATTTTCCCCAAATAGATATATATTTTTCTCTGTGAACACAAAATCATAACTATTTATATCATTAAATATATATCATCATCAATATAAAATTATAAAATATTTCATAGAGTAAAACCAATCCCAATCTTGTACAATATAATATAGTTTCATCTATAAAATTATCGAGTTCCATGAAGAATAATATCATCCAAAAACTAGTTCACAACTATATAACTTCAACTAAATCATCCAACCTCTCAATATATTATTCAATTTTTGTAGCTATTGAGGATACTATAGTAGAACCTTTAACCCAAGAATAAAGAAAGGTTGATAAATTAATATTATAAAAAATTATCCATCATAAAGAAGCAATAATTGAATAAATTATAATCATATCCTAAAATACCTCTAGTATCTCCACCAATTCAACTTCGACATCATGGATTTCCCTTTTTCTACTCTTCCTCATTCTATACCCTGCTACTAAATTGAACCTCCTCTTTGGTCATTTCTCTATCCCTAAAGATATTAATAACATTATTAATTTACAATTACATAACCTTTACATATAGGTGGTCCCAAAAGTCTTCTATATTTTTTATTGCTATAAAAATTATATTAATTTGGTTAATAAAATTGATGACTTGGGCTGTAAAAATTAACATAATACTCATGAATCCTCTGGAAACTTTGATTGGAAAACCATATAGACTAGATATGGCCCAGATTACTATTTGGGAAGCAAAATTTCTTTAGTAACTACTAAATGGTTTTGTACTAGCCACACTATAGAAATGACCTTGTGTTGCCTGATAATACCCATGACCATTCCTAAACATATTTTAGTTTTGTTATTTATAATTTTAACCACTAACAAAACCCTAATCACTAATCCAATTATAAAAATAAAAATAATATCTTCTCATAGTTATAAAACTATGATTTATTTTTTCCTTTTCAAATATCTCATAAGAGAACATGAATAAAAAATTCCAAACTACCTATAAATTTATGGAATTAGATTCCGTTAAAAATTTTGACTTCTTAGCTTCTCAAAATTCATAAAATAGAGAAAATATAAAAAGATAATAGTAAATCATTCACCACACACATCAATATAATAATTTAACTAATGAATTAATAATATATCATAGTATCGTTAAACACCAAGTGGCTTATATAAGAATTATTTTACAAATAAATTTTTAAATCATATTGAACTAATCCTAGAAACCCCATGAAATTATAAGTATAGGGTCTACGAGTTATATGAAAAACCTTTAAATAAACTGACTTTTAATCGAACACAATGCTCATATGTTATTTGGAAAAACAACAAAAAATTGCCAACCACTTACAACAAATTCTCTATCTCATAACTAGAAGTAGACTATCCCAAATTTAGTAACTACTTATCTTATACTCTAAAAAAGTATATCCAAACCACGCTATAATTTAGTTTTATCCTCTTCTTCACAACATTTAGTTATTATTATACCTCTCAATTAAACACCTCATGCTGAAGTTTCATAAATATAATAATTAAAACTAATAAACAAACCTCAACAAACAATGTATACATTAGACAAACATTTAAAAATGTTATTACATCATTCACTGACCTCATGAACCCACATCCCAAACAGAACTAATAAAATAATCATATCTTGAGTAAATATAACTCAACATTGAACAACTATAAAAATATATGAATGATAGAATTTTATTCCTTTTATCTTTAGGTTATAGAGTCATCACTTAGATGATAAGGGGCCTTCAACATTAAGTTGGTTTCTCTAATACACATCAAATATTGGGTTCAAGTAATAGGTTTTCCTTACCACCCATGAAAAAAAGAAATACCTACTCAACAATCCAACCTAAAAACACTCTTTTTGAAAATATTTTTTATCCAAACCCCCTGAGATTCTTTCATACCAAGTAATAATACCAAATTTTGAACCCAAAGACCACTATTAATATATAATGGGTTGGACATTGGTATCTTATTATACATAAATTTATATTAATAATCCTTTAAAAAAAATACTCTACATTAAAAAATAACTTCATAACCAAAACCATAATATATTAACAATTTTTATCAAATTTTTATCATTCTATGAAAAAGAAAAACGGACACATTACCTATAGAAATTTATAATATAATAGACCACCTCTTCGTAGTCTACTGTTCACATAGTAAAAGTAATACAACACCCCCCCCCCCCCGAGATCTACTCAAATGATTTTAAACATATTATAATGTTGGTGTGAGGATATAAATATAATCAGTAGGTTCCTCCATAAAAAACTCGTGTTTTTATGTGAATGAAGCATTCTAATGCATCCAGAAATATAGTAAAAAATTATTTAATTAATTAGCCCCAATGTTAATTTTCAAACCTCATATATATATTTGAATTTAATAAGTACACCTAAAATAGAACAACATCACGTATTGTTCTAAAAGAAACCCCGTAAATATAAAATATTAACTAATCTAAAATAATTTTTTGCTCATAAAAACTCTCAATGTATGTCATAGTGGATAGGTAACTATAAACTCATAATGGATATTTCAATCACATGGTGTCCGTTTTTAAGAATGATCCCCACTAAAACCCACCACCTCATCCAAATTATCTCTAAATAATAATGTTTGGGATGTTTTCCACCCAAAGAGACTCTAATTTTTACAAATTTTCAACCGGTTAAGACTCTATCAACCTCAATATAATTCATTAAAGAATGTATGTAACACCCCATGGTTTTTAAAAAAAAAATTAAATGCATGAAATATTTTTATGTAGACATTTATAACTATCCTTTAAACATAATTTTGGAGCTTCTATTTTTTGAATTTCAAAAAACAGCCATCTAAAATTGTGTTCATAAATTTATTTACAGTCTGAATGAACCAACTTGTATTTTTGGTGAATAGTAACATTCCCTTATGAATTTTAAAATGAATATTAATAAGAACCTAATGAATAGTAAATTTTATTATTATTTGATTTTATTAAGGCTTTTATATAATGAGATATTGGTTAATTTTTTAATGTGATATAAAAGCAGTTATAGAATTAAAATTGTTAATTTTTGAATTAAGTATGATATTATTTAAAGATTTAATTTATAATATTTTGAAAATTATTTACAAAAAATGGAGTTCATTTTTGAATTCAAGACGTCATGAAATGGTAAGGGTGATTTTTTGGGATTTTTCTGAAACAGTTTATTTTTTGTGAATAGTAAAAAATACATTTTTGAGTTTTAGTGTGTTAATGACATCATTAATTATGTAATAATGATGAAATAAATCTTGTATACTTGGCTATAGTAAACTAAGATGTTAGGTTTCCCAGGTGGCTAATACCTTGGTAACATACCCTGGGAAAGCCCATGGTTTTGCAAAAACCACTATTGAGGTGTCCCTTGGAAATTATTAAAATATTCCCTCACTTTTTTTAAAAATACCAACCCATTCCTTCATTAAATTCATTCCCAATTATTCTTCAATGAATATCTAGCCTCCTTTCCTTTTCTAGTTGCCTTTTCAAAGTTTCCTTGAGCCCCCAAGGTCCCAACCACCTAGTTCTAAGAGTTACTCTACAAGATAAGAAAATTCTCAACTTCTTTTTTTTCTATTCAAGAAATCTTTTATGTGGTATAGAAATAAAGAATCCATACCATGTTCATATTTTCAACTTATTCATTCACTATTATTTTTTATTATTCATTTCTGTATGGTTGACCCTTTTCCCCCCTCTTTTTAGTGTTTTATAAAACCATGTTGCAAATTCATTAGGCGGACGAATTTTTGTAAGGAATTTCAAGACTATTATTTTATTTTGAGTTCCTTTATTTTTAATCCTAAAATCCTCTTACCCAAGAGGCATTAAATCTCCAGAAATGATGTATATTCTATATCTTCTCATGTTCATGTAAAATTCATCATCATTCTTCTTTCCCTCTCCCACTTATTCAAGGAATAAAAACATTGTTCGTGATGTGTCGAATTTTCGACATCGTGGATGATGTGATTTCAATCTACAGAAATTACATCAAAAATTGTCCTGAAACCATTTTTATGGTTGAAATAGGTTATAATATATGTATTATTCTTCATACATGGTTCTGTAATTCTTTTTTACACATGGTTTTAATTTATAAAACAAAATGAGGTCATTATTATCAACGAACTGCTAAAATGATCTAAATGAACATCATTGATGTTTTAACTTATGAATCATCCTCATGTAATAATTCAAAATGATAAATGGTATAATTTATGTTTCTAGAAATATGTAAATACTACTCCATTCCAATTCTTTAGTTTCACTTCCAATTGACTAGAACAACCATCATGAACCAATCATGGAAAACATGTAAAGAACACACACAAAACAATGCAAGGAACAAAATAGTAACAATTAAAGGGTGAATTGATGTAATGAAATGATACTATAAGGTATTATAAATATTTATATGATTCATTAAGATATTAATAAAACTCTTTTAACAATTATACATCAGGTTTAAACATGATGGAAGTAATTCAAACCTGAGGTAAGGGAATTCTTAACCTGATTTCCATTCTTTGGGTTAACTCTCTACTTTGTTTTTTTTGTTGTATTAAATTTTTTTTGTGATTAATTCTATTTATATAATGTTTATTTATATTTATTTACATTTTAGATACATATTCCATTGATTAAATTCAGTTTCATTTGAATTATATTATATTTATAAGGGGATTTCCTTTTAAAACCCTCATTTAAAATTCGGTTTTACGAAATTAAAATGCAAAGTATTTATGAAATTTTTCATGTTGTATGATTCTGTTCTGATTCTTGGGAATTTTTTAGGATGAATTGTGGGACTTATATATTCCTTTAATACATTGTTTGTGTGTAATTTGGATGTCGTTCATCTGGTTACTCATAGTGTAAATGCGATGGTTACACAAATTGTATGGTAGTCGTGAGGGTTACAAATTATAAGGTAGCCGAGAGGGTTACAATATTACGTAAGTAATGCCCCAAGATAAGTTAATGATTTTACTTATGTTCTTATGTATTGTGGGAATCTTGGATAAATCTCACATTTCACAACATAATTATATATATACTGATGATAAGTATGTCTTTTATAAATGATTTCATACGTTACAAGTATTCAAGGACTAATGTGTTATTTTATTCTTTTTATAACCCTTACTGAGCTTTTGTGAAAATCACTAGTTTTTAACTGATTTTTATAGGTTATAAGGATTTATAAGACAAAGAAGGAATCCAACTTAAATGTTTGAAGAATTTTCAAATAAATCATGTTTTAACCTTTATTGTTTTATATTTTGAAAAAAATGGAAACTTTATTTATGTTATCCACTCTATAAAAATGTGTAATGTTATGAATGTATTATTTCCCAATTCTCTAAATCTCTAAACATGAAAATATCCTCAATGTAAAAGTATGTGATTTTTTGACTGAAATCAGGATTATGTAATGTAATAAGGTCGGGTCCTTATGAAGTATATCTAAAAAAAATATTTCATGTCACTAACTAACACAACATAACCATACAATTCATCAAAATTATCATCATAAAGATTTACAAATTGATTTTACCCTACCATTCATTAGTTTTCTACATCAATATCATTATACTCAATACCAATATTTACATATGGATACGACCCCTCACCATCTATATTATCTCCCACCTAATCCAATAACACATATAAAGGTCTTAAGGAATATAATCATATATAGTTGGTATATCACCCTCCAAACTATGGATACTAAAAAATAATCCTTGTTAGTAATTAATACATATCTAAAATTCATCATATGTTTGGAATAAATAAGATCAAAAATGTTTTTAATTGACTTCAAGATTCATGAATCAATAATCATTATCTTAAAATTTATTATATCCTTCAACAAGAACAATTATCCTTACAAAAAATAGATATTATTTATTAAATATAGTTATATATAACATTTTTAAAAATGTAAAAACCAAGCTTCTAACTAAAATTACTTTAGTAATATCTATATCACCCTTGTATATAATACTACAGAAAAGTCCATAAATGCCTAGAATAAATCTATGTCAATGTGTCATAGACCCCATGCACCTTAATTCCCCATTATTGATAAAATTTTTATTATATAAAATTTATAGGAGGTGGGATGAACCCATATTGAATTACCACACAACAGATATTGAATTTTCTAAAAACAATCATCCCATATCTTATGCATTTTTCACCTACTTATCAACATTTATTTCTATAATTCATCCCAATATATCAATAATATATTAATATATCCATAATAATAAATTATAAAAACCTTGTTCAATATAATATAATATCATCTAAACAACTTATCACACCTATATTTTTATATTAATCCGTTGTTTTGTTTCATCTTTCGGATCATGGTTTTTCTCTTGAGTTCTAGGTGTTACTGTTTTAAATTTTGAGGTGATTCTTTATTTACTTTTGGTCCCATGGTTATACATTAGTTACTATTAGAGTTTTTATTTAATATTTTGGATTTTGTGTTTGATAGAATGTAGTTCATGTTGGGGGAATCGTTAGAAGAAATTGTGCGACCAAGCCTAGGAAACCATGTGAGCCTTGGGATGTCTCTAGATGGGGGTGCATAATACAAAAACGGTGAGAAACCCCATTTGGAAATAATCTGAATGATTATTGAATTTTATAAATAACCATATCTCATTGATGGAGCATGGTTTAAAAAACCATTCGACCTAAACATGACTAGTTCCTAAGTCATTAAAAATGTGATTTTACATTTCTTCTATCTTGGGATTTTAACCCCAAATGCCTTCTCTCTTCCACCAAAGGTTTGTGTGACCCAAAGGCATGTTATCCCTTGTTCTCCAAGCATCCTATCCTCACCCATGGTGTGGATATAGTGGTTTCTTCATGTTTTAAGTGTGATTCTTCACGGTAATCTCTTCCTCTCTTCTCACTCTTTGTTCTCCTTGATTTTTCTTATTATGTTCCTCTTCTCTATTGGTCTCCCAGGTCGAGTTTTCTTGTTTTCCCCAAAATTATATTGTGTTTTTTTCTGGTTTAGCTTTTTTCCTGGTTATTCTTGGCTAATTGAACATTCATTGAGTTGATTCTGGTTGGAGTTGCTGAAGAGCTTCGTATTTGAGGTTGGTTTCCCTTTTCAAAAGGAATTTAAATTTAATAATCTTTAGTTTACATCATTTCACACATTCCTTATATGTTAAATAGTGATTTGTGATCTTTGAAACAATTTTTTGATGTGAAATGTTGTTGTTTTTAAAATTTTGTTGACATATATGGAGTTTTATTTATATAGGATTCACACCATGTTTTTGATAAAATTATTTATTGTATTTTTTAATTGATTTTGGGTTATTACAGAATTTCTTGGAACTAAAAATATATTTGGAACATTTAGAATGGTACAGTTCATTTATAAAATGGATGGTACAGTTCATTTATATTTGGGTGTGTGTTCGGGTATTTGAAAATGTTTTTACATGTGATAAGGATATATGGACCACTTAAAATTTTTATAAAATTGGTTTTTGGTTTGAAAATGGTGTTTGAGTGCTTAAACGATATTTTTTATAAATGTTTATGAAATGGAAAATTGTGTGTTTTAACCTTTTTGGAAAGGTTTATTTGGTTATTTGAAAAGAAAATGTGTTTTATGAATGGTTATTGAGGCCCATTTTTTCATTTTTATAAAAATTAGTGGGCTTAAAAACACTCTTTGATAATCATCTTGACTTGGTTTTGTTGAATTTTCAAGGAGGCCCACATTGAGAGGCTCCTTCAAATTTGTCTAGTTGAAAGTTAAGATATTTTTCCTTGGGGTGGCTTGAGGGTGAATTATTTTTTTATTTAATTGTGTATGATATATATAAGTATACATATATTAATATGTTCTTTGATTCAATGCTTTGTTGAAATTGATAGATCAAACCCACATTACAATACTCATGATAGGTGAACCCGATATAACTAATGGGTTTTTGGTGAACGGTTACTACCCAAGATTAGTATTTCACTCTGGATAATGTGCCATATCTAGGAATTGGTTTTTTTGTTTTTTTTTCAATGGGATAGTTCCCCTCGATCAGAGCAAGTAGGGTGTGATCGAGTGTGATGGTGAAATTTGATGTCATTGGGTGAGGCATGCCTTTTGGATGAGTCAAGATGTATATTTTGTTCTAGATTATTCCACTAAGCTCCTAGGTTCTCCCATTTCAATTAGAACATTGTTTTTTTGGTAGATGATTAAGATGATTGTTGGTTGGTTAATCTTGATTTCCTATTTACATTTCCATTTCTATGTGTTAATTTTGGTTTCCCCAATCTTCTATGAACCTCTTATGAAAAGTAGTGAGTTATCTATTAGAGGTATATGGAAAATGTTTTGGAAATTTTTTATATTCACTTTTTTTTCTTAAATGGAATCATTATCCTTTCTCTTTGAAATTAAAATGGTTCCTCCTTGGAAAGGAATGTATTTTTAAATTGAAAAATGGAAAAATGACTAGTTTTTCATTAAAAATGACAATTATGAAAAATATTACTTTTATATATGGTATCCTTGGCCTAATGTTTATGTTTATTTATTTGAAGTAAATTCATTCAAAATATACTTTTTCGGGTATTCCACTGAGTTTTAATACTCATGCCTATAATCATTTCTTATTTCTAGCTTTTGGTGTAGCTTCCATCTTAGTTTTGATCACCTTGGGTGATTTTTGGTTTTAGTATCAAAGAGTGGACCTCAAGGTCACATGGGGACATTTAGGTCATCAGTTTAAGTCTGGGCTTGTTGTTCAGTGTTGGTAGTATTTCCATATTTTGTAAAAGGATGTTTAGTTTATATATTTAAGTTTATATTTGGATTATTTATTTATTTCTATTGTTCATTTTATTTATATATATAGGGATAAAAAATTTCCTTTGTTACTTTGTTGACACTCAAAACTAGTTCTTAGCATAGGAGGATTGGAATGCCACTCAAGCCTTGTCACAAAATGACTCTGGTGACTGATTCGGGGTTGAACTTAGTTGGTTCCCAAAAAATTTGTGTTAATGTATAGTTGGTTTCTAAGGGAGGCTAACTTTAATATTACCCTTTTTTATTTGGTATGTCAAGGTATATTGAGTATAACTATCAAATCATGGTGTATAGGGATGTTGGAGTTTCTAAAAACACTTTATAGACCTAACTTTGAGTTTTTCGGAAATTTGAGGTTTGTTTTGGTTTTTTAGTCCTTTTTGGATGTTTTGTTCTTAAGATACGATAAGTGACTTTGGTAATGGTATTGGTGATCTTTTTGGGCCTAGAAAGACATGTGGAGTCTAGGACATGGTCTAAGAAGACTCTATGTGATACTGGTGTGACTAGAATATAGCCTCTAACCATATGTACAGGTCAACTATCATCCCTTGTTTCCCCCTTATGAGTTGTTTGGGGCCATCCATGGTTATAAAAATTATTTTGAAAACCCCCATTTTGAAATTGTAAAAATAGAATTTATAGTGGAAACTGTGTGGTTTTGGGAAGATAAAAAATGATTTTTCATAATCATTTTGAAGAAAGCCATAGGAAATGGTTTTCTGAAAAGAAATGTTTTTCAATTAATAGGACCATATTTCTATCATCAAAAACCAGGGTCTATTTAACTTGTTTATTTAGGAGTCGAAAAATGATTTAAAGTGGGTTTGGGGGAAAAAATTAAAGGAGTCGAAAGCAATTTTTAATTACATGATTTTTGATGGAATAATATTTTTTGAGCTATTGAAAATATTTTGAATAGTATGAATTATAGTTTTTAATGTAATCCATGGAAAATTATAATAAAGAGGATAAAATATATTTATGTGTAGAGTTTCAAAATGGGTTTTTACTTTTATGTTAGAGAGTTATGATTTTTTGTGAATTTGAAAAATGGTTAGTGGATTGAGTGTGTGAAAACAAGGATGATGTGGTTTGTATAGGACAATAGGAATATTTTTATTGACATTTGGTATTTCATTTGGCACTCACAGGCACATATATGTGTGGAAAAGTGTATAGACGATGACATTGGTGGATGATTTCCCAAATTAGCATGAGTTGATTAGTTCTTAGGGTGTCATGGGAATGTGCATGTGCAAGGCGCGATGAGATTCCGCTAGTGAGTGTGCAACCCACCAAGTTGTTTTTCATTAAAAAATGCCTTTTAAAAATAATTATTTTAAAACATTTATGCTGTGTATTTCATCCTCTTTTGATTTAAGTATGTTTCTTATGTGTGACTTGATAATTTAAACTCTTACTAATGAATTTGTTTTGATTGGGTTCATATTTTTCTTGTGTGTTAGTGTTCTCTCCCATAAATATTAAATGGATATTTGGGATGTCATTATAGGTTGTTTACCATTACCATACCTTCTTGTTTATCAACAAAAGGAATTCCTTCTTGAGTTTCAAAATTTGAATCTTCCTCAATTTTATAGTCAAGTGGATCCTTTCTAAGTAGAAGATTAGTTGAAAAAAATTAAGGGATCTTTAGTCTTCTTGATTTATTTTAGTTGTTAAATATAAATATTTCTACCTTTACTCTTGAAGGTCTGACCTAGAAGTGTTGTATGTAATTCTATCAAATTAATCCTCAAGAAGTCCTTACCCAGTAGTTATTCAAAGCTTCGTTCATCCAGTAATATTTCCCTATATTAGTGATGGTGATGAAATGGATGGAGATGTGTTCTATACATAAAGGTGATGGATCATTTTTGGAGTTATTCTATCATTTTTTGGACCCATTTCCATACCTTTTAGATTTGGTTATGGATGATTCTTTTATAGATTGACATTATGAGAGTGGGATTCATCTAGATATATAGTTGAGGGTGTGATAGTTCGGTTGGAAATCTTTTACAGATGTGGTGAGGAATGTTGTTTGTGTTGAGTCTATGTTAGAACGAGTACTTAATGTAGAAAACCTTCCTCCAGTATCTATAGGTAGTAAAGAGAATTTTATCAAGGATATGGGGAAGCGACCTAAAGTTGTTAGTGTTCGTACGAGAATTAAAAGGCCTCTATATCGTTCACTATCTTTGTTCTAAGAATATGATCATGATGGGTCCTCATTGTGGAAATCCATATCATATGAAACATCCATTTATAAATCCTCTAATGACCAATCATTCCTATGGATACCTAGGTCACATGAAACATTCTAATCATGGTGTTTTTAGGAAGCGGTATGGATATAGATTGCAATAGTATGGTGTTTTATAGGCTCGCATAAATTCCCTTTCAAGGAATGTTTATTTTACAATAATGGTTATCCATAATGGTTTTTTGTGTGTTTTCTTCTCTTTTATATTGGGAATGTGGATGTTGTGGATCTCATAAGAGCTTATGTTTTAATGAATGTTTGTTTGTATTTTGGAAGTCCTGAAATTTTTCCATCTTGGGTGGTGGTGTGCCTTACTGAGATTTTGGTTTTTTTATCATTCAAAGTAAAAAAGGGATGATGAGATTGTATTTTCTAAATTCTTATTTTAAAAGAAAGAAGGAGTTTTTGTATGGAATTATCAACTCTTGACTTCAAGGTAGTGGATGCTTTAAGACATCAGGGCTCCACCCATTGGTCCCAAAGCGATGCTTGGCCATTGTTAGGAATGAAGGGTCTGAAGAACCATAGCTTGGATCTGGTTTCTAATGTCGGAATGGATAAATTTTAAGATTATATGTTACAGTTTCTTCATTTTGGAAGGTCCCATTTTTTGTTCAATGGAATATAGGCCTTCTTTTATCATTATGATAATTCTAGGTTGACGTTTAATCTTTGTTAATCAAAAGGATTGGTGGTCTTATTTTCATAAAATTAAAGTATTTTTTCCTTTTTAGATGAAAATCTATTATTTTTTATCCTCATTAGTCATCCCTTGTATGTTAGTTCTTGGTTTGTCTCATGGTTTGGTGTTTCTTTCATTGGGACAACCTTTGGTGGGGTTTTTGTTAGTGTGGAGAGTTTTTGGTTCGCCCATGTTGAGATTACCATGTTGATCTATGATGGTTGGTTTAAATTGGTTGTTTCCAAATGATGGGGAGACCCACTTTAGATTTTTTTGAGGTGTCTTCTAGAACTGGTAGGTGCTAGTTAATTTCTAATGGTGGGGAGTCAATTCTGGCCTCCCGTATTGATAATTTATTTTAGTTTCTGGTGTTGGTCTAGTAGAAGGTATATTATTTAGAATGTTATTAATCTATGAGTTCTTATTCATTTGGATGAACATTTGGATTTTATAGAACACCAAATGGTTTTATCTATAGCTTGGATGTGTGGGTTTTGTTTTAGTTTTATGATTTTTATCGTGATGTTTTTTGGGTTTGTTATTTATTTTAGGAAAGAGGTTTGAGTTTATTTGGGTAGTGGTTGAGGAGTTATTGGTTTGACAGGTTGGATTATGTGGTTGTGGAAATCACTTTTCCTCAATCTATCAACTAGAATTTTTTTTGGATTGTTGGAGGCATAAAGCATAATGGTAGGGAGAATTTTCACACCCTGATTTTTATTTTCATCCTTTATTCGGGTTCCCCTTTCTGAATTTTTTTCTTTAGAGTTCTGAGTGGGTGGTTTAAAATATTGAGGTTATAAATTGTATATTTTCAGTCCCCACTTTTTGACTTGGTTCCTATAGGAGTTTTAGTGAAAATTATGGATTTTTGGCTTGCTATAAGGTCGCACAATATTAGCACATGGTTAGCGAAAATCATGCGGCCTAGCCGAGAAAACCGTGTGAGCCTTGGGATGTCCTTGGTCAAGGGTACATGACACATGCATGGTTAGGAAAATTGTATTGAAGGAATCTGTATAGTTTTTTAACATTATAAAATACCACATCACATGCTTGGCACACAATTTACCAAACTATGTGTCCTAACCGTGTATAATTCCTAGTTCAATATAAATGATATTTTACCTTTCTACCCTATAATAATGTTAACCCCAAAACACCTGCTCTATTTATCAATAGGTTATTTTAACCCAAATTTATCTCATCACCTATTCTTCAATCCTCCTATCTCCTCCGATGGTTTGTATCAACTGGGTTTTTCACGTTTTAGGGGTGATTCTTCAGGGTAATCCCTTCCCCTCTTCTGCCTCTTCCTTCTCCATCGTTTTTATCTTGATTTCCCCTTCTCCATTAATCTCTTGTATCAAGAGTTTATGTTATAAATTGGTTTATGTGGGGGGTTTCTTTTTTAGGGTTTCTCTTGGTTTTTCTTGGCTCACAAAACCATAGAGTGGTTGATTCGGGTTTGTGTTATTGAAGGACATGTGATTTGAGTTATTTTCCCTTTTCACTTTCCATTTATTTTAAAAAATCATTGGTTTCTTGATTTTATCACCTTTATTATATGTTAAACAAAGATGTGTGAAGTTGGGAATAATTTTTTTATAATAAATGTGATGGTTTTCAAAAAATATTGATGTATATGGAATTGTATTGTCTTGTGATTCACATCATGCTTTTTAGAAAATGCCCGGTTGGATATTATAAGTGATTTGGGGTTTTAAAAACATATCATGGCCTTTAAAATATATTTTCAATATCTAAAATGGTGGATTGAATTTATAAAATTTATTTACAAATGGTTTTGACTTGAAAGTGTTATGAATTTGGTTCTATAATATTCGGTTGACTTCTCACAATGATATGTGGCCCATTTGGAATTTTGATGAAAGTGATTTTTTTTATATTATGGTGTGAGTGATTAAATGGTATATTTTTCTAAATTTTTTTGAAATTGAAAATTTCCAGTTTTCACCTTTTTGGAAAGGTAGATTTGGTTTTCTGTATAAAATGTGGTTTTTATGAAGGGTTATTGAGGCCCATTTGGCATTTTTGTGAAAATTTGTGGGATTGAAAACTCTCCTTGGATAACCATATTTCTTTGGTTATGTTTATTTTTGTGGGATCCCCACACTGAGATGATCCCTTATGTTCGGATAGTTTAATGGAAGTATATTTTTCATTGGGGTGTCTCCTGGGTGAATTGTTGGGTGACGCTATTTGTTATAATATATATATGTGTGTGTGTGTGTGTGTGTGATTTGTTGCTGAGTTGGAATTGTTGACTCACCCCTTCTTTACTATACTCTTAACATGGTAACCTATAATAACAAATAGATTTTTGGTGAATAGTTTCTGTAGTAGCTTAGGATTTTCTTCTAGGTAGTGGCCCATAGTAGGGAATTAGTTTTTTTGTTTTACTACTATAGGATTGTTCCCCTCATTCAGACCAGGTTGGGTGGGATTAAGAATGTGGGAGAAATTTGATTTCATTGGGTGAGGAATTCCTTTGGGATGATTCAAGATGTATAGTATGTTCTATATTACTCAAATAAGATCTTAGGTTATCCCATGTATATTGGTGGTGTGTTGACTATGGAAGATGATTGAGATGCGTGTTGGTTGATTACTCTTGTTTTCTTGTTTCCATTTACATTACTATTTGGTCATTTTTTTTCCTATCTTGTGTGGTGAACCTTTTATCAAAGAAGGGAGTTCGTTTTAATGGTCTATAGAAAATTATTTCAAAAGTTCTTGCACTATATTTTACAATTTTTAAATTAAACGATTGTCCTTTCTATTTTAAATGAAAATGGTTCTGCCTTGGAAAAGAATGTGGTTATAAATGGAAAAGGGAAATGGTCTGTTTTTCATTCAAAATTGATATGTGTGGAAATGCTGAGTTTTATATATTGTATCTCAAACCTGGTGTTAATTATTCTTTATTTAAAGGAAATGAATTCGGAATAATCTTGTATGGGAATGCCTACTGAGTTTTAATACTCAAGCCTATAGTTATTTCTTGTTTTTATCTTTTATTATAGGTTCCATCTTGGTTTCGATCACCGTGGGTAGTGGTTCGTTTTGGTACTGTATAAAAAGTACTTAAGAGATTGAGATTAGCTCATGTATGCATACCAAAAAATTAATTAAATCAAGATATATTTTCATAACTCCATTGCCCAATTCGAAAAATGAGTATTCTAGGTCATACATTGATTATGAAACTATATTATCCAATAAATCATATTATATATTATATATGATGCAATATTACATGAAATTCATAGAAAAAAACATATTCCATGGATATATATTGTCAGAGGAACCTAGTATAAAATACACTACAATCATTACTCTCAGAATAAGAAATATCATATAGATAAAAACTCCAATTAAAGGCCAAAATTGGCCACACCCACAACCATTAAAAATACTCAATCATTGTAAATCAGAAATACACTAATATTAGTAACTAAACCGAGGATTATGGGCCATTACCTATTGTGGGAAAGGTTCGTTTTGAGGAATAAATGACCACAAAAATGTGGTATCCATGATTAACCAATGATATAATAAAAAATAGGGATAATTTATCTCTTACCTCATTTTGTGGATTCACACCTCATAAATGATATTTACAATTTTTCAGACACGTGACCTAGTTCCTAATATAGATGACCCAAAACCTACTACGTAAAAAATTTATTAGTTATATACCAGAAAATATTTTCTTAAACTAGTCCCAAATAATTTCCCAATAGACCCTAATCTTGGTTTTTTTGTTAATTATAAGAATAAATTCTAATTGGTGGTTCACTTCAGCACTATATCTGAAATAACATAAAACTACAAATTATTACACATCCAACCATTCATGAAATTGTATCCAACTGAAAAATTTTCATAATATTATCTCCTAATATATATTTCCAAGATATTAGAACACCACATCAGTAATATTTTCAAGAATCCAATTTTAATATATGAATAGTATATTTACATTTATTTAAACAATTTAATAGGATAATTAACATATTATATAAAAAATAAAAAAAATAGAACTCTCTTGGTTATCTGATTCAGTTAATCAGACAACAAAATTTAGAAACATTTGGATTCATTATAATACTCAATTCAATTTCCTCGTCATGGATTATGTGGTAATAATTAGATAACTTGCATACATCATGAACCAACGATCTACATATACTACCTAATTTTGGTATAGAAAAAGTAAAGAAATAGACTCATTTATGAGACTATCATATCATATAACAATATCCTACAAAGAGGATCCTAAAAAAATTATCTCTACTCATAAAACCTATGAAACATTCATCTTAATAATAATTACTAAAAAATCTTCAAAATATTAAGGATCAGTTTAATAATTAATTTAATGATTTGTCATGGTATTACTCGAGAACGCATGTTCCAGAGAGAACTTCTCATGAGTCATAATTATAGAAAAATTCATCAATGTATACACAAGAATTTTATAATAAAAAATTTTATTTTAGTAAAAAAAAATTATTCTGAGCACCAAACAACCCAATTTAAGATACTATCACTTTATATAAGATAAACAACCATAAATTCTCTCTTTTAATTTTTGAAGCTAAAAATTCATTAATTATTTTATTAAAATACTAAAAATAAATATTAGATTATTTAAAAATGGAATTGAAAACCTCACCATCATGATCTATTTGAATAAATTTGAAAGATAACTTTTTCATTTTCTAAAAATGGAAACTCGGTCAAAAAATTATATTTTTTCTAAAATCATGAAAATACAATCATGTGTCAAACATAGGTATAGGGAGATTAAAATTTTTTAATAAATTAAGAGACCAAGTTTAATATATACTCATATCCTAGGATTCCACATGTGTCCCCCTTTTTAATTTTAAACCCACATAAATACATTTTTTAATCATATAAGGTCAAATATTCCCATTCTCAAAAATAGAGTTATAAAGTCTGTTATTGGTATTTTAGTTTATTTTGATATTCTGTTTATAGATTAAGGTAAAGTATATATTTTTTAGGATGGTAAAAATGATATAATGTAATTAATAATCATCGATTAAAGAATAATAAACTCATTAAATTAAATCATATTGTGATGAAAATGAATGATTCAAGTCTACAACTTTTCTTGGTTTTTTTAAATGAAATTTAAAGTATACAATCAGTAAGGTCATGATACTACTGAATGTGATTATAAAATCCCTATAATTTTGAAACATCATACTAAATCTTTAGGATTACATTATTTAATGAAGGAACCAAAATATGATGATAAGATAAAATTGGGAAAGGTATAGGACATTATGTTTGAGATGACTTAAACTAAGATCTATGTGAATTATTATTCCAAATTTTCTGGATGATATTGAAATATTATGATTTATTATGACTATATACAAAATTTTTATATGATAATAAGATAATGAAAATAATGAAATCTATTTACACTATATACTTATCTAAAAGAGTGGGGGAAAACATGCATCAATATAATGATAGAAATGAATAGTTTTTAAAAAAATGTGCGTATGAATTGATAAATCTAATAAAAATACTATAAAATTTATAAATATTATTCAAATATAATTGTAATGGTTGAAGTATAATTGTGATGATGGCAGAAAATAAAGAGCAATGCTAGTTGTATTTTACTTAAAAACAACATGAAAATTGAGAGATAATCTTGAAAAAAAGACACTAAATATAATTTTAGTTTCAATTATTTTGAATTAAAAAAAATATTGCATGGAGGTGTGGCCCAATGTTACTCAATAATCGATCATCTCATCCTTGGGAAGGTAAGTTCAGTTTTTATAATATCAAAATTTTGAATTCATTTATGTTTTTTTCAAGATATTGGTTTCAATTATGTCGTCTATAATACTAATAATTTATATGATATTTCATATTTAAATTTAATACCTCTTAAAATAAATAAATGGGGTGAGTGTGTTATATTGGGAAAAAAATTCATTTTATTTTGAAAATTTATTTAAACTTAATACTAACAGAAAAATTCATCCAATCTAATGGTAGTTTTGAGATTAATCTTTAGGGTGAGTATGAAATGGTAGAAATAATTTTCTCAAATTTCAAGGTAATTAGTACTACGAAAGAAAAAATTTGGAAGGATATTAACTACGTTTTTTGTTCTTTAAATTATCATGAAGTGAAAATATGAAAAATAATGAGGAATAAAAAGGATAAAAGGGTAGTTGAGGATTCCATTGAAATAAATAATTGTTTTAGAATTAAGGGTAATAGATATAATATTAAATTATAATCATGAATAGATAATTATAATTGGGTTATTTTTATGGATAATTCATGATATCATGATAATAAAAGTACTCAATTTCAAGTTGAAAACATAATTCAATATCTATGGCATGAATGTGTTGCTGTAAAAAATGTTCTGAATATGGTAGGGGATCTCATCTCTTCACATGATATAACTGATGAAGTGGTTGTGGTAGTTTTTTTCAATCAAAATATATATCCAGGATTGAATATAGAACTTGGTTCCTACTCTTATAATTATTTTTAAGTTGTAAATTTTGTTTTTCAAGAAACATCTTAGACACATATGAGAAGATCAGTGATTCTCAAACTCAAAAATAATTAGTGTAATTTGGATAAAAGGGAACATCAGGCCCTAAAATAGGTCATAGATTCAAATAATTTATTTGCAATAAAAAAATTATACTGGTGAATAATATAATGACATGTGTACTTGGTATACCACCTTACAATATTCTAGAAATTCTTATTAGGAAGTAATTTACAATGAAAAAAATCATATATTGATGGGGATGATTTTAAAATGATTCCCCCAAAAATAAATTAATTAGAAATTGATTATTATAATGTATAAATAATCTTTTTTACTACTTCCATTTCGTTTATTTTTTGTTCTCAAGATAACTTAAATAAGGCCACTTGAGGGAATGATCCAGAAAGTGAACTATTATCTCATAAATGATTCCGTGACTAAATTTTGAACTGTTGTAGGATATGTGCTGGTAGTTTCAACATTATGTTTATAGTCATATTTATTCATATATGGGAGGTTGTAATAAGTGATGATATATTCATAGATGAAGGTGTTGAGGTTTAATTCATAGTTATGATGGCTAGTTCTGGCTATTTAAAGATGTTGTTTCTTTTTCTATTTTATATTTTTTAGTTTTTTATCTTTTTATGGTTACTTTTATTTTTGGAATTGATCATTTAATTTATATCTTCAATAAAATTTTTTCCCTATAATAATAAAATGTTAATGGAACAAGGTATCCAATATCTATAAACTATCTTTACTAAATAATAATAATATGATATTATTATTATTATTCATTAAACTATATTTGGTATTAAATTTCACAATAAATATAGGATATGAAATATTTATATGGACGTACATTCATTACATAATAATTAATAATTTAATTCCCTTATATGATTGAGAATTTTTAGTTCTGATGGGATCCCCAGAATGACCATATTGTAAAAAATTTCTGAATATCTAAAAAAATTCATAATTTTTTTTAAATGCCCACTTTATATGAATTAATTAATAATATCACACTTTTTTCTAGATAGATCATTTCAATGATAGTTTCTAGGACATTTATGTTCATTTTATAAGTATTTTTGACTTATAAAATGTTGGAAACCAATATTATTTATGACATGATATGAAAATAATTGAAATCACATAGTTTATTCATATTTATGAGTTTATTTTAATAGTACACTATATTAGGTTATTTGGAAGTTTCTAATATGATAAAATTTTATAATTTAATTTGTGTACATGAGTGTGTAGGAAGTCCAATGACTATTACAATGATCACAATGCAAAATGATAATCTTGTAGGACCATTAGTAATGAGTAGACATAATATTCTCATGTTGATTGGTCATTAAGTGCAACAGGATGGTATAATTATTTTATCCATGATGGAGAGTAATTATGTTCTTTTGACATGTCTTTTGGGCTGAGAAACAATTATATAAAAATAAAAAAAATAATTTTGGAATGAATATAATTAATTGTGTGATACTTTTATCCACCTCATATTGATATTGTGGAATTTTCATGGACATTACATAGACTTAATATGCAATGAAATTTATTTTTTGTTCTTAATTATGTTTGTTTTGTTACTAAATGTTTTGGCATGAATATAGTGCTCAAATGTTATGTCGTGACATCACATGGGATATCAAAATATATCTCTCTTCTCATTAAATATTATTAATAGAGTCGAGTACTCCATGTTTGATTATTTTATAGGTGGTATTTTATATAATAGATCCTTGTGTTTCTATGAATAGATATATTATGGTCATAATTAAAATTTCTATGGGTCATTGATTAATTTTTTAGTCATATAAAATTTATATGGAGAGTTATATTCTATAATACATTATATATGATTGATTTTTATATTACTTGTGACGTTTACATCTAGATTCACCTTTATAAAGGTATATTCATAGGCATAGTGTAAAATAAACAAAAACATTACAACAACACCATTGATGGGATACTCATATATATTTTTTCACTAGTTTACCTAATACATCAAATTTAGATCATATTGTCTTAATTACCTAGACCATGTGATATTTTTGAGGTGATATTTAATGATAATGAAAATATATTTGATATTGATTTTGTTCGCATAGATATTATGTTCATAATGATGGATCTTTGAATTTTACAGTGATAAATTTTGTTTGTAAATCTGATACGGGTATAGGGTCTTCTAAGTTACTACTAATGTTATTTATGTTGTTATTTTAGTGATGGGAGTATTGTCTCCTATGAAACCAATTCCTTAGGGTGGTTTCCCCTAGTGTGATCATGCATTTAGATTATTTATAGAGTAGAACAAAATGATAAACTATTGTTCACTATCTCACCCCACTAAGTATAATAGACTCAATATATATGGATTTGTTATATTATGGTTTCATTCTAAATATAACTTTCCATCTTCAATCATGATATCAATATTTTCGTAATATTTGTGAAACATCAATTTTGAAATATAACACCTGAATTTATAATATATATATATATCAATAATTAAATCGGAGGTAAATAATGTTAAAACTATATAAATGTACTGTATCAATGATATATATATGTTTGAGAATATATGATATGAAGGTTTCTATAATAATGAAAACACAAAACCTTTAGAAAATTTATTCATTATTCATATCAAACCTCCTATCTCTTCCACTATTTCAATCTACTGACCTTCACGGGTAAAAGAGTGAATATGGAATTTGTATCTATGTTGAGGTGAAAATGATACTTAGTATAGTTGTTCCAAGATGTAATCCAAAACTATGATTAATTAGTGTCTATGTAAATCATCAGAAAGCCAAGTTGAAAACAAAACCAATACTAAAATAGATCATTATTAATGATAATAATATTTTAGATTAATCATTATCAGGAAACTCATTGGTCACCTTCTTCATTCAGACAAAATAAAAATGTTTATGTATGTATATTAATAAAATATCTATATTTCATGAATATCAACATAAATAGGGCCCTTATGAATTATACCCTACAAAATGGTGAAATATAATAAATATTTTTTCCTAACTACTCCATAATCTTGAACCACGAATCATAGATAGAATCAGTAATAACCTTGAGTTAAGCCCCAATATGTTATAATCATTATCTCTAGAGTAAAGTAACTTTCATTAAGCTTTATCCATCTACATATTCAAAATAAACCTCTCATCGGATGTTATCACATTATGATAATATATGTTGATTGTAGTCATGTAAGAAATAAATTATTAAGAAATATAATATCATGTGACATGGCTTAAAATGTTTTTCACTAAATAGTTCACCCAATATGCATTATCGAGTGATATTATAAGCATAAATAATAATTCAATATGCATTCATCATTTTGAAATGATCTATTATTCATTTCTCAACCATATTTTCTCTCTCTAATTTATCATCAACCTTTTTTATTTCATTTCATATTCTCTCCCCCATATTAATAGGAAATAAAAATTTCTTCAAGGAGTTGTATCAATTCATACTCATGTAATGTGTAGTCAAACATTACACTATAATACTACATGATTCATTCCCTTTTTAGAAAAAAATGGGGTTTTTTAGATTACAAATATATACATTGTTAGTTTAATTTATATTAACTTAAATGATAACTCATGGCCTTTTATAAAAGTTATCAATTAATTTCAAACTGAGAAAATTTAAGATTCCAATATTAACACAAATTAATTATTTAATATATCAAAATGAATTCCTATATTAAATTTAACGCATAATTCAAAAACATTCGCATAAAAATTATTGTTTTAAACATTAAAAATAAACCCTAAGTTTATTTATAAATTCTCTTCCATTTCATTTATTAATATAAATATTATACCCCTTACTGTTCAGATATAGTTTTTTTTACCAAGGGTAAGTGATTAAGAAAACATACACAGTCAATGACATCATTTCCAGACACATTCTAGAAAATATATATTTGTTTAACCTGAATAATTCTAGAAATGTTTTCAAACATTCTTAACTTTTCACCCCCACAAGGGAACTCTTCTCAAATTCTTCATCAAGGTGGATCTTTTCCATTGAAAGATTCTAAGATTACGAATATTTAAAATACTCCTAAATAGAACTTTTCATGTGGTCTATATTTTATTGATTTCTCATATTATCAAGTTCACCCCTTGATAACATACATTTCCTTTAATTCCATAATTTTTGATAAAACCAATAAAACCCATATAATTATGAATAAGGTGGAAATTCATGTTACCTAAATTGAAGATCAAGGTTGAGGGGTATTTCTCAACTAGGTTACCCCATTCTTCATAATGTTATATCTTATTTTATATCAATCATTGACTTAGGAAACTTGAATCTCATCTCGACTTTATATAATTTTGTGGGGAACATTACTTTTTAACAGCCTTCATGCCTAATGTATTATTAATTTTTTTAAGGATTCTTCTTGAGTTATAGTATGGTTAAATAATCATTGGAAAAGGGGTTATCTCTGTTCCATTTACCACATAGTTCTTATTTTTCACATTTTTTCTCGTTTGTTAATAACCTCCATTGAAATTGGATAACTTAATGTGGGATTTTTTCATTTTCAATAATACTATTTTTTTATTATGCATCCACAAAATCCTATGTGTTCTCAAAATTCTGTAGGCCAAATAACTTAACACTCTCTGGATAGAATTTAATCCTTCTTGTAATGAACACATGAAATATAAAGAGTTATTTCCAATAAATAATCCCCTTTATATGTAACACCACTCTTGAATTGCATAGGCCTATTACCCAATTATCTCTTACATGTAATTTTTAATATCTTCTTGGGAGTACTCTAATTTATAGATTTATTTTATTTCATTCCTACAATTGGATCTTCTTTCTTCTTGAAATTATATATCCTTATTTATTTATTTAACTTTGATATATAAAGATATTTTCATGAATTATCTCTAGGATCATGCTCCTTAAACAAACTACACACATTTCTATATTCATCAAATCCATTTTTAGTATGCAGATTTTTTTTGAATTTGTGGATGTTTCTGCTTCTCAAGATTTATCACCATTGAAATAAGCATTCTTTTTTCTCGTAGAGTATATGGTTTTTACTTATAATGTAATTCTATATACCTTAATATATTACAGAACTAAAAATTCCCAAAAAATATTGATCTCTCATATTGAGCTACATGTTATCCATAATTATGGATGGATTTTAATTGAACTATTTATGGAAATATATTTAATAAAAGCATAGGAATTATCAATGGATGGTACATTATTCATTAAGGATTTTATGTAAAGATCATCATATTATTTTATGATCCTTTTTCAAATATATTGTGGAATTTTCAAATATGAATGCATCTCAAATTGTTTTATAGAAACTCGTTTCTCTAATTATTATAGTAGGTCAATATGTATCACTTCCAAGTTTTATGTTTTTACTTCCAGTTCAATATATCTCTTATTGAGAGTGTTATTCTGATCTTCAATCAACATCACTTTTTTCACAATAGTTTCTTAACTTTATAACTTAAAATTTATGAATTTTATCTTTACCTTATATCAAACTATCAAACTGTTGTTTCCCATGAGATTAAACATCATATTGGACAATAAACAAATAAATTAATGACTTTTTATCTTTCTCTAATGCTTAGAACTTGTATTCAAATTACATTGTGGGATCATTGTTTTCATGGATATCATTGATCCATAGATCATTAAATTTGGAGAATTTTTCTTTAAGTTCCATTGATATTGTTTTAATTAATCAAATTATTTTAGAGAGATTCACATAAGTTAGTAATTTTTGTTTTAATCCTTTTTTCCATGTTTTATGAATCCTCTTTAAGTAGGGTGATCTCATCCAATTGTTTTCTAAAAATCCCACAAATCAAATAAACTAATTCTTTGGGAAGAATTTTTTTATATCATTAAACACAAAAATTTATATTTCATGGAAAAATATAGAAATATGATCATCACCAAATAAAGAACTCCTTCAGGATAATTTTAATAATAACTTTCACATACCTCATAATAAATTTAATTTCATGAATTATTTGTGGTAGAAATGGTGTATGTCCCCTTGGTGGTAAGGACATGAGATTTGAAATCCTTTGAATTAATACATTCTCTAATAGATCCTATCTCATAAAAAACCCGACTAAAATGAATGATAAAATATTAATAAAAATATAAAAATTTGTAGATAAAAGGATAAAAGTCAAATAAAAAATTACATATTATTATTCTCTTTGATTAATATATTTAAAATTTTCCCTTCTAAATAAAAATTTAAAAAACTAGTATTCTATTATTTCTTGATCCCCTCACCCCATTTATTTTCATCTTGGGATGTAAATTAATAAATAGAGATAATGACCCCCAAGACCCGCCTCAAGTAGTCCCTAGGTTTGTCACTAGCATGAAGGGTATACAAATATCACAAAGTGGGAGGCATTACCCTTTTTATGGAAACAAAAATAAATAGATAAGATGAAACACCCAAAATTAAATTCGAACACATACTATAAAAGAAAACCAAAATCCATCCTATATGAATGTGTAAAATGTAACTGATACAAATGAAAATGTCTCTAAATTAATATACCAAAATTAAAGCTAAGATGAAACACAACAACAATCGTGATACAAACTAGTAGTGTCAAGCATGATTTACATAATAATCCAAGAAATCTTAAATAAGTTTACATATGTAGGGTGAGAACACAAGTTAACTTAGTATGAAAACAAAATTCTCTTATTCGCATGTGAAGGAATCATACTATTGCTCTATTGAGAAAACACATTGTCCAAAACAATGCCTAAGAAGGTAAAATAACCTCCCCAACCTCACCAAGGCATGCTCACAAAATATTGCATGTCATTTTGTATAATATAATTCAAATTTATGATTGGTTACCCCACCCAAATTTTTCACTAATTAGCCACTCTCACACCTTAATGTAAAATGTCTGGGTTCTCCCACCACTTCTAAACATACCATGTCATAACTCACCCACAGACCCATGGTCCTCACAACCACATCCTATACATAGAAACCTTGGGCTCACAACTGTATCTCGGCTAAAGACGCCTAGTCCTCAAAACCACATCCCACCCAAATACCCCAAGATTCCACAATTGTATCCTACCTGTAGACACTTGGTAAAAAAAACACATCTCATCTTGAAGACACCTAGGAAATCACAACTCATCCGCACAAACATCGGCCCCACTAACTGCAACATTCTCTAAGAATCATGGGATATCACCACCTGGAATATAGACTAGGGAAGAGTGTATGGCCATCCATCCATCCTCCCTCTAGGATGTTTGGAGAGACACCCTCCACCATGAAGATGGGGGTATTGAGAAGATAGTTTTAAATTAGGATGGGGTGCAAATAAAAATCACATGTAAAATACTAGTATATACATATATGATACCAATAACTAAAGACCTTCCCTATGGGCCCTAAAAACAACAATCCAATCCCACACCATCAACTTCGATGATACCTCTAATTCACAATGCCACACAATAAGACAAAAAAACCCATTCCGCATTCCCAACCAACTTATTTAACCAAACCCATTATTTATCAAACAATTTATTTAATCATTCCATAATCACATAGGAAACTATTAATCACAAAGAACAATAAGAAGAATGTAACATCCCGATTTCGGAATCCACCCAGAGACGCCCAGTACCCGGTTGGTCACATGGCCTCATGCGCATTTCCCCAAATTCTAGAGGTTGCCGAATAGCAGAGATGGCCTTGGGTGTCAAAGTGGGGAAACTATTCCCTCATTGGCAGAGTACACAGTGGAAGTAAACAAAACATACAGTAGTCGAAGTAGTAAATATCCAACAACAATCAACAGCGGAGGACTAAAACAATAAAAAACTGAATCACAAATGTATATAATAAATGATGCACGATACATATGTTTAAAAAAGAATCCAAACAAGTCACAATGCTTAATAAAAAACTAAACCAATGTACAAAAGAAAATAGTAAGTAACTCCTTTCCATCGCAAGCCTCGTCTTGGTCCCACGCTCTCCTGCTCCAAAAAAAATCAAGTACCCGAAGTCGAAGGGCACCTGACCTTGTCTATACCTGCAACAATATAGCCTTCTTGGGCTCAAAATCATGGCCCAAATAGGGGGTGAGACTAAATCCCCGTAGGAAACCACTCGAAGATCGGTTCCTAATAGTCATTGAGTGTATGGAAGGTAAAAGTACAGTAAGCTGCAAACAGTAACAGTAAACAGCAGGAAGTAAATAGTAATTGTAACAGGATGATATGCAACTGTAACCAAACCACATAACAACATCCAGTAGTGAAGCAACAGCAAACCACAACAGGAACCCCTCTGGTCCTATCCAGGAAGTACCAACAACCCTCTGGGCAGTACAGTCAGCCCAACTGCTCTGGTTTGGTCATATGAAATTACAAGACTCTCTAGGGAAGCTCGCTCCATCAATTCCCCTTATAGTTTAGGGTAGTCAGGGACTCTCTGAGGAAGATCACACTGTCTAACCCTCTTATAGCCCCATGGTCTTGAAACTCTCTGAAGAAGTGCTCTCGGTCAATTCCTCCTATAGTCTGAGGTATATCACAGACTCTCTAAGGAAGCTCTCTCAGTCAATTCCTTCTCTAGCATGGAAAATGATTAAAAGAAAAACAATCAAGTAAAGACTCTCTGAGGAACCTCACATGGTCTAACCTCATGTATTTTATAATATCAAAGACTATATGGGAAGATCACTTGGTCTATCCCCCTGTACTCTATCATGTCCAAGACTCTCTGAGGAAGCTCACTCGGTCTACCCTCATGTAATCTATAACATCTGAGGCACTCTGGGAAGCTCACTCAGTCTATCCCTTATAGTCTATAGCACCAGGTTCTCACGGTCCCGTGCCAGTCAGTGCATAATAATTCTATAAAGCCAATGTACACTTACAGAGCTACTTGGATAACCAGTTTACAACAAAACAATCGTGTCAAGAATATCACTTCATCCTATAGTCACAAGACATGGAAAACAGGTATAACGACCAAAGTATAACAAGAAAAAGGTATGGGAAAGGCATATAAGCACAACAACCATCCAAAAATATGATCACATTACATTCACACAGGCATATAATCCTAGTAGGAAAACAACATGGGATAAATAGTAAACACGCAATACCCCGTTCATGGGTATTGGTGGAATTTTATCATAAAACTCAAAGAATTATAATGGTAAGGCACAAACCACCTACCTCAATGCTAAGAGATAAATATACTTGATCCACGAGGATTGATTATCCTTATAACGTCGTAGATCTATGAAAACGCACAAAACGCTCAACCCATGATAACTTGAGAAAGAAGGAAAATCATGGAATGAGACTCAAGAAAATGGAAGAGCTCACCACTGTGGTTCCAACCCAATTGACAACGGTCTATTCAGTAAACAGATGGAGGATCAGGGGATTAGAGAGTGTTCACGGTCATATGGGTGCTCTCAATCGAAGAACCTGGAGAAGAAGACAATTCTGTCGATTAGACGCGACCCTAGTCCATTAAGTGAAAAAAAGTAAGTACCCTGAATGTACTTCTAGGGTACACGATGTGTACTTGGCCTTTCCGTAATCCACCTTAAGCAGCCTCCCCATCGCCCCTACACACCATGTGTGTGGCCCAGACACAGCCAACACAGGCCTGGCGTTGCATCAAAGTACACGGCATGTACCAATAAAGTACACGACATGTACTCGGAAAATTTCCATATTTTTCCCTTTTTCTCAAAAACAGACATAAAAAGAAAAAAATACCAGAAATAAAGATCCAGGTTCTTACAAACATTCCCCCTTAATGAAATTCATCCCCAAATTTCCCTAGCGAGTCGTTGAAGAAGAAACCCCGAACAGCTCTGTCTACTGTGATCGTACATCGGCCTCCTTCTCCCATGTCTTGTCTTGTACTCGATCGTGCTACCACAGCACCCATACCAGAGAAACATACCGGCCATGGAGAACCTTCATACTGCGATCGATAACCGAAACATCATCACTCCCTCTAGGTGACATTGGTAACCCGGTTACTAAGTCCATCGCGACATCGTTCCACTTCTACTCGGGAATGGGTAACTACTGTAAAAGGAATGCTGGTCACTAATGCTCTACTTTCACCTACTGACAAGTAGAACATCTCATGACGAACCCAGAAACATCCCTCTTCATACCAGGCCACCAATACTGGCGGTGTAGATCACGATACATCTTGGTGATGCCAGGATGAACTTCCCAAACTGAAGAATGAAAAACCCACATCAGCTCCTCACATATGTCTGCTGGCACCCATACGCGTCCCTAGAAATGCAAGATCTCATCATTGCCCACTATCCATCCAGGAAAAGGATCCTCTATTGACACACCCTCCCACAAGAATAGGCCTTCTGATTCTGATAGATGCCTCATCCGCACCGGATCAAGAAGGGTAGAGGTAACAGCTACAGAAGAAAGAAAAGTCTTCCCCTGTCTGTCGTGCACCTCTAGATACATCTCAGAGAATAGAGCCATAAGCTGCCACTCACTATCGGCCTCCGAAACTTCCTGAATCTGAGTTCTCTTGCTCAAAGCACCAGCCCCCGCATTTCCCTTTCCTAGCATATAGGCAAGCTCAAAGTCGAAAGACTGAAGATACTCGACCCATCTACACTGTCTCAGATTCAAATCACGCTAAGTGAAGATGTACATGAGACTCTTTTGGTCGGTGAAAACCACAAAGTGATCTCCTAGAAGGTAATGACTCCAACAACATAAGGTATGAACAACACCTTCCAACTCCAGATCGTGCGTCGGGTAGTTCCTCACGTGTGGCCTCAACTACCGTGACCCGTACGCAACGACTCCATCTCCATGCATAAGAATAGCTCCCAAACAACACCTGAAGCATCCTAGTAGACTGTATAGCTCTTGTCCAGCTCTTACAACACTAGTATTGGTACTGACATCAACCTCCCCTTCAGCTCCTTAAATGCTGACTCACATGAATCTGACCGTAATAACTTCACCCCTTTCTTGGTCAGACTTGTCAGCAGTGCTACACGGCTTGAAAAGTTCTGCATGAAACACATGTAGTATCGAGCCAGCCCTACAAAACTCTGCACCTCAAAGACATTCTACGGCTACTCCCATGAAACTACAGCTTTAACTTTCTCTAGGTCTACTGATACTTATATCACTGAGATAACGTGACCCAAGAAGTGAATCTGATCAATAAAAAGTTGCATTTCAAGAGCATAGCATATAACTGATGCTCTCTCAGTGTACTCAGAATAATATCAAGATGGTTAGCATGTTCGTGTCCAGTGTGGGAGTACACCAAGATATCATTCATGAAAACCACCATGAAAGAATAAAAGTGTGGATGGAACACCTGGTTCATCAGTTCCATAAAAATTGTTGGCGCATTCGTGAGACAGAATGGCATGACCATATACTCCCATAGACCATACCTTCTCTTGAAAGATGTAAGAGGTACATCCATTGTTCTAACGCACAACTAATGAAAACCGGATCTCAAATCGATCATTGAGAACACCCGAGCTCCTCGAAGCTGATCAAAGAGGTCATCGATCCTCGGTAAGGGATATCGGTTCTTAACCATTAATTAGTTAAGCTTCTGATAATCCACACAAAGCCTAAGAGTGTCATATTCCTTCTTCCCAAATAGGACAGGCGAACTCCAAGTAGATGTACTGGGTTGGATGATACCCTTTTCCTGTAACTCCTCCAACTACTTATTGAGCTCCTGCAACTCAGGTGTCTCCATCATATAGGGAGGAATGGACACCGGTGCCGCTCCTGGCAAGAGCTCAATCAAGAATTCTACCACACACTCCAGAGGCAAACCTGAAAATTCCTATAGAAAGACATCCCGGAAACGATCCACCACTGGAGGAAAGTCTAACTGTGAAGTTCCCTGGTCATCCAGATAAAGACTGACAATCTGGGTTGTAACTATCCCTAACCCATGATGCTATGGTCAAGCTCTACCTGCCTGGACATCCCACACGCCTCTATGAAGAAAAGATAATCCCTCTGGTGATATGAAACTCACCCTAAGACGATAGAAATCTACGACTGCCTGGAAGTGAACTGACCAGCCCATATCGAGAATGACATCATAGCATGTCATCTATAGGACATAGAGGTCCCATAAGAAGTGACACCCTGCAACCTCAAGAGGGAACTCTCTGCACTGACGCACGCTATGCGTCCTTGTTCTCAGTAGTGTATCAAGAGTCAACATGTCGGCAGATGAAATGATACAAAGCCCAAGGATCTCCATAACAGTAACATAGATAAAGCTATGCGAAGCACCAGTATCAAAAAGGGATGAAGATAAAATTGAGGCTACCAAGATCGTACCTCGAACTGTAGAAGGGTCAGGATCCTGCTCCTGATAGGTCTGCTCCATGGAGAAATTCTAGCATGTATCGTGGCCCTGTGCCCCTGACTGACCACTCTGAGCTGATCCACTCTGCTGTCATTGGTAACCTGGTAACTGACCACCACGGCCACGACCTCCACCTCGGCCCAAACGGCTAGAAGAACTCTAGTTCTCGGACTTGTGAGAAACTGGTGATGCATCACCGGAATGAGGGATCATAGAAGAACCCCTACCACCATCCATAAGTGAGAAGATCTATAAAAACGCTGATGATGGCCCATCTTGCAGTAAGATCGACACTCCATCGGGTCTCTATGGCACTAAGGCCTAGTTGGACCACTCCTATCGCACTGGTAGCAGATAAATTGGCTGCCCGAAGATACATTCCTCCTACCCTGCTCTCCTCGAGCAGACTCCTTGCGGCGCTTCCTGCTATCAGAAAGAGGAACACTGACTCTAGATGTCAAACATCCTTAGCTCACTGCTCCAGAATCTCTCAGATTGCACTCAGTGATCAGCGCCTAGTTGACGATAGATGATATCGAAGTCAACCTATTGATATTCACTTGGGAATTGATCTCCTACCTAAGACCATCCAAAAAACTTCCTAGCAAGGAACAACTCATCACCATCAAAAATCGACGTGAAGCGCTATAGCTTGGTAAAAAGAGACGAGTACTCCATAACAGAAAGATTACCTTTCTTGAGACTCAAAAACTCCCAGGCTCGGTCGGCCCTCAAGGTCTCCGGATAAAAGTAATCATAGGAGAAGAACCGAAACTCATCCTAAGTCATACTCAGCTGGTGCCCTGACTATGAGATCACCTCCCACCACCTCTTGGTAGTGTCTCGGAGCATAGCTCTGAATGATGAAAATCACACCTTAGATCAGGATTATCAAAGATAGAGAACACAAGAGTACAGGACAGGAACAGGTGGAAGAAATTCTCAAGTTTACCAAACACGACTATATGGTGTGTATAAAACTACATGGTGTGTTTCTTAAATACATTCACATGGGCGTGTACTTCTGCCACCACTGGTCATGTAACACCCCCGACTACACGGTGTGTTGTCCCCACACACGGTGTCTACCTGATCTCCATTCCCCTACCCGAGTCTCTTTACACGACTAACCCACATGGTTATTTTAACCCTAGACTACACAGCATGTTCACTAAGAACACAACATGTACTAGACAAGGTTTTGGCGACCGTGTTGTTAGTTACACGACAGGCTACACGGATGACCCCTTACACGGCATGTTCCGAACAAACACGGTGTGTATAGGAGAGGATATCACTGACCCTTGTTGTTCGTGACATGGATGGGTACCCAAAAGAAGGCTACACGGCATGTTATTAACAAACACATCATGTACTAAGCGAGTTTCCCCGACCCATGTTGTCAGTGACATGGCCGGGTACACGGCTCACTACTACACGGCGTGTAACCACCCTACTTGGTGTTTTCCTGAAAAACATTTCTCCACCCCATGGTTCTGCTGACACCATCAGTGACATGGATTAAAAATACACGGCATGTAGTCAAGTACACTTCGTGTATTCTGGGTTTTTCCGGGCAGTAGCACAAACAATGCACTGAAGCCCAGAAAACACTGAAAAGCAACCATGGAGGTACCAAATTCCGATCCTTGAGGGCCCATACTCCCTACGAATCAAAGTTTGGCACCCCCTACAAGTCATATATATGGAAATCAAATAAACGATCCACCAAGATCTAATTCATGAGGCGTCATAACACCTTAAGAACCATAATGTGGAATTCATTTAAGCAAGGTACAATACAAACAATTTCTCTTTCAAACTGCAGGGATTATATCAAAACATATATCACAACATCATGCATAATCTACACAACATCTATCACAACAACAATAAATCGCTAATGCACCCTAGATTGAATGGAAAGAATGCGTGGAATTTGATTTATAAAAAGTGAATATATGATTCATGAGATGGAATATCCTCATCTCAACGGGTTGTGATAGAAATAGAAACACAATAGCACCCCAATAACAACACACAACATGTGAATCACTCTAGGTGAAAACATATCAACCGTAAAATCTTAAAACCAGAAAACTACAAAAAACGAGGTAGATTGGCTTTTACCTGTACACGGGTTAGCTACTCCCGGGCACAGCTTATTACCAAGTACCGAGTCCATCCTATCCCTGGCTAAAGGATCCAAACTGTAAGTCAAGAGAAATAATTCCTCTGATACAACTTTGTAACGTCCCGGTTCTGGAAGTCACCCAGAGGTGCCCTTTAACCGATTGGTCACATTGCCTCAAGCTCATTTCCCTAAATGCCAAAGGCTGCCAACTATCAGTGAGGGCCTTGGGTGTGATATCGGGGAAACTATTCCCTCATTGTTAGAGTAAAAATCGGAAGTAATCAAAATATACAATAGCGGAAGCAGTAAATATCCCAGAACAATCAACAGCGGAAGACTAAAATAAAAAACTACTAGAGCACACATGTATATAAGAAATGATGCACAATACATATGTTTAAAAAATCATCCAAACAAGTCACAATGATGAATAAAAAACTAAACCAAAGTACAGAAGAAAACAATAAGTAACTCCTCAGCATCACAAGCCTCGGCTTGGTCTCATGCTCTCATGCTCCAAGAAAAATCAAGCACCCAAAGTCTAAGGGCGCCTTCCCTTTTCTATACCTGCAACAACATAGTCTTCTTGGGCCCAAAATCATGGCCCAAATAGGGTGTGAGACTAAATCCTAGTAGGCAACCACCCGAAGATCTGTGCCAAACAGTCAGTGAGTGTATGGCATGTAAAAGTATAGTAAGCAGTAAACAGTAATAGTAAACAACATGGAGTATGAAGTAACAGTAACAGGATGATATAAAACTATAACCAAACCACAGAACAACAAGCAGTAGTTAAGTAATATCTAACCACAACAGAAACTCCTCTTGTCCATTCCACGAAGTACAAAAACCCTCTAGGAAGTAAACTCAGCCTAACCCCTCTGGTTTGGTCATACCAAATTACAAGACTCTCTGGGGAAGCTCACTTGGTCAATTCCCCTTATAGTCTAGGGTAGTCAGGGACTCTCTAAGGAAGATCACGTGGTCTAACCCTCTTATAGCCCACAGGTCTAGAAACTCTCTGAGGAAGCGCTCTCAGTCAATTCCTCCAATAGTCTCGGGTCTATCGTAGAATCTCTAAGGAAGCCCTCTCAGTCAATTCCTTCTCTACCCTGGAAAAGGTTTTAATGAAAAACAAATAAGTAAAGACCCTCTATGGAATATCACACAGTCTAACATCATGTAGTCTATAATATCCAAGACTATCTGGGAAGCTCACTTGGTCTATCCCCATGTAGTCTATATTGTCCAGGACCCTCTAAGGAAGCTCACTCGGTCTACCCTCCTGTAGTCTATAACATCTGAGACTCTATGGGAAGCTCACTTGGTCTATAAGTTATAGTCTATAACCCCAACTTCTCACAGTCTCGTGCCAGTTAGTGCATAATAATGCTATAAGGCCCAAGTACACCTACAGAGCTACTTGGCTAACGAGTCTACAAAAAAACAAGCATGTCAAGAATATCATTCTATCCTATAGTCACAAGACATGGAAAAAAGGTATAACGGCCAAAGGATAACAAGAACAAGGCATGGGAAAAGCATCCAAGAACAACATTCACCTACAAACATGATCAAATTACCTCTACACAAGAATATAAGCATAGAAGGAAAACAATAGGGGCAAAATGGTAAACACGAAATACCCTGTTAATGGGTATTGGTGGAATTTGCACATAAAACTCAAAGACATCTAATGGTAAGGCACAAACCACCTACCTCGATGCTAGGATATCAATATTATTGAACCATGAGGCTTGATTCTCTTTATAACGTCCTAGATCTATGAAAATGCACAAAACGATCAACCCATGATAACATGAGAAAGAGATAAAATCATGGAATAAGACTCAAGAAGATGGTAGAGCTCACCGTTTCAGTTCCAATGCAATAAACAACGGTCAATTCGGAAAACAGACGGAGGCTTGGGGGCTCAAAGAGAGTTCGCAGCCGTACGGGCACTCTCAGTCGAAGAACCTGGTGACGAAGACAATTTTGTCCATTAGACGCGGCCCAGGTACATTTAGTGAAAAAAAGTAATTACATGGCGTGTACTTCTGGGGTACACTGTGTATACCTGGAATTTCCTTACTCCGCTTTAAGAATCCTCCACATCACCCCTACACACCATGTGTGTGGCCCGGACATGGCTAGCACACAACCTGGAGCTTCATCAAAGTACACGACATGTACCTATAAAGTACTTGGCGTGTACTCTGAAAATTTCCAAAATTTCCCATTTTTCTAAAAAATGGCCAGACAAAGAAAAACATACCTGAAATGAATATTCGGGTTCTTACACAGCAAATCAAATGTCACACTGAGGAAGTAGAACCATGGTAAATTAACCAACATCATATTTATTCTCCCTTTAACACCCATTCATGACATAACATATACCGATTATGAGACATAGTTGAACCCTTGAGAATGTTATTAATAGGAAAACAACCATACCAACCACCCCTATAATTATTCAAAGTAATCCATCCCAAACCACCATGCTAACTAAAATGACCCCAACTCAAAATTGCCTCTAGAAACATGTAAAACATAAACTAGTTCTACAGCCCTGCTACCCATGCATACCACTCCCAAACTACCATTTCAAAAAACACTCCCCTTTGAAAATCCTTTTTTACAACTAAATTACCCTACTAAATAAATCATTGCATATTTAGGTTTAACGAGTAATCTATTCTTCAATTTCACTTGTAAATTTAGGGATTATCATTGAAATAATATGATCTGGGGGCGTCCATTTATTAGAATGATATACATTGTTAAAAAAATTTCTTATAATTTTTTTCAAGTAAATAAACTACATACATTCCATTACTATCCAATGTGAAAACAGATACGCCTAACGACCATGATTTTTAGTGGGTAGTTATCCCATAAATATCAAAATATCATAAAAGTGAATGATGAATAGAAAGAAAATATTAATCCTAAACAGATTAAATTATCTTTATTAATTGTTATTCAACCATCTTCCCAAGGTAAAAACATCTATATACCAACCCTGCATGATACAAAATTATGATGGATAAATGAAAACCTACATGTAATAAGAGGAGATATTCACTACCCGATCACACTATGATAAGGGCATGCATATGCATCAAGAAAAAACCAAGGGAACATAATCTAGAAGCCATGGCCCAATCACACAACTCTTATTGGAGTAATAACTCTGGGAATCCCACAGCAAGGGAAAACAAGAGAAATGAATAAGAGTGAAGTGTATCTCAGCTTGGGAAAGATCAAAATAGATCACTAGTTTAGATATGCTTTTCTTTTTCCATTAAAGGAGGATTTGGTAAAGATAACACATTTTGAACAAGTAAAATCCCCAGGACACATAGGAATATAAGATAAAATTTATTTTATTTCAATCAGCCTCAAAGCCATTAAAGTTTTCAATTAATGCCATTTTATGTCAAAGGAGATGTCAAAGGGGGAAAACTGGAAGTGGTAACACTTTTCATAAGACACCGTTGGGTGATGCACTGTTAGATGAGATTCCATTGGACAAGGAACCATTGAATGAGGCACCACTAGATAAGGCATTGCTGGACTAGGAACCTTTGTGTGATAAATCATTAGGGTGAGACACCACCAACGAGCGACTATCAGGGTGAGCTACAACAAGGGGAAGACAATGCCAGTGAGCGACTGTTTGGGTGAGCCACCACTAGCAAGTGACCGCAGCAGTGACACCATCAGTGGTGAAACCACCAGTTTTGATGCTATCATGGTGACACTGCTACCATGTGACACAATTAGTGAGGAACCATTGGAAAACATCATAAACTAAGATATTTTAAAAAGTGTTGGGAAGAGTCACTTTGATATCCTAGAACCCCTCAAACACCAAATTCCCTCAAAATAATTGACCAGAGATGTCTAGGAAATTACATCATATACCTATCAAAATATCATCTCCCTCAATAATTCAAAACCAAACTCTGAAGAAAGAGGATTTTGAACATCCACCCCATGAGATACCACTCAAGGGTCTCGCTTCACTTGAAACACTATTAACAACCAAACACATCAATGTCCACCGATAATCCACAATGTGTTGTTGAAAGGAGTGGAAATATCCACATCCCAGAACACCGCCTATGACATATGTAATATCAAAAGACTACACAACATGCCACACAAGCACAATAACCACACTGTTTGAACATGTATACCATAGAATTTTATCTTCCATGTCAAGTTACTATCCGCTCAGGGAGGTACTAACTCGCCCAAACGGATTTAATCGTATCGCAATTAATGTATCATTATCAGTAATTAGGACATCCCCTTTCCACATGTTAGGACTTTATCAAACAATAAACCACACATAACACTACCAAGGTGAAAAATATCATCTCATATAAAACAAGGTTCAAGCATTACATCATAAAACAGAAAAAATAAGTTAAAACTCAATACTACTTCGGGTACTGGGAACGCATCCACGTCTCTCGCTCCCATGTAATCTCCCCCTAGAAACCATTATACCACAACACAAGAACCAAAGTAATGGTTCATCTTTGCAACACCTTCTCTTTATGATCCTAGATATCCACTAGAAATTCTACAAACCTCACATCATCCTCAATGTCTAACTCTCCCCAGTAGAGGAAATAAGAGTTATCGTGTATATTCAGATGAAAATGAGAGATGTGGAAGATGTAGTGGATCTTATTTAACTATAGTGGTAATGCCAACTGGTATGGAACATCACCCTCACACCAAAAAGTGCCCAAAAAACTTGGGATATATCTTATTCCCTCTTCCAAACCTCACTTCTCACATCGTGGGGATACCTTCAAGAACATGTGGTCCCCAACTTCGAACTCCAAGGGCCTCCTCATGCGGTCGGTATAACAATTATTCCAGTCATGCACTGCATTCATCCTTTCTCTAAAAAGTTGTATCATCTCGTCCGTGCCATGCCCCACATTTTGACCAATAATAGCTACCTCCCCAAATCCTATCCAACAAAATGAAAAATGAAAGGGCCTCCCATATAATGTATAAAATGGGTCCATTCCAATGGAATAGTGATATCTATTATTATAAAAAAAACTACACCAAGGTAATTTCTTGTACCCAAGACCCTCCAAAGTCTAGGATTCATGCCCGCAACATATCCTATTGCATTTGGATAGTCCACCCTAACTTCCCATCAGTCTGAGGGTGTAAATAATTTCTTAGGCGCAATTGGGTGCCACAACAATACTTCAATCCCCTCCTGACTCGTAAGGTAAACATTACATACAAATTAGACCTAATGGTCCTCATAAACCCGTGAAACTATAACACCATAGCAAAATACCTTTTGTCCAAGGAATCTACTACTCCCAACTCCTAGATATCTATGAACTGGGTTGATTTCATTAAAAAATCCAATATCACCTAGATAAAATCATAGCCTCCCTGAGACCTAGGTAACCCTATGAATAAATCCATTACTATGTCATATCATCTCAACTTGGAAACATCCAAGGGATGAAACAAAACACCAGGGACACGGTGTCCGGCCTTCACCTACTCGAATACCATGCACTTCATCAAAACTCTTACACTACTCGTTTCATCCCGGGATACTAGGACTGCATCCTAGATCCATGGTACATCTTGTAAACTCTTGGATTTACCACCAAGGGTGATCTATAAAACTCAATATGTACTCCATTGTGTGTTTCTACTGAAACTAATAAATTCTCTTAAATAAATATATCTTTAGCATCATACTCTTTACACCCCTCCGGGGCATCACCATGGCCAACACGATTGTGAACTACCTCTTCCTCTAAGTCTCCTCACTAAGACTCATCCACCATCTTCATTTGATAATAATACACCAAAATATAAAAAAACCCAGCATCTAAGTTCAAGGCTTCCAACTTCTTCATTTCGCTCCAAGCATTTACAGACTCTCAAACAACCTCCCTCTATGACTTTCTTCTCAACACATCAGCCTCCTAATTTCCCCTTCCTATGGTGTATGATATTTCAAAATCATATTCAAAAAGAAAATACATCCACCTTCAATTTCAAATATTTTGATCATGATGGAAAATGATATATCTCAAACTCTTGTGATCTGTGAAGACCAGAAAGTGCTCCCTAATGAGGTTATATTGCAACAACTTCAGTAAGAAGGTTTCTTCTACCAACTCCAAATCATGGGTTTTGTAGTTATGCTCATGGGGATGTAACTTCCTAGAACCATAAGAGATCACTTCTCGTTTCCCCCTCATCACGAATCACAAACCCATATGGGAAGAATAAAAAACACCTCAAACATCATCCCTTCCTTTAGAAATTAAATCACTGGAGCACTAACCAACTTCCCCTTCATATAAATAAACTCTATTAGTCACAACTCGATCCACAAGAAAGTTTTTTGGTTTCCAGTTAGAGTGGTCAATGATGATATCACTTGATATAATTCTGGTAAAAACCTTTGATAATACCCCGTAAGACCAAGGAAACTATGAAATTCTTCCACATTCTTGTGTGATACCCCAAAATAAACTACTTTAACCATTGATGTGTCCACATCCACACCCTTATGAGACACCACGTTCCCGAATAAGTGAATATCTCATGTCCAAAACTTACACTTGGAAAACATGATGTAGATTTGGGGCATTGAAGGACATGCAAGATAGTCTTGAGATGCTCGGTATGCTGCCCCTCTGACGTCGAGTAGATTAAGATATAATCAATGAATAATACAATGAACTGATCTTGAAACTCATTGAAAAAAAAGTTCATAAGTCCCATGAACATGGATTCTGAATTCCAAACACCAAACCCCATGACCATGAACTCATAGAGCTCACAGCTGCATCTGAATGTTGTCTTTTGGATATCACCCTCCTTCACCTTCAAGTGGTGATATCTAGACCATATATTGATATTAGAAAACTAAATTTCACCTCTCATCTAGTTGAAATGATTTTCTATCCTCATAAGGGGTTAATGGTTCTTGATCATCACCTGATTCAACCTCCAGTATTCTATACACATCCTCATACAACAATCTTTCTTATTTGAAAACAACACTAGGGCACCCCACAATGACACTCTGGAATGGATAAAACCCTTATGAATTATATCATGAATCTCAATTCTCAAATAATTCATCTTTATGGTTATTATCTGATAAGGATCCATCGAGATCACAGAAGCGTCATTGTACAAGTCTATCCTGAACACAACATCAATTTGAGGCCGTAGAATCACCACATATTTAGGGAAAACATCCAATAACTCTCCAATGAATCTACGATCATATATCATATTACCTTAATTGGTTTCTACAAATAGATCTTCCAACTAGGAATGAAGGTTCTCCACACACAAACTTCCTACCTGACAACCCTACCCACCAACAAAAAACACACGTTGTATATCCACATAGGAAAAAATGACACTCTTTCAGAAGCAGTAAATAACGACATTTAAGGAATAAAAATAGTCGATCATGAAAACCTATGGATACATCTATAACAAGTAGAGATCTCCATGAGATAGATTTGTTCCCATCATCAGTTTACACCCCCATCAAACATCAAACAAACCAGTTTGGCCTCTGACTAGTGCACTCAACACCAGGGGCATGTCAAGAATCTCTATATCTCATCCCAAAACATGGGATAGTGTGGTTGAAACCAAGTAGTGTAAATATTCTGAATCAAACTAGGGACAAGAAAGGGTACTTAATAAACTAATCATACCTTTGACGATCTCTTCCTTGTTGGAACTGTTGCCTCTATAGCGTACAACTGACCATGCCCAGATTCTCTGCCTCTCTGATGAAGACCAGATGCATGACCTAATTTGGGTCACCATCCCTGATCATGAGGAACACCTTGTGGTTAGCCTCTACCTATTATATCCCCCCTTAGTGGATCAAAATCCCTATTTCCCTATTATTGAAACTATCTCTCGGGAAACTATTATTATAGCTGACCCTAAGCCTGTCCAACTCTACCCAACTATGCTTAAGTAGCCATTGGACACTAACTTGGAAGATGGTCAAGAACCCCACAGAAGAAACACATTGGCCCCAAGCCAATAGTAAATGAATAGGTACCATTGAAAATAAAAGGACATAAAAAAGCTATGGAGGTCGTCTCTCTGATGGTCGAAACCTCAAAGGTTCTAGAACCTGAGACGTACCACTGACGACCCTAACTCTCAAATAACTATATTGGATCCCCTCTCACAGTAGACCTCTTTATGATTAAATCTTTTCAATCACCTCTACCTTATTCTAAACCTCTAGATATATTGGAAACAAAATGTGAGTAACATCATTCTGGATCGAAGGACGGATTACTTCCGTGAGATGTCATACAAATGACTCCTCGGGAAGATAGAGATCGAAAGAAAAATGAAGGAGGTTCTTGAACTTGATCTTGAGCTCACAAATTAACATACTCCCAAAATAGAGGAAGCGTAGCTCCTTCCTATTCTCAACTTTTATAGTCAACGAAGGGAGCTCCTCCTGGAATTCCTTCTCAAAGTAAACACACAAAACTGTTACTTCCTTCTTTTTCCCCAAATAAAGTGTTCCTTGTTGAAGCAGAAGACCCTAAAACTAGATGAAAGCCAATGGAAAATTATTATATTCAGTTCCCAGATCAAACTTGAGGTGATCTCAATAGCCTTAAGCAAGATTTCTATCTCTATTTTAAGAATAATCTAATGATTTCCCAAAGCCTCCCACTGGAATTCATGCAATGTAGTCGGCAACTGGTTTTCCTCCTTAACTGGAATGACCAAACGATGATCAACTGGATCAGCTTACTAAACCTCTAATTCCTGATCCACATTCAAACGACATCTAGGATCCATAGATGAATAGTAAACAAAGAGTTCCTAATCCTGAGTAGTATGGAATTTTACTTATGATTCATTTTTAACTCATTTAACCCATTTTTTATTCATTTCAAATTTACCAAAACAACCCATTTCAGTCAAGAACATGAGTTGTTATTATTCATATACCTCTCCTAGTTATCTAACCTAAAAACTGTGTAGACCCACTTGGTGGTTCAGTTGGCTCAGAGTCCTTACCTCAAATCACGGGGCCCTAAAACCATTTGTCCTAGCTAGTCCTCCTTGGTCTATGTCACACACGATAAACTATTTCCCTACCATCCCATGAAAACCTCATGGTGCCTAACCCTAAGATCCATCCTATATCTCAATCATCACCTCTAATACTACTCTTTCATGGCCTCCTCCAACAAAAGATACCCCTCATGGACTAGAAATGAAGAAAATGAGATAATGACCCCCTGAGTCCCGCATCCAGTAGGCCCCAGGTTGGATACTAGCACCAAGGGTATACATATCTCACAAATTTGGAGGAATTACCCTTTTTTAAGAAACAAGATCTGTGGATATGATGAATCATCCACAATGAAACTCTTAGACTGAATATAAGATGAAAACCAAAATCCCACCCACATGCATCTGTAAAATGTTACTGATATAAATAAAAAGGTATTCAAAATAAAATACCCAAATTAAATCTAATAAGATACATAGAAACTTTCAAGATATGAACTAGTAGGGTCCAACATGGTCTGAATAATCCCAATACAAACATTAAATAAGTTTATAAATATAGGGTGAGAACCAAAGTATACTCAATAAGAAAACGAAATCCCTCATGCACATGTGAAGGAAGCATACTAATGCTTCAATGGGAAAAGAAAAGATCCAAATCAGAACCTAAGTAGGTATACTAAGCACACCAACCTAACTAAGTAATGCTCACCAAATAATCTGAGTCAGTTAGTACAATATAATGAACATCGATGATAGGGTAACCAAGACCACATTCCCACTGATTAGATCCTCTCACAACCTAAAGGAAAACGTCCTAGTGCTCCCACATATTCCAAACATGCCACATCAAAACCCACCCTCTAATTATTGGTCCTCACAATCACATCCCTCACACAGACACATGGTCCTCACAACTGCATATTGCATGCAGACACCAAGGAAAGAACAACATATCTCATCCTGATGATACATGGGAAAGAGAACACACAGGCACACACTTGGGCCCCACAAACCACTACATTCCTTATGAATCATGGGCCATAACCACCTTGAAGATGGATTGGGGGAAAGTGGGTGGTCATCCATCTATCCTCCCACTAGGATGTTTTGGAAAGACACCATTCCCTGTGATGATGGGGGTGTTTGAAACACAATGTTCAGGAAGGGTGGGGTACATATAGAAATCACAAGGAAAAGACAAGTATATAGATATTGGATACCAAGTGCTCATGCACCCCTATGGGTCCCCAAAAAATAAATCCAAGACCACACCATCACCTTTATCGATACCTCTAATGCACAACACAACACAACAAGAAATAAAATCCATTCTGAATTCCCAACTAACTTATTTATCAAAGCATGTTCTTTAGCAACGAATTTATTTATTCATTCCATAACCACCTGGGAAACTAATAATCATAAATCACAATAATTAGCAAATCGAAAGTCACACAACGGAAGAAGAACCATGGTAAATTAACCAACATTGTAATTTTTCTTCATTTAACACTCATTCATGACATAACATATACTGGTCCCGAGACACTGTGTGAATCCTTTGGAATTTTCTTAATGGTGAATCACCCATACCAAAAACTACCATCATTATTGAATGACATCCTACCCAAACCACCATTCCAACCAAAATAACCCGAAACCTTATCCATATACAACAATACATTAAACCACAACCAGTTCTGTAGCCCTGCTAACATGCATACCATGCCCAGACTACAATATCAACAAAACCAATCCCCTAGGAATGTCCCTGTCCACAACAACATTACCCTTCAGAAAAAATGAAGACTTATTAAGGTTTAACAAGAAATTTGTTCTTTAATTTTATTTTTTTACATTAGGGGTTATCATAGAAATTGTATGATTTGGGGGATCCCATTTATTATACAAATATATGTGGTTAACAATTTTTCATATAAAGGTGTTCAAGAAAAAAACAACATATATTCCCTAAATATCATATATTCAAAAAAATTCCCCCAATAACCATGATTTTCAGGGGATAGTTAGCCCGTATAGATCAAAACATTTTAAAAAAGGAATGAAGAAAAAAAAAGAACATATTAATCATAAGAAGATTCAATTATATTTATTAATTGGTATTCAACAATCTTCCTAAGGTAAACAAATTCATATACCCATCCATAATTATACAAAACTGAGAGAGATGGAGTAAATACTTCTTAGAAGAATAAGCGATTTTCACTTCCTGATTGCACCAAGATAGGGGTGCACATATGTAGAAGGAAAACACCAGGGGGACACAGTCCAAAACCCATAGCCTGATCGCCAAAATCCTATGAGAATAAAAACTTTGGTCATCCCGTAGGAAGGGAAAACAAGAAGTAAGAACAAGGGAGAAGGGTATCTCAGCTTGGGAAAGATCTAAATGAAGCCTCAATTTAGATATGTGTTTTGATTTTCCATTAAATGTTGATCTAATCAAGATAATGCATTTTGAAAGACTAAAATCTCTCAGACATTTTGGAATTTAAGATAAGATTTATGGGATTTGGATCATCCTAAAAGCCTCTCAAATATATCATTAAAGTAAATTTACATCAAAGGAGATGTTAAAAGGGGAAATGGAACTGAAAACATTGTTTAGGAGACACCATTGGGGTAGGCATTGTTTGTAAAGATATTGTGGGATGAGACATCAGTGAATGAGGCACTACTGGACAAGACACCACTAGACGAGGAACCACTAGGAAAGAAATTGCTAGGGTGGGACACCGTCAGTGAGCGACCACCAGGGTGAGCTACCACCAGCAAACAACTTCTAGGGTGGGACAACGATAATGAGCTATCGCTAGGGTAAGCTACTGCTAGTGAGCAACCGATAGGGTGACACCGCCAATGGTGACACCTCTATTGGTGGTGCCACCATTAGTGTGGCCTCTAGGGTGACACATTCACCAGGTGACATAATTGGTGAGGCACTATTGGAAAACATGTAAAATTGGTAAATTTTTCAATGTGTTGGAAAGAGTCACCAATATCTCCGAGAACACATAAAACACTATATTATAACAATGGAATGGATCAGAGATGTCCAGGTCATTATATATTATACCATAACATATTAAATTAATTGTAGTCAAAATTTTATTGTAATACTTAATATTTATATTTACAAACTAATATATACATTTTCAATTATTTACAAATATATAAGAAAAAAGATTTAAAAAATTTGATGTTCAAAAAAAGGCCATTTTTAATAAATGAAATTTTTATTAATATATTTTCATTAAATATAAAAAATAATTTATAAATTTCAAATTTTTATTTTGACATAAATAGCTTCATTTTTTTGTTTAAACATGTCAATATTATCTTAAGATGAAGTTTTAGGGTATTTTTGAAAATATTGATTTTTACATGAATAGTGAAAAAATACCATTTTTGAAAATACCATGTATTTGATGACATAAAATGGATATAATAATAACCTTCGAGTAAAATTCATGATTTTTGAAAGATTAACTGTGGAATGAGAAAAATTATTGACAGTTCTCTTATGAAACTACTTCAAAACAATTATGATTACTCACACTGAACATTGAAAATAGATAAATACTAACTAATATAAATGTAGGGAAAAATATAAATGAAGTTTATTAATGATTATATATATTAAAAAGGTTAAAAAAATAGGTGAATAAGATATTTAGGTATGTTATACAGGATTTTAGAGTACGTTCGACTATGCATTGAAATAAGGCAAGGGGTTTTCATCTCAAATTCATATATTTGAAACATATTATGTATTATGTGGTTCATATGATTACTAATTTTTTATTATTTCATAAAATTCAAAAAATTCATTTTAATTTTGTTGAATTTAATTCTTCTTTTTTCAATGGGATTTTATTTTAAATTCTCCTCTAGATGTAACAATTTTTTCTAACTAGATTATCATCCATTGACTTATAAGTGTTCTTCTTGAACATATTTCATATAAGTGGGTGAAATGTGGAATAAGATTTTCTTATGTGGTATTTTATCTTTTATTCTATTAATTTATATTTTTTACCACAAAAACCCATTTTATAATAGTTTCTTAATCCATGAACTATTTTTTATATAAGGTACTTGGTTAACTCAAATCTCATTCATTGAATTATATGGTTATTTTAAATATCAACCTACAATATACTCATTATTATCTAATTTCACATTTTTTATGATCATATATTTTATAATTATTGGATTTTTATATATTTTAATTCAAAAATAATCAAATAATTTTTCTCTCTACTGAAAATATATGGCTTTTAAGAACACACATTTATCTTTTAATTATATTTTTGTTTCAATTTTATATCTTCCTTCCCTCTAATTTTACCATATATTTTAAGAAACAAAAATACAGATTATTTGATAATATTGGAACAACTATATTTTCTATTTTAAAATATAATTATATTTTTAAAAATGTGTTTTTCAAAAAAATATACTTAAAAATAATTTCCACATCGAATTTCATTTAATAATCATTGTGATTTTTCAAGGAAGTATTTTTGGAAGTTTATTTTTCAAAGGTAAATATTTTTTCAAATTATTCAATTAAATTTTTTGAAGATAAATATTTAAATTTACCTAAAACTTCATTATTTTATGAATATATTCAAAATGATCACTTTTAATGTTTTTTTGGAAGACATTTCTTCACCAAACTTTTAATTTTATTTATAACGTTATCTGTATGTTTTAATTGTTTATAAAAGTTAAATTATCTTTCTTATATATTTAAAAATTATCACTTTTAAAATTATTTCAAAATATTAAGGATTTTCATTATTTTTAAAAAAAATTAAAACCTCATAATATTATGTTTCATCTATATCAACTTCAATTAACATAACTTTTGCATAATCAAGGATATTTAAAAAATGATATCATCCATATAATTTCTCTAGTTATATTATATAAAGCTATTTTCTTTAAAATAAATTATTAAACACATTCTTCCAAAATAATCCAATCTATATAAGAATTATATTCTTCCAATGTCTTTCCCAATAAATACCAAATTCCTAATTCCTTTGACTGAAGGGGGTTCACCTAGATTCTATCATTCGATTGATTATGGAAAATTATTATCTTAACTATATTCCATTTATCTCTATGGTTTAAATATCATATTCTCTTCTATCATTAGTGAATTATATTTACCTAAAGAGTTACCAAAAATATTTTGTTACATATTTATTTTATATGAGTATCCCAAGTAATGATTATTAATGGAATTATTAATGTTTTCCTTATGTAATCATATTTGAAAATTTTTTGAAACCCTTTTTCCTTCCATGGGTTATTTTATGTTGTGACAATTTTTTTCAATTGGCACACAAATGTATTTGTTATGATATAGTTAAGATCCATATAACCCTCTAATACATTGGGTAAAGACATATATCTCATTAGGTTGAAATTCTTATGTGATCAACTTAGGGAGTAACTTGGATTATAAAGTTTGATTATTATGGAGTTTTGATATTATCACAATTTTATAAGTGAATAGGTTTTGAAGTATCAAGGTTTACAAAGTATGAGTGTGGTGGAATTTAGACGCAATCCCAATTTTATTTATGAAATTATATATGGGTTTTTGTGTTCCCAATGATAAAAAATTTTGTTTTTATAATTTTTACACATTCATTCCATCTTTCTGGGATCATAATTTATTCTTCGTGTTTTGTTTTTATATTTCATGAAAAAGGATTCATCATAACATTTTATATTTCTATATTTTATTCTTTTTTATATTTTTGTACTGATTCAGGTTCCTTTTTCATTAGAGAAGCATTCATGTCCATTTAATTTCACATGTTTTTTATATAAAATTTATGGACCATTGATATGTTTTCCCTTAATGATCATTTGAGATCATCATTTTCCTTTGTTTCCATTTTTATAGGTAATGAGAAAAATTAATGAGTAAGATGTGTTAAGAAGATTATATAATGAGAATAATTTTTTTGGAGATGTTAAATAATGGTTATGTATTAATAATTTGTTTATATAATGTAAAAATGTACATTATTTTGAAAATAAATGGAATTTTCTAGTTATATTTTCCCTAACACTCGTATTAAAATTGTCTTTAACATTGTAATATCAACATTAGTTCTTCCAGAATAATTTTAAAAGCCCTTAAAGATGAATTTTAACAATGGTTAATCAGTAAACAATATAAAAATATCACATTTTACTTTTTTTTAATTATATAAATAATATTTATGTTATTTTATCTCATTTATAAGGATTATATTGGACTATTTTTAGGGATAAAACGAACTTATGGATTATTATTAATGGTTATTAAGATTTTTAATTCTCTAATATATGTCTTAGAGAAGATAACCTTTTTACAACCATAACATTTGATATGTTGGTCCATTTAAACTACATGACCAATAAAATAAAATCCCAACAAACAAAAATATTCTCTAACATTAATGGTTTCTATTTTTAATTTCACTTTTTACAAAAATCTAAGGTTAAATGTATTTTTTAAATTTTGGCAATGGTTATTAGTAAAAATTTACAAAAGTTGAAAAAAATTTAACATCAGTTTTAACTGACGTCTATACAGGTGAAGTAAAAAAAATAAGGATTTGATTGTCAATTTAAAAAAAAGACAACAAAAACGACAATTTATATAGTTTTTGGTGTTGTTTTATACATAAACCGACACTAAAAACTGTTTTTAGAATTATTTTCAGTGTTGGTTTTATAGGAAACCAACATCGAAAACCATGTTATATTTTTTAATGATACAACATTAGTTTCTATAAAAACTGACACAAAAAGTTTAAAAAACTATAAATATTTTTATATTACATCTCTATAATAATAAAAATCTCTAACATAAAAAACAATTATACAGCAATCAATCATCCTAAAACATTTAATAAAAATAAAAAAAAGATAGTTTTATCATGCTAATCAAAAAAAATTCTATGCATTTGTATTATAAATTAAATTAAGAAATACATACCTAAAATTTAAAATATAATGTTTTTTTATTATTGTTGAATAAATCATTTGATATCATTACATTCCAACACTTATTATAAAAAAAGATTTATAATTTTTTTGAACATATTGTATTAGTAAAATGTAATAATAATCAGAAACATACTAATATACATACCTTCAATCCCAATATTACTAAACAAGTAGTTTGAAAACAATGATCAAAGATGGTTAAGATCTTATTACATGTATGAATTGACATCATTGAACATCTATAATAACATTTAATGATATAATATTAAAAAAACAATACTATGAGATAAAATATAAAATAATTAATATGACTAACCTCATCAAAATCAGTCCTTACCCTAGTTGTGATTATCTCATAAAGGAATCAAAGAACACAAAAACCAAATTCGATATATCATTGTTGGCGATGAAACTATAGTTAAGGAATCTATATCTTGATATATATATATATATATCCAAAAATAAAAATAATATCTAATATAAAAAATAATTACCTTTACTTTCACATATTTGATTCTACTTTTCTTCTGTATTAAAAAATTATCGTTGTTAAAAAATTTCCATGACCTGCATTTTCATACCTAAAATAATAATATATATATATATATAAACAATGATAATTAAACTTAATGAGTATATAAAAAAAACTTCTCTAATAAGGTAAAAAAATTCTATGAACACCCCCTCACAAAGACAAAAAAAATATAATGTGTGTTGACATAGGAAGAATATGCCTAACATCCAATGCCCCATGCCAAAAAAAGTAATCATTTAATGAAATTAAAATAAAAATTAGTTCATAATTATTTTTATGATATTTACAAACAAGAAATTTCAAAACCCAAAATCAAATAATCATCATTGATAAACTCTCACATATATATGCCACTATATTTTTAGACAACACATATTGAACATGTGTTGAAATATATTTCAGATCTATGAACCCATAAGAACATTTTTTTTCATTTTAAAAAATTATCTTGTGTAGTTGAATAATTAAAAAAATAATGTAGTTAGTCAATTTAAATAATATTTAATTAAAAAAATAAAAACTGAAGGTTCAATTTAAATACATGGAAAACAACTAAAACACATTCTCAGTGAGCTCTATAAAATCAATTATATTACTAACATATTTGCAGAATATTCTCAATGGATAGTCTCTTCCACATTAATCAGAATACATCCAAAATGCATTGAGATTATCCAAGGAATAATAAACATAAGATAATCTTTCTATCCCATCAAAAATAGTTGATGTAACTATTTTTGTTTTTTACTAAACCTTTTGTACAATTTTTCCTATTTTATTTGATTCAAGATATTCTTATATAAGTTAAATTACAGAAAAAATTAAAAGTAATTTTCAATCATAAGTAATTAATATTTAAAAAACACATACCTCATATGAAACATAATGAAGAAGTATATATATAAAATATAAAAAATGACTCATTCAATCCCTAACTCTAGTAATCTCCATTGTAGGGAATGGTAGTAGAGTAGTAGGATCAATAATATCAAGTATTGATACACTAACCAAAACCATATGAATAATCTATTGATGTAAAAAATCCACAAAAAATTCATGACTCCAAATGATACAATATGTACATCAGGATCTCTTTCATAGATCTCACAGTATAAGGTTCGGTCTGATCAAGGTGGTGTAGGATCTAAGTTGACATGCTGGGAATGATGGGTGGGCTAGGAAGGTTGGGAAAAATGAGACAGTCTCTTCATTTCAAATACCATATCCAACTAGACATCTTCTTGAATTTTGTCACCCATGGACTATTTCATATCTTTTTGGTGAGATTTTTTGGGTTCAATTTCTTTGTCACTTGTTTTTTAACTTTGATGACAAAAAACTTTTCATGTACTAACACCTGCCTCATATCCCCTTAGGTGGTTGGGGTGTTATGGATTTCCAAATATAGTTCCATGGATTTTCATCCTACCCTCGAGGATAAATGTTCTCTATGTCAATTTCTCCTGAATTTCATCCTAAAATGAAAAAATAAAAATCGAATATTATTGTAGTTAATTTGTAATTTAATTAAATCTTGGAAAATAATAAATATTTATTTAGAATTCATTCAGTTACTGTAACATCCCAGATAAATAAAAAATAATACACTTTTCATATTTATTAATATTTCTGAATTAAATATTGATTTTACTTTAAAAGGGTTGCTATGTTCGATAGCGTACCTGATACGCAACAACAAGTTCCTTTGAAATCTTACATTGCTCACTAATAATATAATATTATTATTTTATACAGCAGTTAACTCCTAGACATTGTATTGGTGGGAATGAAAAAAACTAACTACAATATGATTATAAATATTTTTCAAATATATGTACATTTATACAATAAATGTTAGTGGCTCAAAATGTGAATAAATCTAATTTTAAACATAATTTACATTAAAAGGTCAATTTACTGCCTTTTAATGGTGAACCCTCATCAAATATAGTTTTGGTCACTTTAATACATTCTAATTGACCAAATAAAATCCTTATTTATAATGGGGAAATCAAAATTTACTTTGGGAAATTTTTTGGTATTTCTCTGATAAAGTTCATTTTTTAATGAATAATGAAAAATATTGTATTTTAATACAAAAGTGACTTTTAATCTAATTTATTTATATGGTTAGATTATCATTTTAATTAGTTTTAAAGTGAAATTGAAATATATTTTTAGCATTTAATCCAATATTGGTCATTTTAATTAATTTTACTTTGAAATTGGACATAAATGAGTATCAATCTTTCGATAGTTATTGTTTCTTAAAAACACGCTATTTGTTTTGATAACGGGAATTAATTTTAAAATTAATTAATTTCACTTATATATTTTGAATTTGGAAAAATGGAAATAATTTTTGCGTTTGTAATATCAAATATATCTTAGGTTGAATTTTTGGTATTTTTCTGAAAAACTTCAATTTTTGATGAATAGTGAAACCACTTAGTGGTAGTTAAAAAAACAGACTTTTTCTTTTAAATGAAATTTTACCACTTCTGTAAATTGAATTTCAAAAATCCGACATACATGTTTGTTATCAAGAAGTAAAATGTGGTTCATTATGATGAAAATAATTTTTGGTGAATAGTAACTTTTGACTTTTATTTACCGCGGTTAAAGGTAAATAAGGTAATTCAAGTTAAAAAGAATATTATAATAATTCAAAATTACATTAACACTTGTCCAAATCTTATTTTTTGAGTCATTGACGACCATGGTAATCTTTGGGTCCTTTTTGGGACCCCATTGATCCACTTGGGAGTGAAAATGACAATTTAGATTAATTAATTTAATGTAAAGACAAAATTGACATTAAACAAACTCTTTTAGTAATTAATTTTTTATATGATGTTATATAAGTCCTATTTTAGACTATAAATATTATTTGGAAGTCTAAATAGATTTCCTACATGATAGTTGTTTTTATAATTTTTAGACATCAAATAAATTAAATTATTTATGACACAATAATGATGCAGTATTAACGTCATTAATAAATGATTTAAATAAATAAGATTATAATGATTAAAATATTATTAGAAACATGTAAAATTCTGATTATATGATTTTATTTAGAATATAAGTCATCTTATCTTCGCCCTTAATGATTTTTGGACCATTAAAAACCGAATATCATTATATTATAAAATAATATTCTCACACATTCCTAAAGAGTCCCTCCTCTCCCTTATAAAAGGAGACCACTTCTAACCAATTCCAAACACCTCTCAAGCCATTTGTCTCATCCAAACTCTGCCCCATTACACTCCCTAAATCTCTATCCTCCTCCTAGAAGCCTTACCTTAGGCATAAGGCACTTCAAGAAGTCCTTTGGGTCAGACCAAAGGGAGTTACCCAAATTAAAGGTAACGATTTCTCTTAAATTTTTTTCTTTTATTTTACTTCTCCAACCCCTAAAATCTTTTTATTTCCTTTCTTTTGTAACAAAACCAGTATCCTAAATATACTAGGATGTTTTTATGAGAAGTATTCGAGCTACACTTACACACACCTCCATCTAATGTATGAAGAACATAATGTTTCTGTGGATGGAAAACAAACGACTCACGAAACGATGATTGTTCGATTATCTCCTACCGTCTCTCATGGTGGCCATTATGATGGTAATATCATTATATATGATTTATATTATTTTTATGAATGCATTATGCTTCTGTACTTCCCAATTATATCAAGCCTTTATGGTTTCCATAGTAGGTAAATACGATAATCTCATTAGAGGAAGTGTGGACTACCGCCCCCTTAAAGTGATGTGATTCGTTAATGCCTTATGTGGGATATATAAAAGATAGGGTAAATGATATTATATATGATATAATACTAGAATTATAATACTACTATGTATCATTGTGTTTTAATACAATTAAATATGAAATAGAAATGGAAGTAGCGTTCATGCGTACGTACGGCTTACCGTCTCCATGAATGGTACATTTCATTTCTTAGATCTAAATGTTATTTACTATTATAAATACATGTATATGATGGATATATATGATATCTAAATCAATAATATATTTCTGGATATAATTACCCTTTGACCACATGAATAACATGTAACTATAAGAAGTCCATTTTTTACTCAAGTACCAAATATCGACAAAACGAACATTATTTACTTAACTGATTACATAATGTTTATAACATGGTAATAAGTGATATAAAATGAATAATAAACATGAAAAAGGTTCTTAATTAAGTATAAATTAACTTCAGTTTATTATTCTGGAGATTAAGGAGTTATCGAGTAAAGTCAGACACGAGGTAAGGGATTCGACCTCTCTCTTTCATTTCATGTACTCTATTTTATGTCATTTCATTTATGCTCCATGTTATTATGTTGGAGGATGTTATTTTATATTCACCATACTGTAATTTTTATTTTTATATGATGAGAGAACCTATTTTACTCTCATTAATTAATTTTAATAATTTTTAAGTTGCCCAGTTAGGTTGCTGAATTTTTGTAAGGGATTTTCTTATCTCACTTTTAATTTCGTGAGATTTCCATTGTTCACCACTTATTCATTGAATGTGGTGTATTTTGTACTACCATTTGATATATATTATCCTGATTCTCATTATATTCATGTTATTCTGTGATTCATTTGGTGGTTATTAACTTTTGGTCATACGACTCAGGTGATTGCAATGTGGTTAAGGGTTTCGTCTCATGTTTTATTCCCGTGAGATTCATGCTATACATAACACTATTTCCTTTTTTGTGGTATATTTACTACCCATGATTGTAAACTTTGTGTAATATACTCTCATTTATGAGTATTTACATCTTCATATGATGATCCTTCTTTCATGTGGAATATGTTTTGTAAGTTACCAAATCGGTAAGGGAACTCCTCAACCCAATTCCCATTCTTTGGGTTGATATTCTCTCTTTTATTTATTTCATCCTATGAATATGTGTGAATTACCTATGATTTTTTTACACATAATATCCACTTATATTGGGTGTATTTATACTTTTCACACATAATTATGAGATTCATTTTTCCTTAATTTAAGGATACCATCTTTATAAGTGATTTCATCTCAATTTACATTTCCATTGAGACTTCATTTTTGTTACTCACCAATTCCCTCTTATATGGTGTATATAATGTCCTTTGACATTTTATATCATGAATCCCTTCATTCTTATGATATTATAATGTTCTGACTAAATCTTATTCCTCAATTATTTGTATTTAATAATCTCTCATTTTGATAAAAACTCTTTAATTGAAATATCATTTTAAATGTTTTAAAGATTTATTCTTCTAAATCTTTATCATTGATTTCCATGTTTTATAAATGGTTTTATGTGTTTATTTATATCGACATTATTGTTTTAAAATGTTAATTCCTTTAAAATATTTAAAGTGGTATGAGGCACTTTGATTCAAAAAAAATCTCATTACTAAATGGTTTTGAAAATGGTTTGATAAAGAATTGATTTTTCCAATATCTGGAAATGATATTTTGGGATTACAAATGAAATATTAATATTGTAATGTTTATATTTGCAATATTTTATGTGCTATGATTTTATAATGGTACTTGGACATTTTAAGGGTGGTTACGTGATTAACCAAATGATGGGTGGTGTTGTGAATACCAGGACGGGTGGTTACGTTATAACCTCCAATTAATTGGGTATGGAAGTCGGTCGTATGGAAATTCCATTTAGTGATATGTGTGGAAGCCGAGCATATGGTTATTCTATTTATGTATGTTAATGTCCCAAGTTACCTTTATATGTTATGTGTTCTTTATATGGGTTTTATGGTAATATTTTGGTTACAAAAGGGTATGTAATGATATTTTATTCAGTGATGAGTATTTACTACTTCATAAAGGTGAAAAGTTTTACTTATGATAATTTATTCATGGTTTACCTATTGTTTTGAAAAATTAACAGTTTTCCTTCTTTGTGTATCCCTTACTGGGCTTTTTATGCTCATCCCAAGTTTTTTTGAAATGTTTTTTACAGGACATAATTTGTAATAGGGTCAAGGATGGGATCAAGGAAAAGTAATGTTGTCTAAAATATGGAACTAGACATGATTCTTTTTAAGATTTTTTTTTATTTTATGAAAAAATGGATACTGAGTAGTATTGTCTACTTGTAATATTCAAGTTATTATGTAATAGTTATGACCTAATTCTCTAAAACTCTAAACCTGAGAAGATCCTCATTGTGAATTATTCATTTAATTCAATATTATGTAATGTATAAGGTTGGGTCCTTATAGTTGGTATCAGAGTTCGGTTTAGATAACTTTAGAGGTTAGGGTATTGTTTAAGCATAAGTGACATTGCCATAATGGTTAGGATTTTAGAAAGAGTCATAGTTTTTTTAGAAAAATAGAATGAGTTTAAGATAACATGAATCAGTATATCTTAGTGTTTACCCTCCACATAAGATATTATATGATGATTTTACTGATATACTCACACAGAACTTCTTGGTTTTAGTCAATGGCTGCATCTACCAGGAATCAAAGTAACAATGGATGTGAAGAAAACTATGATGATTTTCTGAATGAGAAATTGAATGAAATGAGAGATGCAATGAGAACTCTTGTGATTATTTTCAACCAACTATCTGGAGTCACGATTGACAACCTTAACCTTGGTGATTTTTATAAGGCATTGTATATGTGAGAAACAAATACCTACGGAAGTTCAGGTAATAATCGTAAAGGTAAGTATGTTCAAAAACCTATGTGTCAAAGATTTGGAAAGAAACACATTGGAAAATGTTTAAAAGGGACAAAAAAATGCTATAGATGTGGAAATGGAGGTCATAAAGCAAGAACCTTCCATGGAAAAAGGAAGCATCTAGTTAACTCTAGGAAAGGGAATGAAGTTTTTTATGAAGGATCAATTGAATTTTTTAAATGTGGTGAGAATGGTAATTATGAAAACACATGTCCTTTGAAGAAGTTTTGGGAATGGGATCACCAGGATTGTACAAATATTCGTTTACCAATACCTAATGCCATTCCGATTGAGGATGAAGAAACTGACAATGACCAGTGAACGGTATGGATTATTTCTTAACATATGTTTTCCTATTATTTAAATATTGGGATATGATTCATGATTTTTTTGTAGGAAATAAGTATTTCAGAATAATTTGTAAAGGAATGGTTAATGGATCAAGAATAATGTTGAATGAGTAAGAATTCAACATATAATGGATTCAAGAGTTATGGTAGAATTTAGGATGGTGAAATGATTAAAAGTATTAAGACTCTTCAGATGATTGGATTATATTAGAATACTTTTTATAGTATGTGTAACCCAGATGTTTGATATATGAAAATTTTTATTCCAGGAATAATTATCTTCTCTTTTGTGGATATAGTTATAAACAACCATTTGGGTTTATATGATCCTTGAATTTGAGGCAATTACCCGTTAATACATTTTGGGATGAAAAATGAATGTTATTAGATAACATTTGTGGTTAAAATATGTTATGGTTATTTTTGATGAATTTATATCTTTTTTGGGAATGTTTTAAAATTATTTAGTTTTTGAAAAGGGACAACACGCAAACCATATGACAACCCGTCGCGTCGGACGAAGCTGTGGGAATCGAAAACACAACCAATGTGCGACTGGTATTTATCACATACCACTGTAATACGTGAAGTCCCTAGTTAGTATGACTAATTATTTTTAGTTAGATGATCTTATGAATCAGTAATAAGTTGATTTTGGGTTATATATGGAAATTATTAACCTATCATGGAGGATATGTGATTAGGTTAATTAATTTTCAGTATGAGACTTTAAGAGTAACTGATGTTATTTGGAGATAAATGTCAAGATTTACCTTAGAAGACTATGTGATTAAATCATTCAGATATTTGGGTTTCAATCATAGATTGGATTACTTAGAATAGTTTTAAGGATAACTGTTTATTTAATGGTGTTTCATGATCCTTGGGTTCTTTTTGTTGAATTTCAGAGATTAAGAGTAATATTTCTTTTTATAAAGGATTATCCTTTTGGGGATTATCTGATCTTGTACTAAAAATTTTGGTTTTGGTTAATGTCTAACGAAAAGGTAAATTTATAGTTCATCTTTTGTGGATTATGTAATTCTCTAGATGTTTATTATAGCGCTTTTAATGTGAACAAGTCATCTTGAATATTCATCGATTGGAGAAAAGATGAGTTTGTGGTATAATTTTATTGAAGGATGAAACTATACATGACAAGAAAGTATATTTCCTTAGAATATTAGTCTATTTATTAATAAAATTCTTCAACTCTATGAAAAAGGATCTTGAAGAAAAGAAATGTTATAACCTCTCTTTTATCATCATACTTTTACCCAACCACAAATTTATGGTATTTTGGCGGTTAACTTTCTGTGATCAATTTCTCTATCACTCTCTATTAATCTATGAGAGTTAGTTTTTCTTCCATATCCATGTTTTCTAACATGGATTACTAGTATGGTTTGTCTCAATTGACCTTTATATATATCTTTCTTTCTTTTAAAGTGATAGTTATATTGACTCCTTTTCTGATGTGGGACTTTCAATGATGTTTCCGAGCCCAATTTTAAAATTGCGAGGACGCAATTTCCAAAAGGGGGGAAGGATGTAACATCCCAGATAAATAAGGAATAATACACTTTTCATATTTATTAATATTTGTGAATTAAATATTAATTTTACTTTAATGTGGTTTCTATGTTCGATAGCGTACCTAATACGCAACAACAAGTTCCTTTGAAATCTAACATTGCACACTAATAATATAATATTATTATTTTATATGGTAGTTAAATCCTAGCCATTGTATTGATGGGAATGAAAAAAAATAACTAAAATATGATTATACATGTTTTTAAAATATATTTAAATTTATATAATAAATTTTAGAGGCTTAAAATGTGAATAAATCTAATTTTAAACATAATTTACATTAAAAGGTCAATTTACTGCCGTTTAATGGTGAAACCTCTTAAAATATAGTTTTGTTCACTTTAATAAATTCTAATTGACCAAATAAAATTCTTCTTTAGAATGGGGGCATCAAAATTTACTTTGGGTAATTTTTGGTATTTTTCTGATAAAGTTCATTTTTTAATGAATAGTGAAAAATATTGTATTTTAATTCAAAAGTGACTTTTAATCTAATTTATTTATATGGACAGATTATATTTTTAATTGGTTTTAAAGTGAAATTGAAATATAATTTTACCATTTAATACATTTTTGGTCATTGGAATTAATTTCACTTTGAAATTGGACATAAACGAGTATCAGTCTTTTGATAGTTATTGTTTCTTAAAAACACGCTATTTATTTTGATAACGGGAATTAATTTTAAATTTAATTAATTTCAATTATATGTTTTGAATTTGGAAAAATGGAAATAATTTTTGAGTTTGTAATATCAAATATATATTAGGTTGAATTTTTGGTTTTTTTCTGAAAAACTTCAATTTTTTATGAATAGTGAAACCACTCAGTGGTAGTTAAAAAACCCGAATTTTTCATTTAAATGAAATTTTACCACATCTGTGATTTGAATTTAAAAAATCCTACATACATGGTTGTTATAAATAAGTAAAATGTGGTTCATTAAGATGAAAATAATTTTTGGTGAATAGTAACTTTTGACTTTTATTTACAGCGGTTAAAGGTAAATAAGCTAATTCATGGTAAAAAAGAATATTATAATAGTTCAAAATTACCTTAAAACTTATCCAAACATTATTGGATGAGTCATTAACTGCCATGGTAATCTTTGGGTCGATTTTAGGACCCCATTGATCTACATGGGAATGAAAATGACAATTTAAATTAATTACTTTAATTCAAAGACAAAATTAACATTATCAAAACTCTTTTAGTAATTAATTTTTTATATGATGTTATATAATTTCTATTTCAGACTATAAATATTCATTGGAAAGATAAAATTATTTCCTACATTATAGTATTTTTTCTATAATTTTTGGACATCAAATAAATTAAATTATTTATGAGAAAATAATGATGCAGTATTTACCTCATTAATAAATGATTTAAATAAATAAGATTATAATGATTACAATATTATTCCAAACATGTCCTATTCTGATTGGATGATTTTATTTCGAATATGAGTCATCTTATCTTCGACCTTAATTATTTTTGGACCATTAGAAACCGAATATCATTATATTATAAAATAATATTTTCACACTTTCAGAAAGAGATCCTCCTCTCCCTTATAAAAGAAGACCACTTCTAACCAATTCCTCACATCTCTAAAGCCATTTGGATCGTCCAAAATCTGCCCAATTGCACTCCCTATATCCATATACTCCTCTTATAATCCTTACCTTAGTCAAAAGGCACTTCAAGGAGTCCTTTGGTTCAAACCAAAGAGAGTTACCCAAATTAAAGGTAACGATTTCTCTTAAATGGTTTTCTTTTATTTTACATCTCCAACCCCTAAAACCTTTTTATTTCCTCTCTTTTATAACAACACCAGTATCCTAAATATACTAATATGTTGTTATGATAAGTATTCTAGGTACACTTACACACACCTCGATCTAATGGATGAAGAACATATTGTTTCTGTGGATGGAAAACTAACGCCTCACGAAACGATGATTGTTCGATTATCTCCTACCACCTCTCATGGTGGCCATTATGATGGACCTGTATTTATATATGATATATATTATGTTTATGACTTCATTATTCTTATTTACTTCCAAATTATATAAGTACTTTATGGTTTCCATTCTGGGTAAATACAATAATCTCATTAGAGGATGTGCGGACTACCGCCCCCTCAAAGTGATGTGATTAGTTAATGCCTTATGTGGTATGTATTAAGAATATAGTAAATGAAATTATATATGATATAATACTGGAATTATAATAATACTATTCATCATAATGTTTTAATTCCATTAAATATGAAATATAAATGGAAGTAGCGTTCATGCGTACGTACGGCTTACCGTCTCCATGAACGGTACATTTCATTTCTTACCTCTAAATGTTGTGTACTATTATAAATACATGTAAATGCTGGATATATATGATATATATGATATCGAAATCATTAATATCATTCTAGATATAATTACCCTTTGACCACATGAACAACATGTAATTATAAGAAGTCCATTTTTGACTCAAGTACCAAATAATGACAAAACGAACATTATTAACTTAACTGATTACATAATGTTTATAAAATTGTAATAAATGATATAAAGGGAATAATTAACATGAAATAGGTTCATAATAAAGTATTAATTAACTTCAGTTTATTATTCAATAGATTAAATAACTATCGATTCAAGTCGGACATGCGGTAAGGGATTCGACCTCTCTCTTTCTTTTCATGTACTCTCTTTTATGTCATTTCATTTATGCTCCACGTTATTATGTTGTAGGATGTTATTTTATATTCTCCATAATGTAATTTGTATTTTCATATTATGAGAGACCCTATATTACTCTCATCAAATCATTTTAATAATTTTTATGTGGCGCTGTTAGGCTGTCGAATGTTTGTAAGGGATTTTCTTAACTCACTTTTAATTCCATGAAATTTCCATTGTTCATCACGTATTCATTGAATGTGGTGTATTGTGTACTATAATTTGATATATAATATCATTATTATCATTATATTAATGATATTATGTGATTACATTGGTGGTTATTAAATTTTGGTCATACGAATTAGTTGATTACAACGTGGTAAAGGGTTTCGTCTCACTTTTTATTCCTTTGAGATTCATGCTACACCTTGCCACTATTTCCTTTTGTGTGGTGTTTGTACTGCCCATGATTGTAATTTTTGTGTAATATAATCTCATTTATGAGTATTTACATCTTAATTTGATGATCCTTATTTCATTTTGCATATGTTTTGTAAGTTACCAAATCGGTAAGGGAACTCCTTAACCCAATTCCCATTCGTTGGGTTGATATTCTCTCTTTTATTTAGGTCATCCTATGAATATGTGTGAATGACCTATGATTGTTTTACACTTAATATCCACTTATATTGGGTGTATTTATATTCTTTACACATAATTATGAGATTGATTTATCCTTAATTTAAGGATACCATCTATATAAGTGATTTCATCTCAATTTACATTTCCATTGAGACTTCATTTTTGTTATGCACCAATTCCCTCTTATATGGGGTATATACTGCCCTTTCACAAATTATATCATGAATCCCTTTATTCTCATGATATTATAATGTTCTGACTAAATGTTATTCTTCAATTATTTGTATTCAAGCGTCTCTCATTTTGTTAAAAACTCTTTAATTGAAATGTCGTTTTAAATGTTTTAAAGACTTATTCTTTTAAATCTTTATCATTAAAGTCCATGTTTTAAAAATGGTTTTAAGGATTTATTTATATGGACATTATTTTTTTAAAATGTTAATTATTTTAAGAGCTTCAATGTGGTATGGGACACTTTTATTCAAAAAAATCTCATTATTAAATGGTTTTGAAAATGGTTTGATAAAGAATTAATTTTTCCAATATATTGAAATGATATTTTGGGATTGAAAATGAAATGTTAAAACTAAAATTTTTATATTTTCAATATTTTATGTGCTAGGATTTTATAATGGTACTTGGAAATTTGACGGGTGGTTACGTTATAACCTCCAATGCATTGGGTATGGAAGTCAGTTGTATAGCTATTACATTTAGTGATATGTGTGGAAGTCGACCCTATGGTTAATCCATTTATGTTTTTTATGTCACAAGTTACCTTTATATGTTATGTGTTCTTTATATGGGTTTTATGGTAATATTTTGGTTATAAAAGGGTTAGTAACGATTTTTTATTCAGTGAAGAGTATTTACTACTTCATAAAGGTGAAAAGTTTTACTTATGATAATGTATTCATGGTTTACCTAGTATTTTGAAAAACATACAGTTTTCTTTCTTTGTGTATCTGTTACTGGGCTTTTTATGCTCATCCCGTGTTTTTTTGAAATGTTTTTCACAGGACATAATGTGGAATAGGGTCAAGAATGGGATCAAGGAAAAGTCATGTTGTCTAAAACATGGAACTAGACATGTTTCTTTTTAAGAGTTTATTTTATTTTATAAAAAAAATGGATACTGAGTAGTAGTGTCTACTTGTAATATTCAAGTTGTTATGTAATAGTTATGGCCTAATTCTCAATAACTCTAAACCTAAAAAGATCCACAATGTGAATTACTCATTTAATTCAATATTATGTAATGTATAAGGCTGGGTCCTTATAGTTACTTCCTTATCATTCTTTTTATGATACATTTCATTTTATACTCTTCTCTCTCTATTCTATTTATCATAGTGTTTGGGTGGATATGGAGGACCAAATTGTACATCATCAGAGCCACTGGTAGAGTGAGATTTTAGTGCTCCATACTTTTCCACAATCATTTTTTTATCTAATAAATGATACCCTCTATGTGATAAAGTATGAGGGTAAACATTCTATAACTAAATTTCTTGATGAAATTTCCATGTAGTTTATTACATGAAATGTAAAATAATAAGTAATGAGGTACATATAAAATAAATTTTACAGTAAAATATAATATAATTATTATACCTAAAATGTTTCATCATGTTGATTGGAAACCAATTTTATCCATTTATCTTCATTTAAAAAAGGATACTTGAGGAATGGGATTTCTTTTTCCACTTTCCAATCACATAATTTTTTGTCAAATTCATTTTGAAATCCATCCATTGAACCATAGCTAAAGTTTGGCATATTTTCTTAAGTTCTTTTGTTTCTTCAAAAATGAATGTCATTTATAGTTTCATAACATAAATATTAATTATTTAAAATATATCATATTTGAAAAATTAGACAAAATAAATCAATTGAGATATTTTACCTTCACAGCCCTTCTAAGATGGTCTATCTCCATCTAGTCGACAGAATTCTAATCAGGATATAAAATTATTATCCTACAATGGCTCTGCATGCTGATATAGGTAAAAATTGGGTAACCTTTGAGCTATTTTCACAATTACTATCATCAAAACAAATATGTAATTTTTCTTCTCTATAAGAAAGTGACAGTTTCATCAAACAAGTAATGCCATATTTACCAACTCATGTATTCAAATTCCGAATACTAAATATAGGAGACTCCCCGAATGAAGTCTCATCAGTAGGCCGAAAATTATATTTTAAAATTTAATGTTATCTTTTATTAACAAAATATATTAATAGATATTTAATAATATAAAAAAATACCTAGGAAGATGTTCATCTAACCCTGTATCTCTATCTATCATCGTAATGGGAAAATGTAGTGAAATATTTTTGTACCTGAATATAGTTCAACAATTCATTAATTAAAAAAATAATAAAATGAAAACATGTAAGTAAAAAAATTAGAACACATGTGTATGTTTTTGATAAAATAAGTTTGTAATTATTGAAAAAAATACATGTTGAACTATTAAATATAAAAATTACTTCTAAAAATACATAAACATTTAACAATTTAAATATCAATGTTTGTAAATGTTTTCTCAAATGTATAAATTTTTCAAAAATATAATAATGTATATTACATGTTTCCATGAAAAATTTTATAAACATAACCGTTTAATATCAAAATTTAACGCAATAATAAAATAAATAATCAAATATATATACTAAATTTCAAATAGTTATTAAATAATAGAGTTTTTACACATGTTAATTTCAAAAAATTAATATAAAGTAAATAATTATCAAATTAATATGGAGAGTACATTATAATTTTCATATATCCCTTCACCATGATTATTTTTATATCATGAACTGTGTTTACGTTATAGTCACTATTATCCAGAAATTGTATAATAGATGAAGAAGAGTTATATAAATCAATAACACAATGATCTTCTTCATCCAGCCAATGGATTCATTTGCCTTGATAAATGATGGACCACTGGTCATTAGATGGATCAATGACATAAAATATCTTCTTTACATGTGTCATCATGATAAATGGTTCCTCATTGCAACAAAATCTTTTTAAATTAACCAGTTTAAAACCATATTCATCATTTTTAACCTTACTATTACTTTCAACCTGATGACAATTAATCACGGTGACTCGAAATTTAATATAATAAAGTTCCCTATGTCTTCAATAACTCTAAAATATAGCATTGATGCTGAAATTTGGTTTTTATTTTTTTCACATGAAAAATAAATCACTTCAGGGATGACCATTACACCACTAATTTTTATGATGCCCTTGTCATCTAGATTCGTGGTGTAAAATGTGTACCCGTTAATATCAAAACCATAACACATGATTGCATTAATATATTCCCATGCCAACTATTTCAATGTTTATGATTCAAATATATCTTTGATGGCTTTCACTTTAAACCATGAAACAAATGTCTTTTTACGATCAATCATCAACCACTTTTCATTTATTTTCATATATCGTAACTTTAATTAGGCAATACGTTATGATATATATGATTGAACCTCATTTGTGTTGTAAAAAATATATAAATGTTCTTTAATCACTTCATCACATTGAATCATCATTACCTTACATATTTTCGAATAATAGAGGCCTTAGGTCGATAATTATTTTTAACATATCCCATAAAAATTTTCATATATCTTTCAAAAGGATACATCCATCGTAAATAAATAGGTCCGTATATTCTTATCTCCTACACCAAATGAATCACCAGATGAACCATTATACCAAAAAATGTAGGTGAGAAATTTATTTCTAATTGATAAAGAATAATATCTACTTCATTCTCCAACACATATAAAAAATTTGTATTAAAAAATTTTCTATAAATGGATTCCAAAAAATTACCTAACTTGACGATAGTCTTTCTAACATCATTCGTAAATATTCCACGCAGTGCGACTGGTAGAAGTTGTTGCATCAATACATGAAAATCATGAGATTTCATACCTATTAATTTAAAATCCTTCAATGACACCAAATTCTTTATATTATAAGAATAAAAACTAAGTACTTTAATACCATGAGGTAACTAACAAAAATTAAACTTCTCAGTTTGGCTTAATGTGTGATAATACAGGGGTAAATATGTTCTATTTACTTTCATAGTGGGACCTAACTCCAAATGTATTCCCATTTTTATCATGTCCAATCTAGTATGAAATCCATATTTTGTATTTCATTTTATGTATTACAAAGTTCCAATCATACTGTCACATATGTTTTTCTCAATATACATAACATCATTTTTTTTACCTCTAAATAAATCCAATAAGATAGTTTGAATAAAATAGACGATTTCTTCAAGATATTTTTTGGATGACCAAAAATTATTTTCTTTCAAAATTTCAAGTCAATATTTTTCACCCTATCATTATATTATCCAACTCACAATGGTTGAGGGGGAAGGATATATTCCTATAAACCATTGAATGATGTTTTCAATCTATGTTAAGGATGATCAATTGAAATAAATATTTGATGTCCCATGTAAACTGCATTTATTCCATTTTTCAATTGATAATACAGAGTATATTCTTCACAAATTAGACATGCTTTATGTCCATTAACACTATATCTAAATAAGATTCCATATGAAAGAAAGTAATTTATACTAAACATTATCATAGCTTGCAAAAGAAAATACTCTTACCTTTTTTCATCGAAAACTTTAACAATTGTCTCTTATAGAAGTTTCAAATCATAAATCAATTATGAAAGATACACATAAATATCATATCCTAGATGTTTTGCTCTAAAAATCTTCAAGATAGTCCTAAAATATTTAGTCTTCATACATAGATGTGGTCTCTAGTTGTAAACTACCAAAAAAAATTGGACATTAACTATATTGGATACTTAGACTATGATATGGATTGATTCCATCAGTACAAAATCACATTCTATGATTTTAAACATCAATTCAAAAATCATGAAATTTTTTATCCAATCTCTTCCACTCTGGTGAATTAAAAGGGTGACATAAGTTACCATTTGAAAAGTGCTCATCTAAATTCTATCTTAACCTTTTTGTGCTAATTGAATTTGAAAATAATTGCTTCAAATAATGAATTATTGGAAGGTTCCTAATTTTATTAGCAAGATCTGCGATTCTGGTACCTAAGAATTAATCATAGTTTAATTATCATAATTAAATGAAAGAATTACTGGATTAAATAATTATAAAGTTTAAAATATTTTTTCATGAGGTTGGTTGTTAATAAATTAGAATGAATTTAATTTGACTTTTTCATCCATCTTAATTAGTGATGTCCCACATGTAGGATACCTTGATAAATATTCATATTATTTTCTATACAAAAAACAGTCATTTTGGAAAGTAATTATATTTTTATACCCCAATACAATAGGGAATAATATTATCTTCCCCTCTTAATTGGAATCTGGAAGCCTATTGCTTTCTATAAGTATCTATTTTAAAAGCTCTAGTAAGTTGGAGAAACTTTTATCACTCCACCCATTTCATTCTTTCAAGTTAACTAATCTCAAAATAACTAATAACACTGTATATTTACTAAAACCAAGGAATATTGGTTTCTTATATTCATCATACAATAGTTCAACGGTTTCTTCTTTTTTGACGGTTTCAACACCTAAATCATGAATTAATTCTTCAATATGATCCTCTGGATCATTATGAATATTTCATCAAAATTGGATATTGAATTGTCAGTTCGCTAACCATGATAGATCAAACATGTATAATTAAGGCAAAAACCATTACAAATGAGATAATAAATGATTTCAATGGAGTTTAACATTCTCATATTCCAACACTTCACACATGGACAAAAAAATAAAATCAATGTTTTGATGTTTTGTTTTGTAAACCCCAAAAATTCATCAACTCGTTTTTCATATTCACTAGTGGTTCTTCAAAATTTTATCCAATTACGATCTATTAAATACCTAATATCACAATATAATTGGTGAGTATATTAAAACATATAAACCATTAAATATATATATATTTATATAAACAAATAAATTTTAATGAGAATAACATTTAATAAAAACTATTGATAATATGATAGGAAACATCATATATGAAACTCATTTAAAAATAATAAACTTTTAATTTTATTATCATATAAATGTTTTATTGATAATATAATTTAATTATTTTCAATCATCTATCATTTATGAGTTCATTTTTACAAAGTTGTGACAATAGTTCGGTGTTGCGTATGAAAAAAGTATAAAAGATTAAATTATTTTAATGGGTTTAAAATATGGAGGCATTACATGTGATTCCCATTTTATTAATGAATAATGAAACCATATATCACAGTTTATTTTATAATATCCTCAAGAACAATTGGAAATATCAACATAATAAAATTAAATTAAAAAAATAAAAAAATCTTTATAAATCACAATAAAGTACAATATAATAATTGAAACAACACAAAAATATAATTAAATGGTAAATAATGTCTCTTCAAAATTTAAAAAAATTCAAAATTTGGAGTTCAATAAGGAAAAAATGACCATTATTCCGAAATTCACTCTCTTGAATTGGTTGGAAGAATAAACACTACAGGATATATCCAATAATGATTTTAAAAATGAATAATAAAGTTGAAAAAATAAAATCAAACTATGGTTGAATGTCAACATGAAAAAGATTTATGATGAAAAAATAATTTTTTGGATAATGAAACAATGGTAGAAGATGAATAGTGGACACCACATATTTTGAAAATGAAAGAAAATCAATAACAATGGCGATTGTGAATCACCATCTCACCATCTGAGTCATCACAAGTTAAGAAAGAGGTTTCGTAGATCCAAAAAATGAGGTTTTCTCAATACTAAATAATTTTAAAAGATTTTGTGTGTCAATTATTACAAAAACCAACACCGAATAGTCTGATAAAAAAATTACCATCGGTTTTTGTGAAAACTGATGTGTTTTTTTTATTTATGGCATTTGTTTTAAAAATACCAACTCCATAAAGTGATTTTTGAGTGGTTTTTTGGAATCGTTTTTTAGTAAAATTGAGGCCAAAAACATCCTGCACATATTTTTTGTATCAGTTTTAAAAAAACGATGTCATTTCTCCAATGTTTTAGACACTCTTTCCTCTAGTGAGATGTCAAAAGTATATTTTCTTATATTTTAAAGGGATATTTTTTAAAAAATATACATTAAATACCATAATATAATAAGGGTTTTAACTTAAGTTATATATTTTCCTAATTTTTAAATTAAAATTTCAAACACCTTGGTTCGGTATTTCAATTTTTGTAAAATAAATATTTCAATATTTAAAATCCTATATGAAATTTTAAAACATCTCCACCACAAGTATTTTCATTTTGAATATATAATTCTTATTATGCTTCTTTCTACATGTTTGACCTATTTGATCCAGTAAAATTTTAACTTCTTATTCAATCAATGATTTGAGCATGCTAATTATTCTCATCATTTAATTTCATTATTATTGTTTTAATGCATTGCTAATATTCGTACTAATTTTTATTTTGATAATAAAAAATTCATTTGATCGTGTTATGAAGAAAAAATTCTCTATAATATTCACCAAATGAAGTGAAAAATTCATTTTTTATCACTATTTTAATTTCTACATAATTTAATCCCTAAAATGAAGAGAAATAATTATAAACAACTTATCAATTTGAATGAAACCGCTAAAATCATTAAAACTTGGATGAAGATTTATGTTTTTCTTACATGGTATTTTTAATTTTTATTTCATGTTTCTAATAATATCTTTAAAGTGGTATTATCTTTATATGATTAGAAAAATCATATATATTCCACATCATTTATTTTAATAATTTACATGGAATGATACTTTAAAAGTTATTTTTCTTAAATAGTGACATCAAAACATAGAGAAATACAACTTTAAACTTCCATAATTTTTGATTCGTAAGTCTATTTTAGCTCTATAACTAGTTAAATGAAATTCTAAAAAATCAAATATGATCCTGTATTCATATATTCCATTTTATAATAACGTTTTTTACTAAAAATGGAATTTAAATTATTTTTTTCACTATTGATGTCGGTTATTTAAAAAAAACATCATTTTGATTTTTTTACATTTGATGTCTCCTTTTTATTAAACTAACAGGAAAACATTAAACTAAAATTGGTTTTTCTCAAAAACCAACATCAAAATCCTTTCCTGCTAATAATTTTGATGTAATTTTTCCTAAAAATTATTTTGAAAGTTCAACATTTTAATTTTTTATTTCAGTTCATAAATTCTGACATAAAAATTCCCACCTTTAACATAGTTAGCAAAAACATAGGTTAAAAACTGACATTATAATACTAAAAAAATATGTGAAAACACCTTTTTCTACAAGTGTAATTCTCTAAAACTCTCATCTAAATGGTTTTTTGAATATATAGTAATGAGATATTTACCTTATGTCATGTAATTATCAGATGATTGGGTCTTGAATATCACAGTTAGTATCAGAGTGGAGTTTAGATAACATTATATATCGAGATGTTATTGACTGAGGAAATTTTGAAGTTTTAAATGTTAGAAAAATTTGATAAGTTAAATTTTTCCCAAAATTAAAATGTTTTTATTACCCTTTAGATTAATTTATGTAACATTTACTATTTTAGGGATTGTGATAAGAGAAACATAGTGAAAACCTAATGTATAAATCTAAGGTATAAGTCTATGTATAGGAAAATAACTTGAATTATGGTTAAAGTTTATATTTAGTTGTTTTACAGACAATAAAATACATATAAGGATTTTGTAAGGGGATATAGGTTCTAGTAAAGATGTTCTTAGGTGTAATAGACTAAAAATGGTATATTGGGTATTAACTCAATATCACCTAGAGCGTGAACATGATTCATAACGTCAATCCTGGTTTGACACTCTCAGAGGATTTTCTTTACGCAATAACATTGTCATTAAAAACCTTTTGAAATGATTTATTTCCTAATTACCATAAGGTATTAAGTTGATAATTATTATATAATAGAACTTAATGTAACCGAGGTAGAACCAACAACATTATATGATTAACCAAGTATAACATACTAGAAATTAAATTACCATAGATTGAAATAAAGGTTTCCTTGGTAAAGACATCTCAGATTGATCTTTCATGTTCCTATACATTGATTTTTTTAGATATTATCATAACCAATATTGTTTTTGTATTAGGTTAAAACATGGTCAATATGATGAAGCTTATAAAGGTATGCATCTGAAACATACTATTCCCTATAAATAAATAAGAGAATATTCTTGAATATTCAAGAATGTTAGTATATTTATATTTTGGTAGAAAATGTGAGTTTCATACTCTTACCTAAGGTAGTGAGGTTGATACAATAATTAGGATTGCTCATATTTATTTTTATTTTTGATTGATATTTATCAATAGAATTATGGTTTATTCCAAAAATTATGAGTGATATGTGAAACAGATATATGTTTTTCTTTATTATTTTTTTCATTAATCATATGGAAACATTTATTAAATCAAATAAGTAACCTTAAAAATAAATTTCACAAAAAATGTTATTCTATTGGGGATAACTATTTAAGAACACATTATTGGATTATGAATAACTCTTATGTTTAATATATACATGAGGTTAAAATAATAAATATTTTATTTATTTTGAAATAGTATGTTAGTTAATATGTATAAATTTGGGATTTGTATTTGATTAATGATATGTGTGGTGGTGTTTATCTCATTTTGTGAATTATATTTAATGTTGTGTGATTTCAAAAACTGGTGAATGAATATAAGAGTTTATTTTGGAGGAATATATAATTTCACTATGGTTTAATGTATTTTATATTCAAATTGTTTTAGGAATATATATGAAATGATATAAAAGACACATGAAGGTTAAAAGGGACAATTTTTTAAAAAAAATAGTTTTTCATTATATATTGTAATATAATTTAAAATATAATTTTAAAATTTTAAAATTTTATTTTTAAAAAATAAATTATTCTTTTTTTTAAACATGTAAATGTTAGTTTGATTTTATTTCCTATTATTTTTCTTAATTTTTTTTGTTGAAAAAATCAAAATATTGTTTTCTGAAAATACCATTGATTTTACAGAATCTCTTAGATGTAATAATAACCAAAAACATATGAAATGTTTTTAATGAGAAAATGTATGTTTTATAAGTAAAAATATATATTTTAATATATTGCATTTAAAATAGAAACCTATATTTTTTATTTTAGAATATAATAATATTTTTTTTAAAGAAAATATTTAAATGAATGAAAAATTGCTAGGTAAAAACTAGTTACCATGATAAACGTTAAAAAGGTAAATGTAATGAATATGAGAGTAAAAGAGCCTAAACATGTTTGAAAAAGTTATGGGAATCTAGGTACTAAGAATTGGCCTACCGTATCACTATTTCAATAAATTTTGTATAAATTTATGGGTCCAATGCCTTTTATATTTACTTCCCATTATTGAAAGTCTTATGGAATTTACAAAAATACCATCCCTTTTCACATGTAAAAGGGGTGATTCTATCATCACTTCCCCTCACACCTCAACACCATTAGTTCAGAACAATCAATACCCAATACTCTCTTTCAAACTATTATCCACCTTAATTAGGTTTTTTATTCTCAAAAAACCCATTCCTAGTAGGATTAACCCCATTTCCAAAGGAGATAATCCAAGAAGTGGGGTATGTGTTCATAAGCAACCTTGTTTCTATTTCTTAATATTGATTTAATCTTCTAAAAAATTATTTCCACAATAATATAAAGATTAAATATATATTTTTACTATATTTTTTTATTATGATTGTGATACAATCATTAAAAACATTACATTTATCAAGTAAGAAAAAAAATGTGAATCGTGCAGTGTGTGGAAAACTGCCTCTACAACAAAACTTGTTTTGGTTTCCTTTTCCACCATATATAGATGGCCATAATATAGAAGTTAATCTATAATTATAATATTTATGATATATTTTATATTTTTAAATGATAAAAATATTTCTCTTTTTCCTCATTCTAAGGAAACTAGAATCACCATTCATGTGTACGTGTGGACTACTGCCTCTATGGGATGATTGATTTCCATTTCTAATTTCATCACTAACTCAAATGGATGGAAAGAAGAATTTTTTGAAAATTATAAATATAATTATTAGGGTATTAATTAATTTACAGTAATAAAAGTCATGTAATCTTATTTAATTAAATGAATGGTAAATAATAATTTTCAAATTAACCATATAAAACATGTAAACTAAGAGGAAAACAATTTATACATACTATGAATTATTTTGAAAACATCACTCATTCTTCTAATTATTTAAAACTTTAATATATCACACCAATAAAACAAAAATGATATCATTATTCTGTTGAACTAATTATATTGTAACTTAGTCATCTCATAATCATCTGCTAATCATGGTACGTTCAAGTTTGGGTTAATTTGACTGCCTACTTGATCAATTATATAAAATAATATCATTTATGATTATGAAAATATAATTACTAGTATAATGTGATAAAAATATATATAAATGACTCTTTTTATAGAATTAATGCATTAATATTTATCGAATTAATGAAGAAAACATCCATTGTTAGTAAAAAAATCCTGAAAATGATCATTTTAAATTTCATCTTCTTTGACAAAGAATGAAGTACTCTTGAAAGGAAATTTAATACTAAAGAATCATTATAAATATTCCAATATTGTAATATTAATTATTTCTTAAATATTAACTTTTCGAGAATAATTAAAACTAACACCACTCTTACAAAACAAGTTTAAAACAATCAAGGTTACCCTCACCTGACTTCAAAAATATGTAACAACTAACAAATATAAATATAGAGAATAGTTAAAAAAAATTCAAATATGTATGTGATAAATTTTCTTAAATATTTGAGTAGGATATTTATGATTTCTATACATGGTCTTATAGTGTGTTTGACTACATGGGGAAATAAGGTAAGGGATTTTTATATCAAATTCATATATTTGAGAAATGTTTTCTATTATTTAGAGAATATGTAACAAAATTCAGTAATAATATAAATAAATCCCTTTTATTCATAGTAATTTATGGTCAATTTAGTGCTCTTACATTCATGATTTTCTGAATTTAAATTATCTTCGAGTTGTAAGCATTTTTATAAACTATCATCTTGTTTATTGAGTTATAACTATTATTCCATGAAATTTTTCATATTAGTGGGTAAATTATTCCCCTTTATTATATTATATGGTATTTTATTTTATATTTTGAGAATTTATATTTTAACTAGATAAAACTAATTTTTCATATGTTTCTTACATAATGAACTATATTCTTCATAAGGGACTTTGATAACACAAATATCCTTCTTCGAGTTATATGGTTTAATTTGAACTTAACCCTTTAATATTCTCTTTACTATATAATTTACAATTTTATATGATGTTGTATTTTATATTTATTATAATAGTGTCAATTTTTTTTAAATCTACCTATTCTATTTTTCTCTCACCTAAAAGTATAATGTTATCCAGAACTCAACTCCTTCCCTTAACTAGATCATTTTTTAGGCCTATATCTTCCATCCCTCCAATGTTATACTCTTTTTTAGGGATTCATAATATTGATTTTTATATGATTACATTAACTGTTTTTACCCCTTTTAATAAAGGAAACCCAAACAAACATTTTATGATGTGGGTCCTTAAATAAATGTATTTTAAAATATTTTCCACCAAAATTTTTTATTTATAATCTTAATTATTTTTTATGTAATCATTTATTGATGTTTATTTTTCAATGTTAAATGTTTTTTTATATTTTTACTTAAAAGTTTCAGTATATTTCTTTAAATTTACCATTAGCATTACCATTTTTTGATGATGTAGTAAATGATCTTTTTTATTTTTTTGTGGGACCACTTTTTCTCTATACCTTTGTGAACTCTATTTTAGAAATTCCTTCTATGTTTTAATTTTTTATAAGAGAAAATTTATTTTTCTTATATATTAATAAATATCTCTTTTATAATGATTTCAAAATATCAATAATAATAATTATTTCCATATTTTTTTCAAAAATAACATAAATGTTTTCTACATATATTTTAACATCTATTAACATATATTATGGGAAATAATTGATATTATTCGAAGGATACAATTCCAAATATTTATCTATATAACTTATGTAATGTTATTTTATTTCAAAGAAGTGTTTCACTGCCTTTTTTCCTAATCATCAAATCTGTATAGGAATGATTTTTTCCAATTCCTTTTCACTGTGAACACCCTAGTCTCGATTCCTTTGATTGAAGGATGTCGGCCTAGTGTCCATAAATTGATTAATTGGGGAAAATACACATCATATTTGTATACATTTAATCTATATAATTTAAATACCATGTTCCTTATTATTTTGATTAAATGGTGTTTTCATAGAGTACTATTGAATATTTTTGGATACCTATTTTTTTATGGTTATATCAATTTATGATTACGGATAGAATTATGAATGTTTTCCTTACATGATTACATATGAAAAGTATATGAAATCCATTTTCATTCCATGGGTTATTTTCAAATGATAAGATTTATTTTCAAGTGGAATGAAAAATTATGTATTATGAGATAGATGGGACATATATCTCCCTACAATGATTTAAGTAAAGATTTATATCTCATGAGATATAAATATTATATCAATATTTTACTTTCTATATAGGTTTAAAATGGTCAGCGTGATAGTGTTTATATCTATTCAAATTTTATGTGTGGAAAGGATAATATTTAGTTGGGTTCAAAAAAAGTGTGTGTGATGGAGTTTACTTCTACTCAAAATTTTATGTGTGAACAAGATGGAAGGTTTCTAGGTTCACAATGATAAGAAATCTTATGCTTTCAATTTTGAAATTTTTGTCCTATGTTACATGGCCAATTATTTATTATTTGGGGTTTTCATCTTATATCATGATAATGAATTGATAATTTTTTTCCTACATATATATTTTATTCTTATTGACGAATATTATTTATTCATGATTCTTTTTAATCAAATAATTCTTATTATTCTTGTAATATATCATGTTTATGCTCTAACTTCTGTGAACCATTGATATGTTATCCCATATTGATATTTTAATATCACCCCTTTTTTATATTTCAATTTATACATGTTATAAAGAAAATCAATATGTAATATTTTTAAAAAATGGTATTTCATGAGTATAAATTTTTGTAGATATTAAAGACATGTTATAAATTTAGAAGTTGATTATATAATGGGAAAATGTAGATTTTTTGAAAAATTCACAAAATATATTATTTAATGTTTTCCCCTCATTATATATATCTCTCAACCTAAATCGTCTTGTGGATTTATTTTAATGAAATATTTTATTTAGTTCCTTTAATTACTAGAAGATTGAGTTTTGGTTGTCATATTAGTGTTATTATAAAACACATTTTTCACTGTGTTTATATCTTATATGACTTCTTTACTATAATGGCATAAAAAACAAAAACTTCTCCTTCTTTAGATAAGAGAGATTAATTCTTGAACAACTTCATATGTTTATTTTTCCTATTATAAATATTCTTGGTTGGAATATCAATATTTTGAGAAAGTATAATTGACTTTCTCTTTTCAATAAAATTATAAATACATATCCCTTCTAGAAACATCTGAAATCTATAATTCATTATGAATATAGAAAAAATAATTACAAATAGAATAACATAAAAATATAATCCAATCATAGGTTAAGTGGGATATGGTTCAAATTTAATGAAAAAAATATGGATGTATTCATCACTAAGAGGGGTGAATAATTCTTAGTGTCCTTTAATCAAAATTAATTCTTTTAATCACTTTTATATTTTACTACAATCATTTTTAGGTGAATAATTTTCAAAATATCTCTTATCATATTCATTTTTTGATGAAATGCATCCAAATACAATTTGATAAATAGGGAATTGATTTATATGGTTCACTACTCAATAAGAGTAACTAATTATGATGGTTAAAGAGAAAACCCATGATCACATGTCCCAACCATAATAAACCTATAATCTGAAACATTAATGTAACAACCCTGGTCTTTTTCTTTATTTTAGTCTCACAATAATTCATAGTGCATCACACACTTCTATATCATCATTCTAGGTCTTTATAATGCTTTCCAATAGTGTACAACTAGTGTGAAACTTTGGTATTCATCATCTTCACAAAAATTCCAAGAAAAATAATAGTTACATAACATTTTAATATATTAAATGATTTGAACCCAAAAAAATCTTTATTTATACATTATTGAACCCAAATAATTTATCCTTATTCCTCTCTTGAATAATTGAAGGATTCTTCTTCTTATAAAAACATGACAGAACATCACTTCCTATTTATTCCTTCTTTTCCTTAGTCAATATTTATCTTCATTATTATTCTTAAATATAGATTAAAAACAATATCAATTATTTATTACTATTTATATTGTACATGTAGTTACCTATGGTTCTCCTCTTCTTCTCTTTGAATTAGCATATGTATTGAAATTATTGGAATTTTTAATTATTTGTGCTTTATGGCCAATTGTTTTCTATGGGATTATTGTATTAGATTATCTTCGCAATCTATTCCATTTTAATTTTCCCATAATTACACATTAAATAGAATCTTCATATAATTTTCATAATATATGAAATTTTAATCTCTTACACACTCAAAATCTCAAGAGCCCAATGACACAAACATCTGTTTCCATAATTCTTAGTGCTTCAACACTTTTTAAAATCTTATCCATTTAATTCTTTACATTCCATTTTATTTTATTTTAAACTATAATATTAATAAAAATAAATAATCTCATTCAAAAACGTCTCTATATAAGAATTATCGCATCCTCATTTACCAATTCCTAGAATCGTGGTTGAAATATCTTCATCCACGAAGACAATAAATCTATTAAAAACTCATATAAACATTTAAATCCCGAATACCATAAATATTATAATTAATATATTACAACCCTTTGATCAACGGCCTTATAATAATAAAACTCAATATTATTAAAATTATGAGAATCAAACTTATAAAACTATTCTTCACTGGTTCTAACTAATTATCATCTTTATTCTTGATATTTAAATGATATGTAATCCTCATCCATTATTATTAACCACTCATTTAGTTTATCCAATACTCATAATTAATTGTATCATTTTATGAACATCATCATATTATTTCATTGAGGTCTTGACTTATGCATCATTGTGTTTACTTTTCTCTTTTTCTTTATTTTCATCCATCATATCAATATCACAAAGGCTTTACTCTTCTAAAGTAATATTTTAATCATTTAAAGTGAAAAATTATTCATCTCACGTTTAGTCTTACTTTTATGTGACATCGTTTTACCATTTTGAATCTACTATCTATCTAGGGTATATTATCCTTTAAATTTTTAGAAATTATGATCTATATGTATTCAATAACGAACTTATAATGAATATAAAATATGTCTTCTTCTAATAATATCATGAAAGAAGATTCCAATGATCTTAAATTGTGTAAGTGTTCATATATTTCTAGTTATATTTTGATAACTCTCATATTAATCATATAAGTAAAAATTGAGTTATGATATCATTTAATATTGAAACTAAAATTATACTTATAGGTATTCCATTTATTTTATCATGTTATAAGGAAAATGATGATATATTATATTTTTGAGCCAAATATTTATAAGGTTTTAAGAGATGAACAATACACATGTTCCTCGAAGGTTCACTATGCCAGCATGCACATGTTCCTCTATTATATTTCCTTTTGTGTTGCACCACCTATAGGCTCAATATTCAACCTACCACTCTAGTATGGTTGCCTCACCATTATGTTTGTCTAATAAATATCTATGGGATAGTCTATCTTTTTATATGTCTAGGTTTCCTTGATCTTTCCTAATTTATCATAAAAATCTATTAACAAATATTTCTATAAAAAAATAATAGGACTAATAAATCCAAAACACTCAATAATCTACATCCATACATTAATATATTTCTATTATTTATATTTCAATTCCATAACCTCATATAAAAATAATTCAAAAATAATTTAATTCATGCCAAGAATATAAATTTGTGGGTATAACTCTTCAAATACCTACTTCTCAAAGATGTTTAATCAACCATATTACCGCTACCATGGGAGTCAAATTATAAATAAAATTTTTTTTCCTTCAATATAAGTGTATCAAAAAAATATTAAAATGTAATAACATCATTTCATTATCATTATAGATAATTAAAATAATTTAAAAAAAATTCAACAAACATCCAATGTTTATTTTAGTATTCTTCTTTCACATAATACAATGATGTCTTATTTGGGTTGACTCTTTATAACCTTCTTAAGCTAACAAACCAAACACCCATGGCCTTCTTCATTACATTAATAAGTCTTCATTGTGTTCACAAAAATCATCAAAATCATTTTTTCCGTTCATTGAAAACAAATATGACACAAACAAAGTGGGCTCAATAGCTCCAACATTCAATGATTATATGTTTCCCTGTGATCTTTAATGTCACCTTCTACATATTTCCAAAAACATAATACTATATCATTCTATAATATATTTTTACCAAATTTATATATCACTTAGAAGAAAGTATTTTCTTCCCCTTTTCACTATAATGTTCGATAAAACTATGTCATAACTTAATATAAGAAAAATATCTAACATGTAATGGCCCTTTTAGTGAACCCATGAGGTAGAGTATCCCATATTTCACTCCTCCAATGATGACCATGGATCTATTTGAAGTATTTCATGCACAATTTTCAATCATTGTTTTAAAAAATATATTATCCTGTTTTTGAATGGAATTAGATTCATCAAAAGTATTGTAATGTGCCACACATTATTGAACTAAATTTTTATTTTGTTCCATTTCAAGATTAAAATTTCTCATTTCTGCACTATCTTGGGAAAAATTTCATCTTAATGAATAAAAATACCATACTTTCCAATGTTATAGTTCTTCATTATTTTTATCTTGCATGAATCGTGGAATAAAAATTCAGAGTTTATCACCCAAAATCCCATGTACTAGTATCATATAGAAGAAATCCACTTTTATCTTTCATTATGAAATTTAAAAATAAATTACTAGAGGCATATCGTCAAAATTTCTCAATGAATTCACTATAATATTTCTTTAGTTATCCTTTATCACCATAATTATATCATATCATATCGCTATCCCTCAAGATAATCCTATATTGTCTTCCACTTTTATTCTCCATCAGCTAAATTTTCAATTAAATCATATGTTCTCAACCCTCAGCATTGTATTTTTTTATGGATAATTCATAAATCTTCTTTAAATAAAAATCCCCATTTAAATTAGTCCACAAACCTATGTGAACATCAAATATTATATTCCACTAGAATTAGTGATATTAATAACCTTTTTTACCATGATTTTAAGAGTGAAGAATGTAAGAACAACCCCCCAATTGAGTCTCTGCAACCTCCCTTCACTAAGCCTAACTGAACATAAATGAAATTAATGTCATTTATATTATTAGTTATAGATCTTCCATTTGATATTCACATTCTAAATAATATAAAAAGTAATAATGCATTGTTTATTTATATTATCATTTCATACATATCAGGTAAGTTCTTTATGATTTTGGATCTCATATTCACTTACGAAATATTGTACGCAATGATTTTCAGAAATTACATTTGTATAAACCAAAGTAAATTCAAGCCTATCCACTCCCATTATTCCACTATACCAACTTCTAAATTGGCCCTATTAAATAAATGGTCATTATCCTTATATAGAAGTAGATCCTCTTTATGCATCCTTCAAAACATAATAACTAATTTATTAGACTTCTACACCTATTCCTTCCTCCCAATGGATAACATCCAATTAGAACTTATGAACCCACACAACATTTGATACATGCAAATGAGAGGATTGGAACTAGAAACTATTATCATCTAGTAATAAAAAATGGAAATAATGTTACTAAATTGATCTCTAAAACACCTTCAAGAAATTATGATCCCCTAAAATCAATTTATCCATAAGATTTAAAACCATTAATTGGTTCATATATAACTTCTGGTAATCCCATGGAATCATAGTCCACTAGATCATCACACACAGAATAAAAAACTTCTGGAATGATCCACTCTCTACAATTTACAGAATATGGAAGATGACCACACATAATCCCTGACACTAAAATTTAAAACCAAACAAATATATAAGAAATAAATTATAGATTAATTGATTTTAATGATAGAAATTTTTACAAACAAAAAAATATATTTCATAGAATTTCTCACCAATATATGTATTAAAAATTCATTATTTTTTGTCAATTAAATATGATTACAAATCATAAGTGTCTAACTTAATATCTTATCTCATTGTTACATCTATCTAGCATAACTCTATAACACTCTTTATAAATATTCTAATATAGTTAGAGCTTATGGTATCTATGTATATTAAATATTCTTGTCTCACCATGAACCATGGATGGTCTCCATAAATAAACCAATTGGTAGTAAAATTTTCTCACTATATCAATTTTACATCTGTTGATCTATGTTTTTTCACCCTCTATCTATCATAGTTTATATATACCATTACAATAAATCCGAACAATATATTTTACATCACCCATCAAGTCATCCAAAATAATTCCACCGAGTTTTTTCTCCTTCCAATGATCATAATTTCCTCTAATAGAAAATGAATCTCACACCCCAATATAACAAAGAACAAATTTTTTATAATCATAACCCAAGTATTTTATATTTGATTAATAATACACATGCACTAAATCCCACTATTTTATCCTTCTAAAGATCACCATAAACCTCTCATCTTATTTTGGGACTCATCCAGAACATATGTGTACAGTAGTCACATATTAAATAACATATTAGAAAATATGATATCATCTTATATTCCATCAAAATTTTCCCACTCGATGTTTCACCATTGATTCACTATATCTAAATTCAAGTGTAATTATTCTATTCATATATCATATATAAATTTTTATTAAATATACATTCTTAGTTATCCTAACTCTATAATAATTAACATCTCATATGAGTATTATTATAATTTTTTATAACATAAAAATAAATATATATATCACACATAGAAACCTAGAGTTAAAATTTCTTTAGGAGATTAACTACATAATAAATAGTTATTAAATAAACTACCTAATATTTATTTTTAGTATTCATAATAGGATCCAAGATCTAATCATAAAATAATAACTTCATAGGACACCCTGGGGAAATATATTATAGAATGTGTGAGCTATAAATCTTAATAAAGGAATAATAAATAAATACATGAGAATGAGATAAAACATGATTCAACAATCATAACATAAAAACCTAAAAGGGGAGGATCATAAATCATTTCATAGAGACCAATAAAAAAGGGATGATGTCATAGGAATATGGTAGTCAATATAATCATAATAACCTAGTACATGCACAAAACATGTCTTAAAAAATTGTATGTAAATGATCACTACAAAGACATTATAACAAGGTGTTCTAGGATAACTATTCATGTAGCATTCATAAATCTATTTTTCCTTGTTGAGATTCTAATAAGTTGGAGAGTGTGGGAATTGACCAGTATAAAATTTTAAAGGAAATTAAATCAAAGTTAAACTAAAAACAAAAATAATGTACTAGTGAGGGTACCATATAAATAAATATTTAAATACTAAAAAATATAGTATTTCAGAACAAAGTGATCATATATCTACTCTTCACTAATTTTAACTCCTTGAGAGAAATGGTGTCCTCCAACCCTTAATTTTTTTTGGTAGTCAAAAATCAAGTTATAAACTACCATTATGTGGATAAAGGAACAACTAAAATAAAATATAACTTTTAATAGGAGCTACAACCTAATAGAAACCTGCCTTTCTCAAACAGGATCAAAACCACACATATATTCATCTTATAGTGATAAGGATAAAATAAAACATACCTTTTCATGGTGGTATAACAAATAAAATCATTATTTGTAATGTGAAAATCATATTGTTGAGATTAAAAAATAATAATAAAGAAAAAAACCCAATGAATGATGAATTTGAATAGATGAAAACAAGAATAGTTGTTATAGCTTCATCATTTTGAGAAATTTGATTCAACATGGTGAATAATTCTCATTGATTTTGGTAGGTAAATAAGCGTGATTGATGTAGAATATTTTAATCTAAAATAATTATTCCGAATAATTATTTCCTCTCCCATTCATGTGTATCCCATTCCTATTACTCGTAAAATATTAATTTATAAATAAATTTCCAATGGTTTTTTCATGATTTTTTTTAATTTAGTTCAATGAAATAACCAGTTCAATGTTTTTAAAATATTTTTTCCCTTATGCACTTCTAAAAATCGTTTCCATAACATCCATCATGATACTTCTTTCAAACCAGCATGAAATAATACAAAAAATTATGTATCAAATATATATACTTTTCAAACTTATGTACTTTTGAAGGTAGAGAGAAATGTTCATAAGTCTCATTTCAAAATCATTATAGAGTTCATTATCATAAGGTTCATCATTGTATAGTTCATCGTCATATGGTTCTTCATTGTAAGGTTACTCATTATAAGGTTCATCATTATTTAGTTTTTCATCATAAGGTTCTACCTTCATGAGTATAACTAAAACATTCATAACTTCCATTCCATTTTGAAATATACTTTTTAAGCATAATATTGTTTTTTAGAATGTATCAAATTATAAGAAAATGGATTTACTATAATTATAAAAAATTAAAATGTAATACAATATATATAAACAATGAATTTAAACTTCATCATAATCACCATTATTTTTCAAAAAAAAATATAGAACATTAATATAGAGTATTTATAATTACAAAAATAAAAAGTAGAGTAAAGAACTCCAATAATATCCAACTTTTAAATTTTCCGCACATTTTATAATTACAAAACCAATTATTTGAGAGTAAATAAATTCCCACTTTATGAAAATAAAATAGTTAAAATATGTAAAATAAAATCTCACATTTTGTATAACATTTTAAAATAAAATTTAATCCCTTTAAAAGAACTCTCATCTTTCATAATAAATAAAGATAAAAACATATAGTGTCACTTAATGTAATATGAGTCATTCATAATTAAAAATATATATTTTCATGATATAATTTTTTATGATAATAGTTTATGCATACATCCCTTTAACTAATTCATATTTTTACATAAGTAAAATTTTAAAAAAATAGTAAAAAATTACATGAAATCCTTTATTTTCATTTATAAAATAGATAAATATTTAATGTCCATTTTAAAATATATAAGTACAAATTGGAAAAATAGATACCTAAAATCCTTGAAAACAGTTAGGTATAGTAAACAATAGTTAAATACATACTATTCCTTCCTAATTAGTTAATCATTCATCATTCCAATATAAATTTAACCTTTTAGAAATTAATTGTATCAAAAGGTTTAGTAAATATATCCTATAATTGATGTTATATAGAAATATGTTACAAATTAATATATAATTATTTTTTAAATGATATCAAAAAAATATACATCTTACTTCTTTATGTTTTTTCCTAAAATGATGCAAGGGGATTAAAAAAATAATTAATAGATGAATTACAACCAAAAATACAATTCTCTAAAAAATAAATAAAATATTTTTTAATCTATAATGATAAATAAAATTAACTGGTATTGTCAATGTACTCAAAATCAGTAGTAGAAAAAGTGACTAATTTATGTTTCATAGAACTACAAGAAATCAAACTCTTTCCTAAAATATAGAAAATACATGACGTTATTTTCTATCAATTATAAATTCTTAAAAATTAAAATCAGTGAAACTAATAAATTAAAAATAGGTCTTTCTAGATTAAAATATTCCATGTTTAACTACTCCATTAATATATCTAATAATACTGCTAACTTCTTTTATGTTAATTTTTGTTAGGTTGTCTTGAAATATTTCACACATATAGACACTAAACAATCAGATGGGTATACTAAAGTTAAGATAAAGTAAGAATCATACCATTCCTATATAGTTTCTAATATCCATTGATTTACTAGTTATATCATATTTTAATTTTCATGAGGTACACGTGGGATTTCATCAAATTTTACTAGAATCAAGTCTAAATGTTTGGAAAAATTACTTCGTATAATTATAATAATTTAAAAATATTCTATTTTTTATTTTATAAATCTTAAGTGCATAGATAATTTTCAATTCCTTCATAATACTCATGTCAAATTTACAAGTCATTAAATTAGAAAATTCTTTAAAATAAATATTTCACTATAATATAAAACTATAATATCATCAATATAAATATTTAAAAAAATATCTTTAGAATATTTCTAAATTTTAAATTTAGGATCTACATTCCCTTTCCGAGTCAGATTATTTAAAAAATTGATATAGTCTTTAATTACATGCTTTAGGGTCATACTTAAGTTAATTTAAGGATTTTGATAATTTTAAAACATTATTAGGATATTTCTATTTCTCAAAACCTGGGTTTTTTACATTAAATTAATTATAAATTAGTTTATTTAAAAAATAACTTTTTTGCATCTATTTTATAAGTTTTCAGATCAGTACAAGAAATATAGATAAGTACATTAGAAATAAAATCTAATCATGAAAATGGTGATAAAATATTCCTATAAAAAATTACTTTTTCTTGAAAAAAAAATTGTGAGACTGATTTCAATTTATTTCTTTCAATCATTCCTAAGACATCATTTTTTATATAGTTAGTTCCAATGATATTTGAATTAATATATTGTTCAACTAAATTCTAAACATAATTTCTATAAAACTTATTTAGTTATTCTATAAACAATATGAATTTAAAATATATTAATTCATTTGGATAGTCATTAATGATAAATTATTATATGAAATTTAAATCAGCATAAAAATATTAAATGAATTTATGGTATGAACTCTATAATTAACATCCCCAAAATAACTTCAATGATATGATATTTATTAGTTTTCCAATTTCATTTATAAGGATGACCATCATTAGTATTTAGATATTTGATTTTATTTATTTCTTCACCAAAATTAGATTCTCTGATGTCTTCTTCAAACTGTCATAAATATTATTTTTTATCTTATTTAATTCATTATCAATTAAAAACAAAATCATTAACAACCAAGATTATTTTATTATAAACTCTATAATATTTAATAATATTTGAAAATTTTAAAAATGTTATTTCATCATGTTTTACATAAAACTTATCCAGTGAATCATGAATAAACACTTTAAAACCCAAAAAAAACTAAAATATCTAATTTTAGGTTTCATTCATTTCCATAATTCATAATAACATTCCTTAAGTATAGATATAATAAGAATGATATTCAATATAAAAAATTAGAATTTACGAATTCATTCTAGAAATACATAGGTAAAATAAATTCATTTTAAATAAATCTATCCATTTCGTGAAAATTTACATTTTATGACTCCATTTACATGGGGTGATTGAGGGGTGGAGAAATTATGAAAATAACCACTGTTTTTATAAAACTAATAATAAAATAGATTTAATAATTGCAGTCCTCTATAACATCCAAAAAAAGGTAGATAAATTACCTTGATCATTTTGAAATGTTTTGTAGAAAACAAAACATTTTAATAAATATTCACTTTTATGAGATAAAAAATAAATCCTTTTTATATCCACTAAAATGTTCATCAGTAAAAAATGAATATCTTATACTATATAAACGTGAACATAGAACATTTAGAAATATTCCTAAATGAACAAGTTTTAGTGATCTAATTATTTTTTCATATTTAATAGATCTGAATCATTTTTCGTTACTTTTTGTTCATGTGTGAATCAGAAAAGTGATATTTTCCCACATAAAATTCAGGAAGCAATAATATAGTTTTAATTTTTGTTGGAATGTGCAATAATCTTATAGTGTAATTTTAAATCCCAATATTCCATCAAATATTGATTTTTCTATACTAAATTAAGGCACATTTTTCTTTTATTTTTTATCGAATAAAAATGCTTGGAATAAGTATTTTACTTCTTATTTTCACAAAATAATACAAAATTATTTTTGAAAACAATGTATTTTTCATTTTAAAATTTTACAAATATTACATCATCACATAGTGATGAAATGATAATTAGATAATTTTTTAATTCCTTAATAAATAATATGCTACAAATAATAAAAAAAAATTAGAAAAACAGAATAAATTGAAATCATAATATATTACTTTAGAGTTATCTATAAATGTAATAGTACATCCATCACATTTATTTTAAGCTAATAAATTCTATTTTTCTCAAGTGATTTATCTAGAGAAATTATTATCCATATTCCAACCATCCTTATTTAGAAATATAAATCATTCTCTCAAATAAATCAATTAGAAAGTAGTTTTTTACCATACTACATTATGTCCAATAGGATTTTTAAAATAATTATTCTGGAACTTAAAGAAAATATCAGCATTTTGTCTTAGGTAATATTAAATAATATTTATTATAAATAAATGTTTTTGGTGTCCTAAAGGTTGAGGAAATATCAATGAATGTACAAATGTATAATGGCCTTTTAATCTACGTGTAAAATGTTTAATAATTGAAAAAAATCCTTTAACAATTCTATAAAATAATTCTTTAGAGTTTTAGAAATTTTATATCATATCCAAGTATAGTTTTATTTTTATTGAATTTATTATTAGAAATCATTTTAATTTAGCTTTATTTTTCATGTAAAATTGTAAAATCCCAGTTAAAAAAAGAATAAGACATTTTTATATTTATTAATATTTTTGAATTAAATATTAATTTTACTTTAATGGGGTTTCTATGTTCGATATCGTACCCGATACGCAATAACGTGTTTCTTTGAAATCTTATGTTGCATACTAAAAATATAATAATATTATTTTAAATGGTAGTTGACACGTAGTCGTTGTATTAGTGGAAATGAATAGAAATAACTAAAATATTATTATATATGTTTGATATATTTTTTTACACTTATCCAATAAAATATAAAGGCTTAAAATAAGAAAATAATTCAATTTTAGGCATAGATACTCTAATATTCACTAAAAGGTCAATATATCACATTTTGATGGAGAACCCTCCTGAAAAATAGTTTTGGTCACTCTTATACATTCTATTCGACCAAATAAAATCCTTCTTTGGAATCGGGACATCAAAATTTACTTTTTGTATGTTTTTGGTATTTTTCTAATAAAGTTCATTTTTTAATGAATTTTGAAAAATGTTGTATTCTAATTCAAAACCTCATTTTAGTCTAATTTATTTATATTGTTATATTATATTTTTAATTTCTTTTAAAGTGAAATTATAATATATTTTTACCATTTAATCCAATGTTGATCATTGGATTTAATTTCACATTGAAATTGGACTTAAACAAGTGTCAATCTTTTGATATATATTGTTTCTTAAAAACACGCTATTTGTTTTGACAATGGGAATTAATTGTTAAATTAATTAATGAAAATTTTAGGTTTTTAATTTTTTAAAATAGACATCATTTTCGAATTCGGAATATCAAATATAGCTTAGGGTGAATTTTTGGTATTTTTCTGAAAAACTTATAATTTTTTATGAATAGTGAAACCACTAAGTGGTAGTTAAAAAATTGATTTTTCGTTTAAATGAAACTTTACCACTTTTGTGAATAAAATTTAAAAAATCTGACATACATGGTTTTCATTAAAGAGTAAAATGTGGTTCAATGGGATGAACATATTTTTTTGGTGAATAGTAACCTTTAAGATTTATTAATCGCGATTAAAGGTAATTAGTATAATTTAAGGTAAATATAATGTTATAATAATATTAAATCACCGTGACACATGTCCTGCACTTATTGGATGAGTCATCGCCGACCATGAAAATCCATGGGTCAACATGGGGACAACATGGAGCCACTTGGGTAAGAAAATGACATTAATAACTTTTTATTTAAAGTAAAAAATAAAAATGTCACAAACATGAATAGTTTTACTAAAACAATTTTTACATGGGGTTATATAATTGTTATATTTGACTATAAATATTCATTATAAATCTAAAAATATTTCCTACAACTTGGAAATTTTGTTATAATTTTTAGACATCATATAAACAAAATTATTTATGACACTACGATGATGCAGTGTTTATGTCATTAATGAATGATTGAAATAAATAAAGAATATAATGTTTAAAATAATATCCAGAACTCGTCCAATTCTTATTGGATGATTTTATTTCGAACATGGGAAACCATATCTTAGACTTTAATAATTTTTCGACCTTTAGAGACCGAAAATCATTATATAATAAAATAATAGTTTCATGCTTTCCAAAAGAGCCCCTCCTCTCCCTTATAAAAAACCTCACTTCCTACCCATTTCTCACACTTCTCAAGACCTTTGGATCATCCAAACTCTACTCAAATAAGCTCCCAATATCCCTCTATTCATCCTAGAAACCTTACCAAATGCATAAATCTCTTCAAGAAACACTTTTGGTTCAAACCAAAGGGAGTTACCCGATTTAAAGGTAATGTCTTCTCTTATGTTCTTTTGTTTTATTTTGCTTCTCCAACCCCCAAAACTCATTTTGTTACTTTATTTTGTAACAACACCAGTATATTAAATATACTATGATGTTGTTATGAGAATTATTAGAGCTAAACGTACACACACCTCCATCTAATGGGTAAAGAACATATTGTTTCTATGGACGGCGAACAACTGCCTCACGAAATGATGATTGTTCAAATATCTCCTACCGCCTCTCATGGTGGCCATTAAGATGTAACTATATTTATATATGATATATATTATTTTTATTGTTTCTTTATGATTCTGTATTTTTCACTTATGGAATACCTTTATGGTTTCCATAATTGATAAATGTGATAATTTCATTTTAGGGAGTGTGGGCTACCGCCCCCTCAAAGTGATTTGAATCGTTAATGTAATATGTGGGACATATAAATGATGGATTTAATAATATTATATATTATATTATACTGGAATTTTAATTTACGTCTATATCATAATGTTTTCATTCCATTAAATGCGAAAGAGAAATGAATGTAGTGTTCATGAATACGTATGGCTTATCGTCTCCACGAATGGTGCATTTCATTTCTTACCTCTAAATGTTATGTAATGTTATAAACGCATGTATATACTGGATATATATGATATCTACATCATGAATATAATTATGGAGATATTGGATATTTTACCACATGAACAACTTGTAAATATAAGAAGTTTATTTTTGACTCAAGTACCAAATATCGACAAAATGACCGCTATTAACATAAATGATTACGTAATGTTCATAACATGGTAATAAATGATATAAAATGAATAATGAATATGAAAATGTTTTTAAGAAAGTAGAAATTTACTCTAGTTTATTATTTAGAAGATTAAATTATGATCGAGTCAAGTCGGACACGAGGTAAGGGATTTCTTATCTCACTTTTAATTCTGTGAGATTTCCATTGTTCACCACTTATTTATTGCATGTGGTGTATTTTGTACTACCATTTGATATATATTATCCTGTTTATATTTATATTTATGATATAATGTGATTAATTTGGGGCTTATTATCCTTTGGTCATAAGACTCTATTTTTTACAATGATGTAAGGGGTTTTATCTCACTTTTTATTCCTGTGAGATTCATGCTATATTTTTCACTTTCTCCTTTGAGTGGTGTATGTACTTCCCATTATTCAAATATTTTTGTAATATACATTCATTTATGGGTATTTACATCAACATTTAATGGTCCTTCTTTAATTGGGTGTATGTTTGGAAAGTTATCAAATCTTTAAGGGAAACTTTCACCCTCCTCTTTTTAAAAGGATTCTTTTTGTTATGTCTTTTAATTTACATCTTATAAATGTTGGGATATGTTCTTATATATCCTTATTGATGTAAATTTTATTTCCAAGTGATAAGATATCATTTTTATCTCTCGTCAAGTCATTTTGGGAATTTAAATGTGACGTCGTTAAGAGGTCAAATTTCTGTAAGGGAACTTTTTAACCCAATTTCAATTCTTTGGGTTAAACCTCTACTTCTTAATTATGTCATGCTATGAATATGTGTGAATGAACTATGATTTTTTTAAACTTAATATCCACTTATATTGGGTGTATTTTCATTTTTCACACATAATTATGTCATTGATTTATCCTTAATCTAAGGATATCGTCTTTGTAAGGGACTTCGTCTCAATCTTTTTTCATTGAGGCATAATTTTTTTTAATACAAGACTTTATTTTATACGCTGTAAAAAAACCTTTTAATTTTCATTTCATTCAAAGTGATTATTTTTTCTACGAAGAGTTTTACTAATGGAAAAAAAGGAATGTTTCTTTTAACGTACGCGGTGACAATGACCTTTCCTTTGTCATGATTATTACTTGATCTTTGGATTACATAACAAGCCATAATGTTTTTAAAAGGAAAAATAAATATCATATACCCTATTATGTATTTTGGTATTGAAAATGGTCTTGAGAATTTATTATTAATGCCAATATATTTAAGTGATATATTGTGATTGAAATGTGGAAATGTTTTCTTTACTTTATATTTGTTGTATGTGTCATGATTTTATAATGGTAATTGGACATTTGATGAGTGGTTACGTGATAAAAAATATGATGGGTGGTGTCGTGATAAACTAGGATGGGTGGGTACGTTATAACCTCCAATGCATTGGGTATGGAAGTCGACCATATGGCTATTCCATTTAGTGACATTAGTGGAATTCGACCATATGGTTATTCAATTTAAGTATTTTTATGTCCCTAGTTACCTTTATATGATATGTGTTCTTATATGGGTTTTATGGTAATATTTTGGTTATAAAATGGTATGTAGTGATATTTTATTTAGTGAAGAGTATTTACTACTTCATAAAGGTGAAAATTATTACTTATGTTAAATTATTCATGGTTTACTTGTTGTTTTGAAAAAATAACAATTTTTCATATTTGTGTATCCCTTACTGAGCTTTTTATGCTCATCCCAAGTTTTGGAAATGTTTTTTCATGGGACATAATGTGGAATAGGGACAAGGATGGGATCAATAAAAAGTCATGCTTTCTTAGACTTGGAACTATATGTGACTCTATTTTTTTCAAGAGTTCATTTTTTGAAAAAAATGGAAACTTTGTAGAAGTGTCTACTTTGTAATCTTTTGAGATATAATAGTTATGTACTAATTCTCTAAAACTCTACAACTGAAAAGATCCTAAATTTTAATTATTCATTTAATTCAATATTATGTAAGGATTAAGGTCAGGTTCTTATAGTTGGTATCATAGGTTGGTTTAGACAACTTTAGGAGTTAGAAAATTGTTAAATTCATGTACGTAAATAAATTTATGGTATGATTGAAATGATATTTCATTTAAATAATACCATGTTTCTTCGCCTAAGATATTTCTATGTTCAGAATGGTTTTCTGCAGAGGAAACAAGGCAGCTATGTTGGGACGACATCAGGAGGAAGACAAACTTCTCAATCAACAACCTGAGATGGTCGGAAACGGAACTAAACAGTTTGTTGCAGTGATGGAACAGTTGAATCAGGCTATAAATGGTGGTGGTATCCATGCACGTGATCATCCAGATCAACCACAGAGGAACATGTCAGTGGTGGAACATTTAATGAGGCAACATCCCCCATCATTTAGAGGATCATCTAACCCTGTGCCATCATAATGGTTTATTAAACTACAGGAGAAGATTTTTTATGTCATGGGGTGTTCATAACATCAAAAGGTTAGTCATGCTATTTACCGTTTTGAAGGTGAAGCTGATCAGTGGTGTTCGATGGTGAAAAATATCAGGTATAGTGATGGGATTGATGATCTTCTCTAGGATGAATTCAAATTTATGTTTCTTGAGAAATATTTTTCTAAGGTGGTTTATCATAGGATGAAAAAACAATTTCTAGAATTGAGGAAGGAGGATGACTTAGTGGCTGTTTATGAAGAAAATTTCACTCAACTGGCAAGGTATGCACCAAATTTCATATGAGATCTTGATATTAAAATAAACCATTTTTACATAGGGTTAAAGACAAAGTATTGAAGGGCTTTAGCTTCTCGTGAGTTGAAATGTTATGAAAAACCAGTTCGATGTGCGGAGAAGGTGGAAATGGAGTTTGTCAATGACTAGGTGTTCTTTATAAAACAACATAATAAGAGGTCTAGTTGGCAGGAAAAGGGAGAGAATTCATCAAAGAAGCCAGGAGGTAAGAAAACCAAATATCCATCTTATAAGAAGTGTGGTAAAATGAATCCTGGAGAATGTTTATCCAAGTCTGGAAAGTGCTTTCAGTGTGGTAAGTCTGGTCATATTGCTCGTAACTATAAGGAATATGATCAAGAAAGCAATGAAAACCCTACAGTAATATGTTTTAAGTGTAATGAAATGGGTCATTATGAAAATGAGTGTCTAACGAAGAACTCAGCTGAGGGAAAGCATCCAGAATACAAGAAGAAAGGGGTGGTGAAATCCTTTGCAACTACTTCAGCAGATGTTGGGCCTTCGAATGAAGTAGTATCAGGTACACTGTTTGTCTGTTCAGATTATGCCAATGTGTTTTTTGATTCAGGGACTACAAATTCATTCATTTCTATGAAGTTATCTAGTAAATTGGGAATTCCATCTCAAGATATGAATCCTGAACATATGGTAAAAACACTCTGAGGAAACGTTGAGACAAAAATAAATTATAATAACCTTTATATCCTTATGTGCGGAAAGAATCTACCTGCAAACCTTATTTTTTCCTCTAGTAGAGTTTGATGTTATTTTTGGCATGGATTGGATTTCTTTTTATCATGCTATGATTGAATTCAGAGCTAAAGAGGTTTCTATTCAGAAAGATTTTCATTTTTTGTACCAAAATAAACCCTTTCTTTTGATAACATATCAAGAAGTTGAGAAACTAGTAAAATATGAAAATGAATTTTACCTTGAACATATTATTGAAAACAAAGGAACTATTCATATTAATGATGTGCCAGTGGTAAATGAGTATCTTACTATTTTTCTTGATGATTTTCCGGGTATTATTCAAGATCAAGAATTTGAATTCACCGTTGACTTAGTTTTTGATTCTAAGCCAATTTCAAAACCCCCTTATCGAATGGATCATGTTGAACATTTAGAGTTAAAGAATAAATTGCAGGAGTTATTAGATAAAGGTTTCATTAGACTTAGCACATCACCATGGGGTGATCCTTTCTTGTTTGTTATAAAGAAATATGCTTCAATGAGACTTTGCATTAATTATAGTGCATTGAATAACATCACTGTTAAGAACAAGTATCATTTACCACATATCGATTATTTATTTGATCATCTCCAGGGAGCTCATTATTTTTTGAAGATTGACTTGAGGTCAGGGTACCATCAGTTGAAAGTAAAAGAAGTAAAGGTTTTGAAGACTGTGTTCCGTACTAGATATGGCCATTATGAATTTGTAGTTATGTCCTTCAGGTGAACCAATGCACCTCCTATATTCATGGATCTAATGAATATAATTTTTCATGTGTTATTGGATAGATTGATGATATTTTGGTGTTTTCTAAAAGTAAAAATGAGCATGAAATTCATTTAAGGGTTATCTTGAAAACCTTAAAAGTAAAGAAACTGTATGGAAAATTCAGAATGTGTAATTTTTGGTTACAAAAAATTTCTTTCCTTGGTCACATTGTTTCAAAAAATGGAAGAACCTTTTATCCTGCTAAAACAAATGTTGTTGAAGAATGGCCAAGACCCACAAATATAATCGAGATCCGTAGTTTTCTTGGTTTGGAAACTTATTACCAGAGGTTTATTGAAACTTTTTCATAGTTATCTATTCCAATGACTGAGCTAACTAGAAAAGATGTTAATTTTATCGGGACAAAAAAATGTAATGATTGTTTTCAGGAATTGAAAAGAAGATTGGTGAATGCTCCAGTTTTGGAACTTCCAACCAGAAATGGTGAGTTTTTTATCTACAGTGATGCTTCGTTGAAGGTACATGGTTTTTTCCTAATGTAGAATGATCAGGTAATTTCTTGTGTTTCACGGTAGTTAAAAATCATGAGTTAAATTACCCTACACATGATTTGTAATTTTTTGCTATTTTTTTTTTCTAAAAATTTTGAGGCATCATTTGTATTTAGTAAAGTGTGAAATATATACCCATCACAAAAGTTTAAAGTATATATTCACTCAAAAATAATTGAACATGAGATAGAGGAGATGGCTATAATTAATCAAGTATTGCGATTTTACAATTCATTACCTTCCGAGAAAAGAAAACAAAGTGGTTGATGCTTTGAGTCAAAAATGTAATGCCTCATTAACCATGATATGTTTGGAACGAGATCCTTTGGTTTTGGATTTGATGAAATTTGGAATAAAATTTGTTGATGCTGGAATTTCTTATGTTTTGTTTCAAGTGTTAGTGAGATCATCTTTATCAGACAGAATTAAGCAAGCATAGAAGAAAGACAGTGAGGTGCAGAAAAAGGTAGAGCTGGTTTAGAAGGGTAAGTTTCCTGAATTTAACATTAATAGTTATTGTGTTTTGAGGTTTGGGAATAGATTATGTGTTCCTTGTGATTCGTAATTGAAGAATGAGTTGTTATTTGGGGCTCATAGTTCCCCGGTTTCAGTTCATCCTTGCAGTACTAAGATGTATAGAGATCTGCGGATGTATTACTGGTGGGATGGAATGAAAATAGATATTGCTAATTTTACTATGAAGTGTTTGACTTGTCAACAGGTTAAAGCAGAGTGGCAGTTACTGAAAGGGATGCTTCAGTCATTACCGGTGCCATAGTAGAAATGATAAAATATATCTGTGGACTTCGTTGTGGGAGTACCAAAGACATCTCGAGGTAATAATGAAATCTGGGTTATTGTTGATCGATTGACTAAATATGCTCATTTCCTTCCAATTAAAGATACTTTTTCTCTAGATCAACTTGCTCGGTTGAATGTTAAAGAGATAGTCAGGTTGCATGGAGTTCACCTCTCCATTGTATCTGATCCTGGTCCCAAGTTTATTTCAATCTTTTGGAAAGGCCTTTAGAAGTCATTTGGTACTGAATTAAATTTTAGTACATCTTTTCATCCTCTATTAGAGGGGTCGTCAGAATGAACAATTAAAACATTGGAGGATATGTTACGTGCTTGCTCAATGTATTATCAGGGAAGTTGGGACCAACATATTTTTTTGGTTTACTTTTCTATTAATAACAGTTTTCATTCCAGTATACTGACGTCTCCATTTGAGGCATTATATGGTAAATGATGTCAAACTCCAACTTTTAAGGATTATTTCGGCGAAAGGAAGTTGATGGGACCAGAATTGGTAGAAGAGATGGTAGAAATATTTCAGTTGATTCAGAAGCACATGAGAACAGCTCAGAGTAGGCAGAAAAGTTATGTGGATAACCAGAGAACGGATCTATATTTCGAGGTAAGTGATCATGTTTTCCTCAAAGTTTCTCCATGGAAATGTGTGATGCATTTTGGAAAGAAAGGAAATCTACGTCTGAGGTTCATTGAACCTTATGAAATCCTGGTCAAATTTGGATCAGTTGCATACAGAGTGGCTTTACCTCCAAGATTATCCAAGGTACACAATGTTTTTCATATTTCTATGTTGAGAAAGTATTTTCCAGATCCTTCTCATGTTTTGAACCCAGAGGTAGTTCAGTTGGAAGATAATCTCTCCTATGAGGAACTACTAGTCTTGATTCATGACTGTAGAGAGAAAGTTTTCCAGAATAAGGTAATTCACTAGGTAAAGGTCTTTTGGAAAAACTATATGGGTGAATAGGAAATGTGGGAATCTAAAAATGCTGCGAGGGATAGATACCCCCACTTATTTTGATAAGTGAATAAAATTGAGAGGATTCAATTCCCAAAAGGGGGAAAGGTTGTAACATCCCAGGTAAATAAAGAATAAGAAATTTTCATACTTTTTAATATTTTTGAATTAAATATTAATTTTACTTTAAAGGGCTTTCTATGATTGATATCGTACCTGATACACAACAATGAGTTTCTATGAAATCTTACATTTCACACTAAAAATGTAATAATATTATTTTAAATGGTAGTTAACACGTAGCCGTTGTATTGGCGGGAATGAATATAAAATATTATTATATACGTTTGTTAAATGTTTATACATTTATCCAATAAAATATAAAGTCTTAAAATAAGAAAATAATTCAATTTTAGGCATAGATACTCTAATATTCACTAAAAGGTCGATTTATCACCTTTTGATAGTGAACCCTCCTTAAAAATAGTTTTGGTAACTCTTATACAATCTACTGGACCAAATAAAATCTTTCTTTGTAATCGAGACATCAAAAATTACTTTGTTTGTGTTTGTGGTATTTTTCCAATAAAGTTCATTTTTTAATGAATAATAAAAAATGTTGTATTTTAATTCAAAACCTCATTTTAGTCTAATTTATTTATATGGTTATATTATATTTTTAATTGGTTTTAATGTGAAATTAGAATATATATTTTCCATTTAATCCAATGGTGGTCCTTAGAATTAATTTCACATTGAAATTTGACATAAACAAGTGTCAATCTTTTGATATATATAGTTTCTTAAAAACACGCTATTCGTTTTGACTACGGGAATTAATTATTAAATAAATTAATGCAACTTATATGTTTTCCATTTTTTAAAATACACATCATTTTTGAATTCGGAATATAAAATATAGCTTAGAGTAAATTTTTGGTATTTTTCGGAAAAACTTCAATTTTTAATGAATAGTGAAAACACTAAGTGATAGTTAAAAAACTGATTTTCGTTTAAATGAAATTTTACCACATCTGTGAATATAATTTCAAAAATCTAACATACTTGGTTTTCATTAGTAATCAAAAATTGGATCAATGAGATGAAATTATTTTTTATGGTGAATATTAACTTTAAAGTTTTATTAATCGTGATTAAAGGTAATTAGCGTAATTTATGGTAAATATAATGTTATAATAATATGAAATTACCTTTACACTTGTCCTAAATTTATTGGATGAGTCATGTCCAACCATGGAAATCCATGGGTCAACTTGGGGACCCCATGGAGCCACTTGGGTAAGAAAATGAGGTTAATAACGTTTTATTTAAAGTAAAAATAAAAATGTCACAAACATGTATTGTTTTACTAAACCAATTTTTACATAGGGTAATATAATTGATACATTTGACTATAAATATTAATCATAAATATAAATATATTTCCTACAACATGGTAATTTTATTATAATTTTTATACATCATATAAATAAAATTATTTATGACACAATGATTATGCAGTGTTTACGTCATTAATGAATGATTTAAATAAATATGAAGATAATATTTAAAATAATATTAAAAACATGTCCAATTATTATTTTATGGTTTTATTTCGAAAATGGGAAACCTTATCTTCTACTTTAATAATTTTTGGACCTTTAGAAACTGAAAATCATTATATAATAAAATAATAGTTTCATGCTTTCCAAAAGATCCCCTCCTCTCCCTTACAAAAATTCCCCACTTACTACCCATTTCTCACACTTCTCAAGCCCCTTGGATCATCCAACATCTACTAAAATAATCTCCCAATATCCCTATATTAATCCTATAAGCCTTACATTAGGCAGAAAGCTCTTAAAGATACCCTTTTGGTTCAAACCAAAGGGAGTTACCCGATTTAAAGGCAATGTCTTCTCTTATGTTCTTTTGTTTTATTTTGCTTCTCCAACCCCCTAAACTCTTTTTATTCCTTTCCTTTGTTACAACAACAGTGTATTAAATATACTAGGATGTTGTTATGAGAATTATTAGAGCTACACTGAAACACACTTTCATCTAATGGGTGAAAAACATACTGTTTCTATGGACGATGAACTGCTCACTCACGAAATGATGATTGTTCAAATATCTCCTACCGCCTCTCATGGTGGCCACTAAGATGTTACTATATTTATATATTATATATATTATGTTTATGTTTTCCTTATGATTCTGTATTCTTAATTTATTGCATACCTTTATGGTTTCTATAATGGATAAATGGGATAATTTCATTTTAGAAAGTTCAGACAGCCGCCCCCTCAAAGTGATTTGAATCGTTAATGCCATATGTGGGACGTATAAATGATGGAGTTAATAATATTATATATTATATTATACAGTAATTATAATTTACTTCTATATAATAATGTTTTCATTCCATTAAATGAGAAAGAGAAATGAAATTAGCATTCATGCATACGTACAGCTTAACGTTTCCATGAACAGTGCATTTCATTTCTTAACTCTAAATGTTATGTAATATTATAAATGCATGTATATACTGTATATATATGATATATATGATATCTATATCATGAATATAATTATGGATATATTGGATATTTTACCACATGAACAACTTGTAATTATAAGAGGTTTATTTTTGACTCAAGTACCAAATATCGATAAAACCGCCGTTATTAACTTAAATGATTACGTAATGTTCATAACATGGGAATAAGTTATAAAAAAGTTATAATGAACATGAAAAATGTTCATAAGAAAGTATAAATTAACTCTAGTTTATTATTCAGGAGATTAAATAATGATCGAGACAAGTCGGACATGAGGTAAGGGATTTCTTATCTCGCTTTTAATTCTGTGAGATTTCCATTGTTCGCCACTTATTTATTGCATGTGGTGTATTGTGTACTACCATTTGATATATATTATCATGGTTCTATTTATATTCATGGTATTATGTGATTATTTTGGTTCTTATTATCCTTCAGTCATACGACTCTATTTATTACAATGAGGTAAGGGGTTTTTATCTCACTTTTTATTCCCGTGAGATTCATGCTATATTTGTCACTATCTCCATTGAGTGGTGTATGTACCACCCATTATTATAATCTTTTTGTAATATAAATTCATTTATGGGTATTTAAATCAACATTTTATGGTCCTTATTTCATGGGGTGTATGTTTCGTATGTTACGAAATCCATAAGGGAAACTTTCACCCTCCTCTTTTTAAAGGGCTTATTTTTGTTATGTCTTTTAATTTAAATATTATTAATGTTGGGATATATTTTTATATATCCTTATTGCTGTAATGTTTTTACAAGTGATGATATTTCCTTTTTATCTCTCATAAACTCATTTTCTGAATTTTAATGTGACGTCGTTAGGCTTTCAAATTTCTGTAAGCAAACTTCTTAACCCAATTTCAATTATTTGGGTTAAACATCTACTTCCAGATTATGTCGTGCGATGAAAATGTGTGAATGAACTATGATTATTTTACACTTAATATCCACTTATATTGGGTGTAATTATATTTTTCACACATAATTATGTCATTAATTTATCCTTAATCTAAGGATATCGTCTTTGTAAGGGACTTCGTCTCAATCTCCATTCATTGAGGCATAATTTATTTTAATACGAGACTTTCTTTTATACGCTATAGAAACACATTTGACTTTTCATTTCATTCAAAGGGAATATTTTTTCTATGATTATTTTTACTAAAGGAAAAAAGGAATGTTTTCTTAACGTACGTGGTGACAATGACCTTTCCACCTTTGTGATTATTACTTGATCTTTGGATTCCTTAACATGCCGTAATGTTTTTAAAAGGAAAAATAAATACCATATACTCTATTATGTATTTTGGTATTAAAATGGTTTTGATAATGGATTTTTTATGTCAATATATTTAAGTGATATACTGTGATTGAAATTTGGAAATGATTTATTTCCTTTATATTTATTGTATGTGTCATGATTTTATAATGGTACATGGAAATTTGACGGGTGGTTACATGATAAACCAAATGGCGGGTGGTGATGTGATAAACCAGGATGGGTGGTTATGTTATAACCTCCAATTCATTGGGTATGGATGTTGGCTTTATAGATATTCCATTTAGTGACATATGTGGAAGTCGACCGTATGGTTATTCAATTTAAGTATGTTTATGTCCCAAGTTACACTTATATGATATGTGTTCTTATATTGGTTTTATAGTAATCATTTGGTTACAAAATGGTAAGTAGTGAACTTTTATTTAGTAGAGATTATTTACAACTTCATAAAGGTGAAAAGTATTATTTATGTTAAATTATTCATGGTTTACTTGTTGTTTGGAAAAACTAATAATTTTTCTTCTTTGTGTATCCTTTAGTGATCCTTTTATGATCATCCTAAGTTTTTCAAAAGTTTTTTCATAGGACATAATGTGTAATAGGGACAAGGATTGGATCATGGAAAATTAATGTTGTCTTAGACTTGGAACTAGACATGACTCTATTTTTATCAAGCGTTCAGGTTTTTGAAAAAAAGTAAAATTTGTAGAAGTGTCTACTTTGTAATCTTTTGAGATGTAATAGTTATGTACTAATTCCTTAAAACTCTAAACTTGAAGAGATTCTAAATGGTAATTATTCATTTAATTCAATATTAAGTAAGGTTTAAGGCTGGGTGCTTATAATAATAGTAGCTAATTCATTCTTCAAAATTATAATTTTATTCTTGATTTTTAATTAAAATTTTTACTGATTAATAAATCATCATAAATAATATAATTTTGAATTTTATTTTATCTTAATGGGACTCATTTTCTTGAATAACTTTTGGTTATTCTTCAATAATTTTATTATTTTATACTTTATGTTATATATTCAACTCCCTTATTATCAATATATTAATTTATTCTTTTTATTTTATTTATTCGGTTTAGATACACTATATTTTTTTAAATTTAAATCATATTTAGATCTAAAACTAGATTCACTACTACCATCATTTTTAAGAATCCATTAAATACAGATTAAAAGACTCTATTTTATATCTACATCCATCTCTTTAACTTGTGTACCTAATGAAAATATATCATGTCTTAAATGGTATTTTCTTCTATTTCTAGTAATTTATATAATTTATCTCATTCTTCATTTCAATCCATTCAAGATTTATATGTTTTTTATTTTTTTCATTCATAACAGGTTAATTCTGAAACATTCTTATAAGAACTTGAAATACCTTTATTGTTTTTTTATCATCCATAGATTAATCCTTTAAAAATGTCCTATTGAAACTTTTTTTCAATTTTCTTATAGATTCCTTTTAAAAGATAAACTGCATTATCCTTTTCTATTACCTATATATAATAATCAAAATAGTTATATGAAACATTTTTATTATATAAAATAAAAAAATATTTCCCTTTCATAGTCTCTTCACCAAAAATGTTCTTCAACTCCAGTTCATATAGTATGAGTGAACATATGATCTAAGCATGCATTTAATATTTTAAATTCTTGCATTCATCTATTGATGAATGATTATATTTTCATTAATACTAAAAAAAGTGTAATACAAATCCCAAGAGAGTTAGGGGGTCTAATGTAATCTATTACAATAAATTCAATACAAACAAGGTCAGCATACTTATCGGAAAGGGACCCCAAGTATGAGAACATCATAGGGGGGTTGTTCTAGCTACCCCTGACCATAAGAAATTCCCTAACTTTGTTTCATTCCCTTCATATGTGATAGAGACTCACTACATTTAAAACATTAAATTAATACCTAATAATAAGATAGAAAAAAATACTAGGGCGAAGACATACCTTTCTTAGAATTATGGATCTAAGAGAATTCTGTTTCATTAACTGCAATGTTGATGTTATAGGTATTTCAAGCCTCCATAACATTGTAGAAACATTATTTATTGCCATTTATTCTATTGATATCTTAATACTATTTGAAAAAACACTATGTTACCGAAGGATTCTCTAAGATAACTCATTACCTTTATAATACTATTTAATCTATGAAATATATTATTGACATATTCTTCTTCTCCCATTTTGAAATATTAATATTCAACTCAATGTATTCCCAATTTTGATCTCTTTAGCTGATATCATCCATAGTGAGTAACCTATAAAATTATCCATATATCATGTGTTATTTCCATGATAAATCTAGAATAAATATAATTTTACTAATAAAATAATATAAAATATTTAAAACATTATAATTTAATACATGATTTTTTATTTCATTATCAATTAATGAATCTGTGTCAGAATTAGGTAGTTTATATATTTTTATGATTATAGTCTTATGATCAATAATCGAGTGCTTATGTTAATATTTTATATAGGATTTTTGGTATATATATTCATACAATTGTTTTATGGTAATATTTTATGAATCTAACCATTAGTCAAGTTAAAACATGATATCTCAGCATAGTTCTTTCCCTACATTGTTATAGTCTAAGAAAATATTATAAAAAATATATAAATGAAAAAAATCATAGCACCAAAGGTAAAGCCTTGATACTAATTTTTTTTCAAATTGAGATTCCAATATCGTTAAGAGGAGGGGGAATTGACTAATATAAAATTTTAATAGAATTTAAATAATAGTTAAACTGAAAATAAAATTATGTTTCTAGTATAGGTGAAGTGGAAATAAATATTAGATCACATGAACATTAATTGAAATTTAAATCAAATAGATCATACATTTACTCTTCACTTCTCTCTAATATATGATAGAAATGGTATCTATAAATACTTGCTTTTGTATGAGATTCACAGCTCATTTTATAACCTAAATATTTATGGTCTGAGGCATATAAAGATATTTACATGAATTTTAATGGGAGTCAAACCCTATAAGAAATATACCATTTACAATTGGAAGCCCAACCATATAGACGTAACTTTTACATTTAGAAGAACAAAAAATCGTGCCTTCATGGATGTAGAACCAAAAAAGAATTATTTCAATATATGAAAATTATAAACCACACATGGTTAAGGTACAACATTACATGATAAAGAAGATAAAACATAATGAATAAAGAATCATAACATATGAAAACAAATATAGTTATTGTATATTGATCATAATGAGAAATTCATTTCATGAATATGAATGTTTCCCAGCTATCATATTAGGTTAATATTTGTAATCATATAAGAAAAATTTACCTTGAATAGTTATTCTAAAAAATGTTCTCCTCTATCATTCATTTGTGTTTCATTCATCCATTACCTTTTATCTTTATTTTTAGAGAAATATCTAATGTGTAGTCCATAATTTTCAATAATTTATTTAAATATTATAATCTGTATAAGGATTTAAAATTAAAAAATTTACATTGACCCTTTCAAAAATAGTTTCTAGAAATTAAAACATGGGACCCCTTTTAAAACCATTTAAAATAAAACAAAAAATGTTGAGAAACAAATAAATATGATTTTCATGCTCATTTACTTCACAGTATAGATAAATCTTTAAAAGATTCATTTTTAGATTTTTATCTGATTGTTCAACATAAGGTGCATCATTATAAGGTTCAATCTTCATGAGATTAACTAAACCCATTTTGAATTACATGACATTAAAAAAACACTTTTTATGGTTAAATCATTTTTTTCAAAGTATAAAAAATATACGAAGATTAAAGTAATGGAATTATCATACATAATAATCAAATAGAAATTAAAAAATTAGACTCATACCACATAAAAATCAAAATAATTATTTAAAAATAATGTATAATAAATAAAATATATAGTTTTTTAATTATAAAAAAAATGATAACATATTAAAGAAATTCCAATAATTAAAACTCTAACAAATATCTCTTGATATATAAACATTACCCAATTTATTAAGGTGTGCATAATTATTTACCTATACATTTCATCATAATATTTCATCTATATTTCTTCCAAAAGGAAAAATATCATATATAATTCGTCAACATGAGAAAAAACCCCATTTAAAGAAAATAAGTAACATAATGATGCCACACTGCATAATAAAATGAAGTATCATAAAGGATCCTATGAAAATGATGGTTCAAGATATATTTTATGTTAACAATGGAAAATAGAATCATATTTAATCAATATATATCTCAAGGGGAATGAAAAATAATAATAAATTTTTATAAAGTAGTTAGTGGAAATAAGCCCCAAAAACAATGTTTTTAGAAATAGGTAAAAGAACCTTTAAAGGAGATCATGAAATAGTGTTATACTAAAAACTAGAATTGAACCATTATGTATTTATTTAAAAAAATTATTTTTTATAATTGATATAATATAGTATCCATTAAAAATAGATTCATTAAAGGGAATAAAAAATGGAAAAGTCATTTTATTTGGTTTTCTTTAATGCAGAGTTTAGAAAGTTAAATTGAAAAACATGCATATCGCAAAAAAAGGAAAAGAAAATTAAATTTTCATAAATCAGGGAAATTTTTATATATAAAAAATATGTATATTACTTAAAAATTAAAAGGAGGTAAATAGATATTGAGATAATTCACTAAAGAAAAAATGGTATCTGGGGGATCTCCCTTGGCTGCAGTCCTGTCTCGACTTTGTGCATCAACGAAACCTACTAAATAATAAAACTAAAATTATAAAATAATTATTTCATAACATTATTATTTATATAATTTATTATTTTTCATTAATTTTTTGATAATCCTTCTATTAAAATATTGTGTTTATGAACATCATTCTATGGAATTTTGTTTCAGTGTTCCAATAGAATATTAATTTATCAGAAAGGATTGAATTTGATATTAAATAGGTTTATAAGTATAGTAGTATAATTTTATAGAGTTAATGTAGTTATAAATGTTTAAATAATTCCGAATATCAAAATTTACTCTAATTTCAACATGATTTAATGGGTATAAATGTAATCATAAAATGATGTGTTCATTTAAGTAGTTTATCATCAATAATGAATATAATTTTTTAAATTTATTTTTTTGATTATTTACCCATTAAAAATGAATCATAATATTGTATCATCATTAAGTTCATACTTATGTATAAATTGATTTATTATAACAATCTATGTATATAATGATAGTTTCTTAATAATAACATCCTTATAAGTGGTTATACCACTTTTAAATGAATATTTATTAAATAAATATTATGTTCATTATATGTTTTTACCATTTATATTAAAGTATAAAAATATCTTATATATTATTGTATGTAACCTAGTTATCAGATTTATATATGAAAAAAATAAGAAATAGAGAAATGGAAGGGAACACACATGAAAATGGATTCATTCCTTACTCTTTGGGATGACTCATTTGCTAATATATTTAGGCCTTTAATAGATAGTAATGTAGATTGGGGTATTTCAGTAGTGAATCTGGTATATATTTTGGTTTTTAAGAAGCTTAATGTCTAAGGATAGGTGGGGTCATATTTACAGGTGAAGTGAATGGTTTTTTAATTAAATTGATAATTTTTACTAAAAATGATTGTACTATTTTTTTTACGGATATGTATAGTAATTGATTCATATGTGGCCAAGATAATTGTTTCTTATATCATCTCGGATCTAATAAATCATATATTTAATATATAATTCAAAATATTTCATTCTAACATATTTCACTATTCACATATGTATTTCATAATTTTGATAATAAAAAATCACCCTTACCTAATTTCATGGTCCTAGTTATAAATATTAAAAGTATTTTAAAAAAATATATATTTTTTAAATATTTAAATCTAATGAAATTGTGTTTTATTAAATAACCAAAAACATGTTTTATGAAAAATGTATACTTTTACATTCATTATGTTATGTTGTTTGTGAAATTATTATATAGTATTTTGATGTTTTTTTAATTTATCATTTATAATTAATACTTATATGATTATTTAATTAGTTATAATGATGCTTATTATAATATTCTAATGACCATGTTTCAATTTTAATAATCACATTACCATCATAATTGTCATTTTGTTATTCTAGAAGTCACATTTACAATTGTCATTTAATCATTAAACATCCTATAAATACCTATTATTTCCATTATTCATCATTCACTCAATTTTTTTCTCACAACACTTTGCACTTCATTTACAAAATTACAATCATATTTATAACATTTTCTTCCATTTTCATGGTAATTATCTTAGATGTAATATTTATTGGAGAACACAAACCTACTGATTTCCAAATTTAGGTCTTATAGTTTATTTTCTTGATTATATTATTATAGTGTTTTTAAATTGATGGATTATATTTATCATTTTTATGTAATTTAAAATATTAAAGAAATGATGTCATGTTAATTTTTTGTTATCGGGTTTATGGTTTTTATACTATGTTTTCTACAAAAATATTACACACATGTATATTAGGGATAAAAATTTTAGATTGAAAATTTTGGGTCATTACTAGATTTTTGGGTGAGATCAGAACTAGATAACTAATATGAGTGAAATGTGACAACCTAGGAAAAAACCCTAGTGATTTTATGTATCATCACCCACCTTATTCATATATTTGTAGGATATAAGGTGTATTAAAAATATATTTATTCATCATTTATCTCAATCTCATGTATCATTAATAGAATTTAACATAGAATTATTGCTGAGAAGGAATAAATGCACATATAAATAGTGATTTTCTCTTCCTAGATCAGTGGATGAGAAGGGTAATTCTATAACCATATTTATTTAGTCTTAACTAATGGGTTAATTTAAATAAAACTACAATATTACATCATTTTCTTTGATATCCTCGAATTACAGGATTGTGTAAATATCAAAATTAAGAGTAGAAATGTCTTCACATGTATAAATAATCAATCTTCTTAACAATCCATGATGTCATGACATTATCCAATATGAATCTCAAAAATATTTTTTTATTGTAATATAAAATTTTTTTATTATGGAAATTGGATTATTAAACTCATAATTATATCCACCCAATCATAAATTATTCTAAAGCACAGAAATAATATTTCAATTACTCATATCCTTAAGCAGAACCTAGATGTAATGGATTACACCGCTTTAGTTTATAAGGTTCATATCAATATGTATCACTATATTTTTTTAAATTATAAGTCAAAAATTAATCTCTCACAAATACATGAAGTAGATACTTTATCTTTAATAGATTATTCTTTTCTATTAATAATATAATTTTTCCATTCACTTAAATTGATTACATCATAAATAATATTCAACAACTTTCAATAATTTATTTATTCTAGATATACATTAATTAACATTAATAAATTTATGCTTAAGTGTTTTTGTGTATATATATATATATTGTTTTTAATTTCAATATATTTCAATGTTAAGAATAGTGATTTAGTATGTCTATTTATGTATGTTTCATTTATTAAATGAATTCCACATGACTAAGAGAAATTAATTCATCCCATCACCTTGTTATACGATATCCAAATAACAATAATAATTATATTTTTTATTATTATCATCATCCAGATTGTTATTATATTATTATTTTTCAAATTGATTATTTAGAAAAATTAGATTGATTAACTTATTAAAATACATAAAAATCTCCCAAATGGGGTATCATTAGTGTTGGGTTATTGATAAAACTACAACATGACTTTCAATGTACCAATCCAATACTTTTCATGGACCCCTCGTGTTCTTGAAGGAACCACCATTATGTTTTAGAAACGATCTATCACACTACCCACTTTATATTGGTTTAATCATAGATCTTAATAATTCATCTACATAGCTCAAATACAACAGAGCATGTCTCCACATTTTTAACACCCAATATTCAATTATAGTATGTAATCTTATCTTTCTAAAGAAACATTACAATAATGCACAATGATTTATTCCAGAATGTGATCAAAACCAATATTACCAAATTTTATCAACTTAATTTGATAAAAAAATATATAATTTCTGAAATCATAATATAAAAATAATCTTAGGATTTACATTTAGGATTTTTGGAAAACATTAATTTTTCATCGAATAGTGTAAAAATACTAATTGTATAGAAAATGAACTTTCCCATTCAAGTACATAAAAATAAAATTTTATTTTCAATTGAATTAAAATTTTTATTATATAAATTTAATAAAAAATAATTTCATTAATTTCACTATAATCTATAATAAGATTAATTTTGGTATAAAAACATTTTTATACTTGAAAATACATTTTTTGGAAAAAAAATTTCCATCCAATTCTAAAATTTTGCAATTAGATTAATTTCTGAACATTTTATTATTTGAATAATTTAAAATGTATTCCAGATTTTCAATCATAATAATTAATAATAGGTAATAATTTCAACTTAATTATTATTCATAATGAACAATAATTCTGGTAAATATTTATTCCCTTAGTTAAGGGTAAAATTTGTCAAAAGGGTTTAAAATAAATTCATAAATATTCAATATAACACAACACTCTTGATTTAACATTATTTTTTGGTTATATCTATAACTTATCCTTATTACCTTATACACAATTTCATTTTGTATCAATTTAAAATCATTGATACATTAATATATTTTTATCTTTTAAAAAATTTCAACTATGACATCTCTCATGATTATAAAAGGATACGACATATTCTCTCATAATAAAACACTAAGTGCCTCTTATTTCATCCAATAACTACCCAAATAAATTCCTAACATCCCTCTCCATATCCTATAGGTCCTTGGGTGATCATAATACCATCCCAATAAGGCTTTAGGTATAATCTAGGGAAGGTTTTTCTAAGCAAAGGTATATTATATAATATATTGTTTTAATTTTTTTTATTATACCACATTCAAATATTATATAACCATGATCATATAATAACTTAATTATCTCAAATTTATGATAATTAAACTATTCTAGTGACACAACCCTTTTTCATATCATTTCCACCCTATAGAAAATGAAAACATCGCTCCTGCATACGTACGACACATCATCTCCACGTTGCTGTATATTTCATTTTTCATTGCCACTTTACATGGATGGTTATAAAAATAGAAATATTGGATATATATTATATATATGAAATATTTATGATTTTTTAAATATAATATATCATTTACCTTCTTACCCTTGTGTAGGGTCCTAAAAAATTTTAAAGGGAAGAAAATACTTCAAAAATCACTTTGTAGAAGGAAGGAAAAATTCCTACAGGTCCAGTAAAGTGAATGGATGCAAATTGAGTGAAAAAATTCAGAACATAATTGAAGAAATTGAATTTATAAAAGGGTTTTAATTGACTTTTTTATCATCACTAGGAAGGGTTTAGAGAAATTATGAACCGTGAAACACTAGTACGTGGAAGGACCTACGAGGTGCTGGCTCACTGAGTGATGGTCCGCAAACATAGGAACCCCCAAAACACATCGTTAGCATAATCAAGAAAGTGAATTCCATCTGCAGACCATATCATGAATTCAACTATTCGTAGACAAAGAAAATTAGTATGGTTCCCTAAACCTTGACTTTCGAGCTGCAGCCTACATAAAACTCGGTTGACTGAATCTTCTACATATTGAGATATCTCTTCATGGGCTTATGAAAATGGTGTTGCTTGCCCATAGATATGATTTTCCTGAATTCTCTATTAAACGAGATCATGAGGAAGAAAAAATTAGGGGAGACAAAAAAATCACAGCGGAGATCCTAGAAGTTGGAAGAAATAATTTGGAGAGGATTTCAGCTTTGGTTTTCAATCATCGACGAAGTTCAAATTGTGAACCCCATTTCCACAGGTATAACTTTCCATGAAATGTAAAAAAGAAGAAACTTAATAATAATGGGAAAAATGTGAACCTAATTTTCTTTCATTGTGAACCAAAAATTCCTCATGGACAAACTCCCTCTGAATGATAGGTTCAAGGTCCCTCCTTCGGTATGGTGTTTTGAATAGTGTATCACTGTGAAGATTGATCCTCACACCACACACTCTTTTAGTATGTGGATGGAAACTGAAGTAGTGTGGAAGACTGCATCGAGAACCATGTACAACTGTGGTTCATCGTGGTTAATGCCCAAGGATGTGAACTATTTCAGTATGTGGACGACCCCTATACCTCCATACCACTATAATATTTGAGGCACCCCCCATCCAGTGTGAGAAAATGGTATCCATAATGGGGAGTCTTTGGGTTTTCTTCCCTTAGGCTTCAATATCTCCCCTCGACTACGATCCAATCTTTTATAGCCCCTCCACGAACCAGTTCCCTGTCATCAAGCCAACCCCCCCCCCCCCCCCCGCACCAAAGAAATTGGACCTATATGATTAGATCATTGGGTTCTTCAAAATTCCACTTTGAGGCTACATACCCGGGGTTAGAGGAGTCACGAAGGCTCTCCTCACAATGGTCTGGACTCTCGGGATGTCGGTAAGTCTACATTCCAATGGTAACTCAGAGTCTAACCATGGGCACTAACGTGAACCTACCCATTTTTGGGATTAAGTGTGATAACTTTATTTTTTCATTCAATGAGGAATACTGATCAATACAAGGAATCATTTTTCTATCCTATTTTTGATGAAATGTAAATTTATTCCCATTTCCAATAGCGCATTCTAGGGCACTCCCACTACTTTAGGTCCCTAAAATTTCAATAGCTAAGCCACATAACCCCCATTGTCATCCCACATTGGAGGGTTTATTGCTCTGCACCATCACCCACCATCATCTCAACTTCTTCTATCATAGGCCCACCATCTCCCATAAATATGGGAGGAGTTGCATGGATAGTTTGATCTCTCACATCCTCTGGTTTCCCACACTGAGTATGACTCACGTGGGTTTAAAGATTTTTAATGATCACAACATCCACACAACCAAACCATCCTAAACTATGATAATTCTTATACCTAGTCAAAATAGGATAAATAGGATTCCTACTTAATGGCTCGATCTCAATGGGGGTTCCCTTCAAAAAGGGTCCACCTAGTAATGTCCCCAAAAACTGGGAAGATTCCACGCATAATCCCCAACCCATATTGAACTATGGGAAGTATGATTCCTATTCAAACTAGGATATGTTGTAAACCTACATGAAGTCCCTAGATCAAAAGGGGTTACCTTTTAAAATGGTCAGCCCCAATTATGCCCCGACCCAATGGACCCCCTCCCTGGTCTAAGACCCAAGCCTACTGAATGATGTGGGCTCTGATTCCTCTCTAAAATATACATAGGAAGACTTTATTATGGGTCTGATCCCAACATCTAGCCATCTTCCTTCCCCTTGGATTATGATAAACTCTCGAGTGCCTTATTGAATTTTTTATGTCAACATTGCTTCCGTAGAATCAAATCCAAGTATGCCTATGATGATCCTACAAACTAGGGGTACCCTATAGATAAACTATATGAGAATAAACCAATGATTGAAGAACATAAGAACACAACTAAAATTTATAAGAGAGTCCTAGGAAAGGCAATAATTCCCCCCAAAAGGGTGCGATGAGCCTAACCTCTCATCCTCTCAACCAATGGGGTCCTTATGTACTATTGGCCAAATTGTCATCCAACGACCATCTTACTTTGGAAAGAAGGTCCATGAATCTTGGATACCAGGGCCATTGGGTGTTCCTAGTTCAATGTATAAACCCATTGGAGACCATCTGAATAAGTTATATCCTAAGTGGACCGATTTCCCAAATACTTAACCCCATGAAATCACCTACTGGGACCATTTGATATTGTCACCTTCTTCATTATTCAGAAGGGATAAACTGTGTAGTCCCTAGGGGGTCAATCTAATACCACCTTAATGAATAACGACACTAATTGGGTCAGAACAAAGATGGTGATGGGAAAGTCTCTATAATAACAGATGAATGTCTGTCACCCGCCGGGCCATTTTTTGTATTTTACCAAAAAACGTAATTTTTCCACCTCAAAGTCGAAACAAAAATGGTGAACCCTATGTGAATCTTTAACCAAGGTGGTAGTTTTACCCCAATCATGCCTCTTCTCCTCACTAAAAAGGAAGGAAGGGTCCCAGATGGATTGTCAAATATGCATATGATCAAAAAAATTTACTTTGACAAGGTTTTTTTTCTGTATATGTCATATATATTTATATATATATATATATCTGTGTGTGTTGCATGTTTCCATAGAGAGAACTTAGATCCAAATGAAATCCCGATAACCATTGCATACATGTCCCTCAATGACCCCACAAGCAGCCAAGCCCCCGATAAAGAACATGACCCCCTCACCAACCCATCATCTTCAATGCTAGGTATCCAAGATGATGATCAAAGATTACCACTGAAATGGTACACTCCCCACAGTGGAGGCCACATGAAAAGACCACCAATCTGTATAATCTAGTCAGCCTCCTCCTCATCCATGGCTGGCCCCCCACTATAAGGTTGCCCTAGTGATGGTCTCAAACCATTTTGATAGACTTTCCCCAGATAGTGACAATGAGTAACTCCCATATCATAGGGAGGTAGATGATGTAAATGATTAAGAATTCATCTCAATTACACATGGGTCCTACTCACAATCCCCCTCTAGAGAGTTTCTCCACCAACATCAAGAGACCAAGTCTCCTCACTCTAAATAGGATCTTATTTCGAGGGAACCTATTGATGTTTAGAAGACTCGGGCCCCTTAGGATTCTCACCGAGGGAAGAAAATATATAATTATGAAAGAGATATCACCCTGGATCTTTAGAAGTAACTTCTACAGTCAAACATGGAGTCACCCAATGGAAAGACATACAACTCTTCCCCCTCGACTCAAGTCAGCCATAGAAATAGTGTGGCATAATACGAGCATGTGCACATTCCTGCTAGTGCTCAACAGCTCTGCCATGTAGACAGAGTGAAAAACTACAGGAAGATGTAGATATCTGCCAATTCACAAGAAGCCCATCATCTAAATAGGATGGCAACTTGCTACAGGCTGGCACAAATAACTACTGATGTGTATCAATCCCTCCATCCAAATAGGGTGGAAAGAAAATGTGAGGAGAGTCAAATTCCTAAGGATTCATACAAATCCTATGATTAAAATATAGTGTAATGTGAGCAAATAAAAATTCTCACCCCTGAATATGAATCCCACCAGTCAAATACAGTGGCAACTAGAGAAGACAGCCTACTGAAAACACATTTCTCTGTCCCAAAATAGGAGAACTACCAATATCTACGAGAAACCTATGGAGGACCAGAGCAGGAAAACACTCTTTCTATAATATTGGAATTTTCCTTCATACCCATTCCTTCCAATTATTTATCATACCAAATCCTAGAAATTATGGAAGATCAGATGTCGATTCCATACCATATCCTCCAAACATTCCAAGATATCATTTCATTGATGAAAAAGGTGAGGAACAAGGCCCACAACCCAGTTTCCTCGAATGGAATGACTTACTCCCAAAAATGGGTTAGTCATTCCAGAAAAGTTATGCATCCCTGCTCTAGTTTAGAAGGGTTCACTACAATATCATGTGATTCAAAGACAACTAGATCAGGAATAAATACATGTTCTAACTGGGGGATGGCGTTCCAGTGTAATGGCTTCTCTAAGGAAGGAATATATTCCTGAAAAAATACAATATGTCAATCGGTGTATCCAGATGACATCATGGGAACCAAAAATATAGAGACCAGTGTATGAAGGATGTTACCAACAACAGGCGGCCCCGGTTACCAGAAAGAGAGCACCCAGAAAAGAACTGTGCTAAAGGAAACTAGAAAATTAATATCACATACTTGATACTGCACTGCTGAAAGATGGAGTTCTTGACACTTGTGAATATATATCAATAAAGGCTCAAGTCCCTATCAGACTATTACCAAATTAAAGAAGCATTAGTAGCAGTTCCAATGTACCTCCCTACAATATTTCTACTAGAAGCTCTGAAGGACCTCCCCAGAGCACCCATGGGGCCTTACTCTGTGGTCTAGGAATGAATGATCATGTGATCCAATCTCCTGATGTGTGTTAGGGTTTCCCTCCCATTGACCTAAAGATATGACAGCAAGAAGTTCCTCCCCTTGCGGACATCTACCTTGAGGTTTCTCCTCAAGGTATATGCAGTAGATATGATTCTCCCTGTAGTCAGAAGTCGAGTCATGATGGTAGTCCTCTCCACGATGACAGTCATTGTGAAGGCCCTCCTCGTAATGGTAGTTGCTATGAACACCCTCTCTATAGTAACATCATGAAATGAGATGGTCCTCCCCTTATTGCAGTACATCCTAAAGGCCCTCCCCAGGATGTAGACTATAGAAATTATCCATACTGCTAGATATATAACTGTGATAGTATTCCTCGCCAACATAGTATTCATCAAGAAGGTCCTCCCCTCAGTGACATCAAGAAGCAAGAAGTTCCTCCCCTCGTTGTAGCCTGCACTAAATTTCCTCCCATGGGTATACTAGATAGGGAAACTCCCTATGGTCAGGAAGCATGTTGAAATGGTAGACCTGTCCATTGAAGCACCAATTGCAAAGGTCCTCCTTACAATCAAAATTCGTACAGGTAACAAGGTCCTCCCCTTCCTAGAAAAAATGTAAGAAATCCATACTATGAGGGGGTACTCAGAAAGATTGAGTTAGACATATCAAACACTCTATCTGTAATGAGTGATATCTGTTATCAACAAGAGGATGGTCTAAGGCCATGCTCATCTTTTGATCCACCCCTGCACCGTTCAAATAACAATGAGGCTCCCACCATCTCGAAGGCTTGGAAGAAATTTATTAAGAATAAGTCCAGATAGCCAAATCAAGTAGAGGAGTCCCCTAAAGAAAATTAGAAATATATGTAGCTCGTGGGAAGACAACTAGCCAAGGATAATATACCATTTTTGTATTGGCCTATGACCAATTCACACTTCGACGTACCAAGGGAGTTTTTAGAGGAATGTATGCATGAAATTCTCCTCAATATCGTGATGAATTTTATCTAGATAAAATAAAAGTTCTTTCCCTATGAAGGGTATGTAGACCATGTCAACATATTAGGAGATATTTTATGTATAATCGACCTAGAAGACCTCCCGTCTTCATAACATCCACAATCACAAAGGCAAAAAAATCATTGAACGGTGTGCCTCCACACACTGCCGAATTTGAGTTGCCTCATTGGAGATACCCAATCAGGAGTTCATATTTGGGGATGGAGAGAACATGGAGCTCTACACTACACCCCACATCCCTTCCAATATAACTCATTGAAAATGACATCTTTCAATGCCATTTCCCAAAGGATGCAATCAAATGAGATCCTTACTCAGGAAAGATGGAATAATCATCAAAAATAGGCCTTGAGTAAGTCTCAAAAACATTAGGTCCAACGAGATCAAAAAATTAAAAATATATTGATCCAGGAAACTAAGAACATCCAGTATGATTCCCACCTAAGGGAATCCAACTAGCAAGTAGTGATCATATCTTAAAAATCCCGTAAATCTCGTGCGGGTTCAGTGTCATACTCAGATCACACCTGCACATGAGTGCATGAAATCCAAAAAATAAAAATGGTGGCGGCCACCTCTGTAATGTAGAAATAGCCTCAAACCATAGGGTTGGGGATTTTTTATCTCAAAATTATCCCATAAGACCAACAAATAAATTTTATAGTGCATCAACAAAAAAACAAGAGCAACTCCATCTCACAGGGTTGAGGGAATTTTTACCTCATGTTCCCGCACAACGTATGTTTGTCTTCTCTTGTCTGGGAAGAACAATGAGCAAATAGGTAACCAATTCCACCTAGTCTCATGGTTCATGACCTCCGAGATAAATTTACATTATGAAGTCAAATCAAGGCACCCTTCTGGTCAATTTTTTCATGAAACCCAAATAATACCTCTGAATAGAAAGAGAAAATCCAACAAAGTACGTATAAATCTTTCCTACCATTCAGCTCTAGGTGCACCACCCCTAAGGCGGTATGCGTTAGTGAAAATGGTAAACATCAATCGAATGGATCCTATAGGAAATAATAAAAAGTTAAATGATGCAAGAGATGATGTTTCCCTCCCATAGGCATCCCACACAAAGCTTGATGGTGTGCACACCTAGATCTAGAGAGTGGTCCAAAATTAGGGTGCCCCCTCAGTTAATCTGTCATTACCTCCACCGATAAACCCCAAAAAAGATAATAATAAATACCAGGTCATCTATGAACCACCACCTCCCCCCATAAGAATGTTTCTCTCACTCTCGAGTAAATATTTTCAAAAAAATAGGAAGAAATAAAAGAGCTCAGGAAAATTAATGTCGAACTGCATCGAGGGATCAACTTTGATAGATGTGTTCCCCCTATGGACTGTCAATAGGAGTTCCATGAAGAGGTGCCCCTGCCATAGGAACTCATCTCGGTAAATGATTTCATGCTCAGATGCCCACCCAATCCATCACTGAGACCATAAACCATTGTAAATCCAACCCCAAAAGGTCATCAAGACTTCCCCCTATTGGGAAAGCATCAAGAGTATATTCAGGTTATCCCACAAAGGATACCCCTCGAGGGGTATCCACTCTAAATTCTAGCTTCAATGGAACATCCATATTTGTCCCCTATGGCACCTGCCCAAGCTCAAGTCTTGTAGGATTTTCATCAAGGGATATTGAATACTATTGAGGAACTTACAGCTTGACTTAAAGCGATGGAAGGGTGGCGTGATCCAATACAACCAGAGTGTAAACCCTACCCTAACTCGGTGAGCAACATTTTGTCACTTCCAAACTTTTGAGACCCCATATTCCTAGAGTTCAATGGTTCAGGAGACCTAGAATAGAATCTAATGCACAATTACTCTTAATATGATCCTAGGATAGGCACTCCATAGCGGAAAGAAGTAGTAAATCTTTGGTTCTTCAAGAAAATCCTTTTGGTTTCAGCCTTCTTCTGGTATACTAACTTGCTATCTAACTCAATCACATGCTGGGATGAACTCCGGTGAAAATTTATCTTCCATTTTCAGTTTCACATTTCATAAGACAATGGTCAGTGATCTCGTGAACTACAAGCAGCGATAGAATGAAAGAGTTTCGTACTTTATTACCAGATGGAAATGTCTGACTTGTTTCCTGAACTGGCTGCTCCCCCGGGATGAAATCGTCGATATGATCATTGATAATCTCTGTGATGAATTGAGAACACTGCTCATCCTAGTAAAGTACAAAAGTGGGTTCTGATATACCTCTGCCATTTCCCAATGGATAGAAGACACCTTGGAGTGGACCTATCTCAAGTCTTGGGTGCCCCCATCAGCCCCAGGAAAAAGAACAAGAATAGGTAATGTGTCTTATATCCGGATAAATCCACCCATAGTTCCAACTCCAGTTTTGAGGCCTCCGCCAAACCATGGGGTACCCCCTAGATGCCAATAGTGACCCCCACCTCGGAAAATGATCAAAGGGATACTAAAAGAAATTTTTTGGGAATGAAGAAATAAATTCTACACATTCTGAGATGACCAAGTCTACCGCTACTTCATATCCACCATGAACTGCACCTTGTTCCAGCTACCATAGCCAAATTGAGTCGATGAAGTGGGTATTGATGATCACGCAAATTATTTTCCATATCACTTGACACTAGGGAACACCATCCAAGAGTTATTTGTCTTCAAGTATCTCCTAAAAAATATGGTGGATTCATAGAAAGTCAATAGGGGTCTAACGCCATCTCAAGTGGTTTATGTCTCCACCTTAAACTCAAGAAAGGAAGAGGAATAGAATGCAGTAACCATCAAATATGAGGGAAATTTTGATAGTTTCACGTCTCAGAAAACATTCAACTAAGAAAATGGAATCCTCTAGACGTAATTGAGGAAACTAGTATTTCCCCCTATAGGTCCTGATGCAACAGAATCATCATCCTCCACCCTGTAGTATTATGAGGGCTAGAAGGGAAGAAAGTAGGAGAAAGAAGGTGAGATGGCACCAAATCGGAATCATGTATAGACACTTTCAGACTTCATTCTAGAAGACTTGAAAAAATGGGCACCACCCACCAAATGGTACAACGAGCACGGCCCTGCCAAACAGTGCAACTGGAAGCACCCCGCTAAAAAGTACAACGAGCACCGCCCTACCAAATGGTACAATGGGAACCGCCCTGCCAAATGAAAAAATGAGCATCACCCTACCAAAAGGTACCATGAGCACTACCCCACCAAACAGTATAATTGGCTCCGCCCCACAAAACAAAACTATCACAAGAAGAAAGTTAGATGGAAGCACTGTTAGTTTAAGAAATGATCTTCAGCTCCATTAATTTCACTCACTTGAAGAACAACTTAGTTTATGGAGACTATGCTATCAAACCCAAGTTCGTTGCATCTAATCATTGGGCTGGAGGAAGAGGCTGTAAAGGTATGGGGTTCCTTACAATGCATGATCATGGAAAGAGTCAAATTATTGGTCTCACCATATGCCAAACTGTTAACATTGAGTAAACTCACAGAAGAACCCTCCACCACAAACAAAAAGAACTAGAATGTTTCTCCACCCCATCAGAAGTGATATGATCTAAGTCTTATTTGAATATACTTTGGAGAAGGAACATATATCCAATCGCCAACGGCGTATAGGTAGACCAGTTTGGCTGATCTCGGAAAGTACCACAATGCCACCAGCTCTTATCACAGAGGTCGGACCATCTACGTACAAATCTCAATCCCCAAAAGCACCCATGAAAGAGTATCCCCAATCTAATAGGCACCGATCATTAGAGACAAAATTTGATATTATTAAGCAATTATCCTCAGTACTAGTGAAACTATCAATTTTGGATGCCTTGAGTACGTGTGTAGTCCATAAGAAGGCTCTCATTGAAGCCTTACTAAGTCCCCAATAATTCGAGGATGAAGTAGTACTGGCTGAAGTATATCAAATGGAGACCAATACTGAAGAATACCACGTCTTCATCTTCTTCATAGATAAGGATGAATATACCTTCATGAAAGGGAACATCAAACCCTTATATGTGTTCAGAAAGATAAATGATCTTTATTTTTTAAAAATATTCATTGACAATGGATCTGAAGTCAACCTCCTCCCACTACGAACACTTCTTCTATTTGGATATGATGAGGAATGTTTAACACCTTCCACCACAACTCTGCTGGGATATGACAAAAGCAAGAAGAAGTAGTTGTGATGAAACAAGATTAAAACTTTTCTTGGAGACCATGTGTCTAATTCTTAGTTTTTTGTAGTATGGTAATCTATGACCTTCAACGTCCTATTAGGGATGCCCTAGCTACATCAGTATGCTGCAATTCTGCTATCATACCATTAGTTTGTCAAATATTGCGCTAATGGAAAAACATGACATTTCATGATGATAAATCCCAATTCAAATCATGTGAGTCACATTACATCAATGAAGGGTTATATGAACCAAAAGAGAAGCGGTCTTTGTATGAAGAATTTGATTGGATCACTACCCCAAATGGATTGGAAATATCTCCTTCTGATCCCCTCCAATATCTTGGGGAAGATTATTTATTACCAATTAACCATGTTGAATGCATAAGTTCAAGCTCAGATATAGATTCAGTCATCTGCATGATTTCTATTATGGTGGCCAAGTCCAAATAAACTAAAGATTGGGTCTGTCCCTATGATGTCAAGGAAATCCCAAATAGTGATGGTATTGGCCCGTCCATAGGACCCTAGACTGCTCACACCTTACTCACTAAGGTTGAAATATATTTTTCTCCCAACATCAGGTAGTTCATCTCGAGAATCCTCTTTCCATCAGAAGCAGAAGAATATGATGAAGATTATGATGATGAAGAAGAATATGAAGACCTCAAAGACTCCCTTCCCTCATTCGAAGAAGGTGACTCCCCTAGAATCGATGAACATAGGTAAATAAACCTATGCATCAAAGGAAACCCATGGATCACTCTAATTAGTGTGGATATTCCTTTCGAGTAATAAGAAGCATATATCTCCTTCCTAATGAAGAATCAAGATGTGTTTTCCTGTAACTATATAGAAATGCTAGGCCTCGATCCTAAGGTCACCACTCATCATCTGGGTCTTCTAAAAGACCATTGTGGCTATATGAAGGATGACATAAGGACACACCTGACACATGATGCCAAAATATAGACTGAATTTGAAAAGATAATTAAATCTAACATCATCTGAGAAGTTACAATCGGCTGGAAAACATTTTCCCTATTAAAAAGAATAATAGACATATTAGAGTTTCCATTGATTTCATCAACCTTAATAGGTACTTCCTGAAATATGATTTTCCAGTCCCGATCATAGAATTTTTGACTGATGAAACCAATAGATATAAGACCCTCTCTTTCATGAATGACTATTTTGGATACAACAAGATCTGAATGGCCTGAGGAGATGAAGAAGATACTAATTTGGGGGCCCCTCAGGGAGTGTTTCTGTTATAAGGTGATTCCCTTTGGTCTAAAACCTGTTAGTGCTACAATTTAGTGTGCCATAAATTTCATTTTCAAGCCCTTCCTAAGAAAATTCATTGAGTGATACATTAAATATCTAGTGGTTTAATCATGACAGCACTCAATCCTCTTGAAAGATCTTAAAACTATCTTAAAAAAACTACAACATCACATTTTAAAGATGAATCCCCTAAAGTGATCCATTGATGTTAACTTGGGGAAATTTCTCAATTTCCTCATACTCTATTATGGAAATGAAGTCGACCTTGAGAATAAAAAAACCCATCCTTTTCATATCTCCTCTTCAGAACCTCATTGAGTTTAGGGGTCTCAAGGTCACATAGGCTACATTTAGTCCTTTATAGAAAAACTTATAGGTAAATATTTACCTTTCACCATGTTAATGAATAAAGGGGTTATGCATGGGTGGGATAATGAATGACAATAATAGTTCGAAAATATCAGAATGTATCTCCTAACCCCACCAGGGTTGATTCATCCAGTTGAGGGGAGACCAATCATTTGGTCCATAACCACCTTGGAATGGTCATTAGGCACATTCCTTGCATTGAATAATGATTTCGGTGGTGATAACAATCTCTATTACCTCAACCGAACAATGATCAATGTTGACACTCGATGTTCATTAATAGAAAAGAACTGTCTAGCCCTAATCTCGACAGTTCCGAAATTCATCCATTACCTACAGCACCACGAGGTCCATCATGTCTCCCACTGCAACCCACTCAAGTATATCCTCTATCGTCCCATGATAAATAAAAACCTATCATTGTGGGTAGTCATACTAAAATAGTTTGAAAAATGGTACATCACCCATAAGGCCATCAAAGGCCAGGCCTTAATAGACTTCCGGGTGATGCAACCCTTAGAAGAAACAACCATGTTGGATACTAAACTTCTGGATGAAGAAGTATTCTCCAACTAAGAATCCCCTTAGTCATGGGAAATGTACTTTGATTGTGATTCTAGGATCCCAATAGGGAAAGGGATGGAAGATTTCAAACTCAAAAAAGTAGGGTTGGGAGTTATACTCATATCCCCAGAGAAGGAAGTCTTGCCTTACTCCTTCCTTCTTTCATAGGGATGCACAAATAAAGAAGCAGAATATCAATCCCTCATTGCAAGACTAGAGATATAACTTCATGCATGAGGTGAACAATTGAATATAAAAGGTGATTCAGATCTGGTCATCAAGTATGTAAATGGTGATAATACCAATAAGAAATAAGTATTGGCTTCCTTGATGAACCATGTTTGACAACTAATAGAATAATTCCCATCAAAACCAATGCTGACCTATGTCCCCTAGTCACAAAATTCTTAAGTTGGTGAATTGTAAAAATGCATCAACAACCCTGTATAATCTATTTGGGGATAAAACGGTTATTAAAATTTCCCACCGTCAGATGGTAATTCCATTTATTCAGAAAAATATTGAGGAAATCAATGAGATTATCCCCGTTTCTGAGCCTTATGATCACACCACTGGTTGGATAACTCTCATTTAATATTACCTATGGATGGGGGAACTCCCACCATATAGGGTTGGAAGAGAACATATCTGGGGGTGGGCAGCCAACTTTTTATTATAAAATAGATTAACTGAAGAAAATGTTCTCTATAAATGAGGACTTGAGAGAGTCCCTCAAAGGTGAATTGATGTAGAAGAGTCTAATGCTATCATGAAAGAAGTGCATTCCAGAGCTTGTGGAGCATGCCAATAGGTAACCAATATATCCCATCAAATTCAAAGCCTTTGATACTATTGGCCCACAATTATATAGAATTGTGCCCTATTCACCAAGAAGTGTAATTCCTACCATGTTTATTCAAATTTTATTCACTGACACTCAAAGATACAGCACATAGATAAGTACTTATACCCATTTTATTCTTGGGGGATAGATGTTTTGGGACTATATCCCCCCTCTATAGACAGACAATTAAAGTTCATCCTTACAGTAACTGAATTTTTTCCAAATGGGCCAAAGTCATGCCTCATAAAGAGGCCGGGGTGAAAATCATTATTAGCTTTGGGAAGGCCAACATCATTTCCGGATTTGGTGTCCCTAATAAAATAATGACAAAAAATAGAACTAAATAATTCTATGTTGAGTTGGACAAGTTATACCAATTGTATGGAATCAAAGCCAACCATTCATCCTGCTACCATGCAACGACCAACGGTCGGATAGAGGATTTCATAAAGACTATGTCCAACATACTTCAAAAGATGGTAGATAAGGATAATAAATCTAGGCCAGACAATATAATTCATGCTTTATGGGATTACTAGACCACAATACGCACAACCACCCAGGAAACCTCATACTCACTGGGAAACAGGGAAAAAGAATTTTTCAAATTGAAATTCATGTTATATCAAACCATGTAGATATTTGTGATCAACTGTCCATGGATTAAAAATCATAGAAATGCATTAATGAGTTGGAGTAGCTAGATGATAAAAGGATGCACACTTTACACCATTTGGAAGTATATCAAAATCAGATTTCACGAGCCTTGAAAAAGGATCACCTTCCGTATTTCCTGAAAGGATAGGCAGTGTTGGTCCTCAAAACCTAGATGATACTAAAGTAGAAGGCCCAAAGCATGAGCCAATGTTGGATGGACCATAAGTCATACATATGGTCTATTCCAATGGATCATACATATTGATGTCAATGGACAGACAAATCATCACAGCTCCCACCAATGCAATGTTTCTGAAGAAGTATTTCAGGTAATAGCAATGCATATAGTCCAATCTCTATGACCATAAAATATGAGTCATAATCCTGAAGACATGACATTACAATATATAAGATTAGTCCTTGAAACACTATATTAAAAAACTATGATGACAATTTCCTCGCTGTATGAATCCAAACTGCACATCACAGCATCCTCGATGCATGATGTTAAAATACATAGAATAAATAATCCTAATAATAAGACAATAAAAAACATGGTCCCAAATGAACTATGTGTGGCTTGATTCCCATTCATTAGTGGGATATATAGTGATTCCTCAAACATTGATCTTGGCCCATCCCTCAAATGAAAGAAATGACTCTATTGTATCTTCTATCTCCCTATATTATGAGGGAAATCCTTGCCACTCCTTGTTTCTCACATTGAGTATAACTAACATGAGATTCGGATCGGTGGTAAGGATTCCCTAGTGCAAATAAAAAATGGAGGAATATGATTTTCCTAACACTCATAGGAGATGAAACCAAAATTCCATTACTCCTACATTTGAGTTAGACTAGTATAGGGAACATTTTGGACTACCTATGGCTTGATTTATACCCTTTCAGGATATGTAGTGATTCGTTGAATTTATATACCAACACCTATTAAAAAATGCCCCTTCCTCTATGTAGAGGTCTGACTTGTACAAGGGAATCCATGAAAGGTCATAACCACATGACATTAAACTACAAGGTTCCTCGAGATTAATGTGCGGCCAATTCTCAATGTTACGAAATCCCGAACATACCACCAATTTCTTTCACAATAAGTTTAATGAAAGAATGAAAATTCCATGTTTGAATTCTGAAACTCATAAGGAGTCAAAATATCATTCCCCCTCTACATATGATTTAGATCTATGTAATAGCCTCAGTAGTTCAAGGATGATCATGGTATTGATATTTCTTACGTTCCCAGAAAACAATTTCCCATTTTTCAAACTCCATACTCTGAGAAAAATTGGGTCCCCATAATCTTTCATGGCCATCTGAGATGGAGGCCACTATTCTATAGACACCTTTGTTTGAGTATGAACTTCATGCCCTGGTGGCTCTATATATGTTTCCTACAAAAAAACTATCTTCCAAAATAAAATTCATCCTTAGGAGATACCTCTCCTACATCAGTATTTCAAATGGATTCCAAGACCCATGCAATTACCCCTCGTCCAAAGGCCCCCCATGACTATGGTTTAAACCTTCTATCATTACTCATGTCTAATGAATGAAAAAATATCTCAGACATGGTTAACTCAATGATATTTATGGTCTTTATGACTATATAATGCCCTCTCTACATGACACTAAATTGTATATAATAATTTCCTCACTGCATGAATCTAAAGTGAATTGCATAATGTCCTCACTGCATGACTCTAAACTGTACAACATAATTTCCTCACCATAAGGCTCTAAACTGTAGAGCATAATGTCATCACTGCGTTACTCTAAACTGCACAACATAATTTCCTCGCTGCATGACTTTAAACTGGACAACATAATGTCATTGCTAAATGAATCTAAACTTCACAGATGGGACGAATACATCACCCTATATATGAGCTAGATCTAAATAGGGGATTACCAGATCACATGAGTGAAACATAGTCCGAATGTTTCTAATGCATCCGAATACACTACAACCATACATTTAACTTCATGCTTTGAGTAATCATGAATCTTCATATTCTCCATATCCATCGGAGATAGAATAATAGTGTCCTATGGACACCTTTGTTTGACTATTCACATCATGACCGGTAGGCTCTTCATATATTTCCTACAAAATGTCCATCAATAAAAGTAAAATTCATCCTCAGCAGATTTATCTCCTACCTAAGTACACCTGATTGATTCCAAGCCTCGTGACATCCCTCCTAAGTCAAGAACACCTAGAGTCATTGTTTACATTCTCTTTCTTACCCACGTCCTAGATATATTAGAACATCCTACACCGATTCACCTCTAGTCTTTCATAAGGATTCTGTAAAAATAAGGATACCCAATCCACAAGTGTGAACATGATTCTCATATGAAAAGAAAATTCTCCCACTTATTTCAAGGTTTCCCAGAAAATATCTCATTTTATGCTTAGGCAAACCACTTTTTAGAGGCCATATTCCATGTTCAGAAAGATCCCAATATCCATAATCCTTCATGGCCATTGGAGATGGAAGGATAATGTCTTGCGAACACCTTTCCATTTATGTGAATATCTTTCCTCGATGGATCTTCATATGTTTACTAAAAAATGACTATCAATAAAAGGAAAATTCATCATCAGGAGAGTCCTTTGGAGTTTCTATATGCTCGTATGACATTTATGTCTCATCTTACTCCACAGACATGGGAAACCCCCGGGATTATATCTTATATATCTTTCCCTTTTCAAACACCAAAACATGAAATCCATTTCTAATTTCACTAATAAATCCTTTACTCTCCTTTCGTTAGATAAAAATGATCTCCCACAATGGTGTCAAGTGTTTTGGTTTTACAACATTAAACTGTACCATTTTCAATCCCTCCCTTACAAAAGTAATGTTCTTGTGGGAATGGATTCTCATTCAAAGCTGAAATGAATTCCCCTAAAACTTTCGGACATCATTCCTTAGAAAGGCTACCCACTATGGCTCCCACCCCCCCCCCCCCCCAAGTGTGAAAAATCCTCCCAATCCATTGGAGATGTAATTCTAGTGTCCTACGGACACCTTAGTTTGACTATGTACATCACACCCTAGTGATAATACATATGTTTCCGACAAAACGGCCATTAATCAAAGAAAAATTAATCCTCAGGAGAGCCTTCTCCTACCTCTTCACACCTAAAATGGCTCCCAATCCTCATATACATCCAAACCTCACAAATTCAGGGTCAAGAAAAATACCTCATTCATGTCTAAAATTTATTAGCACATTCTCTAATACTGAATCCCAAATTGGGGCTCTTTCCCCATCAGGTTTTGTCAAAAATATTCAACCTAAAACAGCAATAATAAGTTTTAATTGTGAGACTATAAACCACTGGCGAATAATATGAAATACTCACCTGGGTAAAAACCCACAAAGGGAACCTCTGGATAAAAGTCGATTATCAACTCATTATACTTATACTGCGTGTGGTTTAGGAAAACATATTGATCTATCAAATAATCACTCGGTTCTTGATCGGTGAGTTTGTGGAAGTGGCTTATCCTTCAGCGCTGGCATCTTCCGTCTCGACATTTCATCGTTGCTGAACTGCTTTGCATCTTACTCCACCTTCGCTGGATAGGGCTTCCAATGGCGGAGAGATGATGAATAGGTTGAGATTTTGCTTCCGCTTTTGAGGGTTTCAGCCTCAAATCTTGGTATGTGTTGGGAGGTCCGTTGTGGTCTCCGTGTGCAGGGATGGCGGCGACGGGTTATGGGTTCTGTTTTGCGATCGGGTCCGGTGAGCTTGGATTTCGGGTGGTCAACTTTTGGTGAAAGTTTTGTTAACTCTGATTCACGCCCTTTTTTTGATTTTGGCCTTTTCTCATGTGTTGGTTTTTGGTCGTGGTCTATTTTGGTTGATCCGCTACTAGTTTTGATTGTATCTGCTGATCTGGTATTTGATTGTAGTATTCGTGGAATGATTTCTTAGAGGAGGAGGTGTGAGGATTTGGTAATCATTCTTCTATTGGTGATTTGGTTATGATTCTGATTTCTCGGTTTCATCAAGTTGTCCCACCTAATTCAGCAATACTAATATACATATTTTATCATAGTTCAGATAGAATGGAATCTAGATGGAATGTTTCATTCCCTTTTTCGAGTACGTCGATCTCTGGTTGGCATGTTTCTATTGATCGTGGCATCCAACGACCCTTCTATTGATCTGGTGATGGTCCGTGGCTTCGTTGAAGTTGGTGCAGGTCTTGATGTGTTTCTTGTATATTTCTTGAAATTTGAATTTCATTTGTGGATTTTGGGATTTTTGTGAGGTTCTGTAATCTTCATGACTTGACGATGGTTTTGGATGGATTCAACGACAGTAGCGACGACACTAGTGGCGACCTGAGGGTGTTTTTTGAATTTTGAACTTTGAAATTTGTATTTGGGTTATTTGGTTCCCGCTTGTTATTTAGGTTACCGTTCAGCCAAAAAGAAGCTACTGAAAATCAAATAAAAAATCACTTTTCAGTCAGAGACATAAATCTTGTTAGTTCAAAAACCAGCAAGGGTCAGACTAATAAAAAGTCAAGTTATACCCACTAAGCCTGTATCAAATAGGCTTAAGAAAAAATTATTGTGATAATGAAAAAGAAACAATTTTTTGTGATGTTTTTCAGGAAACCCCAAAAATATTTAAACTATGCTTATTGAGTCTAGAAACATAGGTAAAAATTAGAGTCTGTTTCGATTATTTCAATTTAATGGTTTTGAATCATTGATTAGGGAAGATTGAACAAATTCATGTTCTTGTCCTTCATTCCTACTTGTATTTCCTCTATGTTCTTCATATATTTGAGTCCAATACTTTATCCTTCCTTCATCTACATCCTCATGTCCTCAATGGAGATCACGGCCTGGGCCCACGCCTCTTTTAGTTGGTCTAATATCCAACTTTGTTTCTTCACTTCTTTGTCGTTTTGTTTTACTAAGTACTCTTTCTTCATGACATAATTTTACAACCTTTTATCCTATCAATGTTTATTGGTAGCTTCTCCAATAAGAATTTTACACGTAGCAACAAGATGAGTCATCTACTCTGCCATGGAAATCTAAGACTCAGGTGTACCAGTTGCTTATCAAGAATAAACCACCTACCCCACTATATCATGGAGGCCATAGCAGTAGAATACACCAAATCCCAAGACCATAATTTTGTGGCATAGTTTCAAAAACATCACTGGAATCTCATCCAATAGATTCTGAGAGATTAATATCCAAATGATCCTCCATTACTTTTGACAGAAGGGAGGAAGGTCAACCAATATTTCTCGGTTAGTCTTAGAGTCACTCCTTGATGGAAAAATATATTCATGGATGAAACTCATAAGAGAGGGACTCTATTTTGTGGCTACATCACTACTCATCCCTGTTGTATCCTCACCTCTTATAATTTTGACGAAGAACAAATTGGGGGTATCCACCACTATTTCTAATGCTCGTGGTCGCAATTTTGAGAATATAGAAGAGACGACTCTAGTACCTCCCACCTCCTTGGAAATGTCTCTACCTAGAACAGGTGGCACCACATAATCAGTCATTAGTTGTGTCCCACAATCCCTTGGGAAAACTGATGGCCTATGAATGTACCCAACCGAAACAACAATCCTTAGGGAAACCTCAGAAGGAGTCTTATTGATATCAAGATTGTAAGGATGTTAAATCTAGAGAAAGGTACTAGCCTTGATATTATAGGGGATAAAAACACAAATTCTATCATAATTTGAGAAAAAGGAACAATAGACTACTCCAAAGTTTCTAGGGTTGGGACATTATCCTCCCTAGTGATTGTGACTTCTAAAAAGTCAGTATGTGTAGGAAGGGTATCAATATCTAAAGGGAATCCCTCCACGGGGGTAAAACCCTTTGATAAGGATTCATCGGTTCCTCATTATTTGAATTCCCTCTAAAATCTTGTGGGGATTGAGGCTCTCCACTGGATGCAGCACCTACCATTAAGGTTACCCTATCTTTCTCCATGGGATCTGGTTCAGCATAGTCAAATGAGCCCTCAACTTCTGGAAGTTATTACACTATTGAGGCAGACATCATTTGAGTATGACCAGGCATGCCTAAAAGGGAGATAGTACACCTGGCTTCCTCTGTTTGCATTGTTCCTTTGAATCGGTTAATCATAATGGCTGGAATCCCTTCATCTACCATAACGGATATGTGATTCATAGATACCTTTGAAACTGCTATCTAATTACAGATAGGCCCTATGTGAAAATACACACATGAAACAGTGAGTCAAAAAGATACGTGTACTTGTTTCAAACGCCATATTAAAAGATGATTACTTGTGATTCCCCTACTAATGCAACTTAACATTAGGGAGGATTACTTGTGTTTCATTTATTATCACAGAGATGGATCCTGAATAAGAGCACCTATAAAAGCTTGAGGGGGAAATTCACTGTAAGGATTTGCGATGACTGCTTCGATGTGTTCCTGGGATCTTGGGGATCCTTCTGAAGCACCCTACATAATTGGTAGGGCACACTCCCCAACTACGATTCCCCTGGGGAAAAATAGGGGAAATAGTTGTTTCCTAAGACCTTATGAGATCCTAAAAAATAAAAAAGGGGAAGGGACCTTTAGTGTCTTCACAATAATGGAATTTAAATCCATGGGTTTCAAATAGGATAACTTCTCCATCGATGGTAATAGACCATACGAGTACAACCATCAATGCCACGCGGTCAGCCCAGTAATGCCTATCTATTGGGGCAAGGAGACAATTTTCCTATTCATTCAAGTAGGCATCCACCTCATCTAACTCTTTCATCTAAAATACCAATAAGATTAATGGCACCACCAAATCTTGGAAGGTTGAAACATCCTCTCCAAAAAATCCTCCATATATCTTCATTTGATTCTTTTTCCCTTAGTTCATCCCAAACCCTCCAGGAATTTGGAAATGAAGTCGTGACTAGGATGGCTAGCACTGGAAGGTTGGTGTAGGGGAGTGGAGCATGTTTCATTAGTCACAAATGTTTCCTAGATGTTCCTAAAGATTCAAGACCTTGTGGAGATGAATGCTTATGAGATGTTGGGAGCAGGTAAGAAACTTTTCATGTAGTGAACACAATAGTCAATCTATTGGCGTCGTCATCCTCATCATCATTTTATAGTCGCAACATGGTAAGTACTTGATGAAAGTATTTCCACCAACCACTTTGGAAATGGATGAGGGTATCAAGTTCCCCATTGTAATGACCTGCATTCTTAGTATTCTCATCAAAGGAAACGTCACTGGGTGCTAACACAAAACCAATGATAGTAATAGAAACTTCCCAAGTGAATAGAAGATGCATTAAAGAATGAGGGGACTAGTCATGAGTGGATGGGGGCCTTTAAAAAGGTGCCATTACCACCTGGCCATTAGTAAATCAGCCTCATGGGGATGGATGGTGGGCTCCATATATCTCATTTGACCACCCATAAATTCACAAGCCTAATATTCACAACATTCCTTGGGGGGATCTGAGAGGGTTTTTGAAAGATTTTTCTTGGCTGAGAGTTCCCCGCAACTCCATTTTTCTTCTCCTTCACCTTTTCCCTAGATGTCTTGGAAGTTATCATGCTAGGAATCAGATAAGATAACAATCCATCTAGATATGATTTAACCCAGGCCTCAGAATACCTTCTAGGGATGAAGGGTACAAAATCCCCATAGTTCAGACGTTTGACCTGGAACTGGGTGTCCACTCTGGTAAACATCATCCACAGTTGACGGGCTATCATAATATGCCTCTCTTGAAGGGGAATGTAGAGAGTGGGAGGACATAACTTCTGGACAAAGTTATATTTATGACTAAATCTATAGGGTGCATATCCCTGAAAAATAATATCCCATCTGATGTGGGAAACCAAGACACCATCTTTTAAAGAAAAAAGTAGCCTCGGTTGACAAAATCTTTGGATGAGTTATTCGTAATAGTACTGGAAGGGGAATAATAATGATGATAATAAAAAAAATTCATGGATGTTGACATAAGACATTAAGTCTTTCTCATTCTCTTTGGTCTATGCCTCTCACTTATCCTACGAGGCCCATGTCATTTGAATAACACCACTAGTACTCTAAAGATACTGTCAGACGGTGGAATGTGGAATTAGTAAGGAATTGATAAAGGTATAACCTCTTATGTGTGCTCCCATCTATCCCCAAAGAATTTGGAAGGGACCATTGATCTGGTTAGGGGCCCCCCTTTGCTGATCTAACCCAGCATGCAATAAATCATGGCCAGTACTAGGATAGCTAGATTGATGCATCTTTCAGTGGCTAGTTAAATAGCTATGAAGAAATTTGAGGCTCCCAAACCACAATATTTTCATAATGGTAATAGCCACCCACTCAAAAAAATGTCCATGAAGGCTACTAGTTGAAATAATCAGTCAAGATTAGGGATGATCCCCCATCCCCACTAATGAAATTTCCCCTCATCCAAGGTGGGCCAATAGGTACTTTCTTGACTCCAAGTTGTTTTAGTATGGCATGCCTAGGGTCTACACGAATTTGACTCTAGAACAATACACATAACAAAGGAATAAAACCACTCATCATAAAGAATGTCCAAGTTTGGAAAAGGATCGCTTTCCTTTAAAAGAGCATTAACCTGAATGATGAGTTTCTTGGACAAAGAAGGGGTCCTCTCTTCGTCGTCCAAAATAGTGGAAGTGGGTAGGAATTCATCAAACATATCCCTAAAAATAGAGACTCCTAAGATTAGTTGGATGTCCCAAAGAATAATGATGACCTCCATATGGGTTAAATAAAATGAATTGGTGTTTGGGATCCACTTTCTCAGGATCTGTGAAATAAGGGTGGTGGGTGGTGACTGTATGTCTGAGATGTCCAAGAAATCATGTATAGTTCCACACTCATCATCTTGAGCCGAAATTCTTCTCAACTCTAGTGAACCCAAAGAGGACACCCCAGTATAATATAAATTATCCTCCATAGTGAATATCCCACTCAGATGACCAGTTGTGCTTCTCGTTCTCTAAATCTTTCCACAAAATTCTCTAGTAGTAGTGGCCCATCTTGATTGGACTCCCCTCACCTCTTCTATGGTTAGAGGTGCGTAGCTCAATAGGGACCCAATGACGATATCTCTTTGGGGGTATCGTACCTTGGAAGAAATGATGGCCTTTGGGATATAGATTTTATTTATCCAAGAAGTAGGATTATTGGTTGGATTTTATGTTGGGGTAGTTGTATTAAACAATAGACCAAACCCAAAAAATGGAAGCATGTACGATGCTTGGTATTACCATAGGCTCACCAAAAGCATATTTTCTAGATATTGAAATAATGGAATGAAGAAAATTTTGTCATCAACCAGACCTACCATGTTATTCAATCTTTCGTCAGAAGCAAAAAAGAGGGGCAGTATGGGTAGCCTCATAAAGAACAACAAAATCAGCAGCAGTCTATGAAAGAGCCATTTCATCCTGCATAGAAAGTTCTAAAATCCCAAAAAAATCAGTAAAATGGGAAGATGGATGTATAATGGCCATAAGAGATGGCCAAGGGGATTAAAAGAGTGTCTATATGGGGCTCTGCATAATGGTCCTAGAAATGGTATGCAAAAATCATTTCTTGCATACTGAATGGTACAAAGAATCAATCCTTATATATTATTGTGTTATGTGGAAGCTATACTACATATAGTCAAGAAATTCAAGAGTCACGAGAGGTGTTGTCCTATAGAGTGTTGGCCAGAAAACTGAAGGGTTCATGGAAAGAAGAAACTATAAACCAAGGCCTCTCCATGCTGATATTAAAAATTGATGTTTAAAAGTTTTTGTTCAGATTATTAAGAATTAATGTTGAGTTTGTCAGTTTATGTTTAGTGTGAGGGACACAAAAACCACATTGTTTTCTTCTGTGTAGAGGTCCATATTTTAGTTTTAAATTCCACAATGAAATCCACAAAACCCAACATCTGGTTCACTGGTAGAAGTAATTGGGAAGATTTTGGTTCACAAGATGTAAAAAGAGGTTCACAAATATAGATTTTGAAAAAGATATAGCACGTGGATTCATAGAAAGCTGAGGGAGAGTAGAGCGCACTTTTTTCATGAAAATGGTAAAGGAAAAAAATCACATGGGCCGCTATAATTAGGTTTGGTCCCCTATTACTAGTCTGATGTGTTCTACTACAAACCAATTCTAGTTAAGACTCGTTCTACATTAGAATGGTCTTCTATTTTTCGGAATGAACCCCATTCTGATAGGGGGCATTTGTAGGGTCCTGAAAACTTCAAAAAAGGAAGAAGATACACCCACAATCACTTTTTATAAGGAATAATGCATTCCAATAGGTCTAGAAAAGTGAAGTGATGAAAATTGAGGTTCAAAATTTGGATGAAACTTGAATAAATTGAATTCTCAATGAGTTTTAAGTGACCCATGTACCATCATCGGGAAGGGTTCAAGGAACACATGAACATAAAACCACTAGTGTGTAGAAGTACCCACGAGGCGTTGGCCTGTAGATCGATAGCCAACGAACCCCAGAACTAGTGAACCACATCATTAGTGGAATCAAGCACACAAAGGCCATCTGCAGACCATCTTTCCAAATCAGTAATACATAGATTAAGACAATTGGTAAGGTTCCATAAACCATTACATGCAAGCCACACCTTCCACAAACCCAAGTTGATCGAGTTTTCCATGGATCGAGATATCTTTTCATGGGCATTACCAAATGGTTCTACATGCCCATATATATTTGTCCCCTATTATCAATAAAAGGAGCACATGAAGGAGAATAAGAGGAAGGATGAATAAATAATGGAGGATACCCTAGAGGTTAGAAGAAATAATTTTGAGAGGATTTTGGATTCGGTTTCAAATCATCAATGAAGTTCAAATCGCAACCCCCATTTATGCTGGTATAACCAGTCATTAACCATAAAAAATGGAACTTAATAATAATGGGAAATCGCGAACCTAATTGGTGTCAACATGAAACAAAAATTCCTCGCCGAGGAACTCCCCACTAATGATAGGTTCTAGGACCCTCCTTTTGTACATTGTTCTACATAGTGTATCACTATGTGGATTCAACCATGCGCCATGTAGTAAAATAGTACACAAATGGAACTCGAAGAGGCATGGATGACCACATTCAATACTATGTACCATTATGGTGTACGGTGGTCCGTAAATAATCCCACATACTACTTCATTATGCAGACGATCCCTTTACCCGCATACTACTACAGTATGCCAGGCTCCCCCCATATCATATGAGAAAATGGTACACGGAATGGGAAATATTTATGTTTCATTCCCTTTGTCTCCAATCTCTCCCCTCCACTACCATCCAATTATCCATAGCCCCTCTACACACCATTCCCATAGCATTAGTCTAAAGCCTCCTCCAAATCCATCAGACCTGCATGATCATATCATATATCATATTAGTGCGCCCCTTTGAGTCTACAATCTCATGGTATGTGGAGTCATGAAGGCTCTGGTATAGACCCCCAGGATGTTGGTAATCCTACATTTCTATGGTAACCTGGAGTCCAACCATGGGTGATGACTTAAACCTTCCCATTCTTGGGATTAAGGGTGATCACAATTTTTTCCATTCAATGAGGAATAGCAATTAGTAAAAGGACTCATGTTTGCTTCTCCTATTGAAGAAAGAAACCAATCCTCACCTTTCCCAGATCACATTATAGGGAACTCCCACTGAGTTAAGCCTATAATCTTCTAATATATATTTCACATGACCCAAAATGTCATCCCACATTTATGAGTTCATTACTCCATTCCCTCACCCACCGTCGCATCGGCTTATTCCACCATAGGCCTTCCCTCTTCCATTAGCGGGAAAGGATGTGTCTGGATTGTTGGATCCCTCACATACTATTGTTTCTCACAACAATTTTTACTCACTTCAGATTAGGGATTTTTTATGATCACAACATCCACACAACTAACCTATATTGAACTATGAGAACTCTCATTCCTGTTTAAATTGGGAGATGTAGGATGCCTGCTTAAAGGCCCGAGATCAATGAGGGTTTCATTTCGAAATGGTCCACCCAATCATGTCCCCTAAAATGGGAAAATTCCATGTGTAATCCCCAACCTATCCTGAACTATGAGAACTCTGATTTCTATTGAAACCAGGATACATTGGATTCCTGCTTAATGCCCTAGGCTCAGAGGGGGGTTCCCTTCTGAAAGGGTCCACCATGTCATGTCCCCTAAAATGGGCATCTTCCATGTGTAAGCCCCAACCCATCCTGAACTATGGGAACTCTGATTACTATTCAAACTATGATACGTAGGACTCCTTCTTGAAGGCCCGAGTTCAAAATGGGTGCCCTTCCAAAAAGGAAAACCCCAATTACACCTCCAACCAATAGACCTTATCCCATGTCCAAGCCCCAAGATTACCGAACTATGTTAGATCTGCTTCCTCTCACAAGGATATGTAGGAAGTCCATCTTATGGGACCAATCCCAATATCTATCCATCTTCCATCCCTGATGGATGAAGAGAAACTACAGAGCACCTTATTGAATGGATTAATTCAGGATTTCCTCCATAGAATCAAATCCATGTTTGCCTATGACGATCTATAAAACCATGGGTATCCCTTGGATAAACTCTCTGAGAATGAAGCAAGGATCCATGAACATTTGAACATGACTTAAATCCAAAAGAGGGTCCTGAAATAGGAAATAATTCCTCCCAAAAGGGTGAAATGATCCTGACCACCCATTCTCTTGACCAATGGAGTTAGTAAGTTTCGTTGGCCAAATCATCAACCAACAAGAACCTACCTTCGGAAAGCAGATCCATGAATCATGGTTACCAGGGCCATTGGGTGTTTCTGTAACCACGAAGAAACCCACTAGAGACCATCCAAGGAAATTATATCCTTATAGAACTGATTTCACAAATACTTAACCCCATGCAATAGCCCTCTGAGACCATTGGACAGTGGTACATCCTTCATAATGTGGAAGGGATAAACTACCCATTCCCTGCAAGGTCAATACAATACCCCCATAAAGAATATTGACACGGATTGCATTGGAAGAAATATGGCGGCGGGAAAATATCTTTAATAAAAAACAAATGCTCATCAGCTTCCGGACCATTTTTTGTATTTTCCCCAAACCTATAAATTCACTTCCTCATAGGTGAAACACCTTACATATGTTAAATAATGATGATGTTGCTCATGAGTACATGTGGACTACCACATCCACAAAGGGATATGATTTATTTTTAATTTCCTCCCCAAAATAATGATTATAAATAAGTATATAATGAATATATGTGACATTTATATCATTATTAATATTATTTATAATATTTAATTATGAAAAATATGAAATAAAAAACTATCCAATCGAAACATACATGAAATAAAAAATAGGTAGCACTCCGAAATGATAATTTTATTAATGAATTATTAATAAATGGATATTAAAATATTATTATTGGATAATATATGATATTATAATTTTATGTATGGTTTTATAATTGAATAATACTAAATTTACATTTATTATTAATTGGGTTAAAATTACTTACGAAATAATTCATATCTTAAGTAATAATATATTTCATAGTATTATCATTATTTGGGATAGTTTATGTTTAAGTTTATAATGGAAGAATTATATGATATTTATATATTGAAACAAATATATTTTATTATACTTTGGTGATTTTTTTAAATTTCAATTTTCCCTTTCATTTTCCTCTCTCTACGTTCTCAAATGTCCAAAAAATGATTTTAAGGAACACCAACTTTTTTTTTCTATTCGATCAGAAATAATTTTCTTTAGTACCTATATTTTCTTTAAAATGTTTGAAAAAATTTTGTTAATATTCTCCAATGACTTATTCATGGCATTTTTACCCATTATTTACTTTTATAAATCCATTAACCAACTAGAAGAGACCTCAAATCAGGCACTTGGGCTGGCCTGTAATAAACATCAAAGTCTGTTCCCAATCTCCTCTTGGTGGCAATAAGTGTCAAGGTAATCAATGAGAACATGTGGGACTGATTTAACATTATGATAAAAAACATGTGATAAATAATAAATAATCTAAACACATGAAACATAAGTGATATTTAAAATAAGGAATGGATACAAAGAATGTGGTAGAAAACCAAAATAGCCAGGATAATCAAGATGACATAATAAAGAAAAGAAAATATGAAATTCCCAACAACTATCTCCATGAATCAAGTAATATTCCTTCACTATCCACCATCCATACCCAAACCAAGAACCCAAAGGTCATTCATTGCAGCTCAACAGAACCTAGGGAGCCTAAAATAATGTTGGAATTATTATTATTTCTCAATGTCACACCACATGTCAACCAAGGAACACAATTTAATAATATAACTATTTCACAATACTTTTTAAATAGTTATATAAAGTATCATTTCTATTTATTCACAAAACAAATATCCTTCTATTGTTTTTTAGAAATAAATATCCACCAAAACATGAGTTTCGTTCTTTTTAATTAAAATCATTGTAAAGTTATTTCAAAAGAATATTCATGAAAAAATGTTATTATTAATAAAAATTATTAACAATGATAAAATAACTAAAGGGAAAATATAAAAATGGGGATATTATGAAAAAAAAATTAACATAAGAAAAATAGTTTTCATGGAAGATTGGGGGTTATAAAAAATCTAGGAAGAAATTAATAGAACCATGTAAGAACTAACTGGTGTTAGATAATAATCAATCTATAATAACACTCAACCTCACCCTCACTGGTCTAACTAAAGAGTATTCCCAAAAGACGACTAGAATATATCATAGTGAATCTAGCTACTGCATGAATATAACTAGTGTAGCATGTGTCCCGAGACTTCCCACTTAAACACACATGATTACACAAGAATCTAAAATAGAGGCAATTCAATCATTCATTTCAAAGAAATATAAAAAACATAAACCATTTACAAATAAACCTCACCCTCACCACTAACAACCTCGTGATAAACCAACCCAATTCTTTCAATCACATACATAATATATATATATTTTATCCCCTTTTTTTTCAAGAACCTTAACATGCATAGAAAATAGTCTTTTCTTTCATTCTAAAAAACTTTGGTAAATTTTCAAAAGGTGTTTTATCTTTTAAACCCTAATTCATAATGAAAGACGGTACTCAAAGGTCTTTATTTACAATCCATATAATAATACATGTTTCTGAAATAAAATCCTACTATATATCGTGATAAAATAATTTAAAGAGTTAGTCATGAATTTACACATGCATTTACTAGGAATGGATTTCGAGAAAAAATTACAACTTATAAGAAAATGAAAATATTTTGTGCATTCAGATGAAATTCAAAGAAAACAACCAATAATAAATTCAAAATAGGTATTTTTAATTGAATGAATTTTTAAGACACCTAAAACATTCATTAATGATAAAAAAAATACAACAGTTATAAAAATTAAAGAACCAAGCAAGGGATAACTTACTTAAAAACCCTTTTATTTTTAAAATTGTGGTTCTACTCCACATCAAAAATAACCAATAGGGATTGGAGAAACAAGAAGAACCATAAAAGTCAAACTACCCAATTAAAAATCAAACTAAAATAATTGTATGTCTTCAAACCACATGAGGGTTAGAGATAAAGAGAAATAGTGATATATGAATGAAGGAGGGTGATGTTAAAAGTCATTATTGTGAAGAATCCACCTTAATTCTTGAAGAAGATCCCAGATTTTACTGTTGATGAAAGGGGAACCAGGGGAGGATCCCATGGGGGGTCATTAGAGCTGAATAGCAGGAGAGGTTATGCATTTATTTAAAAAATTAAAGAAGAAAAACTCTTATAATTTTCACTTTTAATGAACTTGGGAACTCTACATGGTTTGGCCACATAGTTTAGACAAATCATGCACGAACCATAGGCCCTATATTAGGCTCATAGAGCACTATGCATGGGAAATCCAAAAAATTTGAGAAACTATGCCAAAACCATTAAATTTTATTTATGAAAATATAGTTCTTTTCACATGGTTTATGAATTGTTATTACTCACCACACTCCTTAACCACGAAACATGCTATTTACCTTCTAAAAACTCTAAAATTCAATGAGAACCTACCTGGGATGAGAGAAAAACAAAAGTAACTCAAAACAAAATAAAATAAATGAGCTTACCCTAGTAGGGGTGTGTCAATTAACCCCAATATATGGCTTTATTCCCCCATAAATCACCAAAGGGATTGGTTGATCAAGATTATTATGAGATGTTTAACTTAACCAAAAAATGGATGACTCAAGAAGTAAAAAAACATGAGATAAATAAACAATCCTAAATGAACCAGATTAATTAATAATGATAGAATTAAACATCCTAAATATTCCAAATACATACACAAAATACACCTTATAAGAGAAGGGGTCAATACATCAAAGTATTTTTATTGATGAAGTAGTGCCTCGAGAAATGGAAAGGCCAACCCCATTATAACATGCTTCATAATATAAGAGAAAACTGAATTGACCATGTGAAATATGAAAGAAATATATTATTCTCCATAATCTGTTGTGAGGAAATAAAACACAGAACACACATTCCAAAACTAGCTGAATAGATAAATAATGTATTTGGACCAGATAGGGATTAAAGAAATTTCCCCTCAAATTAAAACCACCTCTTAATGAAATGAAGAGAGAGAACAGTAATCCTTTTTAGAAAGGGTTTATTCACTATTGGTATCCTAAATATATTAATAATTTACAGAGAAAATACACCTTTAAAAATAGAAATTACACATTAAACTCTAAAGATCTCATATCTTCAAGATAAATAGTAGTGACATTCCACGAACAATTGTACAGTAACACAAAAAGTGAAGGGAGATACAATACACAACGAGACCAAGAAAGATAGAATGAAAAAGGGATGGGGAATGTTAAAATGTCCATTTGATTATGTTAAAACAATCATAATATTCATAATAAATTTATATTATAAATGTAAAATTGTATATATACAAGGTACAATTTCCCCAAAACAATACCTACCATATGGAAAACAACTAGACACCCAACTACAAAGAAACAATAGTGGAGAAGATTCAAATAGATGTTTCTCCAGTACAAGGAATGGTTGTTAAACGTGAGGATCTTCTGAAGATTTGGATCTAGATCCATAATTATTAATTTAAATTCTTCAAAAAAAAATAATAGATGACCCATATATCAAAAAGTATGACAAGATTTAGGTTCTACCTAACAAGAAGATTTTTTATGTCCCACCTTCCAATACTGATGACATTCCCAAGAATTTCTCAAAAACATAATGTGTAAATAAGCCTAGTGGTCTCTTGATGTTCTTTCCAAGCTATCTAATACTAAATCACTTCCCTTTACATTTACTAGAACTCTTCCTACCCCTCCCAAGGGTAGGGGTAACATCAAATAATTATAGTATTCCTATCAAGATAGCATTATTACTCATTTCCTATTTCACTACAAATTTATAAGTGTTGGGGACAAAAGTAAATTTCACTAGAAAAAGATTTATCCAAATACCTCTTTCAAAATACTAAACCTTCAATGTTCCATGAATAGCCTCAGAAAGAAGGTATGGAAGCATCTCATGGAATCAACGAGTGTACTCTAACACAAATTTATAACCTAATTAGAGGCTATATAATTCCATCACTATCATTATTATCACATCATTAGGGAAATTGTTTTTTGAAATATTCCATGACGTTTTCCCATGAAACATCCCTAAGTATATTTTTAGGGATGATAGACCCCCAACACTCAACTGGGGTCCTCTAGTATGAAAGTGGTTAGCATGAGTTTTAGGGATTCTGGAAGATCAAGTTAGATAAATATCCCCTTGATCGTATTAAAAAATACATATTCCTAAAAAAATTATTATCCCATTAAAATTATGGGGATACAAGCATTGTAACTCAAGAATGAAATTTTAATTTTGTGTTATAAGAGGAATTCCACAAGGTTTCATAACTGTTAAACATGGAATGACTGACTTTGATGAGTCTTGATCAACCATGGTATTTATTCATGATGAACCAACCACAATTCCTTCTTTTATATTCATCTCAACATTATGGGGGTTCTTAAGAAATAAGAAATAATAAATACCATCAAAACGAACTACAAATTCAAACCTCTCCATTCCAAATACAAATAATTAAATCAAACTCAAATACAAAATTTAAAGAAAATCATGAATCTCATAATGCCTTAAATATGAATATTGAAAAGGGATAATAGGAAAACATTAAATGATCATTAAATAATCACCCCTATAACACATTTTTGAGAAAAAAAGATAAATTTTTAAACATTCTAAAGAAATCCCTTGAATATTTTTCATCAAACAAATTTTCCAATTCAAAGGTCCATAAATATATTTTAAATAGAAATTCCACCAAATAATACCCAAATAAATTTAATGAATTTTAAATTAAATAATATTTATCAAATTAATGAATTTTCAAGAACCATTTAACTCTAAAAAATTGAATCATTAACTATTCTCAAATATTACCTCTCAATTTTCAAAATAACCTATTTTTTATTATTAAAATTGAAAATTTTCACCCCAAAAAATTACATAAAATTTAAAATAAATAGTACAAGTTAACCTAAACCAATTACAAGAGAGAATAAAAATAATAAAAAACTTAAAAAATTTAAATGTCAAAAATAAATGGAATACCTACTACACAGGGTTTGGTTTCATGGTTTGGAAGGCCATTCTCCAACTGTGTGAAGCTCACTAGAAGTCATCAAGGAAATTCACATAGTCTACAAATAGTATCCCATATCCTGTGATGTAATAGTGAACCTTCAAAATACCTCCAAAAAATAACTCTTAGCCTTGTAGTTTATCAAAATAACTAATAAATTATCAAAACCAAGAAATAATACTCAAATAAAGTCCAAAAATCTAGAAACAATTAAATAAATATGCTCAATTTCAGTATATAAAAATCCAAGACCACACTAGTAACTGAATTATATTATACAATAGTTGATGATTAATCACCTTTCCATGATCTAAAAACACTAATTATAACAATACTTCTTATAAAATAACATACACCCAGAAATAACATGGGTAAATCACGCACTTAGTCCTTCACCAGAAACCTAGGCTCCGATACTTTTTTTCATGACCTAACTCAAGGAAACATTTATCTGTGAACCTGATTCGGTCTCTGAATAACCTCAAAGCACATTCATGATCACTATGAGGTGGTGAAAATCCCCAAGGTAATCAATGAAAACTTTTAGGAATTATTTCTCATAAATAAAAAAATAAAACGAAAATAAACCAAACATGACATAAAGAAGAAAGAAGATAAACATAAAAAATATAAGTTAAAGATTAAACAATGACTATATAAAAACCATATGGTATAAAATAAAATAAAAAATGATAATCAAAATGAAAAAATAAAGAAAATAAAATTAGGAGGACCTAGTAATTATCTATGTTCATCATGTGAAATGCTTTCACTAACCTTCATCGACACCCAAACCAAGAACCCAAAGGTCATCCAATACAACTCAGTTGAACTAGTGAAGCCTAAAACAATATAAGCATCATTATAATTTCTTAGTAGTCCACCACCCACCAATCAAAGAACACCATTTAATAATATATTTATTTCATTCTAGTTTAAAAATAAATATAAAAAAGTGGTTTTCTCTTAATTCAAAAAACAACTATCACACGATTTTTTTATAATTTTTTTATTAAATACTAAGGTTCTTTCATTTAATGAAAATCATTTTAAAAATATTTTAAAAAGAGATTCATTCTGAAAATAATAATATTATTTTAGAAAATTTTGAAGGGAGAGTAAATCACAAAATGGGTAATAAAAAATGATTTTACAATGAAAGAAAATATAATACATACAAAAAAAATTTCATGTGAACCTAGGGGTTTTGAGAGAAATCTAGGAAAAAGATAACATAACCATAAGTTCTAACTATACAACCATGAATACCCATGAATATAAAGTAAATGTGATTAAATAATTTATTTCAAGTCAATATAAACAACTAAGAGCTTTTACAAAAGAACCTCACCCTCACCTCTGACACCCTTTTGAGAAACTTCCCCAAATCCATTAAGCACCTGAAAAAAAAAATCTCCTTTTCTCTATGAAACATCACATTCATAGAATATAATCATCTTTATCAAAAACACATTGGTCATGTTTATAAAGGGGTTTTTACTTCTAAAAAACAATTTAGAGTTCCAAACTAGCTTAATTGGTCTTTATTTAAAATTCATGTAATAAAACATGTTTCTAAGAGAACAAATAATATAAAAAACAATAATAGACTTCAATGACTCACTTGTTCATTTATATAATCATTTACTAGTAATGTGTTTCTAAATGTACATTACATTTTAAGAGTAAAGGTAAACCCCTATATAATTTTGAGAAAATTCAAAGGAAATAACCCATGATAAATTATAAAATAGCATTTATAATTGATAAATTTATAAGACACATAAAGCCAATATTTCAAAACCATGAGAAACATTAGTTTTAAAAACTGAATAGCTGTTAAAGGGATCACATAGCTCAAAACCTTGGGCTATTCAAGTGTTGGGGTTACTCCACCACAAGAATATCCAAAAGGAAATAGAGAACAAATAATAACCCTAAAACCAAAGAATACCTAATTAAAAATAAAACCAAGAAAACACTATGTTATCGGACCACACTAGGTTTGGAGATATAGGGATGGTATGAGGGAAGAATTAAGGAGGGAGAGGTTAAAATTTATCACCTTAAATAATCAAACTCAAACATTAATAAGACCCTAGATATCTCTATAAGATGAAGAAGAACTAGGCGGAGGATCCTTGGGGGTCATGCGAGACAAATCGGGGGAGAGAGGGTGGATTGTGATTAAAAACCAAATAAGGTAAAAGTGGAAGTCTCCACATTTAATAAAAATGGGAAATACACATGGTTTGGATGCATGGTTTTGAAAACATTATTCCTCATTTTAACCCTCTACTATAATCTTAGATTACTACACAAGATTAGGTTACATGATTTGAGAATTCATGTTCCAACAATGTGATATTATTTTTGTAACTATAGAGCCTACTAAATTATTTCCACATAGTTAGTACTAATTATTCACCTTAACTCGGTTTCATGCTCTGTACCTATTGAAAAATCCATAATTCAATGGAATTATACCTAGAAATATGGAAAAAATAGATACTAAAAATAAATAAAATAAATGTGTTATCAAAGGTTGGGGTGTGATAATTTAATTTAACACTCCTAGAAAAGTGATACATACAAGAATTAATTTTAATACCCATGTTATTAGGGTATATTGTTTTCTAAAAGATCCAACCTCATTATAACTCCATAGTTAAGTGATATTTCCTAAGAGAAGTATAAGAATATGTGAACTATTGGGAATCTTCCAAGGGTGTGTGTGAGTGAGGAAAAAAGAAAACAAGACGAATATGTGATGGAATGTGGGGATAGTCCTTAGTTAGATAAGTGTCCTCAGGGTGTAATATAATTTTTAGTTCTTGGAAGGAAACCATGGTGTTATTTGAGACCCATGGGGTCAAATGAAATGTTTTATGGCCCAAGGTACTCGAGAAATTAAAAATAGTATCAGATCCAATATATTGTCAAAAGTGTTGAGGAACTACTTGGGTTTGAGGATTAGGGTCCAAAATGAGGGTGTTTTGTTTTAAAGGGTGAGATAATGTAACACTCCTATAAAAGTGGGACTTAAAATACTAAATTTTAATTCCAGTTTCAATAAGATGGTTCTTTCTTTTTTTTAGATCCAGAAACTTTATAACCCCATAGTTAATCATTATTTGTAACTACATTCATGATCTAGGTAGGTTGGTTCATGAAATATGAAAATATTGAAAAGGAATATTCTTGTCATTTTTTGAATGATGTAATTTTTACCAATGGTGTGAATTAAATATCTATTTAAATTCAATCCTCAGGAATGTATTTTCCCACTTTCTTGGATAATATTTTTTTAATATTCCTTTATAAGATTCCATGGTTCTAATAAAAAATGTTTATTGTAATAAAATAGATTTTTTTTATTTTAAACATGTTATTCTAAAATGAAAAAAGTATTTTCCTTAATAAAATTTTTAGATATATTTTTAAATTATTTTCAATTATGTCGTTATCCTTTCATGGATCTAATTATTTACTAGGGATATAATCAAATGTTACTATCTAAATTTTTTATATGGATGACTTATGATTGGGATTTTATATTTATTGATTAGGGAATGAATTAGAATTTTTTATAGTAGTTACTTCAATATTAATGTTTATGTTGATTATGTAATTAATTTTTATTCATCCCTTTTATATTACGAATTAATTAGACATAGAAAGTGATGGGTGGGGACTATTATAGACCATTAACGTATCATTGGGTCTTTTAAGACAATATAGATAGGTATTTTTTTTATATGACTTACCTGTTTTCCTATGATGTATTATCACAAGGCATTTACATAATAATTATTATTTATAGAATTATGCATTCTATATTATGAAAATAATTGTTATCTTCTAGGTGATTTTTTATGTTTTTATTTTAACTATGGATTTAGTCCCATTTTATGATATTATCTATATGGAAAATTTTATTATTCTTTATCTCTTTCATATTATTCAGTATTTTTTTATTTTATGGTAGCTTCTGTTGTACGCATTCCCTTATTGAACATTTGATATCACCATTTATTTGGTTTTCATTTCCCCGTGAAACTAATAATAGAAATATAAATGATTTAATTAATTATAAGAACAAGTAATAAATTTTCCCAAAACATTTTGATTTGTATTTCATGATTTTAGATGTAATTTGAGACTCATATATGTATCTTTTCTCCTATGGCTACAAAAATATTCAGTCCATTGGGATAAAATCCCTTATATTTGGGTCTAATGTAGTAAAGTAACCCATTTCCTTATATTACTAGATTTTTCATGTTACAATAGGTTTAAATGGAAGTTTATTATAATAGAACACCCTGATATTTCATGGTGTTTATCATTTTAAATAAATGTCTTTGATAGATTGCGATAAATGAGACACTAAATGGAAATAAACCATAATATTTTATATCATTATAACAAAGATATTAAATTAGTGTTTTGTGTCATGTCCTACACCGGGATGCCACTCAAAAGTGCCATGTTCACAATTTCCTACATGGATTCAAGTGTATCTCCCTAAATTCTAGATGTTACCGATAAGTATCAAGGGAATAACTGAGTCATTATGGAGACTATTCCCTCATTACTGGAGTATATCACAACAGTAGTCAATAACATGTAAATAGAGGAAGTAGATAAACCATATAATAACTGACGAGTTAAAAAGGAAGGGGTGTATAGAAAACCAAATGTATATCATATATAGTGATGTAGATGATACATGTATCTTGAAAAATAGCCAAAACAAGTGTATGATAGTACAATACAGTACCAGTATTCAAAAATCCAAAAAGACCAAAAAAAATTAATCTTGTAGAATCTCAATCCTTGGCTTCGTCCCATGCTCTCTTGCTATAAAGAAAAAATAAATAACCTATTCTAGTGTTATTTCTCCTACCATCACCTACTACCATATAATATTTTTAGTTTTCCAAGGATGCCCAAACTAGGTGTGAGTAAACATCCCTATAGGTAACCATCTAGAATTCATTACAGTTCTAAGAAGCACAATGCAATAATCTAGAAAAGTGTAAGTAAGTAGTAATCTAAGTGTGAAAGCCCGAGGAATATAACTACAAAAAAAACTAATACCAAATAACCTCTCCAAGCTCCCTATAATAAGGTTTATCTCTAAATAAGGTAGTTACAAGAAATATAATCAAGTAAAACAACCCACTTTTGCATCCATAGATTTCATGTCCACATAGACATACCATATAATGAAGCTATATCTGATATCCCATATCCTCTCCATATAACCAAGCATGCCATATATCCTACAGTCATTTCATATAATGAAATGTAGACTATGAAGGGTCATATCGATGTTCTAAAAAACCAAGAAACCCTCATTGAGTCCCAATAGAATCATGATGGAAACATGGTATAGGCACATGTTAGAGTCCTGAGATCACATATACCAACATGACCTACGTTAGTCCAAGAAATCTGGATAGAGGGGATAGAAAATCCTAAGTAATCCCATGGAATCAAGAAGCAAGAAGCATAATTATTTAAGGAATCCACTACCACATTCTAGATCCATGGAGAGTTTTCCATGGCATCTAACCAATAATTCTTCCATTTCATACAATTTATCAATTCAATTCTATATGAGTCTACCCACCCATATAATCAATTTCATGCAATTTCCATTCAATGATTATACCCACTCATTTACATTTCAAACCAAAAACATCTCATGAGTATACCCACTCATGCATACAATTTCCATTTAATCAAGTCACATGGTTATACCCAACCATTTATTACAATTTCCCATTATACACATCACATGGGTATACTCGACCATTAATCAAATTTAACAAGCATTAAATTTACTGATTATACCCACTCACATAATCAAATGCAATTTTAACATAACCCATTTTATAAATCTAGAAATTAACCAATTCAAGTTCAACAATTTATAACAATTCCATGGAGAAAAATCCTCTCCTAATCATCCCATTCAACTCGTTCCATTCATAATTGGCTTCTTAGAACAAGGAAATATCAAAACACACCACTGGGGAAGTTTATAAAGGTCAAAACCAAGAAAAAAGTATATTACACACCATGGGTGGCCCTGTTATGAGGAAAATATCACCAACGTATCTCAAGGAGCCTATGGGTATCCCTAATAGGAAGAAATACATCAATTTCAATAAATAAAATAATTTTCAAGTTTGTACATGATAGTCCAGTGGCCAGCGTAATCGATGATAACTCTAAAAATCCCCAAAATCCAAAATAAATGTACAGAAAAACTAACTTAGCTCAGTAGTGGAGATGTCATCCAATATCAATTACTGATTCAACTTTGTTTAAGTGAAATATGTAGAACAGTTGAAGAATGAAAAAATAGGTAATATGAGATTAAATCAAAATATCACAATTTATATCTAAAAGAATTAATAATTTCCAAAAAGTACTGTTTATTTTACCAATACAAGTCTCATGAGAGAAAACACACTCGAATAAGTGGTCTGACGAAGAGTAGATCTGAGATCGAAGAATGGAATCCCTTAAGATCTTCAGCAGAGGTGATGTTCTATGCGTGAAATGAAATAGAAATTAGGGTTAATAAAGGATTTGATTTAATTAAAAAATTAATAAAAAATAAAAATTCTAGGGGACGAATAGTTTAGGTTAAATGTTTCGTAAACTGTGTTTCAACCATCAATTGTTCCTATAGGCCAAAGGAGAATCTACATAGTTTACCCGAATGGTTTAAAAATTATGTGGAGACCTTTTGAAAATCCACTAGAATAATCTGATAAAACTCATGACTTGGTCGCATGGACATGTGATCTACTCTGCACGGTCTATCATAACAGTGAGGCCTATACCACCCCTATATCTATCCTCGTGCGGTTTATTCAAACCATGTGGTATGTGTGACACATTTTCACTAACAATTTGGCATGACCTTCATGGCTTTCACTAAGCATGCACCAGTCCTAAATCACCATAAAACCTTGTACCGGGCTCCGAATAAGTCCCAAACACCTCCAACACACCTGGGATCAAGTTGGTCACTCAGATAAGGCTATATTTATGCATTAAAATTGAGAATAATAGATCCTTATCTCATAGAAAAACTCTTTTTCATACAATCTTCCCCCTTATAACAATTCATCCTCGAATTACTCTCTAAAGGGTGGTCCCATTTTATCTATGAACACCTATGGACATTAAGAAAATATGTTGGCCTCCCTCTCCCAAGACTCATCCTATAAATAGTCATGCTGCCATAATACACATAATAGAGGAATTTAACAGCCTTAAAGAAACTTTATTCTCATTTCAACTATACAAATCATATGCTCTTCAAAGGATGCATTTTTCTATAACAAAAGATCATTGTGATGAAAAGTGAGAGACATGTCTGAATGATTGTAGTGCAGTTGAGATATATGGAAGAAGTTTTCCGTGGCTCAATACCAGTAAAGTAACTACAAATTACAAGACACCAATCCTACTCTATCTAGAATCTTGAATGACTGAACATATCTTTGTGCATGTTTACCATGCCTCTTGATCCACTTGTGTTCTATCCTCGGTGAAGCACATAAGAAAATCTAGTACTAAACCTTGAACTCTAGTGGTCTTCTATGGTGATTGGTGTATGATTTATTTTATGACTGTGTAAGAGACATCTAATTTAGAATACTCTTGACCTTCTTAGAAGTCTACTGCATAATATGGGGTCCCATTAAATTTTCATCATCAGCCTCTAACTAGAACATGGGTGATCGACATGGACAATCATAAAAAAGCCACATACGGTGTCATATGTATAGTCACATGATAATTATTATTTTAGGTGAATTAATTAAAGGTTATATGCCTCTCCCAAGAGCCCCCAAAATCCAGGGCACATGCTCAAAACATGTCATCTAGCACATGTCTCATAAGCTCTGACTAGCCACTTTTCTGAGGGTGGTATGATGTGCTGAGAAAAACCTCTGTACTCATCTCCCTCTGAAAATTCTTCTCAAAATGAGATGTAAAGTTCAATTCCACATGCCTAATGATACTCAGGTCAGAGAAGAAGCCGGTGATTCTAAATTTTATAACATTCATTATGGCTAATTGAATGTTGATTTTTTATTATATTATTTCCTATTTTTAAACATCATTTTTGCAACCTAGTGATTCCACCGATGAACACTCCATAAAGATATTTTGGCACCATTTTTTTGTGAAGTATTACACAATGTATTTAATGAAAAAAAAGTAAAATATAAAAAACAAAAAAATATCAAAAAAATTATTAAAATATTATGATGGAAAAATCTCATTCCAATGATTCTTTTCAATTTTATACTAACAGTTTTGTGTTTTGAACATACAAATCATGATTTATTCACTTTTTTGATGTTTTTTATTATGAACAAATGTGATTTTTTTTCTCGTAATTTTACTGTCGATCATTGTGATGAATGTGAAATTTTTGTTATTGTTTTGGTATATGACGTATGTAAAAAATTGAACATCAAAGGACCATTAGGTCAATAAGAAAAAATTACTTCGTTTTTTGGAGAATATGGGCACACATATTGGTATGATTTCTATAAATTTCCTTAATATACATATAAATTTCAATAAAACATTGATAATTATGAACCTGAACCCAAATTTTATTCAAAAATAGAAAAAACGATGTTGATTTGTTTTCTAAATTTAGTGAATTTAATAAAGCTCATGAAGGCAGAACACAAATTCTATAAATCGATGCATTATAGTTATAGAAAAAATATAAAAAAACGAAAATTAAAATAAACAATGAAGTTAATAGATTTGTATATTTTTTCAAAAAATATGTGGAATAGAGTTGGGATAAAATTTTTCAACAAATATTTTATTAAGAATAATAGAATTATGAACAAGATCAAAATGTTAAAATAACAAACTCTCTAAATGAAAAAAAAGAAACTGATGAAGTTTTTAAAAGAATAAAAGTATTTTAGTTTTAAATTTATCAAAAATAATAATAATATTAAATAGGACTGTCGCATTCATTACATGATTCTTTTTTTTGAAAAAATTATCTATTTTACATGTTTTAAAAATGTGATAGCTTTGGTTGATGAGAGTTAAAAAAACAAGAAAATTAATGAAAAATAAAACTTCTTCCTATTTTTATGAAATTTTAACTAATAGACATGAACTTGTAATAGGTGATAACTGGGAAGATAACAAAAACCCTAATGTTAATGATTAAAGAAAAATTAACCTAATTTTAAATTTTTTTCTTACTTTCTTTGAAATTGTGAACCCAAAATTTCCTAAAATTCTCCTTGATAAAAAGAATGAGGGAATGTTATTTGAAGAAAAATTTATTGATGATTTTTCACCCCCTTGTTCAATCAATTTTTAATCCTCAAAATATTTGTCTAATGAAATGGAAAACAATATTTACAGACCCATAGAAAATTTTTAAATCCTAATTTACTTGAATCTAATTTTCATAGAACTGAATTAAATATTTATTCGCTTGAAAATGAATCTGAACACACATTAGGACTTTATTTAGGGTATGATCTCATGTAATTGGGCCTTCAAGAAATTTTTGAGCACACACATGTTGGTATAAGAGTTATTAACATTTCAAAAGAAGTGGTAGATGTTTTTTTGTTTTCAACTATCAATAGTGGAATCATTCGTTATGATATATAAAACTCTATAAATATGAAAATAATGTAAGAAATTAAATGACATAATATTTTTTTCATACATTTCCAGGTTATGGAAAAATAAAATTATCTTTTACATATGCACCTAGTTTTTTATCTTTTTTGGAAATGATACAATAATATCTTTTATGTTATCTAAATCTTTCATTCCTTTGAAAAAATCATTTATTGATTTTATCTTTTCTTATTTATTTCTAGATATCCTATAATTTATTTGTTATATAAATTCATGGAAAATATTCAAAAGAATCCTCATGGGAGTAACTTTTTCTTCTAATTATCATGGTTCCAAGTTCCTCCGAGTGGGAACACATAAGGTTTGATTTATAAGTAATAATTTCCTGTAATATCTAATCACCCACTTTTGGGGAAAAGAGATTTATATGAGAAAAAATAAGTAAACACAACTCTACATGATCTTATAAAGATAAACGTACATGTTCATCCAATTTAGCCCCATCAAAATCAGCTCAGGGATATACTAAAGGTGTTAAAGTTTGTTGAACCTGACTCATGTTACTATTCTATTAATGTACTTCTCTACATAATAAATTTTTAAAATGTTTTTTTTTCATAAAGAATTTCCATAGCCACTTAAACTTATTATATCCATGTAGGGATGTAATTTCATGGAAACTAATCAACTAATCCATTACAAAAAATCCATGAAATTTCCTATCCTCCAACTCAACATTAGACTTATCATTAGACATATCCTTAAAAAAGTTCCTTAGGGATCACACTAATGTTTTCTCATCCTAGTTTCCAATGGTTAGCTAGACCTTAATCTATTAAACATTTTCTAGAACTACACTTCCATTACATAAATATGACATAGTAATAGACAAATATTAATTACATAACATAACGATCCACATAAGTATCATATAGGTCTTATTCCTTTAGAAAATAGGATACTTAACAATAGGTCCAAAAGTGTACTATGACATTTGCAACTATATTTTTCATAAAAATATACCTTTTTATACATATCATACATAAGACCTTTCATCATAACCAAGAGAAAGGAAATCTAAAAAATGTGATCTTAGACTCCCATTGATGGTTAACGTGGAAGATATGAACATATCATGAGCATATGTGTATGAGAACCTAAGATTAAAATTTAAAAACCATATAATTCATATCATAGATCATAGATATAAGTCATGGAATTAATCATGGTTTTTCATAAGACAAGAATATTAATGTAATCAATGAACATAGATCATGAGGGATTAACATTGTCCTAAAGAATATATTTTTGTCACACAAATAATTATAGAAAAACATTTGATTAGTAGTTTGAGGATCATTTATATGACAATCATAGTATAATGGGTTCACTCCACAATCCATCATAGTAGTTGATTCAGTCTAGTATGACTGCCATAGGGGACATATACCCTTACTCAACATTGTTCACTCTTCATTCCAGTGTTTTTTCTCATGATATGTTAATATTTTCCTAATACGTAAAAGGTAGATATAGTTCAAAACACTAATATAATTAAAATCTTAGATACGTGTACCAAAATAGAATAATACATTTATAAAATTAAAACCAAGGAAAATAATTGTGTTTCACAAAAAATATTTCTTAACATAACTAATTTAAAGGAAACATGTTTCATAATCATTTCCTTATTTCATTAAGTCATATCTAATGGAAAAAAGAATAGGGTTCCTTAGTAATTTTATTATGGTATGTATATTGGAAGGGAAATGGTATCATAAAAAATCATCATAATTTCTATTTAGAGAAAGTATAAGAATAGAGTCCTTGGAACACATACCCAGTAAAGAATAAGTATCTTCAATTTATGTCATATTTGATGGATAATTATTTTGAAATAATAATCAATTGGAATTTTTATTTATGAAAATCTATTTTATTATAAAATAATTTTATTTTAAATTATAAATTAGAAAAATATTTTTGAAATTCATTTCATTGAAAATATCATTAAAAATTTATAATGGTGGATTTAATGTAAATAATGTTCATAACATCAATAAAGTTTTCTAATGTCATAAATTTCAAAACAATGATACCTTTCACAATTTTGGTAAAATCAAAACAGGTCTTGTTGGAAAGAAAAAATATTATATTCAAAATAAATGAAAAAGTCAAAGATGGGTAAATCTGTCTTTAATAAAAACAATTGGACCATGTTAAAATAATTTTTTAAACCTTCTTTAGAAAAAAATGTTTTTGGCAGAAAAATATAGTTTCAACCCAAGAGAGAAATAAAGATGATTTTTATTAAAAACTATCTATTTTACTCTTGAGTATATAAAAAGAAGAGACTAAAGGGTAAAAATTAATTCTAATGAAATAAATAAAAGAGAATAAAATAATTGATTTTTTTTCTGAAATATCATAATATTTAACCATTTGGTGCATAATATTCTCAATAAATGATGATATTTTGACATAAAACCCTCAAAAATTTGGGAACATAAAATAATAAACCCCTTGAAATAATTAAATTAAATGAAACATATATTATTAAGATAATAAATATATTAATTATATTACATGTCAAATGGGTTTTATATACACCACATTAAAAAACATTGATGCAGAACATTACATATGTGAGAAAGAAGGAAAATCTAGAAAAATATCCCTTACTTTAAGTCTCGAATTCCTTCTTATAAATTCAAACCTTTGTATAACAAATTTATTTTTATTATACATAAATTAAATAATAATTATTATATATATATATATATTACAAAATATTATTTACTTTTGACCTTTTATCATTTTTTATTAATAATTCCAAGTTAAAGTCATCTTCTGGGAAATAACTATGTTTTTTCTTATATGTTTTTATTTTTTCGACCTATTTCATTTACTCTGGTTAAATTATTTATTGAATCTTAAAAATTATATATATATATCATATATACAAAGTATATTGTTATTTATTGTAATCTAAAAAAGATAGAGATAGAAAATGAAATACAATATTCAGGGAGACAGTAGGTCGTCTGTACACCAAAATTATCATAATATTTTCTGAAAAGACTTAAATAAAAAATGGTAAATAAAAAATTACCATTATAGAATAATTTTCATTCCATTTATAACACATATTTTTATTTAACCTGTCGTTATTAACTTCTAGGTATAGCATGAAGTAATCAAGACACTTCACGAGGTGGTAGTCTGGCATACACACAAGTGGCGTAATTTTATTCCTATGTAATAATATGTAACAAGGTATATGTTATATAATAATTTCATAAGTATAATAATATAATATATTTATATATTAACATTTAATCCATTATTATATCTAGCCAGGACAAGTGGTGAGGGAAAATGAAAAACATTAGTTCATGAGGTAGTAGTCCGTCGTATACATGAATAATGAATCTTATCACATTTGATTAATGAAGAGATAAATATAGGTTATGACATTAAAACATTAAAATATATGTTTATTTAGAATTTTTTATATCAGAAAAATAGATGATTATTTTAATGATTTTGATGTTGAAGTAAAAAAATGCATAGTTAAAAACATTACCACTTCTCAAGATATCCTCTTTAGGATTCACTTAAATCCTCCCGTGATTATATTTCTGATCTCAACAAGGACTCTTGGATATGGGTAAGGATTATAGGAAGAAAATTTTAGATTATTTTCAAAACAAAATGGTTTTGACTATATGAATAGGATAAGAGAATGGGTGTCCTTTTATAAGTGAGGTGAGTGGAACACTTTTAATTTTTATCAAATGAAAAATATGTTCCCACATTTTCCACATGCCATAAGCCTCATAAATTGAAAAATTATTAAGAAATAGAAATTATAAGGTTTAAATATATAAATTAAATGGGGATTATATATCCTTTTTTCATTTTTAACACTTATCTTTATAGTTTAACCCACGGAAAATCCTATTTTATCTTAGCCACGGTGAATAACTTTTACTAGTTTTAAAATTTATTAGGATCAATAATTATGAGTAAATTATTAGATAATATAAGTAATTATAATTATAAATATAGAATCCATTTTACCAAAATCAACTCACTAAATTATAATATATTAATTTTCTAATAAACCTGACAGCTTCATGAGAAATCCATTTTCAAAAGATAGGTCTAGAATCAGTTAAAAAGGGCCAATCCCTTTTATTAAAATAAAATGATACCAAGATAAAGAGGGATTTGTTTATGGAAAAACATCCCTAAAAAATGTATAATTGAACAGAATGTGTATGGTTTGGACCCTTACAACACCACCTATGAGAGGATCTTCCCCATGGATATTGTCTATGCTTCTATGTCATCGCTCTCTACCAAGGATCGTAGACTTTATTTGAATATAGTTCAGTCAAATCAACGTCACGTATTTGCATGTAGATTATTTTTGAAAATTTACCTACATCTTTTGATCGTACCCATCTACCATGGTTCTTTAGGAATCACCCTCGATGTTTAAAACCACTACTAAAACCTCTATTAATGATTCAAGCCCTCCAAAAGGATTTGGATCATTAGAACTAGGGAGATCACTATTGTGAATATCAAGAATCTCAACAATATAAAAATTAATATAATGACATAAATGGAATTAATAGATATATAATTGATCTAATTTACTTTTTAACCTATTTTAAAACAAAAAATCAACCTTTTAAATTCTTTAAATTAAAATCTTGTTTTCAATAAAAACCAATATATTTTACTATTCATCAAAAAATTAATCTTCTCCGAGAAATCCGAAAAATTAACCCTAAGAGAATTTGGAAATAATGAATTCAATAATGATATTTATTTTTTCAAAAACTTATTCTAAATATGGGAAAATTTACTTTTATTCCAAAAAAAATAAAATTAATACATTTATTGAGAAAATAATATTTTCAAATCATATAATGACTTTTATAAAAATTAATTACTATTTTATAAATTTGTTCAATATATATATATATAATTTTAATGGAATTTAAAAATTACATATTACTAATCATATCACTATATTTAATGGGATGGTTATAACAGTCAATTTGAAATAATAAAATAAATAATATATTATAGTTTTTTAAAACAAAACATCAAGGGTAATGCCAAAAAAACTCACTTTTTCCTAAAATAAAATCTTATATAAGTGTTTTTTGTAACGCATGATATTATAAAAATTTAATTTATTCAAAAATTATAATTCATAAAAGTACATTTTAAACAATATACCCCTCTTTAAATGAATATCCATTTATAAATTCAACACTCTAAGACAAATTGATGAAGATACTTTTACCACATAATTTCCATAAGTTTCTATATAGCTTCCTCAAATATATAGTTTCACAAAAAAACATTAGAAAGGTGAGTGGTCATATTTTCTAGAACTTTCTCCCTATAATCCAATATCTCCTCATAATATTCCTCATAAGAATTTTCCTACTCTAGTGGTATCACCTCTTAGTTATGTACATGTGTAGGATCAAGTATCTACTTCCCTAAGCGATATACATGGAACAAATCATGAAATTCACAGATTTCTAGTGGAGGCACCAACATATAGGATATCATTATGATATGATAAAGTAATTTAAAGGGAATGATATACCTAGGTAAAATTTTTCTATTCCATACAAATCTCATTACCTTCTTCAATGGATAAATTCATAGATACTCCTTATCACCAACTTCAAATTTTATCTCATGCTTGCGATTTCATCAAAATGTTTCTACAAACTATGATATCATTTGATGTGTTTTTGAAGAGTGCCAACATTCTATTCCATTTCTTCATCTTTCCTAGACCCCAATAGAATTATTTCCCCAACTACATTCCATCATGTTGTCTTTCTAGATGAATACCCATAGAGGCCTTCAAAAGCATCCATATGAATGATCAAGTGAAATCTATTTTTATTTTAAAAATAAACAAGATAAAGTTATCAATCTGAAACAACATTAAAATATAGAGAAAAATATCGAAACATATCTTCAAGGGTTTAAATTTTTCTCTCAGATGGACCATCTATTTGAGGATGATACACAGTGCTAAAATTCAAATATGTTTTAAGAGCATGTTGAGGGCTTCAATAGAACCCTATGTTAGACCTCATACTACATCGAAAATAATGGAATGTGTTTGTCAATGAAATAATAAAACATCATTAATGTATATCCTATAAAGATGATCCAGAGTTAAATATCCATCGATAGTGATAATGTGTGTTGACTTTGTTAGATGATCGAATACAACTGTAAAAAATTATCCCCATTATAATTTTTTGGAAGTACAATGACAACATCCATGGTGATGTTTTTCCTCTTTAACTCTTGTGTGTCTAACATATTTAGAATCACCTTATTCATTTTTCTATCATCTATAACTCGATGAAATACGAATCAATGAGACCCAAACACTATGGTATCCCTCTTGATTAGATCCCACAAGAAATAGTCTATCAAATATCTATACATATTTTCTCATTTAGGATGGTTAAATAATGAAGAACCCTAATATTCCTCTAATAGCTCCTTCTCCATGCGAGATGTTGATAAAACTCATACACTATTTCTGATGTGGTTCTAATTTCATACATTTTTTCACATCACTTTTGATATTGCAAATGTGTTCTTAATAAAAAAATATTTAGTGTTAGAGAATTATTTATTATTAATTAATAATTACCATTTTTATGTCAAATAGTTTAATTTATGGTTTAAAAAACGTAATTGTGAGATTATTTTATTTTATTTGTTTATAACTTTTTAAATCCTTTTTAAAAGTTATGAATAATTTAATTCTTCTAATTCTATACCATATTATTTCCATATTATTTTTATCTAAAAAATTAAATTACCAATGATTACTTTTTAGTTTATTTTTTAGTATGAATATTATTTGTTGAAATTTATAAATTGGAGTGTAAATTTGTTTTAATTTTTATCCAGTAATTATTTATTTATCTATGATTCTTTAATCATTTTTTATTAGTAGTGTAGGTCAATGAAAGATAATTATTTTTAAATCAATCAGTGTATGAATTTTTTGAAAAGTGGCTTCAGTATAAATTAATTATCCAAGTAATTGAAATTATTTCACCTCCATTTAAGATAAAAATAGAATTATTTGGGTATTTTATAGGATAATTTGAGGAGTGTTTAATATAAATTAATTATGTTCGTAATATAAATAATCTCATGTAATATAAATCACTACTGAGTATTATAATTATCTTTTGTGAAACCATTAATTTCCTAATCAAATAGATATCACCCAAATGGAGATTGGGTGCCATGAAGGAAGAGCTGAGTTCAGATTTGACAACAAAATATTTGAATAGGCATCATATTTTTTGTTGAAGATACAGGATTCTCACATCCAACCCTCATCCTAGAGAGAAACCAACCACAATCAAGTTTTCAAACTGATTGAATATAGAGTTAGTTGAGGTTGTTTTTGTGTTCTTCTATAATTGAAGACCGACCAAATATGAAATGGATTTAAAGATTCAAATTCAACGTTGAAACCTTGCATGTTGAAGATTACAAACCCAACCAATTTTGATTTTTCGGTTTTGGGTTAAGCCTATGTGAAGTAAATATTTCTTCATGGTTGAGATTTGAGAGGCTTAAAAATGAGGGATGTACTTTTGATTTTGACTTATTCATCTATTGAAGATGATGAAGTCACACACTAGTTGACAGTGTCAAAATTTTTTTGAAAATTTATCAATGTTGAACTCTAGTGTTTTCATTTCCAAGTTGAAGATGACCACTGGAAACAAGTTCAAATATGGTGTGTTACTGAGATCAATCAAGGCCAGAATGGGTTTCTGCATCTTAGATCTAGGCCAAATGAAAAGAGGACCATGTTACTGTATTTTCTTATTATCACTGCATATGATGAATTTTTTAGCCCATTTATTTGGATTTAAATATATTTTTCTGTTCATTTTGTCTATTTTGGATGAAGAAAAACTATTGGGCAACATTACATCCCATGTATGTGGGTGTGATACATAAAGAGGTATGTATCAGGTGTTTTTTAAAATTATTTTTTAGAATTTAATCATCATCTGGTTTCTCGTTTGTTTTGTATTGGATGTATTCCAATAATATCTTCTGGGTTTTTTTCGGATTGAGTTATACTAGATGTCGATGAAAGGTAGGTTTTGAGAAAGTGAATAATGGAGGCTCATGGGATGAGGGTGACGTCGTGATGATGCATTAATTGTATAATCACATGTAATAGTTTATTGGTGGAATGTTTAGTTTTAAAGAATTGGTGATAGATAGATTAAGTGATCGATTACAATCTTTGAGGATTGACTCATCATTTTTGCAAGAAATGCAGTATTGAGAAAAATATTATAAAATAGGGATTGGGAAAAAAAATGGGGACTTCGTTGTTATTGTGACACTCAATTTCCAAAAATTCAGAGATGAATCCTCTAGATCCAAATGAAGATGGTGAATTTGGGAGCATGAGTAGGCACATCATCAGGTGGGATAGATAGAGATGATGTAGGAGATATTGACTTCAACTCTGATTATTATATTTGTTCTCTCTTTATATTTCCCTCTTTTGTACCTCAATTTCATGGGATTTTGATTCCATATGTTAAAATTTGAATTATGTTTAATAGAGTGGGGGTTTGAGTGTTTTATTTCATGTAATTAATCTTCATTTGGGAAATCTTTTAAAAATCGATTTTAACTTCTTGATTTTGACAACTGAATGATTTTTCTATGTGATGAACTACAAAATCATCCGGTCGTTGGTCAATCTGCTCGATTGAGATTTTGACCACATATTTTTCACTGTTGACATTTATTATCACTTTGAAAATGAATAAATATAAATAATAGACAATAAAATTTCTCTTTGTAATATTTTTTCATGATTCTTCTCTTTAACATAGTTATTTTTAATGAAATTAACATTAGGGTTTCTTCATCACCATTTTCACACACATTCACTCATTAGATCATCACTTTTATTCAAATATTTTAATTTTTATGACAATTAATATATCCCGACTACATCTCTCCAGCTTTTCATATGGTTTGACCCTACTTTCCACTATCTAGTAGTCGGTATGAGACTATGATAGAACAATGAACACTCCATGATCATATTTTGGCACCATTTCTTGGGGACGTATTACACTGATTTTTAAGGGAAAATAATAGAAATATATAAAACAATCAAATAGATATCAAATAAACAAAATTATTTAAAAAATATGATAAAATATCAATTTCATGTAATTCTTTTCAATTGTATGCTGCATGTTTTGTGTTTTGAACTTAAAAATCGTGATTTTTGCACTCAGTTGATGTTTTTAGTGTACAAAAATATTATTTTTTTGTAGAAACTTTTCTATTGATTTTTTTGCCGAATGTGAATTTTTTTTATTTTGGTCTATTAATTACATAGAAAATTGAACATAAATGGTTATTTGGGTCAAAAATGATTTTTGTTGTGTTTCTTTTGGATATCATGGGCACACATATTGGAATTGTGTCCATAAAGTTTCTCAATAGGTCTGTAAATTTGAGGAAAACATTGACTATTATAAACCTGGACCCAAAGTTTATTCAAAAAGAAAATAAATGATGTTAATTATTTTTCTAAATTTTGTGAATTCTACGAAACCCATGAAACCATAATGAAGATTCTAAAAACTGATGCATTATAGTTAAAAAAATGACAAACGTAACACAAATTGAAATAAATAATGAAGCTATGAGATATGAATATTTTTACGAAGAACATGAGGAAATGAGATGGACTGAAATTAATCAAAAAATCTTTTATTAGGATGAATAAAATTCTGAAAAAGATCTAAATATAGAAATAACCAACTCTCTAATTGAAAAAAACTACACTAATTAATTTTTGAATAACATAAATTGATTTCAGTAGGAAATTTTTTGAAAACAACTAAATAATATTGAAGTGGATTGTCCTATTATTTACATGATTCCTAGTTTTGAAATGTTTCACTAATTTAGATGTTCTGAAAATGTGATAGCTCTAGTTGATGAGAGTTTGAAAAATGAGAACATTGATAAAAAATAACACTTTTCCCTATTTTATGAAATTCTGAATAATGAACAGGAACATGTAATTAGTGATAATTGGGAAGAGAAAAAATCATGAATATTTATGATATATAAATTTTTAAACATGATTTTAATTTTTTTGTTCCTTTCATTGAAATTGTGAACCCAACATTTTCTAAAATGTATCTTGATGAAAAATATTATGGAATGTTCATTGATGAAAAATTTATTGATAAATTTTCACCACCTTGTTCACTCACTTTTGAATCTTATAAATATTTGTGCAATGAAATGGAATTTTTTTTACCAACCCAGAGAAAATTTTTTAAATCATAATTTAATTGAACTTATTTTTCATAGAACTAAATTGAACAATTATTCCCTTGGAATTGTAACTGAGTAATCAATAGGCCTTCGTTTAGAGGATGATCTCATGTAATTTAATCTTCTAGAAATGTTTGATCACACATATGATGGTATAAGATGAAACAATTTTTCAAAACCAGTTGAAGATGATTTTTCATTTTCAAGTATCAAAAGTTGTATCGTCCATTACGATACATAAAAAACTATAAATTCAAAAATAATGTATGAAATGAATTGTCACAATATTTAATTCAATCATTTCCAAGATATGGAAAAAAATTATTTTCCATATTTATTAAGTTTGATATCTTTTTTTGAAATTATACAACGATATCTTTCTTTGTTTTCTATATCATTCAATCATTTGAAAAATTCATTTCTTCGTTCTATATTTTCTTTTTTACTGGTGGATCTCCAATCATTTTTTATTATATAAATGTATCGAAAATATTCTGAAGCATCCTTTGGGGATGATAATTTTATTCTAATGATCTTCATACCAAGTACCTTCTTTTGAGCACTCATATGGTCTGATTAATAAGTAATAATTTATTATAAAATATGAGCAACCCCAAATCCCTCTAGAGACCAAACCTCCATTTCATCGGCTTACTATATTTTTCATAATTGAGTGGGGATTTTTTATTATTTTATTTCATATTTTTAATCTTAATTTGTTAAATCTTGTAAAAATATATTTCATCTTATGAATTCTAAAAATTTAATTATTTTTTATGTGAATGAATAGAAAATCATCTTTTTTCGTCAACCTGCTCAACCAATATTTTGACCCCATATTTTTGATTATTGATATTTATTATCACATTGAAAAATAATAAATACGAATAATTGAACATATATTTTCTGTTGGTAATATTTTTCCGCATTTATTATCTTTAACATAGTTTGTTTTATTGAAATTAACATTGTATTTTCTCCATCACCATTTTCACACACATTTATTCTTCCAATAATCACATTATACAACTTCATGGGGTATTTTTTGAGTTTTTTGTGTATATTCCTTTAATTATTCCCTCCGATACGAGTAAATGCTCTAATTATATAAATTTTCCCTGAAGGTTCAATTGTCCAAAATGAATTTTTAGATTTGAAAAGTTCTCATGTTCGTAAAAAAAGAACAAAAAAATTCCCTGGGAAACGAATTCATAGGCCCATAGTTTCAGATCCAGAATAATGAATCCATGAGAACTCATATATAAAATGGTTATAGGTACAAATATCTTAATGAAATGTAACCAATTTTTACTAGAAAAAAACCCCAAATATTCGGTACTGATCATGTTTTTTATTTTCATTTTTTCACACTAAGAAAACCTTCTAACAAAAAGAGTCCTAAATATTTTCTTCCAGATTTATGGGTACATATTTAGGTAATTATAAAACATTATGTCCTACCCTGTTTTTTATTGTATAAATTTTCATAATGACAAATATTTATGATCTTATCAATAATAACACACAATGCATCATTACCATGAGAAAAAGTCAGAAAACCAATCAAGAAATACATCGTGACATCGTATCATTTCCAATATGTAAGAGGTAACTCTTGTAAAGTCTCGGTTGGTCACTGATGTTCCACCATCACCTAGTGATAAGTATAAGACCTCATAGCGAAACCAACTACCTCTCTTTTGATACCAAACCACCAGCACTGACAGCGCAAGCCTCAATACGTCTTGGTGACTTAGGGGTGTACTTTCCAAACTGATATAAGGAACTCTTGCATCAACTCCTCTCATATATCCACTAGAACCAAAACTTGACAATGGATATGTAGGATCGCATTCTCGCCTATGGTTCCACCCAGAGGTGGTTCCAAACCTACCACACTCTCTTGTAGGACTAGGCCCTCAGAATCTAATAGATTTATCGTCCACATTATATCATGTAGGGTAGAGTTCACAACTAAAGTTGATAGATAATTTTATACCTAACTATAGTGAACCTCCAAGTGAATCTTAAATAAAAACAACATAAGATACCACTTACTACAGGCCTACATCACTGCCTTTGTCTGAGTCCTTCTACTCAGTGCATCAGCTACTAAATTTTTTTACCTAGTGTGTAGGCAAGCTTAAAGTTAAAATATTGTAGGTGCTTTATCCTCCTTCTCTTCCTCCGATTTACATCATGTTGTGTAAAAATATACTTGAGGCTATTATTGTACATGTACACCATAAAATTATTTCCCAGTAAATATAGTCTTCAACAGCATAATGCGTGAATATATATAGCTAAATCTAGATTGTGCATTAGGTAATTCCTTTCATGTAGTCTTAGGTGTCGAGACTCGTTCATCATGACTCTATCTCCATGAATCATCAATAATCCCAACCAAATACTCTATGTTTTACAATACATAGTATATCTCTTACCCTATTATGGATGTATCAGGATTACTTCTAATGTCAATCTCCCTTTCAGATCCTAAAAGTGTAACCTCACTAGAAACTGAATATACAATCTTATCACCCTTCTTAGTCAATCCTATCAATGACACTTAAAACCATGAGAGGTCCTATAAGAAATTCCTATAGTAACCAGATATCTTAAATAAACATTTTATGTCAAAATATTCATGGGTTTTTTTCTAGGAATATATAGCTCTCACCTTCTCTGGGTCCACTGATACTCTTGTCTCTGAGAAGATGTGACCACGGAAGTGAATCTGATCCATACAGAAGTGTCACTTTGTGATCTTACCTTATAATTTATTCTCTCATAGTGTATTCAAAATGATCTCAAGATGTTTTTAATGGCCTATAGATAATGATAATACACAAATATATTGTCTACAAAAATCACTAAAAATAATTCAAGTAAGGATGAAACACTGAGTTCATCAGAACCATGAAAACCACTGGCATTTTCTTGAGAACGGACAACATAACCAAATACTCATATAGACCATAACAACTAATAATGTTTTAATGAGGTATTTATACAGTTAATACATGTACCTATTGATATCTAGACCTCAAATCAATTTTCGAGAACACCCATGCTCCTCGAAGCTAATCAAACTGATCATCTATCCAAGGTAAGGGATATCATCTATTAACTATCAACTAGTTCAACTTACGATAATCCAAACATAACCTAAGGATACCATACTCCTTTTTCACAAAAATTACTAGCAAAACCCATGGATATTTATTGGGTATGATAAACCCCTTTTCCTCTAAATCCTCATGCCACTACATAATATCCTACAACTACATTGTAGTCATCCTATAAGAAGGAATAGATACCTATGTAGCTCCTAAAACTAGATCTATGGAGAACTACACCTCTCTCTCTGGAGGTAAAATTGAAAAATTCTTCTAGGAATACATCCTAGAAACAATCCTACCTTGGAGGAAAGTGCACATGACTCACTCCCTGGTCATCTAGATACAAACTATAAAACAGGGTTGTCATCCCGCACAACCCACGATGTTGTGGTCCAACATGTATTTCTTGGACATCTCATTAACTCTCGTGTGTATAAACTGCACCCTATGAGGATATAAAAGTCACACTCTAATGATAGTAGTCTATGTATGCTCGATAAGCTACAAACCATTCCATCCTAAGTATGATATAAAACCTTGTCATCTTGAGGACATACAGATTCTAAGGGAAGTGACACCCACCAACCACTATGGGAACACCCTACATTGGCACACATCTTTGTCTTAATTATCAATGATGTTTCTAGCATAAAAACACCCTTATATGAAAACAAATCAACCCTAATTATTTTCACCACTGTTGCGAATATAAAACTATGTGATGCACTTATATCAAAAATAGAAGATAGAATAGTACATGCTACTAGGATTGTAACTCTCATCATTAACGGTCCAACACCATACTCCCCAGGGGTAGGCTATACAAAATAGAATTGGACAACACCTCAACCATGTGATACGACCTCACTACCCGGAGTAGGACCACTCTGATGTCTTGGTGTAACTGGTGTTTGGCTGGCATAGACACAACCACCACAAACTTAGCCTGATTGTACAACACTGCTCCAACTAACTTCTTAATGTAGATCTGAGGTACCTACTCCTAAACCTAGTTCCATACAAGCCCCTCTTACACTCCCAACTATAGGGAAGGTCCTAGAGAAATGTTAAATGTGGCCCATCCTATAGCAAGATCATCACTCAAATGAGTTGCGATCACACTGACCCTTCCTGTGGCCTCAATTCCCACACTAATGAAAAAACACTAAGCTACCTGTACTCACAGCCAAAAAGAAAATAATCCTATATAAAGCCTCAAAATGGTGCTTCATTACTATATATGTATAACCAATGGGTCGAGAAATAGCATTGACCTACTCAGTACCCCTATCCTCTCTTAGTTTCCTCTCTATAATCAGAACCTAATTCACAATTTCTATGATAGAGGTCAACCTGAGAATGTTGTCCCAAGATCTGATAGCATATCGAAGACCTTTATTAATAATTCTTTCTCTATCTAGATTATTAGTATGGTATGTCAGGAAAAAATTCTGCAACTCTGTAAATCACATTGAGTGCTCCATAACTGTCATTGTGCCATGCTTGGGACCCATGAAATCACTAGCCTGCTCAGCTTGTAGAGTCACGGGTTAGAAAAAGTTTAAGAAGTGAGTTTTGGACATCATCAAAACCCATATTTCTTAGCCCATAATCCTAGTTCTGAACATCCCACCAGTGATTTTCAGCTCCCTATAACATTTATATGGCCATCTTGACACTCCTCGATGTGGGTGTCTTGGGATGCTTAAAAATCACTATTGTGGTATCAAGACACAACTCAGTATCCTATAGTATTACATTACCTAAAAATGTGGGAGGATATGGTTTCTGGAACACTCATTTCAGCTCATTCATGGATAAGGCAGGTTGTGGTGCTCCTTTAAAATTCTATATGAAGTGAAAAAATCCCATGAAAAATTTTGCATCACCACCTATGTCTGAAACAACAAATGGTGTTGCAATTGGCATTAAAGAAGGATATATCATTATCCCATGGTTTGGCATCTCCAAATTGTTTTCATCACCTCCCTCATGGTGTGAAAGTAGAGGTCATCATGCTGGCATGCCTCTACAATTCCAACCACATGCCTCAAAACGGAATAATAACAAATTCGCAGCTCAAAATCATCGGACAGGTCAAAACCCTCCAAAAACCAAATCAAATCCCATATCCTACACCTAAATCTAGGACGGTTTAAATAATATTCATGAAAGATAAGTAGAAAATATACCTATTTCTTATTACAAAGTTGGGCCTATTTTAACTCCCTATTTTTCATCACATTTAATTTTCTTTCAACATTCATTTCTTTACTAATATTAACCAATGGTTCTCTAATTCAAAATCCATGAGGTCCTATAACACATCATGAACCCAAAACATGTTTCTCATTCAACCCATACCTATGAACTTTACCTAAAAAATTTAATTTCATTGGTGCATAATTTCACACTATATTAGGGCCCACATACCTTACGAACTAAAATATTTCATCAATCATCTATCCACTGCACAAAATCTATCACAATAGCAGATATAGCTATCATATCACATATCACAACATCATGCATCAAATAATTCATCCTAAATAGCATGACATAATTCATGTCTTGTGATTTATTGTACGTTCTGATATCATTCATGGTATGGAATACCCTTATCCCATTGGGATGAAACTAAAATAGAACAAATAATTACATCAATAGTAACATCCTAAATCATGGGTGTCTCCTGATAGTGAAATAAAATCATCTATTATAGAAAATTCCAAAAAAATCATTCCAAGTGATGCAACATGGATTATACCTATATATGGGGTAGCTACTCTCGAGTACAACTTATTACCAATTCCATTTCATTCATATACCTATATATTTTTGCCAAATATTATGTTGAACTAGAATGTAACACCTTTGATACCACATTATAACATTCCATAAACAGATACCAGACAACAGTGCCCCAATCCTGGATGGCTACATGGCCCCATGTGTATCTCCTTGAATTCCAGAGTCTTCCAACTAGTAGTGGGGTCCTTGTAGAGTCATTGGGGAGACTATACCCTCATTACTAGGGCCACCTCAAGGCCTTCAGGGACACCTCATTTGCGGTTTCACAAATAGATTCTACAAGGAACCGCTCTAGAGGTGAAAAGAGAAGGGCACATTCACCAGAGCAGGGCTAAACAGAATTAAGAAGAAAGAAAGGGTATGAAATTTTCCATTGGTATTGTGCATGTCCACCACTGCACATGGACATGCTAGCCAAACAGTCATGAAAAGATGAAGAGCTTATCACGATGCAGATGCTGGGGAGGAGCAGTTTCATGTAATCATAGTCTTTAGGATTTCATTAAGACTTATGGGTCATGTAATGTCTCCAAGCCTATGGGAAATATAATACCGAAGCCTATGGGCCTTGTATGGGTTCCCCCTCATCCCTTGAATGGGGGTTATCAGAAAATAAATAAAAAAGAATGCCTTCTGTCCATTTAGTCAAGTACATGAAAATACAATATAGAACTTGTATCTAAAAATCCATAAAGACCCAAAAACTTATCCCATTAGCATTACAATCTTCATCCTAGTCTAAAGCTCTCCTGATCCAAAGAGATAATCAATAACATGTTCTATGGTGCTTTCCCCTACCATCCTCTCCAACCATATAAGATATTTGTGTCTTTAAGGAGGCCTATATAGGGTGTGATATAACATCCCAATAGGTAACCACCCATAATTCTATACAGTGTTAATAAGTATAATGAAATAATCTTAAAAAGTGTAAGAAAATAGTAATATAAGTGATAATTCCCAAGTAATATGACTACTGCAACAATTAAAACCATACATTCTCTCAAGGATCCCTGTAATATGTTTTAACTTCTAATAAGGAAGTTATAATCAATATAAACAAGTAAAACAACCTCTCTATACATCCATACAAATCATTCCCACACATACATCCCATATAATGAAGCCATATCAAATATCCCATAGTGTGTTTGAACATCCAAACATGTCATATATCACATGGCCTTGCCATATAATTAATTATTGACCATGAAGGGTTGGATCTAAGGTCAAGAAAATCAAAGAATCTTCATTGAGTCACACGAGAATCTTAATGGAAACTCGGTATAGGCACTAGTTTGAGTCCTAGGATCATGTGTACCAACATGTCCTATGTGAGTCCGAATATGCAAAATCAAAGGGTTTGAAAAGCCTATGGAATTCCACATAATCAAAACCCAAGAATCATCACTACTCATGGTTTCCAATACCGCATTCTAGATCAAATAGAGATTCACCAATGGAATATAACAATTCATTCATCCATTTTGTACCATTAAAAAATTCAATTCCCTATATTTCCACCCACTCATATAATAAATTTCATTCAATTTTAATTCAATGAGTATTCCCACTCATTCAATAAATATTCAATCCAAAAACATCTCATGAGTATACCCACTCATGTATTCTATTTCCATTTAAATATGTCACATGGTAATATCCGCCTATTTATAACCATTTTCCATTAAACACATCACAATGTAATATCAACCCATTAATAACAATTAACAAACA